>JAEQBH010002671.1:0-600000 GCA_016808115.1 Tetrastigma voinierianum | reverse complement strand
CCCATTCATTCTCAAACAGAATGAGGGAAACTAACAACAAAAACCAGAGGCAAGATCTGTCCTTAAGCTGGGAAGCAGATTTGCCCATCCTGTGTGACTTATAACTTCAACCTCCAATGAGAAAGAAGTAAGCAGTCACCCAAGCAAAAGTTACCAATTATATTTTCTCCTCATCATTCTATACAGAGAAGAAAAAGGCAAGAATGAGTTTTTTTTTTCCAATACTACAGAATTGACTCATGGATATCTTGGGATCAATTACTATTAGCATGACCCTTGAAGAACTACCGCCCAACCAGTTCGCTAAGGTTGGTGTTGCATCAGATGCAAAATGGATATATAAATTTCTATCTGTAGTCTAGGTTGAGGCTACATTGCCAAAAAAAATCATACAGTTATGCCTACGTATCTAATATGGAGGAGTATATT
The DNA here is from genome assembly GCA_016808115.1 of Tetrastigma voinierianum. NCBI lineage: Eukaryota > Viridiplantae > Streptophyta > Magnoliopsida > Vitales > Vitaceae > Tetrastigma > Tetrastigma voinierianum. Next base: position 599,571 of record JAEQBH010002671.1, on the reverse strand, counting down.
CAACTTGCAACATGAAGGAGTGCACCCACTTTACACTTTCTGATTCTAAACAAAACACAATTGGCACTTGACCATGCAAACCAGTCTATTAAGATTTTACATACTCACTTCAGAACAACCAAACAGGGTCCAACTTCCTTCTGTATGATGATAATAGTATTCTGCCGTTCTGTGCCACAACCCAACACTTTTGTTTCATCTGTTTGATAGATTTCATCATCCCTACAGATCTAGATTGAGTGGGATGGCAAAAACTGATTCGTGTGGGTTTGAGGTATTGTTTGAGTTGGGTGGCGGTGGCGGTGGTTTCATTCACCATGGCAGAAGAAATTCACATAAGCAAATACTAGCATGCAACAAGCAGAGAACCAAGCTATAAACAGTCTCATAAAATTCATCAACGAAGATAACAACTCTCATAAATTAACCATCAACGAAGTGTATTTCCATCAGAATATCCTCACTATTCTCCTAATCCCTACTAAGTAAACCCAAAGACTATCACTAGTGCTGATGTGCATAAACTGACACATGACCGAAAAGGGATCTCAATTTAACATGACTCTCACTAGTTAACTTATTAATCAATTTCTGTGAGAAGTTTTAATGAAAATGAGCATATCATAATGAAAGAGTCAGGGCTTATGCTGTCAAATGATGATAGTATCGTGTTGTTTGAAGGCTAACACTGCAATTGGATGCATGCATTAGTTTTGGCACAACAAAGTATTGGATGCCTAAGGGCAAACTAAGAGATATCTACTATGGGTCATTAAACCAAGGAAAATCTAAGATCACAATTATTTCAATGTCAAATGGCAAGTGAGACTATGCTATATTAATTGTCCATAAGGTATGGAGAAAAGAGAGAGAGAGTGAGCAATATACCTTGAGCACAGGGCCAATTTTGAAAGCCCCCATGATCTGCTCCTTGGACACCAGACATAGAAGCGGAATCAGTGCAAATGGGATCTGAACAGATTGAAGCACATTAAGCCACTCATTCATAACATCTAAAGTGTCCTCAGAGGTATCAAAAACAAGAGCAACAATCATAGTGGGGACAATGGCACAGCTTCGCGTGATCAATGCCCTAATCCATTTCTTCAAACGCAGATTTAGAAAACCTCCCATAATAAACTGCCCTGCATAAGTACCAGTAATTGTGCTACTCTGACCAGCTGCTAGTAACCCAATACCCCAAATATACAGAATTGGAAAAAATCCCCCTCCATACTTCTCTTGAAGATACTGGCCGGCATTTACAAGCCCAATATTATTGGCTTTTTCTGTGCCATAAAACCCCTTTGCAAACACAGTTGTAACAAATAGATTGATACCGAAGGACACTATGAGGGCAACAGTGGACTCAATGGAGTAGTAATTGAGGGCTTCCTGAACCCGGCCTTTCTTTTTGTGATCAACCTCTCTTGACTGTACCAGGGCAGAATGCAAGAATACATTGTGAGGCATAATGATACAACCCACAACTCCCACAGCTTGCTGTACAGTCTTGGAGCTAAGCTTTGGAATCAAAATACCTACAAAGAGAACCCAATTTGACTGTGTTTAAATCCAGGGAAGCAACTGAAGGGTCAAACGGAGGGAATATTGAAAAAAAAAATTAAACAGAGAAACAAAATACATCAATTTCAATAGATAAAAGTTCTGACCAAGAAGAAGTTCCGTGCCACTGGGCTTTGTTTCACCAAACATCCATGCAAATGAGATTGCCATTGTCGCAATGAGGACTGCGAAAACTGCTTCCAATTTCCTCACACCATAGTTCTCAAGAAATAGGAAGATAAAGCTGTAACCAAAACATAAAAAAAGAAAGATAACTTCATTTAGTTGAAGGGAAAGTTGGGGGAGAATATACAAACATGAAATTTTGAACATCATGATTTTGTAATAATCACTAATATCTGAACCCAGTAATAATTATAAATCAAAATCAAAATATAACTTGGGATTTCTTTCCGTACCTGAAAATTTTCCCAGCAACCAAAAAAAAAAAAACCTACTTCGAAACTCACCCCGGAACTGTAAAACCTAATTCACATGTGTTAAAGAAACTCACAAACGTAGAGGTATTACTGGCACCAACTCAACCGAATTCAATTCCAGACAAAAATTGATTCAGTTTTAACATTGAAAAATGACATGTACGCTCAAACAGAGAAACTCCTGAACCCCAAACATCAAAATTTTCGATGAGAAGAGCATTGTATTCCGGGAAAATCTAAAAACAATTCCCCATACTAAAATTAACAATTTTAAAAATTAAAAAAAAAAAACTGTAGAAAAATCCGATAAATGGGACCGATTAAAGTAAAAATTTGGAGAACAGCCATGTTGACGAAAACAAGAAGGAAGGAAAAGAGTACCAATCAAAAGCGGTGATTATAACGCCAGACCAAAGAGGCAAAACTCCATTGCTGAGAATCTTAAGAGCAATAGCGCTACCGATAACCTCCTGAATATCAGCCCCAATCAAAGCAAGCTCCGCCATGACCCACAGCACCATTCTCGCCCATTTCGGATACTCATCCCTGCACAGCTCCGCCAAATGCTTCCCAGTCGCCACTCCGAGCCTCGCAGAGAGCAGCTGCACCAAAAGTCCCATCGCCGTTGCCCACATAAGCAACCACAGCAACGAGTAACCGGCGATGGCGCCGGCCTGCAGATCCCCCTCCAGGTTTCCAGGATCGAGGAAGGCGATGCTCATCAAGAAACCGGGCCCCGTAAACAACCACAACTTCTTCCATGAAAAGGGCGGCGTATTGACCAATCTCCGCAGTCAGCGTCGTCGATCCCCACGATCACAACCTTTTCACTCGAATCATACGCTGTCTCTTCTGCCGAATCTTCCTCCGAATCCTGAACTCGATTGAGTAACGGTCTCTGAGACTCCTCGCTCTCTTCTCGAGGAGGCATGATGACTGCTCCGGTGAGACAGAGTCTTCTATCACAGTTAATGGGATCGCCCACAGGTCTCTATTGCTCAGCTTCCACTCCTCTGAAAGAAGAATGGTAGGTGCTCTTCTGCATCCTCTTTTATAGCCTCCCATCTTCTTAAAAAAGAAACCAACTCCCACCCCCACTTTTCCCTCTCTCTCTCTTCTTTTTTTTTTCTTTAATCATCTCTCCCCCACGTTCAAATGTTCAATGTAATATAAAATTAATAAATGTAAAAAAATAAAAATAAAAAAGATAAATTTCATTCATTCATGTATTCCATATTATTTTACATTGTACAGTAATTATTCAGCAAAAATTTATTATTACTAAAGGGGGAGATTTTGTCATGTTGGTAATAAATGATCTTGTTCTGTTCATTGACTCATTCCCCTTCTTTCCCTTTTAACTATCAATTATTTTTGGCTTTTAGCATTTATGAATAAGAAAATAGGCGTATAATTTTGATTCTTTCTTTTCCCATTTTTCGTTCCGTATTATTATGTAAAAACATCACACCTCCTTTCCCTCAGCACAACGAATGCCTAAAACATGATTAGGAAATAATTTATAATGTGTTTAGCATAAAACATTTGTAAGCTTTGAAAAAGTAAAATAAATAATATATTAATTTTAAATTTTATTTTTTATTATCATATTTTCCTATCTTTCTTGAGAAATAAAAGACAGAAAAAGTATTGGAGGTTTAAAGAAAATAAAATACATGGAAGATGGGGGGTGACAACTGACAAGTAGAGGAGGGAGTGAGGATTGGGGGGATTTGGGTAGAGAGAGGTATTAATAATTATAAGGGAAAGCACGAGGAAGGTGCAGTCTGGAACAAGCAATCGTGTGGCCGTACTGTGGATTTAGGACGGGAGCACGGGTTTCGTTGTCCCCTTTTATTTAAATATTTTAAAAAAATTATCTGTTTATAATTTATTGATTGAATTAATGATGTTATAAATAAATAATTAATATATTATTAAAAATGAGAATAATTATAGATAGATTTGATTTGTTATTTGATCAATTAAAAATAATAATTTTAACTTTTCGATCAAATCAATTGATTTAATCTAATTTTTAAAACATTGCCTTTTAAGATAAATCTTTCATCTTATTTTTATACCATGTATCCATACCTCACTTTACCACATGTACAAGTAGTGTTTTAAAAATTGATCTGTTCAATCAATCGGATTGTTGATTGGTAATCTTTTTTATTCTAGTTTAATCTGATTTAATTGTGGTTTGATCATCGATTTGATCTTAAAATCGTAAATTGATACATTTTTTTATTTAATCATTGATCCAATTTTTAAAATACTGCATACAAGGACAACATCCTCCTGTAAATAAATTATACATATATATATTGGAGCATTTGAAAATGAAATATCTAGATTGAATAATTTTGATATAAATTTGGGAAATTTCACGCATTCTCCTTAGATTTGAAATTTAAGAATGAGATTACTTTTATGGGATGTTTTTGTTTATTGTCTTACAATGAAAATGGCCTTACATTATTTGAATTTTCATACATTTGACAAAAGAAGGTTTTTAGAAGAATATGGTTAGCCAAATTTATTGAAATTTAAGCTTAATTATTATTCATTAAATTATTCTCTCTTCAAACTTTTAATTTTATTACAATGCTTTGAGTCACTTTTTTTTAAATATGCTCTGAATCAATTGAAAAATATATATATATATATATTTTCCCTTGACATCTAGCTCAAACGTTAAAACGATGGGTTAGTCATATTGAAGAAGAATTATGATCAAATCGATAATATAGTACATAAAACTAAAATGCAAAATGAATAAATTATTTTCATCGACATTTTTATCCTAATCCTTTTAGTGTGGTAAACGGAAGCTTAAAATCAAAATAAATGACAATTTTAGAAGGCATAAATATAATATAAAAAATATATTACAAAATCGAGTATACAGAAAAGTGAAGATTCTCTGGTGGCGTAAGAAAAGTGGGTTTGTTTTGATGTTTTGTACTTTTGTTTGTGGGGGCAAGTGGCAACTCAGAAAAAAGAATGGTTTCGCTACTTCACAAATCTAGTCGATTAGTACTATATAAGTCTATTAGCCACACACAAAAGAATGTCGACATACTCTCTCTTGCAACAATAACTGTCCTGGGTGGTCCATGCCGCATCAATTCAACATTCATTCAAATAATAATAATAATATCAAAACTGTATTATTGTCCGTTACGCTACATTATTTGCTATCCCAACTCCAACCCAGTTAGTTTGCCTTTGAGTTTGAGTGAGAAACGGATCTGATGGTCAAGGGAATGTCGCCATTTTCATTCCCTATTCTCTCTCTCTCTCTCTCTTTCTTGGTCTTTCGTGTTCACGCTATCGAATTGAATTTTCTATTTAATTCCAACTACCCGTTGGTCTCTTTGCATGTGATCGTATGCTTATCTTCACACTTTTTTAACTTTATTTTATTTTATTTTTTTTGAAAGACTTTTTTAACTTTATTATGCTATGTGTTTCGTTACTTTATTTTTTATTCCACCAATTGATTGATTTACTAGCACAAGTATTTAAAGAAATAAAAAATAAAAAATAAAAAAAATAAATATCAAACAACATCTAGGTGAAATGATTAAATTTTTTGTAACTTAATTATTAATCTCGAGTTTGATTCATATAAATATAGTTATGTTTTGTAATAGAGTTTTATTATTTTTGTAATCCATCTCAACTTGTATCATGATTAATCTAAGTATAATATAACTTAAAAACGTTATTTATATGTATACAACTCATTCAAATCATACATCATGGTCTAATAAAAAAAAGAGAATAATAAAACTTTGATTAAAGTATTTTAATTAAGTGATTCTATTGTATTAAAAATGATTAACTTTAAAAAAAGTAAATTAAATTACAAAAAAAGGAAATAAAGAAGAAAAGATAGAAAAGGAAATAAACATGAAAAAGATGGAAAAGGAAGGCAATAAAATAAGATAAAGTTGGAGACTTAAATGGCGAGATTGAAGAAAGGGGTATTTTAGTCAATTCACATGTAAAACTTATTAAAGAAGATGGGTATGTTGAAAGTTTGGAAGGGATGAATTTGAAACTTCTTTTATCAAAATTTGTTTATAACGAAATTGCACAAGTTAGGTAAAAAAATCCATATTTAAAAGGGATATTTTAGTCAATTTACATGTAAAACTTATTAAAGAAGATGGGTATGTGGAAAGTTTGGAAGGGATGAATTTGAAACTTCTTTTATCAAAATTTGTATATAACAAAATTGCACAAGTTAGACAAAAAAAAAATCCATATTTAAAAAGGAACTAAAGAAAAATGAAATGGAAGCTCCTCCAAATATTTTCTCTACAAAAATGATAAATTTTATGAATATTTAATAAATAAATAATCAGACCCACCATTATGCTGCCCTTGACCCACTAAAAAGGGAATATTCATGTCACTTACACATTCACATTGGCTTAGGGATAATTTAACTCGATAACCTTGCAACCCGTCCTGCCACGCTAGGGACAGATTTGGAAATTTTGCAATCGGGTTAAAATCAGAAGGAATGTTTGTTAAAATCCTCACAATGGGAACAAATTTTGGCCTGAACCCTTAAATAAATATTTATAAAATTATTCAAAATTTGGCCTGAACCCTTGATAAATATTTATAAAAGTATTCTCAAGCATCGATTAATATCCAAAAAGCCATGGATATTTATTTAGACCCATCATTTAACAAATCCTAATACACGATCGCTTCATCCTCATCTTCTTCTTTTCTTACTCTACTTCTTCAAGGCAGGTGGATGACCCTAGTGTTTGGTACCTATGATTTCTACTTCTGAATCTACTTGTGTTTTTTTTTTTTTTTAATAAATCTTCAATCGTAGATGGCTTTGTTGATTGATATTTATTAATTTCAATTTTAATTTAGATTTTTGTTATTTGCAATGAAAGCAGTTGTTAGGATGGGTTTATTCAGGCGAGGGGGTTAGTGCATTTTTTGTTAATATCGATTCAATAGAAGTTTGAGTCAGGATAAGATATGATAGAATAGTAAAGGGTAAGCGGTAACCTAACTCCAACAGTGGCGGATCCATTGGATGTCTAGGATCATCAATTTCTTTTTTAGAAAAGAAGTTTTAATAAATGGTTTTGAACTCATGACCTTTTTATGTATGAAGATTTCTCTTATTACCAATCGTATCATAGTTTTTTTTAGATAATAAATGATCCTCTGAATTAAATTAAATATTTAACTGTTACCTATTTTAAGCTATTTTCTGGATCTGTCACTAACCTCAAACCCGTCATGTTGCCAATTTTACTGCAGTTGGACCATGTGAATGGAACAAAATTCGAATATTATGAACAAAATGATATAAGAGTAGGACAACATTAAGTCACTATCCTTAATCCTAAATCAAATATCAAATCTTTTATCACCCCATGCATGATGTGCAGTTAGGCAAACCTCATGGATGACACACTCCTCCTATAGTCCAACTTGGATTTCAACATTTAGGTGGGGCCCACTTTGACAGTGGGCCACTGATTAGATAATTATGAAGAAAAATACAAATCCATCCATCCATGGACCATGGGCCATGGACCATGGACCATGGGCCATGGCCATGGCATCGCCTTTCTTCAGTTGCATGCTTTTCCCTTACTCACTGTCCCTTATTAGGAATTGATGGCTGATGGGACTATGGGAGCCGCAACAAGCCAAAAATTGATAGAGCTGGGAGCCAATTACATTTATTAGTTCATGTAATTTTAATTTCTTCTGGCCTTTGCATGTCTCATTGTCCTTACTCCTTAGTATATTATTTGACTTTAATTTTGCACTATTTTTAGAAAAAACAGCTTCAAATATAAAAGCGGCCCAAAAATAAATAAAAGGATGACAAAACTTTAAAGTTATATTTTGAAAAAATCACCTATAATATTTCTTAAAAACAAAATTTGATTAATACAGTTGTTCTGCTTATTTTACAAGCATAGTTTCAAATAAGCTTATAAATTAGAACTAGCTTTAGTTGAGAGTTGGACTACAATAAATCTAATCTCATATGTGTTACGTGAGCAATTTGAATGATCAGGGAGCCTAAGCTTGTTGCATCGGCCTTAAATCTCAATACCTGTTAAACACATATCAAGTATCTATGTGAAAGAGGCAAGCATGTCATATTAACCCTCACATCGGGCATTGACCTAGATCGGATCACTATGAAAGTAATTAGTCAAACAAGAACGAAAGGGTTATATGGGTTATTGTGAACTTTGTTGACTTGATCCCCTACTACGTACGCTCCTATAACGTTTATCACAATTATGAACTACGAACCAATTTTATTAGGTCATGTAACACTCATAAATAGTATAAATTGATACGTTCGTAGATATAAGAGGAGATTGAATACTTTGGAAATTAGAAAAAAATATAAATTCTTTAGGAAGTTCTATCTTTTCCAAGAGCCACCTTCAACAATATGTATTGACTAATTTGGAACCTTCAAACTAATAATGAGCTCCATAATTCTTTTGATTATTTCAATGACATGGAATTAAATTATTAAACAACTTGGTGTGCATGAAAAGTTTCTAAATAAGAACTTGTAAGAGAATGATAATATGAAACGAATCAAAAGTCAGTTTACTTACTACTTTAATACTTAAAATAAGAATTCAGTGATAAGTTTTAAACTAAAATTTTAAGTCCTTAGGCAATAAAGATTATATTTGGTCAAATGCATCTTAAGTTGAACTCGTTTTTCCTTAATTGAGATTCTACTGCTTCTAAAATGGACACCTCTTTATTTGTTTTCATTTCCTTCATAGGATTTCTTATCAATGAGTTTACGTGGGTGACATTGTCATTATTATTTCTTATATTATTAGTAATATCACTAATCCTACTCTATAATTTCAACTCGTTGTTCACCTCGAAGATATACGTTATTTTGTTGATATTTCATAATTATAATGCCATTATTAAGTGCTACCTACTCGAAGAACACCCAATTCTCGGCTTTAGGGGTGGTGGTGTGGTGGGTGGGGGAGGCTAATTTTTTTTTTTTTTGAAAAAATATCCTTCTTTATTGTTAAGGTGATTCAAACCCAGGTCTTATACTTTTCCTAACATCCTCCTTTCTTGTTGGACGTTTTAATTTATTTATTTTTAAATAATATAGATTAAGAAGCATGGATGAAATTACCATAGAGTTTGCCATCTAAGCGCCAACATAGCAGCAAATTCGTTTTTTAAACGGACGAGTTCAAAATTTGCATTGAACTTGTCTTTTTAATAGACGAGTTCTAAATTTGCACTAAATTTGTCTTTTAATAAGTGAGTTCTATATTTACACTAAACTTGTCTTTTTAACAGACAAGTTCTCAATTTGTATTGAACTCGTATTTTTAACAAACATGCTCCTTTTTTTTTTTTTTTTGACATCAAAGCAAAATATGGCATTATGAATTAATATCATCAGTACATAATCTAGTTTGAATGACAAAAGGGGGGTCATTCCAAACCATAAAATCAAAAGATGCCTACAGCATTTCTAGCACATGGCTAAAGAACATTGTTTTGCCTCAGTAAAAGCCACGTAAAAATAATATTCTTCAGAAAAGCGGATAAACAATCCTGGATCAAAACACCAAACTCACTAAAATCAACAACCTGGGCTCGCAAAGCTTGAACTACTCGAGGAGTCTGCTTCATTATCACTCGCCAAAACCCAACCGCTGATCCAAGACAATGCTTCCGCGAAGCCCAAAGTTTCCAAATTTCCTTGACTTGAGTCAGTTTATTCACTACCCGAGAGGCCGAGGCGCATGAAGAAATAGTCCTTAGGAATCACGAATCACAATTCCTCGTACCGACGGCCTCCTCTCGAAAGACAATCGCAGATCTATATCAGATTTACAGCCTCGGTAAGGGTCGTTGCCACGTTGATGAACAGGAAAAGGTACGACTGGCCGACATTTTTGAAGCTTCTCAATGTAGATCCAATCAAACAAAAAATTCAAGAGCCAAATAAACCGCTTCACGCGATTCATAAGAACTCGGCTCCAAAGACTGACAGCCACGCTTGGATCCATATAGCCCAAAAAGCACAAAGATTGATTTTTCCTATAACCTTCTTGCAGGTTTTGAGTTTTATCACTTAAAGAACCATTCTATAAGGCTTTCGTGGCGTTAGCCATAGAGTCAATCAAATCAGACACCTTCAATATCGACCAACAGAATATAGCAAAAGGGCAAGAAATAAATATATGCCAAGCATTCTTGAGGCCATTCGCACAAAAAAGACAAGAGGCAGAAACATCGAGACCTTTTGACTGGAGTTGCAGCTTGATAGGGAGAACCCCTCTACACATTCTCCACAAGAAATTTTTGATCCGAGAGGGCCTTCGCCCGCATGTTACTCAATCTCCTTTCCCGGGAAAGTCAAGAACACCTAATAATTGAGTAAGTACATGATACCTTGTTTTCACCGTTGCACTCGCTGTGACTTGTGGGGGCAAGTGCCATACATGTCGGGACCGCAAAGAATGATTGAGACAAAGGTATACTTTGTATTTTGAAGAACATCTCAAAGCTCACAAAGAGCCTCTGCCAAAATTCCACATCCCATTCCTCAAACATGCTCTTAATTTGGGCAAAACTTGTCTTTTTAATATACAACTTTTATATTTATACTAACGTCCTAAATTTGCACTAAACTCACTTTTTTAACATACGAGTTCTATATATGCATTGAACTCATTTTTTTAACAAACGAATTTTGAATTTATATTGAACTCGTCTTAAAGACAACTTTTGAATTGTACTAAACTCATGTTCACCATATACGAGATTTACATAGATTCCATATCATCACAAGATATGTTAATTCAATCAATAGATTAATTGATATTTTTTAAAGTTGATGTAATCCACCATTTTACCCCTTTGTTCTTGAGGTAATTCGAACTTATATGTTGCCCCACCTAAAATCAATAAGTACTAAACCACTAAGCTATGACTACTAATGCCACTTAAATTTGTTTACATTGAATCCTGGCTCCGGATTGGTTCACCTTAATAGATTCTGGAATTCTGCATTATTATTTTTAGACTTAATGATCATAAATGCCACTACTCAAGTGCTACCTACTCAATTGTTGGAAGATTAGGAAATCTGCATGATTTAGGAATATTTGACAAGTATAGGAAAGAAATATTTTTTTTCTCTTCTAATATTTTTATGGTGTTATAAAGATTAAAAAAAGGAAGTGAGAAACTTAGAAAATAAAGTAAAGATCATTTTTCTCTTTATCTTTTATTATCATGGATCATATATATATATATAGGGTATATATATATATATATAGGGTCTTTATTAATATAATAATAAATACATCTATAATGATTCATCGGTAAACGTGTGGTCATTCACATTTCTTAATGAATTATTTATAACTCCCTTTTGAATGACCATCACTAGATAGTTAGTATTGTTTTTTTAAAAACCTTCACTACAAGAAAGAAGCAAATTAGAAATGGTCAAATCCGTTTCTAATTCCGTAGCTATTTGCAACTAGCGACGAAATTAGAAGCGGAAATATTCCGTTTCAAAAAGGCTCATTTCTAAATTTTAGAAACGGAATTTGCGTGTGCGTTTCCAATTTTTGTGATGGAACAATTCCGTTTCTAAACATAGCGATAGAATAAAAACTCTATTTCCGTTTCTAAATGTGCAAAATAGAAAGGGAATTTCCGTTTCTAATCTGATACTAAAATAGCGACGGAATAGAAACGTTATTTTCGTTTCTAAATTTGCTTCTAACCTGATACTAAAATAGCGAATTCGATAGGTTTTGGTGACAAAATTGAAACGGAATTTTCCGTTTATATTAGTAAACTTAAATATTTCCTCGCTTCTAAATAGAGACGGATGTTCCGTTTTACCTTACACATTAGCAAATCTTTAAATAGAAACAGATCGTCTGCTTTAAAATATAAACGGATTGATTCTCATTGCTAAATTGTTGTTCAATTTTGGAATGGATACAAAATAGAAACAGATTTGAAACGGAACTTCCGTTGCTAAAAATAAAAACGAAAATAATTCAGTCTCTATTTTGTTGGAATTTGAAACCAATTAGAAACGGAATTTCATCACTATTTACAAAATAGCAATTTTCACCCCAAATTTTAATAATTTATTAAATTGTTTATTTTTGGTACCGAACAAATATTTTATTAATTACGCTTTTTTGAACAAAATTTTTTCATTTAAAAATAAATTTAAATACACCCATCTTAATATTTTTCATATTACATATATAAATTCCAATAACATACAAGAAACTTTAACCATCTGTATTGTATATAGATTACATACATAAATTGCAATATAGCACAACAAAGTTTAATACAACAAAGTTTAACGAAACAATGTTTAATAAAATAAAATAAACCTATCACTCAGAGTTAGTGTGAGTAGTCACATCTGGAGATCTAGATGGATCTTCTACTGAAGGTTGATAAATAGATGAAGCCTGAGCTAACTTACACATAATTTGCTCAATCTGTAAAATCTTATGTTGCATTTCATCCTCTCTTTTCAGTCTTTCTTCTTCTATTTGTTTCATATCTTCAATTTGTTCTTGCATCTCTTCATTCTTCTGTTGTATTTCTTCATTCTTCTGTTATATCTCTTCATTTTTTATGTGCAATTTTTTCTTGAATTTCCTGCAACTCCTCCCGCAACCGCTCATTAAATAAAGTATTGTAATGGGAAGAGGCAGAGGATAAGCTCGAGATAGAATCTGGATAAAATGTAGATGCGTGGGTGCCAAGATCGTACATTCGCGGCTTTTTCGGCTCCACTCCAACGACATGAAGGTAAATATGAGCAACATCAATATCTGGAGTCTCTATAGATTCATCTATTAATTGAGAAGCAATTGCAACCATATTCTCCACAGCTTCTTACAATTGTATAATACAATTGATGATGCATTTTTTCAACCGGACCGAGCCGAGCGCTTTCGGGGGTCGTTGGTCGAGACGGCCGCCACTGGCCGTTCGCAGTTCGATATCGCACCGCTCAGAAGCCTCGGACGTGGCACTTCTCTGTAAATACAAGAAAAAGGAGAGGGTCGGCGGGGGCTTCGCCCCGTGGCCGCTCCGATGCCTAAGTCAGTTCCTCGCTGAGAGAAAAGATAGACTGCTTAAAGAGCGAATGTGGTTCGTACCTTTCACCGATGGGGTGGCCTGGTAATTATAGTATATGTTTTCCCGCTGATCAGGATTAGATTCTTTCCTATCAACGCGATATTTCCTCGTTTTACTTCCAGACGGATTCGATTAGTGGATATTGAAAGAGCAAATTTTATTTAAAATTATCTTTCTTCCTCATTGGTGGATCCTACTTTTTGATCTCAGATGAGTTGTTATATCGTTGAATTATCTTATTTTCTCAGCTGCGATTTAGTCGATTTGCAGGATAATATGTTTTTGGGGATTATTCTATTTCCATTATCGATGGGATTTAGTTTGATTTGCAGAATGTGGGCTTTCTCAATTACCCATAACCGACCTTTGGGCCGAAAGGATCTGGCCTTTCATTTTGGGCCGGGCGCTAAAGGCCCGAGTGTTTCAATGGGCGCCGCCTCTTCTTTCAGCTTGGTCTCGCGTGGGGCCTCGCGAGCCCATTTTTCAAACCCTATCACCGCCCCCGCCCTCAGGTACTGCAGCGTACGTAACGCTTCTCGTATTTCCATGCAATTTCCACGCACCGTCTGGGTCGGGTTAGTTAGGCTCGGGTCGCCCTTACACGCCTGCAATACGACGACTCTTCTGCCAAGGGCCATTTCTCCCACTTCTTTCAATTTCCTTTGCTTTTCAGACATCCTCCGTTCCTCAGCCCCGACTAAACTTTTTTTCTTCTTTTAACGAGTTCTGACTTCCCTTCCCACTTCCATCTAAACCTTTTGTGCAGAGTCCTTTTCTGGCGTCTTTCCTGAGATAGCTTCTTCCGTGTTATTTCTGGGACCGCTGCGTCTTTCTCTCTTTGGTGTCTGTTCGGGCGATACATCGAGGCGTTAGGGTTAAGTCGGCCAAGTTTCGTTCTCATTACCTACTATCACCATGGGTCCGGGTCGCTCTTCTTCTCTGCATATTGGAGGTGACTCTTCGCTGTTGCCGGTTCTGGGCGAACTAGCGGCGCCTCCGACCGTTCGACCGGGATCGATCTTCGAGATGCTCCAGGGGCGCCCCCTTCCTCGACAAGGGTAAGTGTAGGCAGAGTAGACCGTAGACAAGTATCCCTGGGTCGACACTCAAAATCCCATCGCTCATAATGCTTTAGCTATGTGGCTCAGTTAAAGGTCAGTCCCTGTATAGGCCACTTTCGCTAGGGCATCGACCTCCTTTAGCGCCCGAGTCCGTCCCCGATGCTCAATTCCTATGTATTTCCGTACCTAAGATGGTATGCTTCAAGTAGCTGATAATGGCTCCGCCTCCGCATCCCTTCATAAAAGCGGGTTCACAAAGACTTCAATGTCTATCCTTCTCAACTTTGGCCCAATGGCCGGGGTATTTTGGTTGGTCTATTGGTTTTCTTTAGGGACAGGGGCTCCTGTTCCGAAGATAACTACCCTTTATCTTTTAGCGAAGGAAACCGCGAGGGCTTCCTCTATTTTTCCAGCGCATCGGGCGCTCCTCTCGTGGATTCGATCTTCCTCATCTCGCTGTGCTTTGAAGGAACGTTACTTTGTCAACACGAATTTGAGGCGACTAGCTTAACAAGGACGACACCCTTGGCGTCATGTTTGGACAACCCCGAGACCCACGTGGAGTGTCGCTTGTTTTTGGTATAATCATTGGCGAGGTCATCGATATCTCTAATTCTCGATTGCCCACGTGCTCCTTGGGGTAAGCCTCGACCGATCTCACCAAGATAACGCTCATAGCGCAGGCGCTGGTCGAGGTCCCGCTGGCCCCTGCGCGAGTTGATCAAGTCGGATATTCTTAGCCCTTCGAGCTCGAGGCTAGCCCGCTCTGCTGTTTTGAGGCCTTCGCCTCCTTCCACTATGAAAGTCTCTCCCATCTGCCTCTCGCCGACAAGCCCATCAGGGAGCTCGTTCTGGTGGGAGACGCTGTCTCTGAAGTCCCGAGCGTGAAACGGAAAACTTCGGACTCCATTGAGAAAGACCATCCGACTTGGGGCAAGGTTCCGAAATTGGGGGCGTCTTCCTCTTCTCCTTCTGGGTGTTCGAACATCGGACAGATATCAAGCGCCTCCGCCGAGGTCCCTAAAGCTTTGAGCCCGCAGATCCCGTCTCCGAGTCTATTGCAAAGGCGAGTTCCTCCGGGAGGGCTAGCCGAAAGGTACCGCTGGCCATCATGCCCATCACCGTTTGGAACTCTCCCACGCAGAGTGTTGGGCTTCTCACCTTCCTCGAGGCCTGGATGAGTCGAGGGAGAAGGGTCCAAACCGGCGGGATGGCGACTTTCGTTTCTCAATGCCGAGCTTGCGCGGGCGCTGCCTTGTCCATCCCAAAGATTCCGACCTCAAGAGGCTCCGCTCGCGTCTCGTTGAGGAAGCTTTGGCTCTATTCCCTCCAAGTTGCCTCTGTAGTTCCTACATCTCGCCGTGGTCTCGGACAATTCTCGAGTCGGGTATCGGGTCCTGTGTCAGATGCCGACCTTTGCGCTGATGTAAGGTGTGGCTACTCATTTTGAATTTTGGCCAAAGCCAATCTAAACGGCTATCGTGCCAAAGTCGCCCGGCTTACAAGGCGAGGGTGGCTTCCTTTCTCTCGGAAGCGGATTGAGTTGGGCGGGTGCAACGTATGACCGAGGAGGCAAAGAAGCGAGTCCGATGAAGATAATCAAGGCCGGCACGCGTCTCGAGGTGAGGATGAGGCCCGAAACAACTTGAGAGCGGCCGGCGAAGCCGGAGGTTCGACGAAACACAGCCGCACAAAATGACTTGCTGTGGTATCAGTACGGCTGCAACCGCCAAGTATGAGCTTCAGATGGTTAGTGGATGAGTTTCTACATCCTGTATGTAGCCGCGGAGTCTAAGGAAGAGCTACGTATCACTAAAGATGAATTCGCGCGATAAGACGACGCCATCGATCTAGGCTCTGCTCGTGAGGCTTCCAAGGTCGCAGATCCACCCGACTGAGGATACCGGACAGATCTCACAGCAAACTGGGTCTCGGCATGAAGCAGGAGATTGAGGCCCAACACGGCTTCTGTGGCTCGCTCTTCGAGAAAGTCAAGCATCGTCACCCAGCCCGAACTTCAACCTTGACATCCCTAGCGACTCGAGGAGGCCTGGCGATCCTCCGCCTGACTGATTCTGATGAGAACCCTACATCCCACACGAGCCCACTCCTTCTCCTTCACCCTCTGCTCCTCCTTCTGATGCCTGATCTCCCGCGCACCGCCAGCTCGGGACGCCGATTTTATTTCCTGATGCATTTTGGTCGGGTCCGGGACTCAGACGTATGTAGCCTTTCCTTAATAAATGTTCTTTTTTACTACTTTATCTCTCTAGCCTTTATGCCTTTCGCTACCGCTCTCCGTACGAACCGACTAATTTCGTCGCATAGCTTGAGTCAAAGTGTCCGAGCTGAGCAGCCCCGGGTCAGATGGTTCGAGTTGAGCTTGAGCTCTCCAAATTGAGCTACCGGTTCCCGGGGCGCCGAGGCCTTACGGGCAATAGCCTCGAGCCGATTTGACTCTAGTCAGATGGTCTGAGCAGAGTAGTCGAGCTCGTCAAACTGAGCTGCTAGGCTCCGAGCGCTGAGGCCTTGTGAGCTAAATAGCCTGAGATGATCTGACTCTTAGGTTGTATGGCCTGAGCAGAGTAGTCGAGCTCGTCAAACTGAGTTACTGGCTCCGGCCGAGGCTCAAGTGGTCGACAAATTCGAAATGACCGACTCTAGTCGCATACCTCGAGCAAAGTAGTCGAGCCTGGCCAAACCGAGCCTGGCCCGGCGCTGAGGCCTCAGGCTGAATATCTGAAATGATCCGACTCTTGATCAGATGACACTGATAGCAAGAGGGGACGACTGCCAGAATCAGTCTGGCACCTGAGGCCAGACCATCGAGCTAACCTACCCCAGTCGCACGGCCCGAGCAGTAACAGCCTGGCCAAACTCAGTCAGCTGGCCGGCGCCGAGGCCTTACGGGCCGAATAGCCCGAAATGATTTGACTCTTAGGCCGCACGCCCGAGTAGTAGCCTAGCTCGCCAAACCGAGTCGCCCGGCGCCGAGGCTCGCGCTCACTGAGCGACCGAAATTCTTAGGCCGTGATACCGAAAGCAGAGTAGTAGAGCTCTCGTCAAACGAGCCGCTTGGCTCGCGCCGAGGCCTTGCGTATCAATAGTCTCAGCCGATTCGACTCTGGGGCCGCACGGCCCGAGAGTAGCCGAGCCTGGCCAAACCGAGCCATCGGCCCCAGCGCGCCAGGCCTGCGGGCTTCTAATACCGAGCCGATCCGACTCTTAGGCCGCATGGCCCGAAAGCAGCAGCAGTCGAGCCTGGCAACCGAGCCGCCGGGCCCGGCCAAGGCCTCAGCGGGCCTACCAACCCCGAGCCGATCCGACCTTAGGCCGCATGGCCTCGAAAGGCAGTAGTCGAGCTCGTCAAACTGGAAATGGCTCCTCGGCTACTGAGAAATGCATGGCCGAATAGGCCCGAGCCGACCGACTTCTTAGGTCAGATGGTTTCGAAAGGCAGTAATGAGCTCAAACCGAGCCGCCGGGCTCCGGCGCTTGAGGCCTCAGGTCGGCCACCGAAATGATCCGACTTTAGGTCGCACGACCTCGAGTAGGTAGTCGAAATCACAACCGAGCTATCAAGGCGGCAATGCTCGACTTCGATTTTTCGGAAGACGCGAGTGTCTTACCGCCGGTTCATGGAGGAATTGGAAACGACAAGGCACTTCCAAGTGCTTTGGCCTTCTTATAAATGGCCATTTCATTGCTATGGAGTTTACACTTCGGATATTCTGCCCCTTCTGGTGCGTAACTGAGATTTGTGCGAAATGAAGCCTCGAGGCTTGATCGTCTTCACCGGGGATCCGCCTGAGGATTCTGGTTCAATTTTGTTGGACCTCTGCTTGTGGGAGTTGTGTTTTTCCTTAGTCTCTCCTTTATGAGAGTTATGTTGGTCCCTCCCTTAGCTTCTCGTGTTGGGGTGGGAAATTTTATTCTATAGGGCGTACACTCTCGTGCCGCTTTCTCTATTTTCTATTATTCTTCTTCCTCTCCTTCCTTCCTTTCTCTTCTTCATTCTCTCTCTCCTTCCTTCTTCTTTCTTCCACATCTCATTCTCCCTTTTCCTTTCCTTTCGCACAAACTCTTTCCATCCATTTTTCTTTCTCTCCTTTCCACCTCTCCTCGCTCTTCTTTTCCTTTTTTCCATCTCGTTTTCCTTTCCTCTTTCTTTCTTGAGGGTTTTTTTTTTTTGAGGGAACTGCTTGTACTGTGTACTTTCGAGGTGTAATGGATGACACTACTAATTGTAATTGAATGTAATTTGATTGGAATAAAGAGAGACTTTTTCCTTTTTGATCACGAACTCGTGATTCGGCCAGATGTAATTTTTCTTCGCTGCGATTCTACGTTCGAGTCGCTTGAGACGTCTAATAAAATAACTAATAAACGCTCAAATCGTTATCCAAAAATTGATATAATGCTTCTTTAAGATTACAAACCGAGGTCTACCGACATAAAAACGCTAAGGTGTTCCGCATTCCAAGCATGATGGTGAATTTTTCCTCCGTCTGGAGCTCGTGAATGCCCTTGGCCCGATGACGCAGATATACCGTAAAATTAGTTAGGCCTAGCTTTCCATGCTCGATTCTTCCTTGATGGCGGGAGCTTCTTTCAAGACTATTAGGTCACCCGGCATGTAGCCCGGGTTTGACTTTTTGGTTGTAATACCCCTTCGGCCTTCCTTGCAATTCTCCGCGGCTTAGGACTGGCTTCTTCACGCTTTCATCTAAGAGATCCAAATTTAAAGTGGAGAGCCTCGTCATTGTGTTCCATAGTTGCCAACTCGATCCTTAGGGACTTTAACCCGACTTCGACAGGCTAATGTCGCACTCAAAGGCCAGGCGAATTGTGGTTTCCCTGGTCAGCCGACTGGTGTGGTCCCGCAGGCCCATACCTAGTGGAGGTATTCTACCCATTTGCCTTTAAGATCTTCCAATTTGTCTTCACGCGCCTTGGGCGGTTCCGATGGTGACTTCTCGCCCCGACCATAGACCGTGACAAAATGGGATGAGTAATAATTTTAATTCCGGCTCAAGAAAAATCCCCTGAACTCTGCTGTTAAATTGCTTCCATCAGTTCGATACTGTATTCTCGGGATACCAAACCTGCATATTATGGTTCGCCACACAAAATTGCATATCTTTTGTTATGTGATTGTGGCCAAAGGTTCGGCCTCATCCCACTTGGTGAAGTAATCTACTGCAACGATGATGAATTTGCATCGTCCTTCCTAATGGGCGTAGGTCCCAAGATGTCCAAACCCCACTGGCTGAAGGGCCAGGGCTTGTGATTGATGTCAAGGGCCTGGGAGGAGGCGAGAGATCTGGCATGCTCGCGTATCTTGCATCTCCGACTAGGCCTGGGGCCTCGCCTCGAGTATTAGGGGCCGCATCCCCTCGCCTTAAGACCTTCCCTAATGCCCGAGCTCCGATATGATTTCCGTGACACCTTCATGTACTCCCCAGCACATAGTCATGTCTTTCTCGCGATGCACTTAAGGATGGGTGTGAAGAATCCTCGCTTGTAAAGGTTTCCCTTATGATTAGTGAATCGTCCGGATCTTTGTCCCACTTTAGATGCCTCTTAGCCGTGCACGTCCGTCTATTATGTATCCTAAACGGGTCCATCCAACTCCTACGGACCCGATCGGGGCAACCCACGCCTACGTAGATCCATAGAAGGCTCGCAAGGTATTCACTGTGCCGACCGAGGTCTTCCCGAGGTCGCTAGTTTTCACAAGGCACTCCGCCGGAGTTCTTGTTCCTGTGGATATGTCCGACTTGGACCAGCACGAACTTTTTCATTAAATCCCGCACTTTCGAGGTATAGATCATCTCTTCACTTTCGTCCGTGAGGTATCTTCTATTTGTCTACTACCAACCGAGTCGCCAGACCTCAAGTCGGGTCAATTTCGCTGAATGAGCCAGGTTGAGGTCATATGACGGCCCCATATTCAGCCCGTTTGTCGGGAGGCTTGGAATTGAACTGGAAAAGGTGACACATCTATTCCTCCTAGGGAGGTTAGGATTAGACCGGCTCCGCTTCCTCAGGTTAAGCCAGGGCCCCATCTACGTAGAGCTCTGCATGGGAGGCCTGGGCTATGCCCTCGAGCGTTTCTAGCTCGGGCCGAGATGAATCCCATGACGAGTCCGCGAAGACCCTGCCTTTTATTGCGCTGGCTTATATCTGATGTCGAACTCGCAAATTTATGGCCCACTCTATCGCCCTTCCCGAGGTCTCTAGCTTATGTAACACTTTGCTTCATCTATTATGTTGGAAACTTCTATGGTATGAGCCCGAGTAAGGGCTTAAGCTTCCAGCCGCTAAGCATTAATGCCAAGATTAGTTTTTTCCATCCGATACCTCTCCTCCGCTCCTCTCGTGAGCTCTACCGCATTAGTAACCAGTGCTACACTCCTACTGTCCCCGACGAGACAAATGGGTCGCAGAAGTCCAAACAAATTAAGATGAGTGAGGAGCCCTTCATTGGCCACCAGACCTGTGTAAAAGGAGCTCAAATATGTCAATGTCGAATGCTTCTTCGCACTTCGCATCCCATCAAAGGCCTTCTTTAAAACTCGAAGAAAGGTCGACATTTATCACTGTACTCGATACGAACCTGGGCTTTAAAACAAGAATCCTTCCGGCCGACCGGACCCTCCTTTATGCCTGATGGTGATGGCATGTCGAGCACAACCTTTATTTGAACTGACTTGCCTCAATCTCTGGGTTGTTGACTATTATGAAACCTAGGAATTTTTCTACGATAATCCAAGGGCGCACTCGCCAGATTCACCTTCATGTTGTACTCTCGTGATCCGAACGCCTCGGACATATGAGCTATGTGAAGCTTGGAAGTAGGGGATTTTACTAGCATGTCATCTATGTACACCTCCATGGTTGTTCCTATTTGCTTCTTAACATCCCGCTCACTAAATTTTTGATAGTAGCTCTCGCGTTTCGAAGCCCAAATGGCATCACACGATAACAATAGTTCCCCGCGCCAGGACGAACGAGGTCTTTCTTTCTTGGTTATGCAGGTCCATCTTGTCACGGTTGTAATGGGAAGACATCCATAAAGCGAGGTTCATGGCGGCGTGGCATCCACGATGAGGTTGATTCGCGACAAAGGGAAACTATCTTTTGGGCATGCTCTGTTGACGTCAGTGAAGTCGATGCATAGTCGCCACTTGCCGTTCACTTTTTTGACAAGTACGACGTTGACTAACCATTCAGGATATTCCACCTCTCTGATTGCTCCTACTTAGAGGAGTTTGCCGACCTCCTCGTTGATCGCTTTTTGCCTTTCTGGCGCGAAGCTCCTCCTCTTTTGTTTACTGGCTTGAAGGATGGGTTGATGTTGCTTTATGTGTGATTCTTGTGGTCGATCCACTCCCGTATGCACTTTCTTCCGCGAAGACATCTTTGTTTTGTCTCAAAAATGGGTGAGAGGGCTTTGGGGTCCTACGCTAGCTTGCGTGATGTAGGCGGAGTGTTGAGTGCGTCATCCAACAATACGAGGTTCAATAACCACGAGGGGCTCGGTCGGAATTGAGCACCTCGTCGGCGATATGTCGAGGCTCGTCAGTATATGTTATCGTAGCTTTTTGCTTCATGGATCTTTGAGTAGCATTCCACGGCCCTCGTTGGTCTCCTTGAACCATTCCTACTCCTTTACGGTGGAAACTTGATCATCATGTGGTAAAGCGGAGGAATGGCTTTTATTGCATTGAAGTGCAGCAACAACATATTATAAGTAGATGGGCGTCTGACAGGGAATCTCAAGCATCGTCGTTGCACAGCATGGGGATGTCCCGAGGTGAGCACTAGTTGTATTGAGCCCCGAGGGTAATACTTTTTCTTCGAATCCTCGCAAATGGGTCGCGACGGGTTTCGAGTCTCTCCTTCCGATGCCTATCTTATGAAATTTGGCGAAGATGATGTCATTTGAACTCAGTTTGTATTGGGCAGATTAATAGTTTTGTTGGCCTGTTGCTCGAATTACTAAGGGGTCGTCGCGTAGAGTCTTTGGCATCCCTCGGATCTGAGTCAGGCGTTATCGATGTGTCGAGGCCGAGGCCCGGTTTGGACATCTCTTGTGCTTCCACTACCTCTGCGGCTGATCTTTGCGCGGATGGGCCTTAGTTGTTTGGATCCTCCCTCCTCCTATGAATCCTCAGAGATCCCACATGGATTTCCTAAAATTTGTTGGTCTTTGAGTTGTTGTCTGTCAAGGTGGTGGCGGTGTTCTTGTTTGGAGCTGGTTCTAAGCGATTATGAGGTGATTTCGGGGTTATGAGCGTCGGGATACCCTTGCCAGTATTAAGTCACTCATTTCCTTCTTGAAATTTGTCACGATCATTCGTACGGTGCCCATAGTCCCTATGGAACTCGTAATACCTGATGTTGTCTCTTGTGGCGGGGTCGGCTTCATTTAAGGTTGCCACCTCGGGAGCTGTTCGTTTAACGCCAGCGCCGGGTTTGTGTCTGGGGCTATTAAGGGGGTGAGCCGTAAAGGGGTGAATAACGTTGTCTTCTCTCGAGTTGAGGTGGGCCTAGACGATCTTTGAGGCTTCCACGCCTTTTCGGGGACCGTTCTCCATCTTTCTTTGGAGACCTCTCTCGGTCGCTTTGTCTCTTTGGGCTCCGTCCTCGTCGCTTGTCTCTCCCGCTTTTTTCTTTATGGGTGGAGGAGCTCCCTTTCTTAGATATGAGGGATTCTTCGCCATTGATGTACTTCTTCGCTTTGCGAGCACTTCAGCCATGCTTGCTTGAGGATTTTTAGAGATGGAAAACATCAAGTCTTTCGACTGCACCCCTAACCCAGCAATGAATGCGGTGATCGTGAACTTCTCGTCAGGTATATCTACCTTCAGAGACTCTGCGTTGAATCTCTGAACATAGGACCTCAGGCTCTCCTGCGAGCTGCAGCCCCGATGAATTGATAGATGGTATCTTGGCTTTTTTTTTTTTTTTTTTTTTTTCCTATACGTCCTGGCTCCAATGAAGTGAGAGACGAACGCAATGGATAGCTCTTTGAATGAGGAGATCGATGAAGGCGGAAGCCTATTAAACCAGGCCAAGGCTGGGCCCTTTAATGTGATAGTGAAAGCTCTGCATCGCATAGGGTCTTGATACCCATGCAGCACCATTTGGTTTTTGTAAGTGTTTAGATGATCGACTGGATCTCTGACACCATCGAATGCTTCCACTTGTGGCATCCTGAATTTTCTTTGGAAGAGGAAGTGAAGCTCCTCGGCCGTGAAGGGTGACTCGGTCTGGTATGCCAAAGGTGTCATGGTGTTAGGAGTCGTCCTCTGCACCTCCTTTACGGTGAGCTCTTGAACCTCTGCTCCCATGATTGCTCTCCTGCTCCTTGTTGAGGGTGACGTAGTTCTTCGTTCATGACATGCCCTCCAAGTGTTGCTTCGTTGCCCTCCTCTCCAGGGGCCAATTGCGGTCCATGCCCCAGCTCTGCTTTGGACTACTGCCTGTTTGACCTCGGGAATGTCGAGATTGTGTTGCCTTCATGGGGAGAATGTTGTGACCTTCCTGAGCATGTCGTGCCTCCCGTGGGCGTTGCATCTGCCTGGTGAGTTGCTTTAACTCTCCTATCAGGCGTTGGTTGGTGAGGCGGAGCGCCTCCACCTCGCTCGTGTTGGCTTGCATCGCTTCTAACGCGCCAGGAGGTCTGCTATTTGCGTCGCCTGGCGGATCCTACATCCTTGGTGGATTGGCGTTGCTCACTTTGTGTTAGGGTTGATACCATCGATGGCGAGAGATCATTCTTTATTTGTAAGGCATCCTTCCAGAGACGGCGCCAGTGATAATGCCTTTTTCAGCCCAGGATTTAAAGTTTTGGGCCGTTTTGGGGTTGTTGAAGCGGGGAGATTAGACTCTTCTTCAGAACAGATGTGAGCTCTGGTTCTCCATGCCAGTGACTTGTAGTCTGGATGTAGCCTTTCTCTGTAAAAACGAGAAAAGGAGAGAGCGGCGGGAAGCCGCCGTGACCGCTCAGATGCCTAAGTTAGTTCCTCATTGGGAAAAGATGGGCGCCCAGGCGAATGTGTTACGTGCCTTTCTGATGGGGTGGCACAGGTATTTATAATTATATTTTTCCCGATTGGATGGTGATTAGGATTCTTTCCATTGAATGGGATATTTCTGCTTTATCGGTGTCAGATTCGATTAGGGATATTAAAAGACGGAGTTTATTTAAATTATCTTTATTCCCTCTCGTTGGTGGGATCAGGGCGATGCAATAGGATGGTGTTATATCTTAGTTATCTTATTTTCCTTCTTTGAGGTGATTTAGTTGTATTTGCGGGATATATGTTTATTGGGATTATTCTATTTCCCTTATCGATGGGATTTAGTTTGATTTGCGAGGCGTGGGCTTCTCAATTACCCTGCTTAGGCCTTTGGGCCGACGGATGGCCTTCGATGCAGAGTGCAGGCGTCGAGACTGAGTGTTTTGATAGTGCGCCTCTTCTTTGGGTTTAGCGAGTGGGCTCTGGCAGATTTTCAAACCCTATCAACAATAATATATAGTATATTAGTTCCAAAAAAATAAAAACATAAAAAAACAAAAAAAAACAAACACAAGTGCATGCATATCCTATAATTTTTATTTAAAGGCAAAATACTATTATAATTCACATAGGAAGACAACAATTGTATTTTTCCATCACATATATTACCAATTGTCATTGTCCATACCCAAATTCTAAGCAGCTATGGTGATTTGAGGTCAAAAGTTTTACTTTAAGAGTTACGCAGTCACACCTATTCTAATTGACAATCATTCTGGTAGTCTAACTTTTTCTAATAAATTAATATCTAATCTGGAATAAATTTATTAAGCTAGGTTTATATGAAATTATTTTTTCTTTAAGACCAACCATCATTTATTCACAATTATAACAAATCTATTAATTATTTTAATTACCATCTAGAATGGGCAGGAAACAAAAAAATTTTGGGGGCGATCACGAGACTCGGAGAAAAAAAGGGTTGTGATAGTTTGTAGAAAGAAAAAGAGGTTAAGGCGAGGAAAACCCAGCACCTGACTCAAGCAGAGGTGAGAGACTTTATATATATGGAGGGAATTAAATACGAGGTGGCATCGACCTAAGGTTGCTTCAGCATTTACCATACAATAAACAAGAAAGAAAAATAACATTTTTTATAAAAACAAATATAGAGACAACACGAGGCAAAATGGAGCATCCGAGGCTTCGGCCTGACACTTTCGACACTAGGACTTTGTTTTATCAAGGGGTTAGTGGAATAGACACCTCACTAACCTGTATATCCGAGTTGACCACATCTAAACAATTGGGAACAAAATGAGCTCCTGTATAGTCATGGCCAATTTCCTCGCTAAGCACTTGGATTGGTAGAGCAAACCCTAGCTCTCGCAGAGATACCAAGCAACATTAATGAACAAGAAATAGTACCTAGAGAGCCATAAAAAGACAAAAGTTGAAATAACAAACTTCTGATCTCCAAGACGTGTGTCATTACATTAGGAAAATGCACACTACCAAAACCTTCCACTACAAGCTTCAAATCAACAATGAGCGGGTGGGACATGTGTGCCAGCCTGAGAAGTGTAAATACAATCCTAACGAATACGGGAGTATCGTTCACGAGTCTAGTTCAGTTGGTTAGAGCATTAGCGTTAAAATGGTTGGACATGGGGAGTGGAGGGGTTCGAGTTTCAGTGAAAACAATTCACTACATTATATTCAAAAGTTATTGGCTTTAAAAAAAAAAAAAACAAATACGAGTATCTTTTTGTCGACCTTTGGGAAACCCTATAGAGAGACCACCTCTTCACCATCCAATTTATAACCTAAATATTTACTATAATGAGTTAATAATAAATTTTTTAATTATTTTACCATCTAAGTTATATGATTTATTGATGTATACATTATAATTCACACAAAGTAAAATTATGATTAATGAATTACTACAACCATAAACTTCTTAAATGTACCTATTTAGGATTGTCAAAGGAGAAATATTATCTTAATCCCTATTTGATATCATGGTGCCCTCTATTGAGAATACTATGGATGAAAATGTTTGGAAATTTCATGAAAATATAAGTGAAATTTATGATATTAGGAGTGTCAAAGCAAAGTCAACCGATGATTATCAATCAAATAAAAAATTCATGAAAATATAAAAAATATCAATAGTATGCCGAGATATTAACTACTTTGTCGAAAGAGTGTAATAGACCATAAAAAAAAGAAGAAAAATAATTGTTTTTAATATTCATTTTTTAAATAGCCTTTCATGTTTTCAATTATTTTTTCTAGTTTATATTACATTTTTATCTATTTTCCATTTGGCTCATATCTCCTATATTGTACATGACTTAGATGCATTGGTAGTTGCCTAAAAGATGCAAATCATAGGTTCTTTGTAATTAGATAAGTTATGCACACGTAGAGAAGTCCACTAAAAATTATCATGCATCATCTTCTCATTAAAGGGATGAGTTTCCTATGGTTAGTTCACTATTCTATGTATATACATTGTATAAGGATTATGGTCATTTGTGATGTAATATGTATTATCAGTTGTCATGATTTACTAAGCTATTATAATGCGTAGATTGAATTTATGTCAAATTCAATAGAAGACTTCGCGTGCCTTATGGATGAGACCCAAAGTGGTTATGTATCATACAAATTAGGGTCACTACGTGGAGGGTTGAAGGCTACAGTATTCTTAGTAAAGATATCAAAACAAATTACACTTGTAATTGCTAACTTTAGCTTATCACTAATCCCTTCCCGATTCCACGATATTCGATAAATTCTAAATACCAATAAGCATGCTAACACTAACATACATAGTAGAAAATAAATATTGAAAACTTACATTAATATCATTTTAATTTGTATGCCTCGCTTGATTCATTCTTCTTCTTGTGCATGCGCTTAAACACCTCAAGCGGTGTTGGTGGGCGTCTAACTCAACCTCCCAAAATAAATAATATTAACAAATTACTAATACATGACATATTTTGAATTAAATTAGTATTCTTTATACATAAAGTTAACAACAAAAATTAAATTGGAAAAATACTTTTACCAAATCTATAGAATGTTGGATGAGTCGTTTGAATCTGATATGTTTGAAGGTCATGATCATTCACCTACTTTCTCTGATTGACGATTTTGAGGCGCCTTACGGGATAAGAACTTTGAGCTACTTCGGTATTCGATATTCCCTTAATTGTTCCAAACTGGCAGGAACACTATTTGGCTTTATATCTTTACCATACTTCTTTTTCCATTTCCGAGCTTGTCACATTTAGTAGTGAACAACTTGCCAGCGTATTTAAATGTATCGGCCGAGAGATCAATGGCGGGTTCCGTTTTATATTTTTTCTGCAACAAAAAAAAAAGAAAAGAAAATTTATAGTAGTGCATTATTTTTATTATAATTATTAATAATTCAACACTTATCAAATAGGTTAAATGCATTAAATTGTACTTCAAATTCTTCTCAATAATATTCCTTCATATTTGAAGGCACTTTGCTACACTTAATTCCCTTCTCAACTAGTTTCTCCTTAAATATCTTTCCGATTCAACGAGAAGCTGAAGGAATAAACCTGTAAATAAAATAACATAAACATATACATATACATATAAAATAAAATAAAAGACTTTTAATAATTTGATATAATTTTTCAATTTATTGATTTTTTAAAAATAAAATAATCTGAGCATAAATTAGCATGATATTATTTTTTTTTATTCTTGATACAATGTGATGATGCAATAAAAAAAGAAAAGTTAGTTAATCACAAATTATACAAGATTATCAACTAAAAAAAAAACTATATTTACAAGATAATCAACAACTATAAAAAAAATCCATCAAAAAACAAAACAAAAAATAATAATCATGCATAAGATAATAAATTTTTGTAAAATACATACTGTTTATTGTCGAGAGTGGGCCGAATAAAGATTTTATCATTAGTTTGTATGCTAGGCATGGATTAGCAGAAAATCAACCGTTAATCGATACTCAGGTAGCATCGGATGCCTCTAAGGTGAGTGGGATAAAATTTAACATTACCATTTGAAATTAACGAGGAATGAGATGAAGATGAAATGTCGTTAGCGGAACTGATACGGGTGTGTCAAGAGGAGGTGATGCCAACGTATCCTCTATACATGTAGGTGAATGAGGTAAAACATTTGTAGTATTGTTTCCACTAAAGAATTGTTGAATTCCTCCTCCACGAACTGTTTGTTGACTTCCTCTACCCCGATTCGAGGAATTGAGATCCTCGGCCACTTGAATGGTTACCTCTCATACATAATACAATTTCCATAAACATCCAAACATTCAAAGACAACAATTATAGTTAATCAATAACACATACTAATAAAAGATCAATATAAACACATTAACAAATACATAAGTTCAAAACAATTGTTATTGTCATTGAAATATAACGAGTTAAAAAAAAAAGAAATATAATATAACATCGAGTTAATTAAAATTACAAT
Organism: Tetrastigma voinierianum; assembly: GCA_016808115.1. NCBI lineage: Eukaryota > Viridiplantae > Streptophyta > Magnoliopsida > Vitales > Vitaceae > Tetrastigma > Tetrastigma voinierianum. The sequence goes on along the minus strand of JAEQBH010002671.1, from coordinate 570,744 downwards.
CATCATCATAAATACTCAGACAAATCATTCTCTTTATACAACTCTTACGTCCTCATAAGTTACACTATTAATTCTCGCTCATTATCTTCTTCAACATGTGCATCATCAATGTCTAAATAGTTTCCATCTTTAGCAATCAATATTTGAGGTCCATCATCTGCCATAGGATTAATTGGATAAATTTCCACAATATTCTCTTGAAATGCAGGTACATGCGATGGTGGGACTATGACATCCGTTTCTGGAACTTCTACAACCGATCTAGCTTTTATTTTACAAATAGCCCACCAGTCACCAGGATTTCTTCTTATGATTGGATAAGTGGTATAACACACTTGTGCAGCAGCAGAATGAATGGATCGTACTTCCAATAAGATTTCTTATGGTGCACATCCACAAGGTTGTATTGATGATGAATTCTAGTACCCAAATTTGGAATCAGATCAAACCATTCACACTTAAAACAAAATTGTCCTCTTAATTGGTAAGTAGGATATACTTTCAGGTGTAGAATTCAACCAATCGACCATAAAAGTATATATTAGATGCACTATAGTTAGACCCCTTAATGCATACACCCCTGTTCATTGTAGCTCTATTTGAACCATGTTTTAAAGTGTGAAATTTGTATCCATTTGTATAAGATACGTTTGTAAACTTCATAATGGCCCTCTTGCAAGATCCTTTATTTGTCTATTAGAGATATTTGATGACGGATTATGTGCCTAATGAAGGAAAAAAAAAATATAATCAAACTATCAAACTTAAGCAAGTTATTTATTTGAAGGACAAATCAAAAGTTATTTACTAACAAATTTCTCAAACCAAAAAATCTTGGTCAAGCTTAGCATCAATGCGCGGCATCATCAATATCACGGTTCCACTTTGCCTTAATTCGTTAGCATAAATTCTGAGAAAACAAGAATGAAGTAATTTTGAATATTAAAATTGGTATATGACATACCATGAGAAACAAAAGCTTATAGTAAACTAAAATTAAATCTTACTCAATATATGGTTTTAACCCCTCATGATTCAGTAAGATATATGTGAAGCGACATGATACTTAGAGACATCAAGATAATATCTTGATTTTGCTCTACCATATGATGCGACCCGTATTATTGAAAATGGAAATATACCTTCTTATTACAATGCATCCCCATTACCGTAATCATGAATTTCGTGGCATTTTTCGATGCCTAGTATAAACTTGTGGCTCAAAGTAGTCGCACAAAATCACCAAAAGCTTCTTGACCAAGTACGCGTGCATACTCGATCCTTCAACTTTGGCTTTATTCTAACATTGTTTCATTTTCGAAGACCTCTGAAAAATACTTCATTACAATAATATTTCATTTGTAAGATACATTAGAAATTATAGATGGCAGAATGAAAAATATATAACCTCTCAAATGGATACATCCATTTGTATTGCACAGGGCCTGCTATCATTGATTCATAAGCTAAGTGGATCGGAAAATGTTCCATGGAGTCAAAGAAGCTTGGAGGAAAAATGCGCTCAAGTCTATATAAAATGATGGGTATATCCTTTTCTAAGTCTTTCGATGTACTTGCTGTTATGACGGTAGAAGTGAGATTAAAAAAAAATGCTCTTATTTCGGTCGAGGCTTGAAGGCTTATTTTCTAGAGTAATTCACGAATGCTATAGATTATTAACCTCTACATAAACACGCAGTCATTCATGACTTTTCATCTGAAATAACTTATGCTTCTTCATATATTGTCTTCCCATATTAGATGCATATATATCGGGAACTTGAGAAGCTCCTTTGTTCGTTTTGCACAATGCTTCCCTTTGCTTATCCCTTCCACAAGCCTTAGAGAATTTATTTGTTGTTTCTCCTATGTAACTGGATGTGAAACGAACTCTTTTAAATCTCTTGATTACTTATTGTCTTTATTTTCCTTTCTACATTCATGATAGTATTAAAAATATTATCAAAAAATTTATTCTCAATGTGCATGACATCGAAGTTGTGCCTAATTAAGTTTGTTTTCCAATAAGGCAAATCCAAAAAGATGCTTCGTTTTTTCCAACCACAGTGACAATTCTTGGAAATTCGTGCATTTTTCCCATCAGCATCAATTTAAATTGACACTTTTTGTTATAATTTTCAATGAGCTCTAATATTTCTACGCGACCCTAATAGGTGGTGCACCTTTTGGCTTGTTTGCCCTTTCTAAATGCCTTCTTATTCCTTGATGGATGTTCCATTGGTAAGAACTTACGATGGTTATCAAACCCGAGTGTCTTTCCACCTTTGCTGGGGAGAAATTGCATCGAGAATTCTCCATGCACGATGGGAATGACTAAATTCTCTGTGATACTCCATCCACGATGACATAGAGATATGCTGTGATCACTTATAGTCCACATAAGTGTTGCTCGCATATAGGTTCACGCTTACTAGATACATCATATGTTTTATACACCCACTCCCCACAAATTTTTTTAACTCCATAATTAGGGGTTGTAGGAAAACGTAAACTTCTCTTTTGGGTTTTCTTGGATTGAGCACTATAATAGATGAAACATGCTCCTTCATCTTTCCTTGCATCATGGCGACAAATTATAAGGTGTAACTATACTTGGCTATGAAAGGTATTGTTGCCTGTTTGACAAATGGATGAAATCATATGTGCAAAGCCCTAATCAACATTTTGACTTTAGGTTGCAAAGATGGATGAATTTGATCAAAGATGTTTTCCAAGTTGGAGAATCGAGCAATGCGCATGACACCTTCTTCAGTATTATGCTCTTTGTGCCACCTCATGTCATTAGTGGTGGCTTTAGATGCATACTAATCTTCAAGCGAGGAGTGAGCGGAAGTAATATCTTCTTATGAGGGCATTTTTTTCTGCCTATTAGATGCATGATGTCTTTTATACCAAGGATGGTTCTGAATTTGCAGCTAATTAGTTCAACATCTTCACCCCAATATATCAGCCTGCCCATTAATGCGTGAGATTTTTCTCGAGCGAGCCAAACCTCGCATTAATTTCTTTTATCTTGCGCTAAAAAGCTATATGTCATGACATTATTCTCTGGTAACAATTCAGATAAAATTTGGAAAATGTCTGCTCAAAACACCTTTAAGAAAAATGATGTTTACTTTTTAAATTCATGATCACGGCCTACAGATAACTTTACAGTGGCCATCACAGTTCTGAGCCAAACCTCTTGTTCTGATGCTTTAAGCATTTCATAAATTTCTTGTGTTGCTGGGTTTGGGATATCCTCAGTGACATCAGGATTGAAGGACGAACCAATAACATCCATTAACATTGATTGACATGCATTGTTGGGTTGGGCATATTCTATTGCAACATCTGATTCAACACTTCTCTATACATTCTGGTTTGAAGTTTGTTGCACAACTGTTTCCCCATGTTTATACCAAACATAATAGTATCTAACAAATCCATTTTTGCAAGATGGAATCGCCGCAGTGTCTAGCTCTTAAAAACTCAGGTCGACATTACGGTCATTACATAGGCATCTTATTTTGTTCCATCCATTAATTCGGGGTTGCCTTTGAGGCAAAATCAACTGACTCCTCGATCCAAGCAAACTCATCGAGTCAAAACCCATCTCTCTTAATCAACATTCATCGTAGATCAATTCTCATGTTTTCCATTCATGTTAAATATAATAAGGACGTATATTTACTAATTCTGATATAATTGAATGAATTATTATGTAGTGAATTTACACACCGGCATCTTATATATTTAAATAACAAAACCACATTAAACACAAAATTAGGACTCACTAGCATAAGACGATTACAAAGCTAAACCGTGAGGCCCTAGCTTAGGGTATGGTTATACATCTTCATGACATGAGTAGTATCCAAATCTACATCACTATTCCCATTCCTTATAAAAAAAAAAAATGCAAAAATAGAGATATACATGTATATAAACAATCATATACATATCAAACGAAAACATTGTGAGAAAACAAGCGTAAGCAATAAGCCCTAAGTACCCTACTCCTTTGATAAGAACCACGAGAAGCGAGTTATGCCCCGAATCCTATACCACCATTTAGCTCTGACCATTATTTATTAATCTTTGTCAATTATGCAACTTAAACATGCATGTTTGGTTTTTAGTTTCAAAATTTGTTTTCTACTCTAAAAAACAAGGAAGATAGGAATAACACTTTGATTTCCAACGAATAGGAACAATTTTAAGAGAACACAAAAATAATGTTATCTATGTTTTCAAAAACTATTCTCAAAAATAATTTTCAAATAACCAATCAGCCCCCTAAGTACCCCATCTAGCCTTCACTATTCAAGAATTTTCTCCCTTAAGACTCTTAGATCATTATATTCCTTTTCCCCTCTTTTTTTTTTTCAATGGGTCATTGGACATTTACTCTAAAATGAACTAGGCAAACCACCTACCATGCTTGAAATTTGACGACCAGTGATTTTCTTGGGTGTCTTGAGTTATAGTGTGAAGGTTGTGTTTGTGTCTCGGACTAGAATTCTTGAAGTCTTACAGTATCAAATCGAACTATCTATTCTCCGTCTTTGACTTCGGTGATGAATTTTCACATCTTTTAGCTCTATTTTCAAAATTTAAAGGACCACTTACCCTTTGAGTTTCTTTGTTTCATACTTACACATCTTTCCTACTTGATGTTGCCCCTCCCCTATCATCAATATTTACATTTGAAATTTCAAAATGTTTGACCTTTCCCTACTGTAACAAAGACATGAAAATCATAGTTTTTTCTCAAAATAATACCTTTTTTTTTTTTAAATACAAATGTAATAATTTTTTTAAATAATACCCAAATTAGTATTTAAAACTATAATTAACAACTACTGTCCTCTAGTTTGAACATTTTTTTCATAAACATATTAGATTAATATTTTTAAAATATATATATTATTTTGAGTCAAAACTCTGAAAATCACATTATTGGATGCTCCTCATCCACAATTTGATTACTGCAAGAGGAGGAGGGTCCATTTAAAGGGGAATTGAATTACCTCAACATGTCATATTCTCACGGGAGGCAAGGGTTTACTTATGGCGGCATTATTAAAGCATCTTCCATGATTAGATTGGTGGGTGTAATCTATTAGGGGCCCAACATTATAAACAACCTATTCCATTCCTTATAAAAAAAAAAATGCAAAAATGAGATATACATGTATATAAACAATCATATTCATATCAAATGAAAACAATGCAAAAGTGGTTAATAGCTCATTGTTTACAATGACAAAACAATGGCATATTATATCTTGTCCAAAGTAGAGACCATTTATCTAGTTTGCTAAACGTTGTCGAAAAGAAACACTAGTATTACGCATTCCCCATCTTGCATCCAACACATAAACATACAAATATTAGCATGCAAAGGTGTATGTGTAACGCCCCATCCCGTGAGGGTGTACGGTACATGTAACCGTAGGGGCACATATGTGCACTAAGTGTCATTGTAATGTTTTTGGAAGTTATTTGTGAAATGGTAAATTTATTGAACCCGGAAATTGTACTAGAAGAAGGGTAAAGTTGTAATTTGCCAAAATGGATATGAAAACCATAATTTAAGAAGATAAGAGGCCATTATATAAATAACATAAGTTGCTTTGCAATTTCTTGGGAGATGGAGGACGAGTACAATTAAAATTAAAAATGACAATATAAATAGGGGATGAGAAACAAACATCTCATTTTGTCTCACAAAAACTAGGGCTCCACGTTTTGAGAAGAAGAAAGGGAGAATAAGGGAAGAAGAAGAAGAAGAAGGAGAAGAAGAGGGAGAAGAGAAATAAGGTATGTTTTTGTATTGGAATCATGTGTCTTTTGGATGTCTAGGGTTTTTGGTATGAATTTTCCATGGAGATTATGACAGGCCGAAAACGCGGTGTATAAAATGAATGCCTAGATGCGCAAGTGCACGCGTAGCCCCAAGTAATATAGTGTACTTAAAGTACGGATATCGATCCACAGGGAAAGGTAAATTGAATACAAGGTTACCTTTTCGGAACGATATCTAAATAAAGGATTTTAGGATAAAAATCAAATAAGGAAACTATAACTAAATTATTTATTCTAGTGAATTAATGGTGTTGGCGCCTAGGGTTAAATCGCCCCCTATCACGTTCAATGGATTACTTTCCTAAAGATAGTGTTACTCAATATATTTGTAATATGTCAATTGGCGAGGTGATCTTATTTACGAGATATCCTCTCTCGAGGTATATCCGCCTATCTCGTGAATAGAATCGAGTATATCTCTATCTCGACTCGGTATTCCGAAATGCTTAAATGTTCTAACGGATACCACCTTCGGGTTGAATATCTCTATTAGCAGAAGAGTAAAAGGCTACTCTACCCAGATCCCTGAATACCCTCATCTCTCGAATCTCGAATCTCGAGTGTGCTTATGCTAACATTGGCCAGATGTTATCATATAATTGAAAACAGGTATAGAGTAGATATGACAAATTAATAACAATTGAATAACATGAAATATCAAACTTTAATCATTGTTCGTAGCGGGAGTTTGATGTAACCTAGAAAGAGATCTAGAACATAATGAAATAAAAGATAGAAGCATTTTAATAAAGAAAACATTGTTCTAGATCAGAAAATATACGAAAAATGAAAAGCGTTACAATTCAGGGCACTTCCTCGAAATCGATTAATACTCTGCTCAAACCGTATACGTTCGTGAGCCTCCGATCTCCCCGATTTACGAACACTGTGTGCTTTTAATGATGAGAAGCGGATTTTCGTGGTGGCGTCAGCGACGTGGTGGCGTCGCTGACATTAATCACGCGGCGTACAGGGCGTCATGACGTGGCGTATCGCGGCGATGGGGGCGTCGCGTGGCAATGCCGGCTTTGTTCCCATTTGCTCCGTGATGCGCTTCACCGTTCTTTGCTCTTTTCACTGATGCTCCTGCATTCACAAAGACTTATCGATTGATTATTCAAGTAGTAAAACTATAAAATTACTCTAAAATAAACAAGAAAATGTGAAATGGCGAGCATAATATGAGTGTTTTAGGCACTCGTCACACCCCGAACTTAGTTTCTTGCTTGTCCTCAAGCAGGGCCGACTCTAGACGGGACACGTCACCTGACATAATGTAACTCCGCTATCTGATACATGCGACAAATGGGGATCAATTTGGTGACCTCACATACCTTGTTTTCTCAATGTTCGGTGAGGCATGAGATGTTTAACTTTCGGTAGAAATTCGATTGAGATGGAAATTAAAAACTGACTGAGTGCATCAAATCCATGAGGTGTTGATAGCCTTCCCAATCCTATGTGCTTATAATGAGTGACTTTCAGTATATGCCTGGGTTCAGATACCCACAGAAAGCAGCTCAGCCCACCTATTAGGAAGCGAACTAGACAAGGATAAGGCACCCATTTATTATGTCCTCATACTTAGAATTTTCCCTCGTAACTAAAACAAAATGGAAAGAAGACTGGTGAAGTTTTAGCCAGGAGTGTTCTGTGTGAGGATCCATTGGTGACTCCCACCCGGTTAGTTAAGGGCACGGGCATTCAATTCCTTCAAACTTCACCCGAACACTCAACCAAACTCAGCGGCCCTAGGTTGCGTGAATGATCCATCTTACGTCCCATGTGGGCGGTGAAGTCAATGACTCAGGCCGAGTTGGCTCGGGGCGTGGGCTTTGATAGGCCCCTCAGATTGTGCCCGGGATTCCGATTGGATGATCTCGCTTATTCCTATGCATATACCTATTTTTGTCATCTTTTTCTCTTTTTCTATTGTTTTTGTATTTTCTCTTTTTGGTTGGGCTCGATAAGCGATCCTCTTTTGATTAGGTGTCCCATCACTCAAATGGTTCGAATCTCCCTAGGTTGATCGAACTTTAGTAGTTGGTTCGACACTTATGCATACTCTGAAAGTCACTAGTGTGTGAGTGTGATAGGGTTTTTTGAGAACTGGTTTCTTGACTACCTGGAATTGGTTCACTAGCCCTTTTCAACTATTCAGCCTAGTCACAGAAGGCATGAAAGCGGCTTGTATGCGAGTTGGATAAGTTTATGGAAAGACTCAATCCAAAATTGATCCTCAATTTTCAACATACTTTTTGTATACAATTACTACATGCAAAAATGTCCTAAAACACGCAAACAACACATGACCACGTCAACATGAAAGTGTGATGCGAAATAAAACCCAACTAAACACAAACACTACCTTAGCAGTATGCAATACTAACAACAAAACACGACTAATATCACGGAACATAAAAGGACTACATACTACTAAAACCAACACAACAATAACCAAAACACAATAAACAAACGCAAAAACATAATGCCCGATCACCACACCCCTCCCCAAAACAAAATATCGGTGTCCCCCTTTGGCGAGATAAAGCGGAGAGGGTGGGAACTCCTGAATATCACTGCGGTGGCGGTGGTGGTGGATGGTGAAAGCGAATTTTGGGCGAAATTTGGGCTGCATCGGCTATATTTCTTAGTAGAATGATGGCTGATTAGTGGCCAAAAAAGCTGTCCTGCTATCAGCCTTGCAGCGCCTCATCCTGTGTGAAAACAAGGACTCGGTGCTCTGGTCTCATCCCGAGAGAAAGCGTCAACGCTCGATGTGTGACACCGGGTCCTCGAATACGGTGAAGGGGCCAGGGAGTGGCCGCCTTCCCGTGGTACGCGGGGAGGTGGTGGAGGTAGATTTGCGGGATAGTGGTGGGATGGGTGGGACTGGTGGTGGAGGTGAGGTGGAGCTGGGCATTTGGGATAGTGGTGGAGGTGTTGGGACGAAGACTGGCCAATGTCTCTCTGGGGATCGCCCAGGGATCCATAACGAGCCCGATACTCATAAAGCTAAGTCCTACGTCCAGGGCTCGTGACTGAATCGTAGGTCCTCGGGTTGCGGGACACAGTGTGTCCGCAATGAGATATGGCTTTTATAGGAGTGAAGCAGAGTGTCAGTGTCGTCAAAGACTGGCTTGTTTGCACAAGCCAAATATCGAAAAGAGTGTCCCGAGTTCATTTCGCATCTCGGTTGTGGAGGATGCATCCTCTACATAACACTTACATCGAATGGTATATCTTGAATCATGTGAAAGTTAAGCGAGGCATTTGGGCGGTCACCTCACATACATTCGTCGTCGGGATAAGACGCGAAGTGATGAAATGGGCTAGTGAACCCAATTCGGATAGTCGAAACCCGGTTCTCAAAAAACCACTATGCACTCACACAGTGACTTCGGAGTATGCATAAGTCTTAGAACCAACTACTAAAGTTCGATCAACCTGGGGAGATTGAACCATTTGAGTGATGGGACACTGTCGAAGAAGGATTGCCATTGAGCCCCGACGAAAAGAAAATAAAGCAATGAAAAAGAGAAAAGAAAAGAAATATGACAAAAATAGGTATATGCATAGGAGATAAAGCGAGATCATCAATGTCGAATCCCGGGCCGCAGTCGAGGGCCTATGAAGCCTAATGCCACTGAGCCAGGCGGCGGGAGTCATTGACTTCCTTTGCGTTACATGGGACGGAAGATGGATCGATCACGCAGCCTAGGGCGTTGAGTTTGGTTGAGTGTTCGAATTGAAGTTTGGAAGGAATTGAATGCACGGTGCCCTTAACCAGGCGGTGAAGTCATCAATGGATCCCGCTCTGGAACACTTTCGGCTAAAACTTCTTCGCATCTCGGTTGTGGATCGCATCTCATAACTTGCCACACATCGAATGGTATATCTTGGATAATGTGAGAGTTCGCGAGGAGCCATTTGACAGTCACCTCACACATTCGTCGTCGGGATAAGGCGAAGTGATGAAATCAGTGCCAAACCTTAGAATGTAGGCCAAATGCTTGGCCTTGAAATTGACCGCATGGCCCACACTATTTATCCTCCACTCACCCTGGCCTTTGGTCAATACGCGAATGACCTCATGGTAGTCGGGATGCTCGCGGAGCTGATCAAAGGGTCCCGGTGGGACATGTTCTAGGCCATAGAAGCTATTGATCGACTCCGCACTGAAGTCGACCAATACACCCGCCTGCGGCCTTTTTGAGGGACATGGGAGCGGGTTGGCGTAAAATTCACTCACGCTCATCGCCCGGCCCAGACGAGGGGTTGGCGTAAAGGCACGCCATCCAGCACCATGGTGTCTTTGGGAAGAAATCGTCGGGGTGATGAAACCCCTTCTCCTTGATGAAGGAACGATTTTTGCAAATGATGCCAAACCGATCGGCGGCACTCGCATTTACAAACCTCGAGGCATCGAATGTGGGAGTCGGGTCCTCACTTGGCCGGCCTTGGCAGGCAATTTTGCCTCTTGCCAGACATATTAACCTAGGCAAAAATTCGAACACCTATTGTACCACAGCAAACAACTAATAACTACCTAAGGACTCAAAAACACCTAAATGGACTCAAAACCCTAATGGAACCTAGCTGGCCCCCAAAATGAGGGGCCTACGTACCCCAAAACTAGAATCCTAGTCTCTGTAAAGCCTTATTTGAACCACTGAACTCATGCCCAAGCTAGAATCGGGTACACAGTGGTAGGGATGCCACTATGACCAGCGGCCCAATGAGGGGGTGACTTACGGTGATCGGGCGGTGGAGTGTCTCGACCCGATGGAATAGAACTCCGGCGAGTCGGTGAAAGTTTGGGATGCGGGGGGAGCTAGGGTTCCAGTGGTAAAGCGTACGGTGTTGAAGGTGTGAAATAGACGCCATTCTTGGGCTAAAAGCGAGGGCCCGCGTCGCGTGATGCGGGGGTGGCGTCGCGGCGTGAGTATAATAGCGGCGTCGCGTGTGTTGTCTCACGTCGCTGACGTGTGTGGTATATTTCAATCCGCGTCGCGGCCCGTGAGATTTCCGCGTCGCTGACGTGTGAGGAGAAGACTTACAATTTGACGTCGCGGCGTGAATACGTCAGCGACGTGAAGTGTGAAATGACGTCGCGGCGTGAAATCCGCGTCAGCGGCGTGACGAAACTTCAAAAATGGCGTACGACGTGAAATCTCACGATAGCGACGTAAAGCGAAACTTCAAAATAGCGTCGCGGCGTGAAATCTCACGTTGCGGCGTGGCGGCGGCTTCAAAAAATGGCGTCGCGGCGTGAAATCTCACGTCGACGTGGCGAGAGAAAAGGTCTCCCAAGAGATTTTATATCACGAACACCCCGATTTTAAAGACTCTCCCGCGTAAACTTCCCCTTCGGACTTTGAACACTCTGCAAGCCTCGTACCTACTCTTACGGCTCCTGAAATTAAACCAACAAGCGAAACTGCGATCATGAATCTGACTAGAAATCAAATTCTTTGAAAACAACAATAGAGCCGAAACTTAAAACCAAAGTTTTAGAACACTTGGGTTGCCTCCCAAGAAGCGCTATGTTTAATGTCGTTAGCTCGACGACCCTGAATCTCAATGTGTTCAGGAACCCAAACGCATGCGATCATTGATTACACTTCGTCTGCAGTTGTCAAAGGGATGATTGTCTTGTCTGCAGGAAATTCGCCTCCATAGTACGGCTTCAAGCGTTGTGTGGCGACTGTGAATGTGCCTTTTTCAGGATGTGAAACTTCTGCTCCACCATATGAAAAGACCTTTGTTACCGTGAAAGGCCCGGACCATCGAGACTTCAATTTCCCCGGAAAAAGCTTTAGTCGGGAATTGAATAGAAGGACTTGTTGTCCGGCCGTGAATTCCTTTCTAGTGATGTGTTTATGGAAATTTACTTAGCTTTAGTCTTTCGCCTTAGATGTGAGTTTTCATATGCCGTTTACGAACTCATCTGGCTCATTGAGTTGGAGTAGTCGTTTTTCGCGTGATGTCTTGTCCATGTTTAGTTGTCAGTGGTCCAATAGGCTCGATGCTCAATTCAGCGGAAGATGACGGGCTTTACCATACGAGTCACAGACGGAGACATGCGAAAGAGGTTTTAAATGCGGTGCGGTATGCCCGGACGCATCGTCATCTTTAGACCCGATCTTTCTGGAGCTGATGACGGTTTTCTCGAATGTACTTGATTTTGCGATTGGATACCTCTGCTTGCCCGTTTGATTGTGGGTGATATGCAAGAGATGTACGATGGCGTACCATACTTTTGCAACACCTTATCGATTACCTTATTGCAGAAATGAGTACCATTATCTGTGATTAAAGCTCGAGTGCGAAAGCGTGCGAATATATATTCTTTGAGGAATTGAGCCACCACCTTAGCATCATTAGTGCGTGTAAAAATTGCTTCCACCCACTTTGAGACATAATCGCCAACAAAATGTAAAAGTTATTATGCGATCTGGGAAATGGTCCCATAGTCGATCCCCATAAATCAAACAACTCTACCTCGAGATGGGATGCATGGGTGGCTCGTCAGCTACAGAGATGTTCACAAATTCGTTGACATTTGTCGCAAGTGGAAGCGAATTGGTGAGCATCTTTAAATAGGGAAGGCCCAATAAAAACGGTAGCAGAACCTTGTTCTTTGTTCACGGCCCACCGAGAGTGTCCACCACGGTAGAGTGTAATGATGGTTGAATACTATGCATTAAATGCTTGGGCACACATCTCATATCACTGATCGGCGAAATATGCAGTAGAGAATTGGCTCTTCCCAATAGTAGTGTTTAAGGTGTGCGAAAAACCTCTTCTTCTTTTGATAGTTAAACTCTGGGGGAATCACCTTGGCCACCAAATAGTTCACATAATCTGCAAACCAAGGAACTGCCTTCTTGTCCTTAATAGCAAAAAGTTTCTCGTCTGGAAATTCGTCATTCACCGGAACATCATCTCTGGCCCCTTCCAGTCGCGAAAGGTGGTCTGCCACTAAATTTTAGTGCGCTACGCCCTTGATTTCGCCCGAACTCTTGCAACGAAGGACCGCAGAATCAATGCGGGTTTTGCGTCTTTCTTGGTCATCAGTACTTAATGGCGAATGATCGTGTGCTGCGACTTTGTTGCCAATCAAATATGGCTGGTGCTTGAAGCAAAGACAATGGCCAATAGTTCTTTCATTAATTGGCATAATTCGGTTGAGCATCATTCAGAATCACAGCATAAGTAATCACTGAAGAAAGATTTTCTCGTTTACGCCACTAATCTTTGCTCCGAATTCATGGTCGCTTGCGTCACACATCGGCTCAAATGGAAAGACCAATGCGGAGCTACAACAATAGGAGGCGAGGTCAACATTCTTCAATACGGAGGTGAAAGCATGTACGCATTGGGAGTCAAATTGAATGGGATCCTGGGTAACAAATTGGGCCGATGGTTTATGATACGCAAAGAAATCTTTGATAAATAGCTATAAAATCCGGCATGGCCTAGAAACTTGGATCCTTTCACGGAAGAAGGTGGAAGTAACTTCTCAATTGCTTCAATCTTCGCCCTATCTACATCTATCCCTCTTGCGGAGATCCGATGTCGAACAATACCCTTTGTACCATGAAATGGCACTTCTCCCCGATTAGTACAAATTGGTTTCTTCACGTCTTGATGTGACTCTCAAATTTGCTAGACCGTTATCAAATGAATTTCCATTCTTGAGAAATCGTCCATGAATCTCAATCGTCTTCTCTACCATGTCGGAGAATATGGCCATAAATGCATCATTTGAAAATTACCGGAGCATTGCATAGTCCAAGGGCATCAGTCGGACGAATGTACCATGGGGGCAAGTGAAAGTTGTCTTCTCTGATCTTGAGCGCTATAGCGATTTGGTTATATAGGAATATCCATCCAAAAAGCAATAATATTCGTATCCGGCTAATCGATCAAGCATCTGATCTAGAAATGGCAGTGGAAAGTGATCTTTTCGAGTGGCCTTGTTCAGCTTTCTATAGTCAATACAAATTCTCCACCCGGTCACTGTTCTCGACGGCAATAGGATGTTATTTTCAGTCCTGATGACAGTTGTTCCTCCCTTCTTTGGCACTCGCACAGGCTAGGCTTACCCATGCGTATCACGAAAATGCAGGTAAATCATGATATCTAGCCATTTAGAACTTCTTTCCGAACTACTTCCTTCATTGTCAGTTCAACCTCCTCTGCGCTTCCTTGGGCTTGTGGCCATCTTCTAATAAAATACGATTACGCACATAGAAGGCGGATCCTTTTAGGTCGACTAGAGACCATCGAGTGCTTGTTTGTGATCGCGAAGAACCCTCAATAACTTCTCTTCCTCCATTTTCGATTAGGGATATTCGAGATAATTACGAATTGATGAAGATTCTACCCCGGATATGCATACTTGGATGGCTAGGTAGAGTTTTGTTCCATCTTGGAGCGGATTTGCTCCATTGATGGAACCGGGCTGTTAGCTCATCGCTGGCGATTGATATTTCCTTCTATTATTGCCCCGAAGGTCCATTATAACGTATTCTTCACCTCGTCACTCGGGTTCTGGATAAATTCGCCACTAGGCTAGTCTCCAAAGGGTCGGTGAGACCACTTTGGCTGGACTACTACAACTCACCATATCAACCATTAAGCACGTAGTCAGCACTACTATTTGGGTATCTCCCATTGCCTCAGAAGACATTGAATTCTTAACTTCTTCTTGTACTCTTAGTTTTCGATTCGCCCCTCACGCACATCAATCATTGCCACGCGATTGCTAGAAAAGGATACACCCAGAGATGTCCCGGTATTTCTTTATCTTCCTCCATGTCTAAAACTATGAAATCTGCTGGAAAGATAAACTTGTCGACCTTTACTGAACATCTTAGTATCCTGCCGGGTGTTTCAAGATACGTACGCAAGGCTGAAGAGTATTGTAGTCAGTTGGGCTTCTCCTAATCCCAAACGCTTAAAAATTGATAAGGGCATAAGATTAATGCGCACCCAAATCACACAGTAGCTCAGTCGCATTTCAGGTGTGCGGGATAGTGGCGCTGGGTGCTTTGAGGCTTCTGCGGTGGCTTCCTGCGAAGGATGGCCTTTGCATTCCTCGGTTAAGTTCTTAGTCTCGAAGTCTGTAATCTTCTCTTGAGACAAAATGTCTTTCATGAACTTTACATAGCTGGGCATTTGCTCTAGGGCATCGTGAAATGGGATGTTTATATGCGGCTTTTTGAAAACATCCATGAACCGTGAATTGCTTGTCGATTTATGTTTCTTGAGGCGTTGTGGGCGGGCCCGGTATCTGCGGCCTTTGCTTCACTAGGGTCTCTGTGGCCTATCACATGGCCCCATTCTTTGGCGCATCATCTTTACATTGCAGTGTGTGATCTGCTCCCGGTCTCTAGCGCTTTCTACGATTGGGGGGTTGCACTTGTGATTCGATTCTCTCGGCTTCTCGGTAGTAATTGCTTTAACGTGCTCATTCCCATCTCTTCTTGGGTTTACCTGCGGATTGCTTTCGTGAGAGAACCGGTTGCCTTTACGTAAGTAAACACCGTTTGGCCATTTGTACCTCGAACTTCTTGTTTGTCTTTATCAGTTGTTTTAAGCTGGGTTGTTCTTTCTTTGCATGTTCGCCTTAGTCTCTCATTCATAAGCGCGGAATGAGAAGTTAACATCGTGCTAGAGCTTGCTCTGATCGGCTCTTTTTCGGGGGGTGGTTCATTTATTTCAGTTCGATTGCGTATTATTACGATTGTTCCATTGCGTCCATACCCTTGGTTGTTTTGATTGATACGGATTCTGATTGTTCGCCATCCTTGTCCACGATTCGATTCTACGGTAGGCTGTTACCCCCGTACGGTCCTTCGCTGGCGTGATTGATTGATTAAACCTCGATCGTCTTGGGCTTGCTCCTTTGTAGGGTTTCTTGATGACATTCTACACTCTTATCTTTGTCCTCCGCAGAATTCACCTGACTCCGTAGGTGAATGCGTATAACATGTCTTTGATCCTGCTTTGCCTATTTATTTGTTTGGTAAATTTGAGCCACATGATTTGCAGTTATTAGAGGACTTCATTATGCATTGCCTGCTGTGTTCTTGGTGTAGCGCTTCTCTCTAGGCCAGCGATTAGTGTTAGTTGCAGCGTCTTCGATATCTCATACGCTGGTCTGTGGTTTTCTTCATCGATGATCCTCCGGGTGAGGCATCTATCATTGTTCGGGTTGTATTTCCGGACCATTGTAGAAGGTAATGGACTTGCATCCATCCCCGGTTAGTCGGTGGTGAGGACTTGCTTCGCAATAATTCATGGAACTTTGTCAGCATTACCTCCGCCCGAGTTCTCCCCCTCAAATTGTGGCGTGGGATCTTGCACAAGTTGTGCGATCTTCGAGTGGAAAGAACTTCAGTCGAAGCATTTTCCAATTCGTTCCATGTAGTAATGGAATCGGTGGGTTGTTGGTTGTGATGTAGCTCTATCCTAGTGAAGTGGGAATACTTAGTAGTCTTAGGGCTTCTTTAGTAACTTCCGTTGTATTTGATGATGTGCAAACTTCGAGGAGATTAGTCAAATGCATGTTCGGGTTCACCGTGGGGTAGTCCATGGAACAATGTTCTGGAGCATACATGCGTGGCCCGACTTCAATTCGAAATTGTTTGCTTGAATTGGCGGCCGTCTGATCGCTGTCTGAACAACTGTTGGTGGTAAAACAAACTCGTCCCAATAGCGTGGGATCGTGCGGTTGTATAAATGGCACAGGCGCTTGGTTCCTATTTACGCTGCGTAGTTGATTTGTTCAAGCGAATCTTGTTCTTCGGTGTTTTCCATGACTATTGAAGTTCTACTCGTACATTCTCTGTTCTGTGCCAATCTGTGCGAAGTCTTAGCTCGGGATCACCTGAAGTATTGGTCGTCGGTTTCTTGTCGCCTGTACTCACTTTAGGCTTTGTCTTCTGATAGCCTCACAAACTAACAAAACCCAATTACCAGCGCTTGTAAAAAAAAATAACAAGTAAAGAAAAATTCGAATATTATCATATGCTCTTCTACATATCAATTTTAAACCTTTCCCACACGTGGCGCAGAAAACTTGACGAAATTCGGCGGTGTATAAAATGAATGCACAGATCTTGTAGTCACGCGTATGAGTAATATAGTGTACTTAAAGTCACGGATATAGATCCACACGAGGAAGGTAAAATTGAATACAAAGGATACGCACGAGACGATATCTAAACCAAAGTTACCCCGGATCAAAATCAAATCGAAACTACTTAACTAAATGAGTGATTCTGGTGATTAATGGTGTTGGGCGCCTAGGGTTAAATCTTTATCACGTTCAATGGATTACTTTCCTAAAGATAGTGTTGCACCGATATATTTGTAATATGTCGATTAGCGAGTGATCTTATTTGAGATATCCTCTCTGGTATATCACTTTATCTCGTGAATAGAATCGGTATATCTCTATCTCGACTGGTATTCAGCACTTAAATGTTCACAACCACAGATACCTACCTTCGGGTTCGGAATATCTCTATTAGCTTGAATCGACTAAAAGTACACTCTGCAGGATCCTGAATACCCTCATCTCATGGAATCTCGAGATCTCCGGTGTGCTTAGCGCTAACGGCTGGCGAGATGTTATCATATAGTGAAATACAGGTATAGAGTAGATATGACAAATTAATAACAATTGAATAACATGAAATATCAAACTTTAATCCATTGTTCGTGACGAGTGATGTAACCCTAGAAAGATCTAGAACATAATGAAATAAAGATCAAGCCCATTTTAATAAAAGAAAACATTGTTCTAAGATCCGAAAATATACGAAAAATGAAAAGCGTTACAATTCCCGGGCACTTCCTCGAAATCAGTGTCACTCTGCTCTCGAAACCCGTGCCTCTGTTCGTGCGCCTCCGATCCCCCCCGATTTCTGAACCCTAATGTGCTTTTAATGATGAGGAAGCTGATTTTCGTCTTGGCGATCGCGGCGTGGTGAGTGTCACACGGCGGTAGGAACGTCATGACGTGCGACATCGCGGCGATAGGGGCGTCAGCGGCCCGTGAGCACTTCATCGCTTTGTTACCATTTTGCTCGAATGTTTGCTTCGTTCTTTGCTCTTTTCACCCCGATGCTCTGCATTCACAAAGACATGTTGGTATTCTAGTCGCAAAAACTAAAATTTACTCTAAAATAAACAAGAAAATGTAGACTGACGCGAGCAAAATATGAGTGTTTTAGGCACTCATCAGATTAGTTGCTCCTTGTTCTAGGGTTTTGGGGAGAGATCATCTTAACCCTAGAATTCTTGAAGTTTTGTGGGAAAAACCCTAATTGGTATAGAATAAACATGGAATCCATCATAATCCTATGATTTTGTAGGAATTGGTGGACCTTGGGTTGAATTCTTGGTATTTTTACCTAGGGTTGGTTATAAAGTTCAAATCACCAATTCGAGTGTTGTGGAGTTGTTTTAAGTTAGATTCCATATTAATTTTGAGGTATAATGGAATGAGAAGTTGTATGAAGAAAGATGGTACAAAGAGAGCCAAAAGCGACATTTACGGGCAAACCCGCAGAGGTGGTACCGGTGCAATGGGGTGGTCTGGGGTACCACCATCTGAGAACACATTTGAATATGGGTACTAAGATAAAAATGTGCAGGTACCTCATACGAAGTGTGTTTAGTACCGGTACCAAATCTCTCAAATAATGTGGTTCTCTGAGTGTCCAAAAGCCCAGATTTTTGTAGTTTCGCATATTTAAGCTCAAATTCATACACCGTTAGTATGAGAACCTTAATAAATGATTAAGAGAGGTTCAAGGAAGAATGAAACTCAATGAAAACGCACCGTACCTTTCGCTTCACCTCAGCGATATTCATTGAGTGTGACTAAGTGCTATGAAGTACGTTAAGATTATGCGATTACGCAGGCGATTAATGCTTTTGCCGTATTCGTTTGAGTGTGTAGGCTAAAAGCAAAGGCAGGAAAGTTGTAGAGTCGTGCTCAAGTTTAGTAAGCAGAAAGGTGAGTGTTCTAAACCTATTTTTCAAATACTAGTGTATTATTATAAAGCCCATTTCTGTTGATATTTGTGGTTTTGATTGTGACTATATTTAAAGCATAAGCGATGGATTTAGTAAGCGAAACGAGGGTTTTGATTTAAACCACGTATGTGAAAAGTAAACAAGTAATGGTTTTGATGTATTGACCATACTTTTAAAAAGCAAGCAAGCGTGGTTTTGGGTTAGTAAACCATATTTCAAAAGCAACAAGCAAAAGTATATTTTATAAAACAGGTCTAACGAAAATCCATAGTTTTAAGCAAGCATACCGGTCGGAGGTATTAGTATGTGAATTGGTGTTAGGATATCATTCATGCATTTAGATTTTGCTGATCCACCGACTGCTGTGCATCATGGCATTTAAGGAGACCGTGGCGCGTCTTGGGTATATAGGGTTAGCGCGCTAAGCTAGATTATGGTGAGCCCAGAGGCCACCATATTCCAAAAAATGGGAGTGAGCGAGGCTCTTCCACCTAGGTGATGCGGACCCCGAGTCCGGCCACCACAGTACGATTGAAGCCCGGGCTCTGGTGATAAGTGCAGCCAAGTAGGAAAGGCCTCCAGTGGTTGATGATTTATAAGCATGTTTTATACAATTTTGAAATCAACCACTGGTGCACGGTTGAGCCCAGGCTCCTGTGTTTATTTTAAAACAAGCGGTTGAGCCCAGGCTCCCGTGTTTATTTTAAAACAAGCGGTTGAGCCCAGGCTCCCGTGTTTATTTTAAAACAAGCGGTTGAGCCCAGGCTCCCGTTTTTATTTTAAAGCAAGCGGTTGAGCCCAGGCTCCCATGTTTATGAAAAGTTTTATAGCTTTTAAAGTAAATTTATGAAAAGTTTATAAACTTTTAAAGCAAAGTAAAGAAAGCAAGCAAGAGGTTTATGAAAAGTTTCCACAAACTTCATGAAGTTATGAAAAGTTTAGAAACTTTTAAAAGCAATAAAGCAAAGTAAGTAGCGAAACACGGAAAATATCTTGTAAAAGAGAGTTTCACAGTTTGAGATGTTTTGAGAGAAAAAGCAAACATTTTACATAAGCATACACTCAACGAGGCTCATAGCTCATTATTTTGTTGTTTTAAAAACTATTTTCCAAGTAAAGGCACGCCAGACGCTGGAGCAGATTAGGATTCTCCTGACTTTTATATAAGTGTTGTTATTAACAATCTTTTGTAAGGAAATACTTTGAATTTGTATAGTGGAAGTATATGTATGTACATAGTGTAGTTGTGAAAATGTGTTGAGCCTGAGGCTCTTTTGAAAGAACGTTGATGGTTCTCCATACTTGGAAGGAGTGTAAATTTGTGTTTGCAGGTTGGAACATGTCTATGTCACGGTGTTATGTTGCGAGATTTTACAAAAAATCTAAGTGGAGAGAGAAAAGGAAAAATTTTATACGAGTTTTGAAGGCAACACGAAGCCGCCTCCTAGGAATTTCCTAGTCGTTAGGGTTACGATTGGGAGTTTACGTAGGATTGAGGTCGGCACGCCCTTTAGTAGGGGTGGGGGTTATTGTCAAAGGTGGTATCGAGAGCGAGTCTTAGGAAACTGGGTTATTAAGCCCATTAGTTTTTCGTATGCGATTTTACACACTATTGGCAACCATGCATTTTCAAACTCAAAGTACATACATATGAGGTGATTCAAAGTATTAAATAGTTGATTTTGGCAAATCTGACACTATGTCATTTGAGACACATAGAGGAATTAGTCTTAGAAGAGTCACATTCAGGAGGTTTAGGCGTCTGTAGTACTGAGAGAGATGAGCGCGTGTTGGTTCCACTACGCCTGCATGGTCCGGCCTCCGGCGAGTCGAATTTGGACCATCAGGTCACGGGAAGGAGCTCAAGTGCCGGGATTGGCACGAGCGGGCGGGTGGCACGGATTGCTCGAGATGAGTGGCCATAGCGGCCCAATGGCGATCAGCGGTCGCGGCCTCCCACCGCCACCTAGGAAGTTCTTGAAGGCTTGGGAGATCTATAGAGAGTACAGAAGAGTGGGCGCCAAGCCATGTGGCCGGTGGTGATCCGAGAGCGACTTCCAGTTATGGTTGGACAAAGTAAGCCGATGTTTGCGGGGTTATGGGATTGCAGGATGAGCAAAGAGTCTTGTTTTCCAGTTTTCTGATGGAAGATAGGGCTAAGGATTGGTGGGATGCCGTGGATAGGAGATATTCTAATGGTATATCATGGGACCGATTTCAGCAAGAGTTCACTGATAGGTTCTTTCCTCAGAGTCATAAGGATTCGAAAATTGAGGAGTTCTTCAAATTAGAGCGAGGAAGAACATGTCGGTGTCGAATATGAAGAGGTTCTCGAACTAGTTAGATTGGTTCCATATATTCGGTGTGGAAGTCACAGTCTGAAGGTTTTTGTCGAATTATGCCGGATCGGAGTGCATTTATGCAATGGTTCCTCGAGAATAGATTTGGGGACTTAGTTGGGGCCGCTACGAGAGTTGAGCAAAGTACTACGGTATGTATCATAGTAAGCGAAAGTAATAGGAGTGCGCAAGCCTTTCCAGCCAGGCTTCTAGTCGATCTGATAGAAGAGAAACGAGGGTAGGATTCTGAGGGTGAGGTCTGAGTGGAGCTCTCTGGTCGAGGAGATCGAGTGGGGCCCCGGGTTGCTAGTAGTGGCGCCCGGTATTCCTCAGTTTGTCATATGTGTCGGAGGGCAACACCATGGGGGAGTGTAAGAGATGTCTGAGGTGTTTCCACTTTGTGGCCGGGAAGGCCATTTCATTGAAGTGCCCTCGGTTGATTGGTGTAGAGACGTAGGTAACCCCGGCTAGCTGACGCAGATGAGCAATCGAAGTCTTCGGGAGAGGTTTTCCAAGCGAGGAGGGGTCGGCGACGCGAGGTGGGCGACGTGGTAGAGAGAGCGGTAGTGCCCAGGGATGCGAGACGGAGGCACTCGGGCCCGAGTCTATCTTTGTGACTCGGCGGATCACGGATGCAGCTCCAGATGTAGTTACTGGTATTATTTCTATCCTTGAGCATGATGCATATACATTAGTGGACCCAGGAGCCACGCATTCATTGCATCCAAGCCTTTCTTAGATCCAGGTAGAGACCCAACCATTAGAGGGTCGTATGAGAGTTCCACTTCCCGGCTAAGTCATTATTCTGAGGGCCATTGTCATAGATAGTAGAGTCGATTGGGGACCAGGGGTTGAATGGATCTTGTAGCTTTAGATATGAGGGATTTTGATGTGGTTCTCGGCATGGATTGGTTATCTCGCCGTAGACCCCTTTGTAGTACATTATAAAAGGAAGTAAAGTTGCATAGACCCGGGGGAAGTGGAGGTAAAGTTTAGGGAATAATAAGAGTTATCTTCAGAGTATGATCTACGCCATGTATGTGAGAGGATGTTGCGTAAAAGTTGTCAGGGTTATCTAGCTTATGTGGTGGAGACAGGGAATGAAGGGACTCCAGTGGATGAGATTCTAGGATTGTTAGGATTCCCAGAAAGGTATTCCGGATGATCATCATGGGATTACCTCCAAATAGAGAGGTGGAGTTCACCATTGATTTGATCCAAGGGGCCAGGCCATTTCCATTCACTCATATAGGATGGCTCTGCGAGTTAAGGAGCTTAAGGCTCGATTGGAAGAATTGTTAAGTAAGGGATTCATTCGGTAGGAGCATATCCCATGGGGAGCTCCGAGTTCTCTTCGTGAAAAAAGAAGATGGGAGTTTGCGGTTGTGTATTGATTACAGACAATTTGTTGAAGCGGGGTCTACCATCCCTTGATTCGTATCAACTCCCTGGATGAGTGATTATTGATCTGTCGAGGTCTCGAGTATACTCTAAGATAAACTTGATGTCGGGGTATCGTCGGTTGAGGGTGCGAAGTGATGTACCCAAGATTGCACGTCCAGGACACGCTCACGGGCATTATAGGTTTGGTGATCTTTGTTTGGCTTGACTAATGCTCCGACAGCGTTTATGGATTTGATGAATCGGGTATTCCAACTGTATTTGGATAAGTTTGTCATAGTTTTTATTGATGATATCCTAATGTATTTAGGTAGTCTAGAGGAACATTCAGAGCACCTGAGGATTGTGTTGCAGACCCTAAGGGAGTGACAGTTGTATGCAAAGTTGAGCAAGTGCAGTTTGGCTTAGCGAGTGGCATTCTAGGTCGTATGATTTAGTGAGGGGTGAGTGTGGATCGAGGAAAATAGAAGTTGTGGTAAATTCGAAACCTCGAAGAATGTGTCGGTCGGAAGCTTCCTTGGTTTATGAGATATTGAGGTTGTTGGGGTTCTCTCAAGATAGTAGCCCCATGACCAGGCGACGAGGAAAGATGTCAAGTATGATTGGATGGATGCACCGCGACGAGTTTCGAGTTGAAGGGTAGATTGACGGCTCCGGTTAAGCTTTACCCGATGGGAGAGATGGGCTTGTGGTTTATAGTGATGCTTCACGGAAGGCCTTGGTTGTGTTTGATGCGAGAATGATAAGGGTGATTGCATATGCCTCTAAACCGATTAAAGAAGCATAGGAGAATTACCCGGCCTTACGACTTAGGCTTACGTGATCGTGTTTGCCTTGAAAATATGGAACATTACTTATGGTGTTCGTATTGTAGGATCTTTGCGGATCTAAAGTCTTCAATATATTTTCACCCAAAAGAGTTAAACACGAGGCAAAGAAGATGAAGCGAGTTGATTAAGGACTCTGATGTACTGTGAATACCATCGAGGAAAGGCTAATGTCGTAGCGGATGCCACACAGTAGGCGGCGGAGGTTCTTTGTCTCACATGAGATTAGGTTATCTTCCACTATTGGTGGTTCTGAGAGTTTTAGGGGTGATATTGAAGGCTACGGATTCAGGAGCCTTGTTAGCCACATTTCATGTTAGACCTCTCCTAGTGGATCAGTTCTGAGGCGATATGAGGTCTCACAGATGATTAAGCAAGGAAGAGATAGAAAAGGAAAGAAAGCAAAGTTTCAAAATTAGAGATGATGGCATGATGGTGAAAGGAATGAGAGAATGTGTGTGCGGAGTATATGGCCCGAGAGAGACATTATGGAAGAAGCACATGCATGCGTATGCTTTATGCATCGGAGTAGTACCCAGATGTACGGGACTTTGAAAGAACATTGCGGTGGAATGGGATGAAGAAAGAGATCGCAAGTTTTAAATCTCGGTGCCTAACGTCGGCCGGTGGCGAGAGCATTAGAAGGCTGCGGGAAGGCTGATTACTCTATTCCCGGTAATGGGAAGATCATTATGGATTTTGTAGTGGTGGCCTTCCACGGACTTCGGAAACAACATGATGCTATATAGGTGATAGTTGATCGATTGACAAAGTCACGCTCCATTTCTGCGATTATCGTATGAGGATTATCCGGAAAAGTTAGCTACGATTTGCGCCTTAGATGAGATGAGTGGAACTTCATGGGGTTCGAGTTTCGATAGTTTCAGATCGAGATCCCGGGTTCACATCCAGGTTTTGGCTGGTTGCAAGCGGCTTTAGGTACTCGCTTACATTTGACCTGACATTTCGCCCGCCAGACGGATGGCGGTCGAAGAAGGACCATTGGACGTTAGAGGATATCTTTGAGAGCTTGTGTGATGGAATTCAAGGGGGTTTGGATACTCATTTGGCACTAATGGAGTTCGCTACAACAATAGCTATCGGGCGATGTATAGAGATGGCTCGTTTGAGGCCTTTGTATGGTAGGAAATGTGGGACTCCGGTGTCTTTGGGATGGGGTTAATTGAAGAAAATTTGGTAGGACTGAATTAGTGCGGATCACTTCGGAGAAAGTGAAATTGTTCGTGATAATAACTTAAAGATAGCAAGAGATAGACAAAAAATTATCAGGACAAGCCGTCGTGAGACTTGGTCGGATATAGGTGTGGGATCTTTTGAAAGATTTCCCCGTGGAAAGGTGTTTGAGATTTGGGAGGCGAGAATGAGCAGTCCAGGAGATATATAGGACCTTATTAGATTTTGAGCAAGGTGGGACCAGTAGCTTACAAGTTGAAGTTACCCCCAGAGTTATCAAGGATTCATGATACATTCCATGTGTCGATGTTAAGGAAGCACATTCCAGATCCTTCACATGTGTTAAGAGAGCAACCAGTGCAGCTAAAGGAAAACCTGACTTATGAGGAAACACTTGTGCAAATTGTAGATTGCAAGGAACAAGTGTTGAGGATTAAGGTGATTCCTTTGGTTAAAGTCCTATGGAAGAATCATGAGAGGGAGGCAGCTACTTGGAAGCCAGAGGACGAAATGTTCTAAAGGAGGGAGGATTTGTAACGCCCCGTCCCGAGAGGGTGTACGGTACATGTAACCGTAGGGGCACATATGTGCACTAAGTGTCATTGTAATGTTTTTGGAAGTTATTTGTGAAATGGTAAATTTATTAGACCCAGGAAGTGTACTAGAAGAGAAGGGTAAAGTTGTAATTTGCCAAAATGGATATGAAAACCAATTTAAGAAGATAAGAGGCCATTATATAAATAACATAAGTTGCTTTGCAATTTCTTGGGAGAGATGGAGGACCAATGAATTAAGGTAAAATGACAACATTATAATAGGGGATGAGAAACAACATCCTATTTTGTCTCACACAAAAACTAGGGCTCCAATGCTGGTAGAAGAAGAAAGGGAGAATAAAGAAGAAAATACAAGAAGGAGAAGAAGAGGGAGAAGAGAAATAAGGTATGTTTTTGTATTGGAATCATGTGTCTTTTGGATGTCTAGGGTTTTTGGTATGAATTTTCCATGGATATTAATTGCTCCTTGTTCTAGGGTTTTGGGGAGAGATCATCATAACCCTAGAATTCTTGAAGTTTTGTGGGAAAAACCCTAATTGGTATAGAATAAACATGGAATCCATCATAATCCTATGATTTTGTAGGAATTGGTGGACCTTGGGTTGAATTCTTGGAATTTTTACCTAAGGTTGGTTATAAGAAGTTCCAAATCACCAATCATGTTGTGAGTTGTTTGGAAGACCTATGTTAATTTTTTGAGGTATAATGGAATAGAGAAGTTTTGAGAAGAAAGAATTAAAGAGGGCAAAAACAGCATTTCAAGCAAAACCACGAGGTGGTACTCCCAGACAAACAAGGTGGTACCCCATTCACCATTGTTAACCCATTTGGTACAAAATTAAGATAAGTGGTACCGGGTACCGCTTATTATGTAATGTAATGGTACCAAAGATGCTAAACATAGTGGTACAGGTACCACAGTGTCCAAAAGCCTAGATTTTTGTAGTTTCGCATATTTAAGCTCAAATTCATACATCAAGCAGATAGAACCTTAATAAATGATTAAGAGAGGTTCAAGGAAGAATGAAAGTCAATGAAAACGCACCGTACCTTTCGCTTCGCCTCAGCGATATTCATTGAGTGTGACTAAGTGCTATGAAGTACGTTAAGATTATGCGACACGCAGGCGACACGCTTTACCGCATTCGTCGGTGCGTAGGCCAAAAGAAAGCACATGGAAAGTTGTGCAGTCATGCTCAAGCTTAGTAAGCGTAAAGGTGAGTGTTCTAAACCCATTTTCAAATACTAGTGTATTATTATAAACTCGTTTTATGTCGGTATTTAATGGTTTTGATTGTAAACTATATTTTAAAGCAAGCAATAGGTTTAGTAAAGCAAACAAGGGTTTTGATTTAAACCATACGTGAGGCAAACAAGTAATGGTTTTGATGTATTCAACCATACTTTAAAAAGCAAGCAATGGTTTCGAGTTGTAAAACCATATTTCAAAGAGCAAGCAAGCAAGCAAAAGTATATTTTATAAAATAGGCCTAACGAAAATCCCTAGTTTTAAGCAAGCATACCGGTCCTAGGTATTCCGTATGTTAGGATATCATTCATGCATTTTAGATTTTGCCTGGTCAGCAAACTTAGTTCATGCATCATGGTATTTAAAGGAGACCGTGACACGTACTGGAGTATATAGGGTTAGCGCGCTAGCTAGATTATGGTGAGCAAAGGCCACCATATTTACCGGTGGAATCAGCCAAGGCTCTTCCAGGTGATGCGGGACTCAAGTCCAAACACCGACACACGTTGAAGCCCGTGCCCCGTGGTTCACTAGGGTACAAGCAGGGAAAGGCCTCCAAAGTGGGTTGATGATTTATGTTATTGTTTTATACACCTTGAACAACCACCGGTGCACCCACTGAGCTCAAGCTCCCGTGTTTATTTTAAAACAAGCGGTTGAGGCCAGACTCCCGTGTTTATTTTAAAACAGCTGCTTGGAGCCCAAAGTTCCCGTGTTTATTTTAAACAGGCTATTGAGCCCAGTCCCGTTTTATTTTAAAGCACGCGGTTGAGCCCAGGCTCCCATGTTTATGAAAAGTTTTATAAACTTTTAAAGCAAGAGATTTATGAAAAGTTTTATAAACTTTTAAAGCAAAGTAAAGCAAGCAAGCAAGAGGTTTATGAAAAGTTTTCTAAACTTTTAAAGTAAGCAAGAAGTTATGAAAAGTTTTAGAAAACTTTTAAACAAAACAGCAAGTAAGCAAGCAAAGCTCGAAAATATCTTGTAAAAGAGAGTTTTACAATGAGATGTTTTAAAGCAAGCATTTTATAAAGCATACACTTGATCGAGCTCGCTTAGCCTAATATATTGCCGCTTTTAAAAAAACTATTTTTCGTACGTGCACGCTCGGATCGGGTTAGACAGATTCTCCCGACTTTATATCAGCCAATAAGTATTAACAATCTTTTGTAAGGAAATACTTTGAATTTGTATAGTGGAAGTATATGTATGTACATAGTGTAGTTGTGAAAATGTGTTGAGCCTGAGGCTCTTTTGAAAGAACGTTAATGGTTTCCATACTTGGAAGAGTGTAAATTTGTGTTTACAGGATTTGGAACATGTCCTATATGTAGCTGTTATGTTGCCGAGATTTTACAAAATCCTAAGTGGAGAAAAGGAAAAATTTTTATACGAGTTTTCAGCAAGGAACACGGCTTCGCCTCCCAGGAATTTCTAGTCGTTAGAGGCTGCGCTGGATTTTCGTAGTGGCCTACACACCCCGCGCTAGTGGGGTGGGGTGTGCCGCATGCTCCCACAACCAACTGAAAATAAGAATTTAGAACTAAGGCAGCAATTAATCTCTAAGAAAGGCATACCAGAACTTTAGGTTTGCAAGAATGACTTGGCAAGAGATATATCCTTTTGGCAAGGGTACTCCCCTCTGTTCAAGAAATGATTCAAGAACCGAGACTCGCTTTTTAGCTTCAGTTACCTGAAATACAGTAAAGTATGGCGGAAGTGTAAGATCGAACAGTTGACAACAAATCCCCTCTCCTTCCACCGAGTTATCTTTTTAAGGAAAGATACTTATACTTAGTTCAACGACCAACAACAAGTGAAATGGTCAGTTGGGTATGTCACCATTCACCGTATTAAGGTTATGCTACCTGGGACATTGGTAATCCACACATCAACATGAAAGAATAATCCATTCCAAATTCATCAAAACTGATTAAAGATGGGAAAAACCATCTACTTTGGAACAAGGAAATGGACAAATCATACGGTTTGAAAATATATTTTGGTAATACAAACTCTCTGAAAGAAGCACAAATTTAATGGACTCACAGGATATGGATGACGCTCTGCCTTGTGTCTGTCCCCAACATTCCATGAACCCTAGAAAAGCCCTAATCGTTCAAACTCTTAATTTAAAAAGAGAGTGAGAAAGAGAGACCGAAATAAATGAACAAAAATAAGAAAACCTAGGAGTAAGGTATTAAAAAAATACGGATCCAATATTAAATAAACCAACCCTAGACGACCATATATGATAAAAATAAACCAACATAGGCTATACTTGGAAGATGAGAAAGATTCACGAACCTCGGAGTTTCTACCCCTACCCACACGGCGAGTAGATTTGTCTCGCTATCTCCTCGCAATTCTAAGGGAAGTGATATATAGTGAGGCCGACAATGTGCCCTAGACGACATCTAATCAAACACGTGATCTCGCTAAAAGGTGCAAACCGATCACTTACCAAATTTCACTTATGGGATTTTTTTTTCTCTTATCTTAATTTTTTAAAATTCTAAAACATCATTTTATACCATTGAACAATCGTTCTATTATTTTTTTTTTGAATAAATAATTGATAGTTTTTTTTTTTTTTGGAAATAATAATCAATAGGTTATTCTCACTAAAAAAACATAAATCATTCTTACATTTATAATTATTTTTAGATTTTTAAAAATATTATACAAATTATCCATCATGTCTAGTTCATATAATAAATGCTTAATATTACAAAAAACAAAACATAAGAAGAGGAGGGTCTAGAGTGTTTCAAATTTAGCAAACACCTAGGGAGTAGGTTTATCAAAAATAATCGACTCTGAATTAATTCTCGCTTTCATTTTTAGAAACGGGAATTTATTCCTTTCTATTTTTTTACACATAACAAATTAATATTTATACTTTATAAATCGAAATATTCAAATAATTTTAATTTTTAATATCAAAAAAATATTAATATAATTAATTTCCTTAAATTGAACATATATATATATATATATATGATGAAGGTTTTAATATTTAAAATCCATTTTTTAAAATAATTCATATGTAATATTTAAATTAAACTTTAATAATTTTTAATAAATTCATTTTCACCCTATTTTTCTCGTTAAAATAATCAATGTTATCAAATCAAAATTTTTCACTTATTTTTAATAATGAAATTAATAATTATAAAATAACTTATTAGTTAATTTTACATTAGCAATAACATTTGTAAAAATACCGTTTCTAAAAATATTAGAATTTTGTTTCTAAAAATATAAACGAAAATAGAAACGGAATACATTCAGTTTCTAAAAATAGCGACGAAATTAAATTCCATTTCTCAAAAAAAGTGACGGAATTGAATTCCGTTTCCCAAAAAATACGGAATTCAATTCCGTTTCTAAAATTAAATGGACAAAAGTGCATAGTTTATTCCCCACCCCTAGTACGCCGCCGTAGGAACCGCATCGGGCCTCAGAGCCGCACAAGCACCTACTAATGCGTTGACGGGCCACATGGACCAGAGGATGGGTCGAAGTCAAGGGCATGGCTCCGCAGTCGGACTTCTACGACGGGCGCACGATATGCTACTATTGTTGCCAGCCTAGGCACATGAGACGGGATTGTCTTAAGAGGCAAGGATCCCGTGGTACCACAGGCGGAGCTTACTGATCAGTCTGGTATACAAGGTACGTTTATGCTCTCATAGGAAGGTCATTTCATATTCATGCTTATCGTTGCATCTAGTGTCAATGTTTGGGGCTTAGAGATGGAAACCCTAGAGAGGCAGTGTATGTAAATTCTTCCCTAGGAACTAAGGTGAATGTTGATTAGATATCTCGGGATTGTGAGTCAGAGATCTAAGGGATTCTACTCACTGTGGACCTGAGGGTCATGGACATATCGGAAGTTCATGTCATCCTTAGGATAGACTGCTGACTACCCATAGAGTCGCCATTGATTGTGAGAGTGAGGGTTTTCACCGCCGCATACGTGACCGCACTCTTGTTACGCTTCAGTGGAGACAAGCACGATGTTGGTCCCGCATCATGTGCGATTCTAGATGACTACCTGACGGTTGATGGGTCAGTTAGCAAGCCTTACCCTGGCGTAACGAGGAGACGGAATCGAGCTCCACCTCGGTGGTTTGTGAGTACGAGGATGCCTTTCCGGATGAGTTACCGGGATTACCTCAGCACAAGAATGTGGACTCTATCATTGAGTTACACCCTGGTGCGTCGCACATTTCTATGACTCCTTATAGGATGGCACCGATTGGGTTGCAAGAACTTCAGGTCCAACAACAAGAATTGAATTGTTGGACAAGGGTTTTATTAGACCGAGCACTTCACCTTGGAGAGCTTCGGTTATGTTTACTCGGAAAGAGGTTAAAAAAATTCGAGTGGAATGACCTGTGTTACAAGGCATTCCACTCACTGAAGAGGAGGTTTTACATGGGTGATAGGCCGAAAGTGTGATGTGTAAAATATGTAATGCCACAGCGCAAGTGCACGCTGTTTATCAAGTAATACAAGCAAATCTAAGTATGGATATCGATCCACGGGGAGAAGTGACTACTGAGTTTAGCCTTTGAATATTATCTGGACGTAAGCTTTGAGTGACAAATTAACTAATGTGTGAGATTAAACTAAACTAATTTATCTTAGTAAATTACTATGTTGTGGAGACTAGGGCCTCATTCCCGCCGCCACTCTCGATGGATTACTACCTAGAGAAATTACCATCTCGGCCTATTCGCGACTTATTGACGACTGGTGATCATGCCTACAAGATAAATCCCTCCTCAGGTGCATCCGCCTATCCGCTAGCGGTTGGAGTGTATCTCACCTAACCCAATGCTCAAACACTTAAATGTTCTAACCTTAATCGCCCACCCTCTCTGACCCGATATCTCTATTTACCGAATTGACCAAGGGTCACCTATCTCGCATCCTCGCGTCCCTCATCTCGATCTCGACACCCAAAGAAAATCCATGCCAATGTCACAACATCACATGTATATAATTCATAGATATAGAGCCATACTAACAAGTCATGAATAACTGAATAATATAAAATCAAAAACTTAATCCATGTAATCGTGACAGGGTTCAACAAAACCCTAGATGTGAATCTAGAACATATTGGACTTGGTTATACACATAATCAATCTATAAAACATCAGCAGTCTTTCAGGAAAGAAGAAAAGAAAATACAAAAGCAACTGTTTTCTCCAATGATCCGTTCCGCTACTCCCGCTTCCGCGGTCCTCTTCCGCACGCATTCCCATCCCCACGATCCGTCCCTCGCTTAATGATGGTGAGGCAAAATTGCGCTGACGCCGCGACGCTGAGGCTGCCGCGCGACGCTGGCCACTTGTCGACTTCCTCTTCGTTGACCGACGTCGCGACGCTAGGATCGTCATGGTCGCCTCGCCACTTCTTCTCTTCTTCTCTCTACTCCAAAATGATCTCAAAAATTGCTCGTTCCACCTTCTATTCACACAAAATGCAAGAATAAGATATCGGGCTATCAAAATACGTATTTCTAATCGTAGTCCACATGTTAAACCTGAAAGGATGACACGGGTATGGCATGAGTGTTTTAGGCACTCATTAATGGGAGACTATGTTGGTCACCGATTTGCTGGACAGAGGTGGGAGAGAGCTCCATCACTGGTCCGAATCTTATTAGAGACACCTCGGAGAAGGTGGGTTTGATACGGCATCGTTTTCTCACAACTCGTAGCGCCTGTGAGAAGAGCTACGCGACAGTGCAACGCCGAACTCTGTAGTTCGAGGTGGGTGGACGATCTTATCAAGGTGATGCCTAAGAGAGGAGTGGTCAGGTTCGGCAAGAGGGGAAAGCTTTCGCCGAGGTTCATCGGGCCCTTCGAGATATACTCTGTGAGGGTGGGCAGCCAAATAGGGCCACCCACACTGCATTGCCATCACAGTACGTATGGTGTCTTCATGAGGTGTCCACGTGTCCACGCCTCCGAAAGATACTCCGCATCCAAATTTACAGAATGATTGTGAGAGATTAATGCTTGACACATATGGGACCTTTCGAGGAGGGACCGTTTATCCGATGTACTCTGATCAGGTTTTGCGACAAGACCGTGAGGCTAGTGAAAGTGTCAGGGCAACACCAAGGCTTATAATACAACGCTGTGGAGCGCAAGGACACGATGCGAGCCACCTACCCTTTCCTCTTTGAGGACGAAGGTACTTGGTTTAGTCATTTAGTAATTTAATGACTAGTCAGCATGCATGTGGTCAAAATGGGCTTCGCATTATGCATGTGGTCAAAGGGGTTGTACATGATAACATTCGATGTGTATGCGTGTGGAATTTCGGGACGAAATGCTTTTAAGGGGGGAAGAATGTAAAACCCGAGAAAATTCAATTTTCTGAGAAATGGTAAAATGGTAATTTTAGTGAAAAAAACTGAAATTTTTCTAGATCTCGGATGACGAAACGAACTTCACCTTTGGAATCTTCTTGTGAAATCTAGCTACCATGTCGAATTTTATTGAATTCCGAGACAATCAGAATTTACGTTTTTTGAGGCACCGAGGGTAGTACGGGACACTTGACACGTGTTGGAGTGGTCGACACCGTACACGGTCAAGTGCGTGCTGTCCAACGAATAGCCTGGCAGGACCCATACACATGTAGCAACACAATGACGGATGCAAATCCAAGCAGACTGATAAGGTGATGTGCGGTAATCCAAGGAGCCACTGTGGAGAATATTAATACAGAAGAGAGGACATCCCACTTGACTTTAGACCAAACAATTTGGTAGGAAGAGAAAGAATAGAAGAAAGGGAAAAGGGAGAGAAGAAGAAAGTAGAGAGAGAGGTTCTACCTTCTCTCTAGATTTTTCGACGATCAAACCGGAGGTTCTCGGTGGATCAAGAAGAAAAGTGCTTCCCCGCGCAAAGAGTTTCCAGTAGAGACAACAAACGGGGAGTTTCGACAAATTCCAAGAGGTAGGTCTTCTCCTACTTTTATTATTTTCTACCCTAAGGTCCAGTGGTGGTGGTGTTCATTCTGGCAAGGGGAACGCTGCCGCATTAACCACATGGGAAGCTACCCTATTTTGATCACACGACAGCTTTTAATTTTTAGGACTAGTTTTTGGGTGGAAGTAAAGGGAATTTAAGTGAGTCCTTTCTGTAAATTTTATCCATTAATGAACTTGATGTTAGGCTTTGAATTTCAAATCGGACCCCATAGCCCAAGCTATGGTCCTGCTTACTCCGAATGGTATAAGTGGGAAGGGTTGTCGAAACACTAGCGGCTAGGTATGCCTAGCCACGCTAGAGTTGTCAAGGCGGTTGTCGCCGGCTGTGAGGTTAGACTGCCGTCTAGCAGCCAGTGTGGCTGCCGGGCCTGGGTTAGGGCCAGCGCCCACACAGCTAGTCAACCGGGCTAGGACCACCGCTGCTGGCTAAGGCCGCCGGTTACCGGCCACGCTACCAAGCCAGGGTCACGCCCCAAAGGTTAGCTGTGCTACGGTCAAGGTCGCCACGGCGGTTAGGATAGTCGGCTGTAGATTAGGGCCTTCCTGCGAAGGTGCCAGGCAGAAACCCAAACAACGGTTAGGTCACCGGCTACAGCTAGGCCACGGCCTAGCGCTTAGGGTTACCGGTCATTCATGAAGCCTCCAACTCGATGGCTATAACTTTCTCATTCAAACCCATTTCGCATGTTCTCGACTCTATGGAAAGAAAATTGAGTCAAGATTCTAGCCATTTTCCTATGGATGATAGTGGGTGAGCATAACCTACTGAAATCTATGTTTTTCCAGGGCTGCTGGATTGCTAGAGCTAGCCAGCTAGGGCTGGATATTCATGTGTGACCTCCAACTTCGAACAACCATAACTTCTTCGTCCGAACTCCGTTTCGGGTGTTCTTGGACTCTATGGAAATCCCATTGAGTCAATATTTTAGCCATATTCCTATGGATGACAGTGGGGGAGGATAACCTTCTGAAATCTATGTTTTCCCAGGGCTTCTGGACGGCTAGGCTGGCCTCAGCTTAGTTGATATTCATGTGTGACTCCAACTGGACGTCATAATTCTTCTGCTGGGTCCGAACTCCGCTTCGTGTTCTCGACTCTATGGAAAGCCCATTGAGTCAAGATTTTATCCATATTTCTTTGGATTATAGTGGGTGATCATAACCTGCTGAAATCTATGTTTTCCCAGGGCTGTTGGACGGCTAGGGCTAGATATTCATGTGTGACCTCCAACTTCGGACGACCATAACTTCTTCGTCTGAACTCCGTTTTGGGTATTCTTGGACTCTATGGAAAGCCTATTGAGTTAAGATTCCAGCCATGTTCTCGTGGAGGACAGTGGATGATCATAACCTTGCTGAACTCTATGTTTTGTACCGAGTGTGCAGGTTGCTACTATACGAAGTGAATAGTCGTTTTAACATGATCAGCTGCATGACATGTTGTGGTATTATTGTAATGGTAGAATTACTAAGTGAGTTAGCCTAAGGAAGGCTGTATGGCATTATTGTTTAGTCATAGATTGATGAATGCTAATATGTTTGATATGATGTATATATATATTGACATGAAGTATAAGGCTTGTGATATATGTTTGCATGCTAATTGACATGAAGTACAACTGATGAGAATGATTCATGTAGTGTGCATCATACATGTAACATGAGAAATTTCAGTGACATTAGCATTGAATATGCATAGTATCATCGCGTCGAGTTGGGTGTGGGAGCATAGAAACGGTAAATTCACCATTCTTGGTGAATGTGTGGTGAGCTTCAAACGAACAACGTCCAATTGAGACTCACAGTGGTATAAAAGTGAAATAAAATTAATGTGTGTTGGGCGGAGCAAGAAGGGGGTCGTTAAGCCCCTCAGGTGAAAAGCCTGGAACTTGGGTGTAAGAGACTCGTGGTGTGATTCGAAAAGTTATGTTATGGGTGTAAGAGACCCGCGGTGTAATCCAAAAAGTTATGTTGCCCAAAATAAGACACACGATTAACACATAGACTTCGAGTTGTGTGATAAGAGTCAAGATTGACTCGGGATTTGTTGCCCATTGGCACTTGTGCGGTACCGTGAGCCTAAGGTTCGGTATATGTGGGTCATTGGTACTACCAATGACTGGGTTGTCACACTTGGCATAGACATGTGTGAGGGAGTCGGCGAGTGACTTAGGATATGGACATGATGACATCTCATGCATGACAAACGACATTCATGTAGACAATTTCACTTAGATTTGTATGGGTTGGTTTGATTACTGCATGAACACTTAGGTGGGGAGTAACCCTTATAGGAGATTATCACTACTGAGCTTTGCTCACCCCGTCGTGGGACCCCCCTTTCAGGTACACGAGAAGACGATGCTCCTTCGAGGCCGTGAGTAATGTAATAGCTGGGCCTGCCAGGGCCTCGAGAGTACTTTGTAAAATATATTAGAATAATCTAGTTTTAATATATTTTAGCATGTAAAAGTGTAAAAGAGTTGTACATCAAACTCTTGTGGAATATTATAAGAAATTGGTTAATTGTAAGAAAATTATAAAGAAATGGGTCTCGATATATGAGACATGTGAGTGTGATATCGGAGCACCCGATATCTACAGGTTTCCGCGGGTTGACGTGTTGTCAACGGGACCCCCGGGGATAAGAGCGTCACAATGATGAAGTTTGGGCTCAGCCTGCCATTTTGCTAAGAAGTGCCAACATAAGAGGAATGAGGAACAGTACCAAATTGATGGAGAATAGAGGTAAATTCATGGGCATTTTTAGATCTGAAAACTTTGATAGGTTTAGAAAACTATGTTTCAATCATTTTGGTAAAGTCACGATATATTTGATAAAGTTCATAACGATTTTTGAAGAGATAAATCCAAGTATATTAGGAAAAATCATCTACAAAAATAACAAAATAACGTGACCCACCCTACGTAGTAATGGGAGAGGGACCCCATACATCAGAATGAATAAGATCAAAGGGAGAGAGAGCATGAGAAACACTGTTATTAAATGGTAAAGTAGTTTTTTTGCCAAATTGACAAGGCATACAATCAAAACTCTTATTTGAAACTGAACTTAATAAACCCCTAGAAACTGGTTGTTTAACCCTAGAGATAAATCCATGACCAAGGCAAGCATGCCATAAAGCAAGAGAATACGTGCTCTGTCCTGAGACGACAAAAGCAGAGAGATGAGAGGACGGTAGATGAAGAAAGTTGACCTCAAACAACCTTCCGACCTTACAGGCAGTCCCAACGATCTGTTCCGTTTGAGAATCCTGCACAACCACACCAGTAGAAGAAAATGTTAGAGAAAAACCAAGTTTAGTGAGTTGCCCAATAGATAGAAGATTATGAGTGAGTTGGGGAATCTGGTAAACATTGGAAACAAACAAGGCTGGTGTAGAGACATTACCAAGATGAGAGACATGCATAGGAAAACCATTGCATTCATAGGGAGAGAAGTAGAAGTGTGGAAGCAGGACAACATCAGTGAGAAGAAGTCATACGATCAAGTAAATGCTAATCAAGAAGTCAGCAAAGGAGAAGTACCTCGACATCGTGAAAGAGCAAGATTGATGCATTGGAAGATGGAAGATGAACCTGATTAACCATATCCTGTAGATATGCTATAGAGAGAGATGAGGCAGACTTAATTTGGAATGGTGAGTCCATAGCCGATAATTCGGGACTGGTTAAAGCAAAGAAGTTTGTTTTGAAGAATACGCTGACGAGTGTAAAAGGTTTCAACTGAATGACCTTTATTCTTATAGAAACTGAAGATAAGAAGAGACTTCTTATTGTTATGTCGTCTGACATTATTCTCTTTGCCTTTGGAAACATAGGTAGATGAACTGGCAAAGGGAAAAACAGGAGGTGCGCTACGAACAACTACAGAGTAGTAAGAACCATAGTCCTGATAGAAATTTGGGATTAGCTCAAGACGTGTCTCATCATCAAACCAACTTATGAATAGCCAGACATCATGGCAAAGGATCCTGATGTAGAATATGACTTATGGCTTGTAAGACTCGAGAAAATTCAAATTTTTGGAAAAAAGGGTAAAATCGTAATTTCGGTAAAAAAAAATCTGAAATTTATTCTCTAAATCTCGAATGACAAAACGGATTTCACCGTTGGAATCGTCTCGCGAAATCTAGCTAGCACATCGACTTCATGAATCTGAGATTACCAATTTACAAGTTTTCGAGGCATCAGTTTCTGCGTCAGAACGAAATCGAGGTGACAAATCACCTATAACATGTACCCGCGTGATACACGTCGACGAAGAGAGAACTGATCAAACTGGACTACCGAGATAAGGCTAAACAAAAATCCAGTTTAGACATGGGGATGGCATTATGAATCGTTTAAACGATAATAAAGACAAAATCAGACAATGCCGCTCTACCTTTTGAAAAGCCAAAAAGAACGTGTGAGATGCAGGGGACATTTGAGATTTGTTTTTAGAGTGAGAGAGAGAGACTTCTCTCTAGGTTTCCTAATCCACCGTCGAAATTGGCTTCGACAAGGAAGCAAACAGATTTACACTAGCGAGGGCGCGCTATGGAACACCGATTTAAGGAGTTTCAACAAACCCATGAGGTAGGGGTTTCTTCCTACTTGAGTTTTACATTGTTTGGCGCATTTAAGGATGCTTGAGTTGTTCGAGAGGCCCTGAACGATCAAGCTTGATCGGTCCCAAAACTCGGGATTAATTATTGAAAATTTTAGAAACATTAATGACAAATGACCGTCCACGGGCTGTTTGGGTTGGTCATGGCAAATGTGTGTGCTTTAAATTGTATTGTGATGTGTGCAGCCGGAAATGATCTGATGAAATGGTTCCTAAAGTGAACCCGATTATTAGCGAATGGATGAAACAAGAAACCCAGGATTCATCGTTCATATGAACAAAGTGACACTTAAAATCATCTTGTGTGAAAACGCTTATCGAAAGTAATTCGTTGAATTGCTCGTTTGATGCTTAGCCCAAGTGGAGGCTACTTGTAGAAATGAATGAATATATTATATTTAGTATGAATGATAATATATATGATTATATATTTATACGATGAACAGAGAATAATTATACATCTATACAACTGGCTTGTAATAAGAGAGGAGTGCATGATGGTTCATTGAGAGAGTGGTTTCGAGGGTCGACTAAATAACAATAATTATCGAGGTAGTCCATAAAATATCAATCGTCGAGTCACCCACCATAAACATCGGAGGGTAGTCCATATAAAATATCAATCGTCTGAGCTCAATCGATATACACGGAGGTACCCACTACATAACATCAGTTGGTCCACTACTTATATCGGAGGGTTGTCCACAAATGTAAACAGTCATCTTTGTTGAAAAATAATGTTTCTGGCACGGGCTTAGGCAAGTGAGGGAGTCGGTGAGGACTCTCAGGGGATGAGCTTTTGATCAGCATATCCAAGTAGGACTGGCGCATTTGCTTGAACGTGGCGCTTACTTTGGAGCATTGCATATGCACTTAGTGAAGAGTATCCCATTTAGGGTGATTCCACCATCAGCATTACCAAATTCAGTCGAGAAACATATTTTCGTGCACTGTGGAGCACACGAGGAGACTTCGCTCATCATGTAGGCCGAGCCTGGTAAGAAAAGTCGGCCAAGGCTCGTTATCATTATGTACTCATGTATTAGAATTCCTAGAATTTTAATATGCAAAGGTATAAGAGTAAACTTTTGACTCTTGAACTATTGGATATAGTTATTTATACTGATGATGAGGTATTGTAGTATACCCAAGATGCCGCTTTTACTCATATATGTATCTTCAGGAATGCTGATCAACAGTGATGTATTCGGGGTAGAGCCTCCCGCATGCTGAGACTCATTCGATTCGTAAGAGATGCCTGGGTCACCGTGACATTCTCGAATATTCCGCGGCCGACGGTAGTCAACCCGACACCCTTGGATTAGCGTCACAAATGCATCGTGAGCTATGTATACGGTCGCCTAGGGCTTTGAGGGGATTTTAGCTTCTAAGCCATAGTCTGAGGTGTAAGAACATCACCACTGTGTGTGGCTCACAAGTTAGGTTTAGGTATGAGATTACTCTAGGAAATCACGGACAAAACTAGGACACGATGCATGTGTTTGGTGTGTTTCAGGTGATTTGATGAATGGTTGTGTGAAAAGGCGTACACATGAATGGTTATGTATTGTGATTATTTGTGTGGTTTAGTGCTAGGTGATTAGCAGTGTGTAGGAAAAGTGTGGAGTTTCTTACGCTAGTAAACCGAAAAGGAAAATAAATGAAATAGATTATAATAAATTTATTTGGAAAGAAAATAAAATTTTAATAAATTTTAGTTGAACTCATAAAAGTTTTGAGTTGTGTGGATGCGTGATGGTTATCATGTAGAGGTAGCAAGAAGGCTACCTATGGAGAATGAAAAAAAAAAAATGAGGAGAGAAAATTGGTTTTTAGTTTTTACAGTTGTGTAAAACTCAAGAAAACTAGGACAAAAATAAATTTAATAAATTTATTTAGGTGTATTGGAGAAAAAATGGCAAGTATTTTTTTTGTCTCTAGTAGCAAATAAATGAAAAAAAAAATGATGAAGTGAAGAAAATCATTTTTCTAAGGTGTTTGGTAGTTTGAAAAAAAAAACTGAAGAAAATCAAAGAAAATAAATTTTTTAAATTTATTTGATGTTCTGAAGAAAAAAAAAATACATGTATATATTTTTTTTGGTGTTTTTCCAGTAGCTGGAAATAATGTGAAACAAAAAATAATGAAAAAAAAAAATGGTGTAGTGGTCATCGCACTAATAGGATTGTACCAGCCAGCAAGCCAAGGCATTGTATTGCAAGGCACCAGCGATGCGGCAATTAGGCTTGCAAGCCAAGGCATTGTATTGCAACTTTAGTGAGGCTGGGAAAGTGTATTGCAAGAGGAGCTTGGTGGTTGAATGGATTGTATTAAAAATATAGTCTTTCAAGTTAAGGCAAAGGTATTGCAAATAGGAGGGCTTAAGGTCTGAAAATTGTATTGCAATATAGGGAATTGTATTGCAATGAGGCTTATGGCATTTATAGGAATTGTATTGAGGTATATTGCATTGTATTGCAATATATGGAGTGAGGTTAAAAATTGTATCAGAATACACCTTGTGTATCATACAAAAGGCTACTTAAATGGTTGAATCAGACAGAATACAGTTTGAAGGTCGTTGAGAATTGTATTGCAATACTTGTATTATATTGCAACTTAGGTGAACAAGACGATGAATGCCAAAAATTTCGAGAAATTTTTTTGAAAAATAAATAAAATCAAACAAATGGGACAAAAATTTTGAAAAATGAAATTTAAAAAAAATGAAATTTTCGAAAATAAAATTTTGTTGATAAAATGTTTCAATGTGAGACTGATTTGGCCTCAGACACTGTAAATGCAAGGACAATGTGTATACACCGATTTATGTGTATGAATAGTGTCTCTGGTCATGTTTATGCCTTGTAGATACTATATTGAGATTTAATTTGCTATCGAATCAGAGTAGATGACTAGTCAGGACGAGGACGAGGGCGCTCCACGCAGGTACCGGTCGCACCAATTGCTCGATCGCAGGGTTTTTAATGAGGTCGTAGGTTTGTAGCTACTGCCATCTCAATAGCCGGGTATAGCGTGTAGGACAGAAGATCCTAGTAACCTCCGCAGGTTTTAGGCGCATCATCCTCCGGGCCACATTCACAGGAGGAGATCCGATGGTGGGCGCACCATTGGTCTACGCAGATCAGGGGCGGTGTTAAAGGCCATGGAGATTACCTCGACGCGACCTCCGGATTAGACTAGCCGGTGGTTCCAATGAGGTGAGGCCTAAGTATGGTGGAATGCAAGGACCTCTAGAGACCTAGAGGTGATGACACAAGGTGAGTTTCAGAGCTTCAAAGCTCATGGTAAGTACTTCCCAAAGATTGCGAAGGCTTAGGAGTTCCTAGATCCGGCTGTGGCTTAAGGACTGTGATGGATTATGTGACTAGGTCTGCGTAGAGCTAGCCTGTTTTGTTGATGATTACGTGGCCACAAACTCGCCAAGGTTAGGAGACTGAGAATGGGTCAAGTTGTCCATTCTAATGTGACTAGGACTTCGCCATGATATGGACTCTAAGTGGTCGGGATAACCTCGACCATAAAGAGAGAGCTGGGCTTGTAGGTTGAGACCTTTAAAGGAGCCTCAGACGGGAGCATCCCCAGGGATTGGGGCGAGAATAGGGATGGATAGTGTTCATGGTTATGAAACAGATCTTTAATTCTACTCACAAAGGGACCTCGAGGATCATGGACATGTCGAGTTCGTCGCCATCCCTGGGATGGATTAATGGCTACCATGGTCATTATCGAATAGGAGTGTAGGAGGGTTACTCGCCTACAAGGTGGATCTGCATTCGTATTGTGTTTGGCGACAACATGACATTTTTCCCGCATGCATACGAGTCCGTGTGTCGAGACGCTTAGCTGGGCCATTAGCAAGCCTTACCCCGGGAGGACGAGGTGAGACTGACTTAGATCTACTTCAAGTAGCTCATGAAGTATCGCAGGACGCTTTTCCGGATGAATTACTGGATTGCCTCCCGCGATAGGGATGTAGACTTCGCGAACGGAAGCTGCACCGGTACTTCGCTTCATCTCTATGACTCCGCATAGGATGGAACCTGGCTGAGCTGCGTGAACTCGTAGTCCAAGCATGTGAGCTATTGGACAAGGGGTTCATCAAACTGAGCACTTCACCATGGGGCGCTCCTGTTCTATTTGCGAAGAAGAAGGGCAAGACCCTTCGACTGTGCATTGACTACAGGCAGTTGAACAGGGTTATGATCAAGAATCAGTACTCATTACCGAGGATTGATGATTTATTTGATCAGTTGAGAGGAGCGCGAGTCTACTCCAAGATAGACCTTCGTACTGGTTACCATCAGCTGAGGGTTAGGGAGACAAATATCCTTAAGACAATAAGTAGACTGCTACGGGCACTTTGAGCTTACTGGGTGATGCCCTTTTGGATTGACGTATCGCGTCACCGGGCATTCATGAACCTCATGCATAGGGGGTTCCAACCTTATCTAGATCGCCTTTGTCGTAGGGGCCCTCGTGGATGACATCTGATCTACTCCCGCCAGAGTGGAGCATGAGTATCACTTGAGGATTGTTTTATGTACTGGTTAAGAGACCATCACCAGACGCGCTAAGTTCGCAGCGCGAGTTTCGCTTACCGAGGTGAGGTTTTCGACACGTGGTGTCGATCAAAGCGTGTCGCTGGACCCAGAAGGTTGAGGCCGATGAGCTGGGAGAGACTAAGTCAATCTTTCGTATACGCAGCTTGGGATTGGCTGGGTATTATGTGATTCATTGAGGGATTTCTCCGATAGCGCGACTCTTATGACAAGGTTAACTTAAGGAGGTCAAGTTCGAATGATGACCGATGAGATATTCCAAGACGAAGAGGAGACTTACTGTACCTCCTATCTTGATAGTCCCGGGACAGGGATGGGGTACACGCAGCATTCAGGATAAAGCCTCGAGGGCCTCTGACCGGGATGTGTTTTTGATGCATCCTGGAGGGTAGTAGCTATATTCCCGCCAACAAGAATCACTAATTAATTACCCCACACGACATGGAGTTGGTCGTAGTCTCGCCTTGAAGATTCGGGCGCCCACTACTCTATTTGGAGAGGAGTTCGAGGTGCACCCGCACCTCATAAAAGTCCGAAGTATATTTTCACGCTGGGTGGGATCCTCAACATGAGGCAACGCAGATGGATGGAGTTCCTGTAGAGGATTATGACTTCACTTTGCATTACCAATTCGAGTAAGGGAAATGTAGTGGCTGATGCACTCATTTAAGTCACTGGGAGTATTGGCTAGTATAGGTCTCTTGGAGTGGCTGGATGTCAAATCGGGACAGCTTTTAGGTTACGTGACAAATGGCAAAGTACAGGTACGTTGGGGAGTTTATCATTAAGCACCGCCTCGTGGAGCAGAGGATCGAAACCCAGTGGCAGGATGCGAGATAGGTCCACGTGGACGGCACACAGTACAGGTGACGAGGGTCGGACCGTCCACGATGGTAGTCTTCTTGGGATAGAGGACGAGTAGTGGTTCCCATTCGACCGATATGAGAAAGGAGACTGGGAGTTTCACCGCTTCTCGATTTTCCGTATCCAGTGGCAATGTAAGATGTACCCAGACCTTCACGCCAGAGATACTGAAAGCGGAATGAAGAGACACGTAGGGGACTTTGTTCTACGATGTCTCACGTGTCGCCAGGTTATTACCGAAAGCACCACACGTTGTGGTCGCTTCAAATGCACGGAGGTAGCCGATCAGCTGGGAGCACGCCACGATATATTTTAGACCCACTTTCCACGGACACCGCAGACATGATGCGTAATGGGTGATAAAGTGATCGGCTCACGAAGTCGGCACATTTTCTAGTCGCGCGAATGACCTTCATCGAGAGATTCTAATTGGTCAGAGTATTAGAGAGATAGTCTGCTACATGAGTACCAAAGAGATCCATAGTGCTCCGGAGCAGGACCCGAGGTTTACGGCCGCACTCTCGAAGAGTTTCCAAAAGCCATGCACACGACCGACAACGAAGATAGTTTTTTCCAACCCTCGCACATGGTCACCCGAGAGGTCTATACAGTAAAGGAGGA
This sequence comes from Tetrastigma voinierianum, assembly GCA_016808115.1. NCBI lineage: Eukaryota > Viridiplantae > Streptophyta > Magnoliopsida > Vitales > Vitaceae > Tetrastigma > Tetrastigma voinierianum. Next base: position 526,525 of record JAEQBH010002671.1, on the reverse strand, counting down.
CATGCCGCGAGCATACGTCCCGGATAATAAGGGTGGCCGAAGAGCACTTGCCTTTTAGTAATTCCGCCTACAACAACAGCTTACTGTGCGAGTATACGCATGGCACCATATGAGGCATTGTACGGAGGCCATGCGTGCTCACCGCTAGTCGACCGAGGTGGGAGAGAGTTCCATCACCGGGTCCCGATATGATTGGGGAGACACCTCGTAGAAGGTGAGTTTGATACGACAATGCCTCTCGCCGAGCCTGCAAGAGCTTTGCGTCGATGTGAGACGTCAACCCCAGGAGTTCGAGGTCGGGATCACGCCTTCTTGAAGGTGATGCTCTGGTGAGAGAAGTGGGTTAGATTCCTAGCGAGGCTATCACCGAGGTTTATTTCGGCCTTTCGAGATACCGAGATGATAGGCACCGAGCTGCACGGCTGGCGCTACCGCCGAGCATGTCAGGTGTCCACGGTGTATTTCACGCTCCACGATTCGAAATATACCCAGATCCAAATTCATGTGGTGGACGGGGGATGATTGGAGTACGACACCTACTGGACCTTCGAGGAGGACCAGCGTGCATTTTGATACCTATGATCAAGCTCTTGCGACGCAAGACCGCGAGGCTGAGTAAAGTACGGCGGCACCATATGAAGGAGTCAACGGAGCGAGGACACGATGCGGGCCACTTATCTCTTCTTGTTAGGGATGAAGATACATAGTTTAGTCGTTAACATTCAAATGAAGAATTTAAATGCATGCAGATAAATATGACGTCAGATACGCATGAGTTTTCATTATGATTGTCCGCACTTCTGGACGAAATTCCTTTTAAGGAGGGGAGAATGTAAGACTCGAGAAAATTCCAATTTCTGGAAAAAGAGTAAAATCGTAATTTCGATAAAAAAAATCTGAAATTTATTCTCTAGATCTCGAATGACGAAACGGATTTCACCGTTGGAATCGTCTCGAGAAATCTAGGTAGCACGTCGAATTTCGTCGAATTCCGAGACAGTCGGAATTTACACGTTTTTCGAGGCATTGAGGTTTCGGGTGCCGTAAAACGAAATCTGAGGTGAAAAATATTACCTATAACATGTACTCATGTGATACATGTTGCATGAGTAGAGAAATGATCGAAACGGACGGCCGAGATAGTGCCAAATGTCAAAAATCCAAGCTTGCAGACATATCAGACATGAATTGCTTTAAATGACACAAGACAAAAACTGAATAACAATACTCTTCCTACCTTTTGAAAAGCCAAAAGAATGTGTGTGAGATGCAGGGACATTTGAGATTTGTTTTTGTAGGAGAGAGAGAGACTTCTCTCTGTGCTCTCAAGAATCCGACCGTCTAATTCATTTTATTGAAGCAAGGAAAGTCGTATCACTGCGAGGCAACGCTGCGGTACTGATTTAAGGAGTTTCAAACAAACCCGTGAGGTAGGGCTTCTTCCTACTCTGAGTTTTACACATCGCTTAAGTGCATTTAAGGATGCTTCTGAGTTGCTCGAGCTCGAACGCCAGCTTGATGGCCCCAAAATCCTGGGACCTAATTATCAAAATTTTAGAAACCCAATGGAAAGCCCGTGACTGGCCCACGCTGTTTGGGTTGGTCATGGTGGAAATGTGTGCTTTAAATTGTGGCCAGATGTGTGCGAGGCCTGAATGGCTATGAAATTCGGGTTCCAAAGTGGAACCGACATGATTGGATAGAATGGATGCTAACAAGAAACTCCGAGATTTTGATCGCTCATATGAACAAAGTGGGACACGAAAAATCAATTTTTGTGTGAAAAACGTGGTTTGGGGTCGAGCAATTCAAGCTAAATTGCTCATGGCTTGACGCTAAATTTCAAGTGACAATTTTAAGTAAACTGAACGCAAATTACATAACATGTTTGTGTGATTTAAATTATGTGAATATATGCTCGATATATATTCGCACGCTGTTATGTAATCAGAATTAATTGGCATCACGTGATTCCATACGCACGCACCCGCAACAATGTATCACTCGTACGCTCGTCTCATCGAGAGAGTGGTTTCGGAGGGTCAAGCAAATAATAATAATTATCGGCAGAATTCATATAAAATATCAATCGCCTGGAAATGGGCCCAATTGATAAACATTGTGAGGGTAGTCCATATAAAATATCAATCGTCTGAGTCGCCCAATCGATATACATCGGAGGTAGTCCACTACATATAACACTGAGTCGGTCCACTACTTATATTTGAGTATCGGGCCCACAAATATAAACAAATATCTGGCTGAAAATAACGCTTCACGTGGCTTAGGGCAACGCGAGAGTCGCAGACCAGGATGAGTTGACGCAGACATTCCTCGCAGGATCACGATTCGTCAACGCGCTGGCGACTTCGGGAAAGCATTTACCATGCACTTGTGCCAAGAGATCCCATTTAGGGTGATTCCACCATCAAAGATTAGCTCAATTTATCAGCAACATATTTTCGCGCATTAAGTGAAAGACACTGGCAGCACGGCTCCATGGAGGCTAAGTTTGAGAAGAAAGTCGATTGTACTTTCATGACACATGTATCACGTATTAATTTAATTTTTAATATGCGTCAGATAAGAAATTTTTTACCTTAACCATTTGGATATAAGCATCACATACTGAACAGATGAGTTATTAAAGGGCCCAAGAGTCGCTTTTACTCATATACGATTCGCGAATGTCGATCACAGGATGTATTTAGGCAGAGCTCCATGTGCTGAGACTCCCGCCCGATTTCATATAAAGACAAGCCAGCCACTCGACATCTCCGAATATCTCCATGCGTCAAATTTTGAAATGAACTGACACCTGATTCGGGGCGTCACATGGTCGATCCAAACTCATCGAAGCCCCATTGGGAACCCAAACAATCGCTCTTGTTCACTAGTGAACATAAACCACCTTGCCGCCAGACTCGAGAGAATTGGTTCATAAATTAGTTGATCCCAAATGGATTTAATTTACCGTGTGATATGCAATCCTCTCAACTGGCTCGCCAATTTTGATAAAGTTTCATGATGAGCCAGAAGTTGCGATCACCACTGATCCAAGATACCCTAGAATAAGTAAGTCCCAAACTTCTTCGCAATATCAATGTTGCTAAACCCATCAACACTACTTAATGATACATATTAATGAAACTGTCACGATTACGATTAAGACTTTTCCCCAATCCTCAATCCGAATTTAAGATAGGCAAGAACTCAGCCTTTCTTTGTCCACTTTTTCCTGACAGATTACCACCGCAGACATAAAAAGCTCACACTACTGGTATAATCAAGATGGCTTCAGACCACTGGGCAAATTATTCCATAAAAATACAGAATTGGACGAGAAATCTCATCACCCGACATATCTAAATTCCAAACCCAAAAGCATGAAGAATGGAGCCGCGACGCTGGAAAATAAGTCAAAATGCACCGGGTCAAATTCGCCACGAGTCGATGTGGCGAGGCCAATCACTACATGGCACTCGCAGGTGAGGGTCATCGCACCGGGCGCGGCACGGCGCTAGTCCGACTTACCGGACGTAAGCCCTGGCAGTCAAGGAGTGCGGCTTACGCGTGGCTGCGGATCCGACGCCCGCCGCACACCGCGGTGTGGCGGTATGCGGGACAACGCCACACTCGCGTCGCACCCGCGGATTCGCGGGAGCTTTTCCGAAGGGACCGCTACAATAATCGCGTGATCATTCTCAACAAGATCTACCTCGAGTGGCTCAGAATTCGCTTTAGGGCTTGCGAAAGTAGAAAATAAGGGAGCAAATGGTATGTTTACTTAAAATAAGCTATACAATGGTCGAATGCTCTGTAATCGCAGAGTAATGCAAAAAATTCGTGGTGAATCCCGTTTCCGATACCACAAGAAAGTTTCAGCCAGATATTAAAACTCGAATATTACACGTACAAGATGAGTATATAAGCTGTTATACAAACCTAAATAATAAAATATACAATCGTCATACATAATAATAATCTAACTTGGCCATATATAATAATCTAACACTTTCTAAACTCTACTTATTTCTTTCAATTTTTTCTATTAGCCTATTTTCTTAAGTAGCATGAGCGATTTATTAATATTCTCGACCAAATCATTCACTACACTTTTTCCATTTTTTTTTCTCAATAAATTAATTATTCCACATATATCTAGGTTTTTATATATATATTTTTATGATGCATTGGCTATCTGATGTGACAAGTATGGCCAGTTGCTGTTTTTACACAAGGAATGGCTGCTGCTTTAGCTTCGATAGCTGGTTATTGCCGCAGGACAAGGACAGCTGAGCCCGAATACGTAAAATATATAATGACGAACAATAAATAAAATCACTGGCCACGTAAGATGCAAAAACTGAAGAAACGTATTCTAATCACATCGCAATATCAAATATATGTACTTACCATCAAACGATGGGACTTGAAATGCTTTATTATGCTATTAACCTGAATATTGTTTCATTTTTTATGATTTTTAACCATTTTGATTTTATGTTTCTATCGATATATTGCTTATCTGATTAAAAAAAAAATGATAATCAAATGGTTAAAAATGAAATCAACATATACAATATCCAACAATGAAAATGAAAACAATATTTCTAAGCCATCCCACACAACCCCTCCAAAGAAAACCAAAAATCACTAAAACGAGCCGGGCCCAATTCCCAAAACAGAGCACCTTAATAAAAAATAAAAAAAAACTCAACAGCTTCATCTTACATTTCTTTTTCCTTTCATTGTAGGATGGGAAGAAACAAAGCCTCTACTCACTCCAATATGAATTTTCTAACTTTCCGAATGAATCGTCGACACACCGGACAAACGCTGTTTTCTCCCTTAGCAATCCTACAAAACAAACAAAACCCATATGGTTAATAAAATTTCCCAGATATTATTATATATTTATTTTTATATAAAACAAATATGTAAATAAATACCTTTGGGCACAGACATAGCAGGTAGCACAGTGGCCACAAGGAACAAAATAAATTTCGAGCCTATCGAAACAAATAACACATATTTTGCCATCATACAAATCCTCGGAAGAACTGCCGTTGGCGTTTCCGGATTCTAAGTCTTCTTCACATGTTCCGTAAGTGAATGGGGCTCCCTTGCTTGGGACTAATAATGGATGGGTCTCTGTCTCCCTCTCCTCAACCTCCGATGTCGATTCGTTCCCGAACTCTCCAAAGTATTTTAATATTAGGAATATGAAAATCACCACTAACCCTGCACATTGCAAATAATTTACTTTAATTTTGTTCCTCCGTTTTGCTGATCCTTTTCAGGTTTTGTGGTATGTTTTTAAATTTGCCATTGTCTATTTGTGATTATTTACTTATTGATTCATGCTTTGTTGCTTTTTACATATTACTCTATCCGTTTGAAAATAATTGACGTTTTAGAGAGCTTGTTTTGTTTTTATTTATTTGTCATTTTAAAAAATGAAGAAAGAATTTATTACTTTTTTCAAATTTTATCCTTATTATACTAAATTACGTCGTTAATTGATTTTTCAATTTTCTAAGTTATTTCAACAAGTAGGAAGCATTTTTTACGCCTTCCCAATATAGATTACTAATAATTTTAACATTCTAATCACATATGCTTTATAAATTTGTTTTAAGCAAAAAAATAATAATTTATTTCCAACAAAAAAAATGGAGAGAGGTAAAGACTCTATAGATTTGGATTCTAAACCTTTATCTATAATTTGAAATTGAAATTTTTGGCACAAAAAAATTCACCTTAAAAAAAGATTGAAGAGCGTTAGATTTTTTTTGGAAGAAGATAAAAGAGTAAATGAGAAAAAATGGTCATTTTTGGGATAAGATAAAGAGTTAATGAGAAAAAAAAAAGGATAATTTAGTCTTTTTTTGTGGAAAAAGTGTGTTTTAATAATTTTCTTAATATTTGTGCAAAAACCTTAAACGATGGTTATTTTCAAACGGAGTGAGTAATTTATAGTTAATCTCTATATAGAGAGTGGTTTCTCATGAGATATGAGAAGTGAGTGAGAAATTAAACATAGATGAATCAAACTAATTGATTGGATAATAGAGATATTATCAATAATTATGAGGTCTTATGGTTCTTTGGTCTTAATGGATCTTTAATGCTTGGGTTGAGTTGAAAAGCAAAAAACCTAGTGTTATTTGATAAATTATTTGATTTCAAGAGACTTATAATTAAATTAGATAAGAATAACCTTGAAAAACATTTTCATGAGACAATTGAATGAAACTTTGGCCTGGATATAATAGGATTGTCAAATTACATCAAATACCCTACACATTGCTTGAAAACCGGAAGGTGAAGATCAAGTGGAAAGTGAAGATATATAAATAGAGGACATCTTACAAAGATTGAAAAATGAAGGTTCATATATGGAAAATTTGTACTTAATTCAATATAATAAAGTTTAAATAGTATATTTCAAGTTAATAACATTTAGTTTAGGTGGTTAAGAGCTCAAGTCTCTATAAAAAAGGGAATGATTCGAGGTTCGAGTCATAGTGAGAACATATATATGAAATAATAAATTACTATGATACATTTACAAAGTGAATGGATGTAAAAAAAAAAAAAATAGTGTATTTTAAATGTAGTAATAGGGAAGTTTTTTCATTTAATTAAAATTTTATGATTTTGAAAATTATTCTTATTTTTAATAAGACACTTTAAATGTCTATATGTCTAATTCAATTGATAGAAAGGGGAGATTGTCCCAAGTATAGTTTAAAATGATACTTTAAATAGCTAAAAAAAAATTAATGCGTTAAAACAAAGCAAAATAGTTAGCCCTAACTTCCCTATTTAAAATCAATTCCCTATTAAAATATTTTTTTATAACATTTTGCTTTATCTAACACCCTTTTTAAAAAAAAGAAGATCAAGGTGCTCTTTTTTTAATCTATTCGTTTTGCAATACAAATTGTAGTGTTAAACTTGAATTTTGGTCCATTTCTATGTTTCTTTCAACCCTTAACCATCGAGTCAGATCTTATTGACACCGTTTTTAAGGTATTGGATTGTGATTGTAAATCATATCAATTTTTGTTGAAATAATGAAATTGAAAAGTTGCTCATAGCCATGCTGGATGCTAAATTTCAGGATGCTAAATTTCAGGATAAGCTAGTAACGTACCTAAAGTTGAAACATAGGCAACCAAACGAGCCACAAAGGAAATGGCGAAGTACCATGCTTCATCCTGAGATTATTAAATCCAAATAAACAGAAAAAAAAAAACAAATCATCCTTCAATATGTAGTGAATTAGGAATTTGATTAGGAATAAGTTTAGACAAATTAACGCAAAGAATGGATATGCTGTTGTCGCCTTACTTGAACACCTAATCCCTCTGTTGCTGTATACATTTTCGTAAGCCTCTTTACTTCTTCCACCCCTATTCCTCTGCTTATGTCAAAAAGAATAAACAGCAAAAAAAAAAAAAAAAAGGAAAATGAGGTGTCTAGGCACCCAATTATTGACGGAAATAATTGTATACAAGTATAACAGCTAAGTTATAGACTTTTGAAGTAACAGAGAGAAAACAAATTAAGCTTGTTAATAATGCATTGACTTGATAATGTATTATTTTTGTCACAAATTTGTCCTCATTGAGACAATGATTAAAAGTTTTTAAACAATTAAATAAACTAATACAACCTGTAATCCTAATTTGAGACTAATTATAATAAGATGGGGTTTAATCATTTCATCTAAAAATCAATTGACAATCTATAAGGTAAGTCAAATCATTTATGTCATTCAATATAGTCCGAAATTTTTTTTCCAAGAGTATCATTTGAATGACCCATCGGTTTATGAGCAGCATTGTGTGGTGCGAAATCAGGATCAGGACATAAAGGAAATGAGGTGATCTCCACTTCCAGAAACTAATTAACAAAAAAAAACCACTGATCTACTAAATGTCACATTTTTTGTTACTAAGGCTAAACCCTAATTATTTTTCGAGGAAAAGGTAAAGAAAATTGGAAAAAACATGAGAAAAAAATGAAAAGTTCTCGTATCTACCTTAAACCCCCTTGCTACTAGTCTCAGAGCTTTGTGGTAGCTTCCTGGAGAAACCATGAACAAACACAGCAGAGCTGGAAGTCTTCAGCCCCAAATCAACAGACCGACGGCAGTAATTTCTGATTCAGGGCATAGAATGCCGGAAAACGAGCAACTATTAACCTCATGCCGATGATGGAGAGAGATTGAGAAAATTGATGGGAGTAAACATGGGGAATGAGGAAGAAGAAGAAGAGGAAGGAAGAGAAGAGACATAAATGGTGGGAATAAAATAAGAGGAAGAGAAGTAAGTATGATGATGATAAGAAGAGACTGGTAGTTGTTGGTCCTTCAAATTCAGCTGACCAGCTGCTTTGGCGGGTAACTGATTTCCAAACCTTTCATTCCTTTGAGCCGTTGAATGTTAGGTTCCCCGCTTCTCCTATTACCTGCTCATCTCTTTTAATTATTTTAAGATTTGAAATGGCCATGCCCCACTCTACTAGAATCCCAAACCACGAAAATTTTAAAAAAAAAAAGGCCCATTGGACAACCGGATCCAAAGACAATATTTTAAAAATCAGATTTGATGACTAAGCTTGAAAAGTTATCGATTTATAAACCCATTGGACAACTGGACCCATGGGGATCCGAGCTTGAGAATCGGATGGGCCTATATATGGAATTTGTCACACCCTTGATTCAAGCACAAGGAGTTTTTCTCCTTTTTGGATGTGTGGTGCTAACTCTTTAGCCAACCTTCCCTCACAGTGTCTCACAAAAGCAACGTATAGGACACTTAGTTTTTATAGGAAACAAATCTCAACTTGTATTGCAACAAAACTGTCAAGTGCCCTTACACTTCTCAACATACAAGAGTTTATAATTACAAAAATTAGGCACACACTCTCTAACCCCATCAAAGTTACTGGGCCTTTTATAAACTTTGAAGGCCTCTTCCCAACAAGGCGCTACTACCTCTTCCTGAAGCTCAATTCAAATCATTCCTTTCAAAATCCTGGGCTTCTCACCAACTTGCCTAAATAGAATGATGCTCAATTTCGAAATCATCCCTTTTTCAAATTCAACTCCACCAAGACAACTGTGTGCATGTCCACCCATATACCATGTAACCTTACAAGTGTCCATCTATATCTACCACACCACCACTATTTCTGCCTCGCTTTATTATATGCTCCCATGCATAAATGATACTTATGGCGCCCGCATTCGACCAACAAATTAGGGCACCCTGGGCAAAGGGGGTTAAACCCTCCCCTTCCCGTCAAGTCGAAGCCTGTCAAGTTAGCTTTGAGATATTCTTGCACTGCCCCTTCAAACTTCCAAAGTGTTACATCTAGCTCCCACGTAGCCTCTGATTCTGAATATCTTTCCACTTAAAAAGGTAATCGGTCCGTCGATTCTTTCTACTTGCCCCTATGGTTCTATGGTTCAAAATCTTCTCCACCCCTTTATCAAACTGCTTCGTGACAAAGGGAGGGGCACGTTTTACTTATGCCCTTCCTGGTTCTGCATCTTCAAAGTAAGGCTTCAAAAAATTGACATGGAATGTTGGATGCAACTTCGCCTTCTCAGTAACTTCAAGATGTATGCTTAATTTCTCCCACTTTCTTGATCACCTCGAAAGGTCCCTCAAACTTGGGTATTAACCCTCGTTGCCGAGTCTTACTGCTAACTTTTTTCAGGATCTGAGGAGTAAGTTTTAACAATACCTTATCCTTGATCTGAAATTCCAAAGGTCTGCCGATGTTGATCTCGTATAATTTTTCTATTCTTCTGGGCCGCTTTTCAAGGCTTTCGTGCCTCATCAAACACTCTCGTCTGAAATGGCTAGCGTCAATGTGCTGTAGGTCGCCTCCCAACCCGCCGGCTTACATCCAATGGGCTCCCTGGTCGCAACCCATAGCGAACTCAAAACCCGCCATCCCTCGCTGCAAGCTTCTATGCAGATTGTAACACAACTGAGCAGTGTCAAGCAAATCCACCCAGTTTTTCTGTGTAGCCGTCACATAATGCCTCAAGTATTCTTCCAACAATGCATTGATCCTTACCTGGGCCAGTCCCGCTTCGAGGATGATTTGCTATGGAGAACTTCAACTCCAACCCAAGAGCTTGAAGAGTTCCCCCCAAAAGCGTCCTGTGAATCTAGCATCTCGATTGCTGACTATGTCCTTAGGCAAGCCAAAGTGTTTCACCACATGACTGAAAAATGACATACTTTTATCGACATGCCTCCGATGTCGCTGGCGAATACCGGAATACTTGGAGAACTGATCAACCACAACAAAGATGGATTTGCACTCACGGGCCTTAGGGAATCTCGTGATGAAATCCATGGAGACTCATTGATATGGCTTTCCTCGGTAATAAGAGGTCAGCAAAGACTGCCATCTTTTCTTTCCTCGCCTTGTGCAACTAACATGCCAAACAAGACTTCACGTACGCCTATACGTCCTCACCCATTCTTGACCAATAATAGGACCTGGACAGCAACGCCATGGTCCGCTCCTCCCCTAGATGGCTTGCCCATTTAGCATCATAGGTTTCTTTCAACATCTCTTTCCGCAATCTTCCTATCGGAACATAGAGCCTTCCTCCTTTGAACACAAGGAGATCACTTTCCAGCCAGTACTTTATGGTTTCTCCATTTCGAACTTGTTGTCTCGGGGCTTTCAAGTATCCCGACATAGTCCCCGCAACCTTCTTTGATCTCGCTTTCATTGAAATCTAAGATGACTTCAGACAAAGTCATGATATAGGCCACCACCTCTTTCCGACTGAGTGCATCCGCTACAATATTGTGTCGCCCTAGATGATGCAGCCATTCAAAGTTGAATTCGGCCAGGAACTCTTACCGACGGGCTTGCCTTGCACTCAACTTCTTCTGTGTCTTGAAGAAGGTGTTTGCCACATCGTCCGTCACCATTGTAAAAATCCCACCAAGGAGGTAGTGCCTCCATTGTTGCAAATCAGGCACCACATTGCCATCTATTTTTCATGCGCCGAGTAACGTTGTACTCGCCCCATCTGGGCTGACTTTCAAATGCCACGAGGTGTCCCTCTTGCACTAAGACTCCACCAAGGGCCTTGTCCGAAGCATCGGTCTAAACTTCAAAGGGAAGGTCCAGATTAGGCAACTGCAACACTGGTTCTTTGTAGATGGCTTGTTTGAGGCTTTCAAAAGCCATTCGACACTCACTTTATGTCCTAGTCCTATACTCGATCTTTCTTCAGCAAATCTGTCAATAGAGAGACAATCTTTGAATAGCCCTTTATGAATCTCTGGTAGTAATTTGCTAGTCCAAGGAATGACCGTAATCCTCGCACTTTGCAGGGGCCGCGAATCGATCACAAATTTCAGAATCTTTTCATCCATCCTAACTGCCTTCATCGATCTTCATGAATTTGTGGAATGTGGATCTCGCTCTTGCAAACTCGCACTTTTCTGGCTTCACATACAGTTTGTGTTCCCTAAGCCGCTAGAACACCTTTTTCAAATGCATCTCGTGCTCACTTAGAGTCTGGCTGTACACCACAATGTCATCTAAATATACAACTACAAAAGCATTGAGATAGTCAACGCATATCATTCATTAAATTACGTATCGTTAATGTGGCATTTAGAGCCCAAACAACATTACAAGAAATTCATAGGAAACCATAACGAAGTTACACATGTGGTTTTTGCCTCTATCACCATCCTACTTGCGTGAGTCTCGATCTTAGATCTAGTTTGGTGAAGTACCGAGCCTTTGCCAATCTGTCAAACAATTCGGCCGCCAAAGGAATCAGATACTTGTTTTTTATGGTTACCTTGTTTAGGGCACGGTAATCCACACACATGCGCAACAATCCATCATGCTTCTTCTGGAACAAAACAGGTGCACCAAATGGAACCCTCGAGGGCTGAATCATCCCACTGTCCAAAGAACTCTTTCTAACCTGCTTTTCTCGGGGCCCAAAGAATTTCGTATCGGCCATCCAAAGAAGGGACTCAGCGGGATGTTTGGAATTTCGGCAAGAATCCTCATCTTAAGGATCAGGTCTTCGGGAGGTAACCTTTAGGCAACTCTGATGGCATGATGTCTCTGAATTCCTTTAGTATCCCAGCCACAGAATCAGGAACTTCAGCATCATTTCCTTCATGGAGTTCTACTAACGCCGCAAGGTATGTCTCCTACCCCCGTTTAAGCCATTTCTTCAACTGATGGGCTAACACCATCTTAGCCTTGCCATGTTTCTCCGCCTTTCCTTTCACTGCAGGCACAAAGCAGGGATGTTTCTCCTCTACGATCATAAGTCCACCCAAATGAGGAATCGTGGCGTTCTTTAGACTGAGGAAGAAATCAATCCCATGATTAGATTGAAATCGCTTCACTGGAACACAAAGTAAATCAGATTTACCCTTCCATTCACTAATTTGGCAAGGGACATCCTTGGTACGCCCGTATTCTTGAGCTCCACTGTTCACGCTTGATCTGACTATCATCATTTACCAATTTCAGATTAAGTCTCAAGGCTTCACTGGTTGCAAAAATTAGCGTGAAGACCACTGTCCACCATCGCTTTTACCCTGATCCCATTTATCAAAGACCGAACATGCATCAAAGTTTTCCGCGGTAGGTTCACCATCGATTGCATTGAAAGAATCGCAAAGGGATTCACTCTGAGGGTGAATCACTGCTAGCCTTGTATCTGGCTAAAGGACTACAAGTATCGAGTTTTTCCCTTTGGGGTAGTCTTGCCTCTATGAGGGCCATCAAGAAATGAAGCATCCCACGGGTCTAATTGTCTGCTACACAAAATTTGTGGTTGTCTCCATAGGCTTTGTTTATGCAACCCCTTTCTTAGTTCCCTTCCAACCAGCCTTCTTCTTGAATGAAGGTTTTCCCTCTGCCTTGCTCCTCGGGCCCCATTTGTCTTGACTCGGCTTCGTGTGTCACGGTGTCGCCCCATCTGTAATCCACCAGTGGGGCCGTTGTGCCGATTATGTACCGCGTGTCACGAACTCCCGTCTCCCGAGTTCGCCGCCCAGCCTTGTAGTCCCGAACTAAAGTTGAATAACTTGTCCTCATCGGACATGTTCTTGATATCCAACATGATGGAACTAAATTCCTTAACGTATTCCCTTACCGAACCCGTGTGCTTCAGTCGCTTCAAGGATTCCCTTGCAAGCCAGGCTGAATTTGTGGGTAGGAATTGTTCTTTTAGTTCCCTCTTCAGAGTCTCCCAAGTAGTAATCTGGGGCCTTCCAGACTCTACATCATCTCCCATCCGAGTGCGCCACCATAACTTTGCATCACCATATAGGTACATGCTAGTTATTGACACCATTTCATCATTGGGCATATGAGCAGCCTTGAAGAGCAGCTCAATGTCCCATAGGAAAATTTCCAATTCTTTAGCATTCCTAGCGCCTCTAAACCCCTTTAGTTCTGGTACCCGTACCTTCTGTGGGGCACCCGATACAGTAGGGGGACATTAAGCCACAACCTTTTTCAAGATTGAGATTTTTTCCCCCATGGACTGCACTGCATCCTGGTACTCGGCCATCAATGCATGCAGATCAGTTTTGAGGGCATCGATCCTTTCCCCCGCATATTTATCGTTGGCCTCCATCAGATTGCGATGCACTTCAAACTCATTCTTCATTGAGTCTGCAAATGCAGTCACAGTTTCTTCCTCCTTAGGCCAATCCCCTAACAGTGTTTCCAAGCGGGCCATCCGTTCCTTCAGTCTTTCCCCAACCATCTTTTGGTGCTCTGATACCACTTGTCACACCCCTGATTCAAGCACAAGGAATTTTTCTCCTTTTTGGATGTGCGGTGCTAACTCTTTAGCCAAACCTTCCTCACAAAGGTCTTACAAAAGCAAGGTATAGGACACTTAGTTTTATGGTGAAACAAATCCCAATCAGGGACAGATCAAAACCGGCCAAGTGCCCTTGCACTTCTCAACATACAACAGTTTATAATTACAGAAATTAGGAACACACTCTCTAACCCCATCAAAGTTAAAGACTAGTTCCGTTTATAGACTTTGGTGTCTCTTCCCAACCTTGGTGTCTTTTCCCAACAGGTGCCAATTCCCTCCTTGAGTTTGAATTCAAATCTGCCTCCTCTTTTCAAAATCTGGCTCTCAGTTTGAAATCTGGTCCCAGCTTAAATGATGTTTGAATTTGAAATCTGGCTCCCTTTTTCAAATTCAAACTCCCACCTATTTGCAATAGGTGAATGTCAACCATATGCTACCATGCACCTCATGCGGGTCCACCATATCTTACCATGCACCACCATGGTTTGCCTTGTTTTATTAGGTGCCCTCATAGGTATAAGGCATACTTATGAGGCCCTTGCATTCGACCAACAGCTTAGGCACCCCAGGGGGTAACAGAATTGTAGTATGAAAAAGCTTCCCCAGTGATGGACTAGTCCCAAATCCCTTGGAAAGAGGTGTGGAGAATGGTATGATATTTAAAACGTTGCCCAAATGTATGAATTGAATTATTCAATAATTATGTTAATTAATCTGATTATAGCCAAAGTTACCAAACCTTATTTACCTACATTTCACTAATTTTAAAATGAAATAAATCAATTTATTGAACTGTTCGATTAGTTTGGACCAAATAAGACTTAACTTGATTTGAGTATTAAATATAATTTCCCTATTACATGAATTATATCATTGCTATTGATTTTATAATTAAGTTGTATTTGGATTCATATTTTTAATCTGATTATTTTTAAATTGTGTTTGATTTAATTCATTTACTTAAATTTGTTTTTTATAGTAATTTGAAGAAACGCTCCCAACCTTTCAAATACTTCAAAATTTTATCTTCTAAGCATTAAAAATGTTAAAAGTATTTCCTTAAATCACCACCAAAACACATTTGAAATATTTATTTAGAATATATTATAATCATTTTACAATATTACAAAATATATTGTAATAATGGTAGATGACCACCCATATTCTTCATTATGGTGGATGACCACCCATATTCTACCTAAGTATAACCCCTCTTGCCATTAATGCTTGTGACCCTTCTTATACCCTTTTGTCTCTTCATATTCAAGATTGTGAGACTATAAAAGGGAGGACTTAGACCCTTTGAAGAAATAGAAGAAAGACAATAATTTCTTATCTAAACTCTTCTACCTTTTCATTACTTTCACAACACGTTATTAGCACGAAGTTCTAACCAAGCATGAAGTTCTAACCAAGCACAAGATTCTAACCAAGTTATTTTAAGTCATGAAAATCCTCTCTTCCTGCAGCAAGAGAGTGATTAAGGAAACAATATAAACCGGAAGTTTTATTGTTCATGAGATTCTTCTCTTCCCAAAGTAAGAGAGTGATTAAGGAAACAATATAAACCGGAAGTTTTATTGTTCCCAAAGTAAGAGAGTGATTAAGGACACAATATAAACCGGAAGTTTTATTGTTCATGAGATTCTTCTTTTCCCGAAGTAAGAGAGCGATTAAGGAAACAATATAAACCGAAAGTTTTATTGTTCATGATTCTCCTTCCCGGCTAAAGAGAACTCTAATGAAGTTTTTTTTACACCAAAAACTCTTGAGTTTGTAGCTCTTGATATCTCCGGAAAAAAAAAAAAAAAAAAAACTATTTATCTTGTATCCTCGATGCTGAAATCCATCTTACTGCTATCTTGGCAATATAATTCAAAAAAAAATCAGACATCCTAGTAGGATTGTGCCAAGGCAATGATTTTTCTTTGCCATGCTATATGGCTAACCATTTAGTTAAACCTCACTCAGGAGAAAGGTAAAGAGAAAATATAAACAAATTTGATTGATGGTGATGATCCGATGGATATTACTCATCTTGATGTTTCAGTTTTTTTTTAAGATCCAAATGGCAAAATTGATCACTTAATTGGTGATGGAAATGTCCACATCAATTAATATTTTTATTGTCTTTGGATGTTTTATGCATTTTTGTTTCGTGTTTTTTTAGTGTGTCTTTTTCTTTATTTATTTGAACACAATGCTTATTTGAATTTATTTAATATACATTTTATTTTAAGGTATGGATTCTTGTAGTTAGATCACCTTGCCCAAGATAAAATGGTAGAGAGATATGTCTAACGTATAAAGTGCTACTACTCATACAATTTTTCGATCAAAATATTTTTCTATATCGCTATAATGGATATCATATTGAGACCACATATGACAATACAAAGAATATTCATGCATTACTCATATTGTTTCCTGCCGTATCATAGTGGGAAAAATTGCCTGCTTTTTCTTCAAGATTATATTATACCACAATAACAACAATTGAATTAAATATGGTGATGAGCTAGAAGCTCTCTAACCCCAATATTTTTATACTTTGGCATGATAGACTTGGGTACCCAGGGTCAACAATGATAAGACAAATCATTGAAAATTCACATGGACATCCATTAAAGAACCAGAAGATTCTTTTGTCCAGTGATTATCCATGTACTGCTTGTTCATAAGGAAAATTGATTGTTAGACCATCTCGACAAAGTCCTTGCTTGAATTCCTAACATTTTTGAAACGAATCCAAGGGGACATATGTGGACCAATTCATCCACCATGTAGACCATTTCGCTATTTTATGGTGCTAATAGACGCCTTATCTTGATGGTCACATGTCTGCTTGTTATTTACCCGCAATGTTGCATTTGCCAAGCTTCGATCCGTCTCGATAATGCTAGTGAATTTATATCTATGTTTAACATTATTGTATACGCACCAGGTGGAACATCCGATTGCTCATACATGAACGGCTTAGCAGAAGCCTTTATCAAACGATTCCAACTGATTTCTCGACCTTTACTTATGAGGACAAAGTTACCTATTTATGCTTGGGGACATGCCATTCTACATGCTGCAAGATTGGTTCGCATTCGACCGACTGCTAATCACCAACAATCACCATTTCAATTGGTACTTGGCCAAATTCCAAATCTTTCCCATTTACCGCAGTGCTCGACGCACTGCATGTTCCAATTTCACTCCACAACGTATAAAATGGGTCCTCAACGCCAATCAGAATATACACTGGTTTTGATTCACCATCAATCATCGGGCATTCGAACCTTTGACATGAGACGCTTTAGAGCAAGATTTACTAATCGCCATTTGATGAGGTTAATTTCCACAAGTAGGGGGAGATAAGCTACCAAAAGAGGAACGACGTGAGTTCTCATTTAGAACGACAAATCATCCATGTCTCATCTCGACCGCGCACTACTCAATGTGATGAGGAAGTAGAGAATCACTCATCTCGAAGATTGCCACCCACCGCGATGCATTTACAACACAAACAAGTAACCAAGTCCTATATAATCATCAGAAACACACCAACAAGGATCAATATACCAATTGGAAAAACTACTATTATGGTAGTCGTGGATTTCCCAACCTCAAGATAGGGTGTCAAGTGAGGTCAGCTTTTTTTTTTAAAAACTTATAACCTTTACACTTACATATTCATATACTGTTAAACAATAACTTGTATTACATTCTCAGAAAGTAAATGGGATTACAAAATATATATACAAGCTCCAAATATGGAAATGTTCAACATTTACAATATTTACATTGGTTTACAAAATTTTTATATACAAAATAGACCTAAAGGTCTCTCCAGCAAGCACCCCATTGATGTGTGTGGCCTCACTCGTCGATGTGGATTGCCCGCTTCTCCGATTTCCCTTATGCACCTACACCTGATTGAACACCCGTGCTGCTTTACGCCTTAGTGGGAATATGACTTCTATTAAGAGTCACCACTTTTATACAAATGGCTAAGTAACACACATAACATTTACGCACTCTTATCATTTCATATATATATACTTTCTACAAACTAGCTTCATTTCTTATATCTTCCATATACTTTTCATGTAATCTTGTAATTTTTACTTTGTTCTTGTAATCAGATAATTATCATCGTATAGCATGCTATGTTTCATATCATGTTCGTGTATTCTCTACACTTTGCATATACCTGTCATTTTCTTTACGTTTTTACACCCGCATAAACCTTGGCTGATGCAGGAATACTATAATCCATGAGGGGCCCGAAGGCGTTTATTCATCGTGATGAAACAAAGGGTCCAAGTGAGGGCCCGGCGCTATATTCACTGTATGAAACAAGGTCCATGAGGGCCCGGAGGCGCTATATTCACCTGATAAACAAGATCCATGAGGGTCCGAAGGCGCCAGAATATATTATACCCGATGGCATCATCACCAGACAGACAAACACCTATTCCAATGAGGGTCCCAGGCACTGCGGTGACCCTTTCTGGCTACTGATCCAAATGGGACTACGCCATCGACCCAAATGGGGCCTCGACATCGAACTGTATGCTGCGCATTTATTTTTCCACAGGCATGCCCATCTATCCCTCTACCAGGTTCTAAGTGCATAATCAATGTGTATTTATGTCTGCAAGATATATCCTATATTCCCGAATAATTATTGTCATTCGGTAATCATATGTGATATATATATACAATCATTTATTCATATCTTTGCATTTTTCATATCTCATTACATGCATAATTAAATATGCTTACCATGTATGCTTACGAGCTATTTATGAATTCATAATATGAATAACTATAGTTACCTACAGAGCCTACTGTTTTTCATGTTTTCCGGGACTAATATGAGTTCCAATCTTATCATGCTATCTATTGATGAATTCTTGACTCAATGGGCTTTCCATAGAGCCCAAGAACACTCGAATCGGAGGTCGACGGCTGTGCTATGACTGCCGGGCGCCACAGCCGCCTCGACGAGCTCGACCGAACTGACGAGCCGCATCGAAGTGAGGAGCCCGCCCTAACACCTCAGTCTGACATATAATATCTTCCTCAGGCATATGGATGGATTCTTGACTCAATGAGATTTCCATAGAGTCCAAGAACACCCAAATCGGAGTTCAAACGAAGGAGATATGACCTTCCGAGGTCGAGGTCACGCGCAAATGGGCCTCGACGAGTCGACTCGACCGACGAGCTGCACTGAAATGACGAGCTCAGTATAACACCTCGGTCTGAAATCTAATATCTTCCTCAGGCATATGAATGTATTCTTGACTCAATGGGCTTTCCATAGAGTCCAAGAACACCCAAATCGGAGTTCAAACGAAGGAGATATGACCTTCCGAAGATGGAGGTCATGGCAATAGCCTCGGAATATCGACTGAACCGACGAGCTGCACCAAGGCGACGAGCTCAGTCTAACACCTCGGTCTAACATCTAATATCTTCCTCAGGCATATGAATGTATTCTGACTCAATGGGGCTTTCCATAGAGTCAAAGAACACCCAAACGGAAGCTCAAACGGGCGGAGATATGACCTTCCAAAGTTAAAGGCGTCATGCGCAGCCGCCTTGACGAGCCGACAAGTCGCATCGGGCGCGACGAGCACTACTGACCACCACCGTCGGACTCCACCACCGTTGCGACCACCGTTGACGACCACCGTTGACCGACCACCGTTGACGATCATTGCTGGACGCACCACCGTTGACAACCACCGCTGGATCCACCAATCGCTTGACGACCAATCGTTGAAGACCACCGTTGATCTAATACACGTTGATCTACCACGTTGATCTAATCACGCCTGACCCACCACCGGCCGATCTAATCTTCACCGCTTGACGACCACCGTTGGATCCACCACACCGTTGGACCCACCACCGCTTGACGATCACTCACCCCTTTGACTGCTCGTATAAAAGACTATAACTTGGTCTATAGAAGTCCGACCTGAGAAATTAAAAGCCTAACATCAAGTTCATTGATGTGGTTACACTTCATTGTGTATGACTTACCGCCAAATTCTTTATTTATGATTCAAAACCTGTTCTAAGGTCCGCTAGCTGGACCCGAATTGCGTAACCGACCGACCAGATCTAAATGGACTGACCTCGGTAAAAGGACCATAACTGGGTCTACAGAGATCCAAATTGAGAAATTCGAAAGCCTAACATCAAGTTCATTGATGTGGCTACAATTTACTAGAAGGACTCACTCCCAGATTCTCTTTATTTCTGACCTAAAAACTCGTTCTAAGGTCAGGCTACTGCATATGATCGACAATAGGGAATTTTCTGGGTTCAACTTGCAACTAGACCCTTCTCAAACACATATTTAGGAGCCTTAAAGCTCTTCTTAACTCAACCCTACAAGAAATGAGTTTAGTAGTTCCTAAACCCAAACCATACACAAGATAGAGGGTTCTTAACCATGTATCTAAACTTTATAGTCCAAAAAAACTAGACTCATATCCCATAGTTTCCATAGCTAACCCAAAACGTATCCATACCCATACTCAAATTCCATACAAATACTCAAATTTAGTAATTCCATACCACCCAAGACATGGGTCCGACCTGTGATCTTATTCTTCTTCTTCTTCTTCTTCCTTTTCTTTCTCTTCTCTCTGTCCGTATTTTTGCTCTCCCTTTTTCTCCTGCACTCAAAATAAGATATTTCTTTTCGGGTCTTATCCTTATTCGATCTAACCCCTTTTATTTTACTTTGGCCCTCCAACTCTTTATAATATTTGCAAATCAATTTATAATATTTTTACAAGAGCCTCAAATCTTCTTTTATTATTTGTAATTTAACTTATGCATATTCCTACTTTTGTTTTTATCTTTATTTTGTTCCAAATAAATATACTCTTACGTTTATTATACCCAAACATGTTATAAACTATTAGGTATAATTTGGGGTGTTACAACTCTCCCCTTTAAAAGAATTTCGTCCCTCGAACCATACTCGATTCAAGAGTAGCGGATACCGTGCCTCATAGTTGTTGCTCCCAAGTAGCTTCTTCTCACCGTGGTGTTGCCGTGAGAACTTTCACTAATGGTACTTGTTTGTTCCGCAACTGTTTCACCTCTCGAGCCGTATCAATGGTCTGCCTCATCATATGAGAAATCTTCAGACTTGTATTTCTTGCAATCGTAGTATGTGCGACTCCATCGAGCGGTATCTCGTAAGCATCGACACACGAACACATCGTAGTTTGGCCAACCCCGTAGGGAGTGCCAATCGATAAGCCACTGTGGCCAATACGCTCCAAAAATCTCATACGCCCATGAATCTGACTCAGCTTGCCTTTCTGACCAAACCTAAGAATTTTCCTCCATGGTGATACCTTTAAGAAGACCTTGTCCCCCCACTTTATATTCAATATCTCTCCTCTTTAGGTTAGCATACGACTTTTGTCGATCACTAGCCGCCTTTAACCTTTGCCGAATAACTTGTACTTTCTCTTCAGATCTTTTTACTACGTCTGACCTATCAGCCGCTCATTCACTGGGTCTAACACACAGAGTTCTACATTTCCTAGCCATACAAAGCTTCATATGGTGCCATACTAATGCTTGATCGAAAACTATTGTTATAGGCAAATTCTATCAACGGAATATACCTATCCCAACTTCCCGAAAATTCCATGACACAACCTCGAAGCATATCTTCGAGTACTTGAATCAATCTCTCTGACTGTCCATCTGTTTGCGGATGGAAAGCCGTACTAAAATTCAGCTTAGTGCCTAAAGCTGACTGTAATTCCTTCCAGAACCTTGATGTAAATCGCGGATCTCTATCTGACACAATAGACACCCAAGACACCATGTAATCACAGACAATCTCATCTACATATAACTCAGTTAGTCGATCCATAGAATAGTCAATCCCGACTGGTATAAAATGGGCCGACTTTAGAGCCTATCCACAATCAAATTCGCACAGAAAGTCATGTTTTTGTTGTGTGAGGGGAAACCGCATTACCAAAATCCATGGTAATGTTATCCCACTCTGAGAACAGGTGACTTCCAATCTCCTAAGATGTGGTGTCAAGTGAGGGGTCATTTTTTTTTTTTTTTTTAAAACTTATAACCTTTACACTTACATATTCATATAATGTTAAACAATTAACTTGTATTACATTCTGTAGCAGCGGATTACAAAATATATATACAAGCTCCAAATATGGAAATGTTCAACATTTACAATATTTACATTGGTTTACAAAATTTCATATACAAAAGAGATCTAAAGGTCTTCCAGTGGGCACCTATTGATGTGTACTTTGACCGCTGATGTGGATTGCCCCGTTCTCTGATTTCCTCTTCTGTACCTACACGGATTGAACACCCGTGCTAAGCTTTACGCTTAGTGGGAATATGACTTCTATTAAGAGTCACCACACTTTTATACAAATGTATATAACACATATAACATTTACAGACTCTTATCATTTCTCATATATATATATATTTTCATAACCGCCATTTCTTATCATCTTCCATATACTTTTCTATGTAATTCAGACTTTTACTTCTTGTTCTTGTAACTCAGATACTATCATCGCATAGCTAAGTATGTTTCTCATATCATGTCGTGTATTCTACACTTCCTTTGCATATACCTGTCATTTTCTTTTATGTTTCATGTCTGCATAAACCTAGAAGTGGATACAGGAATACTATAACCCATGAGGGCCCGAAGGCACTATATTCACCGGGGAGGAAACAAGGGTCCATGAGGGCCCGAAGCGCTTATATTCACCGGTGACGAAACAAAGGGTCCATGAGGCCCGGCTGGGCGCCGTGGATATAATATACCCAAGGTATCATCACCCAGACGAGACAATGACCTATTCCATGAGGGCCCGGAGGTTGCAGGACCCTTTCTGGCCACCGTGATCCAAACTGATCTATGTCATCGACCCAAACTGGGCCCCTTCGACATCGTAATCCTGTATGTCAGAACTTATTTTTTCCTAATAGGCATGCCCATCTATCCTCTACTAGTTCTGCAAGCTACAGATAATCAACGCCAGATTTTACGCTTCTCGCATATATCTCATATTCCGAATAATATTGTCGGCCCTAAGAATCATAGTGCGTGATATATATATATACAATCATTTATTCATATCTTTGCATTTTTCATTTCTCATTACATGCATAATTAAATCTGCTTACCATGTATGCTTACGAGCTATTTATGAATTCATAATATGAATAACTATAGTTACCTACAGAGCCTACTGTTTTTCATGTTTTTTGGGACTAATATGAGTTCAAATCTTATCATGCTATATATTGATGAATTCTTGACTCAATGGGCTTTCCATAGAGTCCAAGAACACTCGAATCGGAGGTCAGATCTACAGCTATGACTCCGGTTGGAGGTCATGCGCAACCGCCTTGACGAGCTGATTCGAACCGACGAGCCGTACCGGGCGATTTAGCTCGGGCCTAACACCGGTCTGACATATAATATCTTCCCTCAGGCATATGGATGGATTCTTGACTCAATGGGATTTCCATAGAGTCCAAGAACACCCAAATCGGAGTTCAAACGAAGGAGATATGGCCTTCCGAGGTTGGAGGTCGCGCGCACCCGCCTCGACGAAATGACTGGATCGACGAGCTGCACCGGCGACGAGCTCCAGCCCAACACCTTAGTCTGACATCTATCATCTTCTCAGGCATATGAATGTATTCCCTGACTCAATGGGCTTTCCATAGAGTCCAAGAACACCCAACCGGTTCAAACGGCGGAGATATGACCTTCCGGGTCGAGATCGCGCGCACGCCTCGATGAGTCGACTCGAATCGACGAGCTGCACTGAAGTGACGAGCTCAGTCTAACACCTCGGTCTGACATCAAATATTCTCCTCAGACATATGAATGTATTCTTGACTCAATGGGCTTTCCATAGAGTCCAAGAACACCCAAATCTGAAGTTCAAACGCGGCGAGCATATGACCTTCCAGCCGGAGTTACGCAAGTACCGGGCCTTTGACGAGTCGACAAGTTGTACTGGCGACGAAAGATCGCTTGACGACCACCGGCTGACGACCACTGGCGACCACTCTGACGCACCACCGCTTGACGCAATTCTCACCGTTGGACGCACTAACGCTTGACGATCAATGCTTGACGGCACTTCACCGCCGACGACCACCGCCGGGCGACCACCGCTGGACGACCACCGCGAACGACCACCGTTGGATCTACCACCGCTTGGACGACCACCGCCGACGACTACTGACGACCACCGCTGGATCACCATCGCTTGATCGACCACCGCTTCGACGACCAACGCTGGATTCACCACCGCTTGACGATCACTACCCCTTTGACTGCTCGCTGCAGTAAAAGTTAATTTACAACTTTTTCTATAGGAGTCCAAATTGAGAAATTCAAAAACCTAACATCAAGTTAATTGATGTGGCTACAATTTCACAGAAGGACTTACTGCCAAATTCTCTTTATTTATAATTCAAAAACTCGTTCTAATGTCCGGCTAGTTGACCCGAATTGGCAGAACTGACCCGACCAGATCTAAATGGACTGACCTTGGTAAAAGGACCATAACTTGGTCTACAGAGAATCAAATTGAGAAATTCGAAAACCTAACATCAAGTTCATTGATGTGGCTACAATTTACTAGAAGGACTCACTTCTGAATTTCTTGTATTTCTGACCCAAAAACCCGTTCTAAGATCCGGATACTGCATATGATCGACAATAGGGAATTTTCTGGGTTCAACTTGCAACTAGATCCTTCTCAAACACATATTTAGAAGCCTTAAAGCTCTTCTTAACTCAACCCTACAAGAAATGAGTTTAGGAGTTCCCAAACCCAAACCATACACAAAACAAAGGGTTCCAAACCATGTATCTAAACGTTCTAGACCAAAACTAGATTTCCATACACCCGTAACTTACACAACATACTCATAGTTCCATACAACCCAAGACATGTATCCGTACCCATACTCAAATTCCATACCAATACTCAAATTTAGTAATTCCATACCACCCAAGACATGTATCCGTACCCATACTCAAATTCCATAACAATACTCAAATTTAGTAATTCCATACCACCCAAGACATGTATCCGTACCTGTGATCTTCTTCTTTGTTCTTCTTCTTCTTCCTTTCTTCTCTTCTCTCATCTCGTATTTGCTCTCCTTTCTCCCAGACCAAAATAAGATATTTCTTTGGTCTTATCCTTATTTGATCTTATCCCCTTTTTATTTTACTTTGGTCCTCCAACTCTTATAATATTTGAAAATCAATTTATAATATTTTTACAATAGCCTCAAATCTTCTTTATTATTTGTAATTTAACTTATGCATATTCCTACTTTTGTTTTTATCTTTATTTTATTCCGAATAAATATACTTTTACGTTTATTATACCCAAAACATGTTATAAAACCTGTTAGGTATACCTTGGGTTGTTACAACTCTCCTCTTAAAAGAATTTCGCCCTTCGAAATTCATACTGGACCTCGAAGAGTTGCGGATACTGTGTGGCTCTCATAGTTGCTTCTGGCTCCCAAGTAGCTTCTTCTCTACCGTGGTGTTGCCAGAACTTTCACTAATGGTACTTGTTTGTTCCTAAGAATCGTTTCACCTCTCGAGCCGTAATGGTCTTCGCCCTCATCATATGAGAAATCTTCAGACTTGTATTTCTTATGACCGGGTAGTATGTGCGACTCCATCGAGCGGTATTCCGGGCGTATCGACACATGAAACACATCGTGTAGTTTGGCCAACTCCGTAGGGAGTGCCAATCGATAAGCCACAGGGCCAATACGTTCCAAAATCTCATATGGCCCTATGAACCTTGGACTCAACTTGCCTTTCTGACCAAACCTAAGAATTTTCCTCCATGGTGATACCTTTAAAAAGACTTTATCTCCCACGTTATATTCAATATCTCTCCTCTTTAGGTTGGCATACGACTTTTTTCTATTACTAGCCACCTTTAACCTCTGCCGAATAACTTGTACTTTCTCTTCTGTGATCTTTACTATGTCCGATCCCATCGCCTCGCTCATCCACCCTGTCCAACACAAGAGTTCTACATTTCCTGGGCCATACAAAGCTTCATATGGTGCCATACTAATGTTTGACTGAAAACTATTGTTATAGGCAAATTCCATCACCGGAATATACCCATCCCAACTTCCCGAAAAATTCCATGACACAACCCCTAAAGCATATCTTCAGCACTCAATCAATCTCTCTCGATCGCCCATCCGTTTCAAGGGATGGAATGTCGTACTAAAATTCGGGCCTAGCGCCTAAAGTCGACTGTAATTCCTTCCAGAACCTTGATGTAAATCGCGGATCTCTATCCGACACAATAGACAATGGCACACCATGCAATCGCACAATTTCATCCACATATAACTCAGCTAATCGATCCATAGAATAGTCAATCCTGACTGGTATAAAATGGGTCGACTTTGTGAGCCTATCTACAATCACCCAGATAGAGTCATGTTTTTGTTGTGTGAGGGGAAAACCCGACACAAAATCCATGGTAATGTTATCCCACCTCCATTGAGAGGAATTGAAGGGGAATTAACAAACATGTTGGCACTGTGTTCACTTTGACTCACACAAGTCAAACACTCCTGGGGACACATATTCAGTCACATCTCTTTTCATTCCTTTCCACCAATAAAACTGTTTCAAGTCCTGGTACATCTTATTCCCTCCAGGATGCATGGTAAATACCGTATTATGAGCCTCAAATAGCAACTTTTTCTTTAGCTCTTTATCATCTGGCACACATAATCTATTCTGGAAATACAAATTCCAAATTTTCTTTCTCTAAAAACTCGTCATACCTATCTCTAAATCCATCTCAGAATTTTTTTCAGAACTCATCATCATTTTTCCTCGAACATCTATAATCATTTGCTTTAAAACGGGTTGGCGCTTCTCTAATTGAGCTAACATAGCCCATCATCTCTCCTAGTCTCCAATCACTGCATCAGAGTGACATTGCTACCACTGCCTTCTACTTTAAAGCATCGGCTACTATATTAGCCTTTCCGGATGGTAATCTATGATGCAATTGCGATCCTTAATAACTCTAACCACCTCCGTGCCTCAAATTTAACTCTTTCTCATGCTAGCAGTACTTGAGACTCTTATGATCGGTGTAAATTCTACACTTTTTCCCGTATAAGTAGACGCCATATTTTTAAAGCAGCATCACCCAGCCTAACTCTAGGTCATGAGTGGGATAATTTTGTTCATGTGGCTTCAACTGTCTGGACGTATAAGCCACTACTTTCCCATCTTGCATTAACACGCATCCTAAACCAATACATGAAGCATCACTATAAGTGGTATACTTTTTTCCCGGAGTAGGCTACGTCAATACTGGTGCTTCAACCAGCATTCCTTTCAACTGTTCAAAACTATTCTGACATTTGTCTGTCCACTCAAACTTTATTCCTTTCCTGAGTAACTTGGTGAGCGGAGAAGCTATGACCGAAAAGCCTCTCACAAATCTTCTATAATAACCTACTAAACCCAAGAAACTTCTCACCTCGGTTACATTTTGAGGTGATTTCCAATTCACAATTGCTTCAATCTTAGCAGGATCAACTCTTATACCCTCAGCAGACACAATATGGCCTAGGAATGAAACTTCCTTAGCCAAAAATCACACTTGCTGAGCTTAGCATATAACTTCTTCTGTCCCAAGACTATTCTTAGGTGTTGTTCATGCTCCCCGTGCATCCTTAGAATACAATCTCTTCAAGATGTCATCAATAAAAACCACAACAAATTGATCCACATAGTGGCTCAAAAATTTCTATTCATCAAATCCATGAATGCCGCCGGCAATAGTCAACCCAAATGGCATGACCAAAACTCATAATGACTATATCGGGTTCTAAAATGCGCCTTCTAAGACATCTCCTTCCTTTTAATTCCTCAATCGATAATACCCCGATCATGTGTCTATCTTCGAAAAGACACCCGCTCCTTTTAATTGATCAAAAAGATCTTCAATTCCCTAAGAATGGGTACTTGTTTTTCACCGTCACCTTATTGATCCGGGCCGATAATCGATGCACATCCGTAGAGTGCCATCTTTCTTTTCACAACAAATGCACCCCAAGGTATCAATAATTCGGGCCGAATAAATCCTTTATCTAAAAGTTCTGCATCGACTCTCTTTAACCACTTTCAAACATGATTATCCATGTGCCCTTGACATGTGGGACTGCTCCTCGGTACAATTTCTATGGCTAAGTCCACCTCTCTCTCATGTGGAATACCCTCGGGTAACTCTTCCGAATACATCCGGAAATTCCCCTTACTACTCGATCTTTCTACATCAACTCGACCTCTCGAGTCAAGTATCAAAGCCAAGAATGTCTCACATCCTTCCTCATAATTCTCCTGGGTAATTTTTGCATAGTGGAGAGATGACATTAGGCATTACACTTGATCCAATGCCTTGTACCATTACCTCGCCCCGTCGTAGCATCTCAACACTACCGCATTTTGCGGCACACCACGATACCAAGGCTTAGATGCCAACCAATCCATTCCTAGAATCAAGTCAAACTCTCGGAATGGTAAGGTTATCAACCGCCGAGAAACTCTTTGTTTGTATAATAATGGGATAAATTTCTATATATGTTATTCACACTAACGCTTGTGCCCCAACCGACTAGTTACATGCATGTCATATGCTAATTTCTCCATCACCGGGCATCACTCACAAATACATGCTCAATGCACACATATGAATGAATGGATCCAGGATCAATCAATGGCTGATCTCTATATCATATAAAGAAAATATACCCGCTTATAACTTCATGAGCATCTCCCGATCCTCAATGAAGCCTTCATAGCATATGCTCGTGTCGCAGGTCAGAGGCGATAGGATTCCATCTAACGCTTCCGACACTATGCCCTTCGCCCTCTTATGGCCGAGATGGGCCACTACTAATCCCTACCACGACGTCACGAGTCGGAAGTGGTGCCGCAAATCTTCCTCCGCCACTCCTTGTCGGGCTTCTATTATCCCCTAACTCTAGGGACACCGTGCTTCAAATGCTCAAGGCTTCCACAATCGAAAACACCCCTTTGTCAATATCCCGCAAACTCCCAAATGCCTTTTACGGTAATGAGGGCATTCGAATTTCTCCTCGGTCTAACCGATGCACTCTACCCGTACCACGGTTACATCGGGCCTTTGCCTTCTACCCCCTCGTTTAGAACTATATTCGATCGGGAAATGAGATTCTCTAGCTCTTTTTCCCGAGGGAGGACGGCTCTAGAAAACTTCTTCTCAAATCTTCATTGCCGCTTCTAGTCTCTACTTTCATTGCAGCTTGGACCAACCGGGAGAAATTCCTTAACGCTGAGGGAAGTCATAGGTGCTAAATACCTCTTGATGAATCATGTACCATCCTCAAATTGCCTACACCGAATATTTCTAGCGAGGACCTCACCCGATGACACTTACTAAGATGGCTAAATTCTTTTTCATATTCAAACACCCGATAAGCTCCTTGCTTCAAATTCGTGAACCTAAGCTCCACTCCCACCCGATACATCTCAAGAACATACTTTGCCCTGAACTCTTGGACAAAGAATTCCCATGTCAGGGGATTTGGAATCCTTGGACTTTTAAGTACTAGTTTCCACCAATCGTACGCCTCACCCTGCAATAGTGAGATTGCACATGATGCTCTCTGATCGGGAGGGCATCTAACCTCTTCTAATACCCTTTCTAACTTTTCTAACCGCACTCGCTTCCACTCTTCCATGCTCGACCCATGGAATTCCTCTCTACCCGTGTCTTCATCGTGTCTACTGGAGCTTTAAGAGCTGGCCAATCTATCTAAAAACCCGAGCCACGCCTTGCGATATTCTTAGCAAGGCTTCGTGGCTCATTAGGTACATTACTTTCTCGGGTTCGGCCGATAACCCTTATTCCATTGCTGGACTCTCGCCAGCCTTCTGGACGATCCATCTATACAAAACACAAGGACATCCACATCAGGCCAACACATTGATAAACACAGGCTTTTCTATCTTATATACTCTATTCCAGAGCCACCTAAACCTAGGCTTTTCCAGAAACGCCTAAACCTAGGCTCTGATACCACTAAACTGTGACGCCCCCCAACTCGGCATAGGGTGTCAAGTGAGGGGTCATTTTTTTTTTTTTTTTTTTTTAAACTTATAACCTTTACACTTACATATTCATATAATGTTAAACAATTAACTTGTATTACATTCAGAGCCAGGATTACAAAATATATATACAAGCTCCAAATATGGAAATGTTTAACATTTACAATATTTACATTGGTTTACAAAATTTCATATACAAAATAGACCTAAAGGTCTTCCAATGGGCACCTATTGATGTGTGGCCTTTGACTGCTGATGTGGATTGCCCCGTTCTCTGATTTCCTCTTCTGTACCTACACGGATTGAACACCCGTGCTAAGCTTTACGCTTTAGCGGGAATATGACTCTATTGTAAGAGTCACCACACTTTATACAAATGCATATAACACATATAACATTTACAGACTCTTATCATTTCTCATATATATATACTTTTCATAACCAGCTTCATTTCTTATCATCTTCCATATACTTTTCATGTAATCTTGTACTTTTACTTCTTGTTCTTGTAACTGTATACTATCATCGCATAGTTGCCATGTTTCATATCATGTCGTATTCTCTACACTTCCAGATATACCCGTTATTTTCTTTTATGTTTCATGCTCCCGCATAAACCTTAGAAGTGATGTGAATACTATAATCCATGAGGGCCCGAAGGCTCAGATTCAATCGGGGGAGGAAACAATGGTCCATGAGGGCCCTAAGGCTTATATTCACCGGTACGAAACAAGGTCCATGAGGGCCCGAAGGCGCTGTGATATAATATACTCGAAGGTATCATCACCGCACGAGATGCTGACCTATTCCATTTGATGGCCCTGAGGCGCCGCCGTGGGCGACCCTTGTGGCTACCGCGGATCCAAACGGGATCTATGTCATCGACCCAAACGGGGCCTCAATATTAATTGATGAATTCTCACCAATGGCTTTCCATGTAGTCAAAGAATACTGAACGGAGTTCGACGAAGCGTTTACGACCTTCCGAAATCGGCGCCGCGCGCAATGGGCCTCGACGAGCCGACCAACCGACGAGTCGCGACCGGGCGGACGAAAGCACCGCTTGACGCAGCAATCGCTTGACTCCACCAACGCTTGGACTACCACCGCTGGGCGACCACCGTCGATCTTACCACCGCTTGACGCACTAACGTTGGACTCCACCACCGCCGATTCCACCACGCTTACCATCACCGCTTGACGACCACCGCTGATCGACCACCGCTGGGCCAATTCACCGTTGGACCCACCACCGCTTGACCACCACCGTTGGAAGACCACCGCTTGACGACCACCGTTGACTCCACCACGTTGATCTCAACTGGGCGCTGACGACCAACGTTGGATCTAGCACCACCGCTTGACGACCACCGTCGATCGACCACCGTTGACGATCACTCACCCCTTTGACTGTTCAGAGTAAAAAGACCATAACTTGGTCTATAGGAGTCCGAATTGAGAAATTCAAAAGCCTAACATCAAGTTCATTGATGTGGCTAAATAATTTCACGTATACTTACTACAAAATTTTCTTTATTTATGATTCACAAACTTGTTCTAAGGTCCCACAATGACCCGACCGGGCAGAACCGACCTCGACCGTATCTCTAAATAGACTGACCTCGGTAAAAGGAACATAACTAGGTCTACAGAGGTCCAAATCAAGAAATTTGAAAACCTTCCATCAATTTCATTGATGTGGCTACAATCACTAGGAAGGACTCAAATTCTGAATTTCCCGTGATACACCCAAAACCCGCTCTAAGATCCGATACGCATATGATCGATACAAATTTTCTCGGGTTCAACTTGCAACTAAACTCCTTTCAAACACATATTTAGGGAGCCTTAAAGCTCTTCTTAACTCAACCCTACAAGAAATGAGTTTAGGGAGTTCCCAAACCCAACCATACACAAAACAAAGGGTTCCAAACCATGTATCTAAACGTTTCTGCACCAAAACTAGATTTCCATACACCAGAATTTACACAACATACTCAGTTCCATACAACCCAAGACATGTATCCGTACCCATACTCAAATTCCATACCAATACTCAAATTTAGTAATTCCATACCACCCAAGACATGTATCCGTACCCATACTCAAATTCCATACCAATACTCAAATTTAGTAATTCCATACCACCCAAGACATGTATCCGTACCTGTGATCTTCTACTTCCTTTCTTCTCTCTTCTCTCTTGTCCGTATTTGCTCTCCCTTTCTCCTTACCAAAATAAGATATTTCTTTTCGTCTTATCCTTTATTTGATCTTATCCCTTTTTTTTTTTACTTTGGTCCTCCAACTCTTATAATATTTTCAAATCAATTTATAATATTTTACAATAGCCTAAAATCTTCTTTATTATTTGTAATTTAACTTACGATATTCCTACTTTTGTTTTTATCTTTATTTTATTCCCGAATAAATATACCTTACTTTTATTATACCCAAAACATGTTATAAAATCAAGTATGGTATAATTGGGTGTTGGCAAATTGGAAGGGGATTTAACAAACCCATTGCACTTCTGTGTCTTCAACACTCGTCGACATCAAACACTTAGACACATATTCAACCACATCTCTTTTTCATTCCTTTCCACCAATAAATCGCTTTTAAGTCCCGTACATCTTATTCCCTCCTTGTGATGCATGGTAAATACCGTATTAAGTGAGCCTCAAATAGCAACTTTTTCTAGCTCTTTATCATCCGCACACATAATCTACTTCTGGAAATGTCACAAATTTCCACCTTCTTTCTAAAAACTCTCATTTTGTCACCATCTCTAACCATCTGTAAATTTTTCTGTAACTCTTCATCATTTTTCTGCGCATCTATAATCATTTGCTTTAAAACTGTTGCTCTTCTAATTGAGCTAACATAGCTCCATCATCTCCTAGTCTCCAATCACCGCATCAGAAGGACATCATACTCACTGGCTCTTCTCTGGCCAAAAGCATCGCCTACTATATTAGCCTTTTCCGGATGGTAATCTATGATGCAATCATAACTCTTTAATAACTCTAACCACTCGCTATCTCAAATTTAACTCTTTTCCTCGCTGCTAGCAAGTACTGAGACTCTATGATCTGCAAATTCTACTCTTTTCTCCCCTGCAGAGGCAAGGTTTTTCATCTTTTGAAGAAACACTACCGCAGCCTAACTCTAGGTCATGAGTGGGATAATTTGTTCATGTGGCTTCAACTCCGTCTCTGACTCATAAGCCACTACTTTCCCATCTTGCATTTAACACGCATCTCTTAAACCAATGCATGAAGCATCACTATACAAGGTATACACTTTTCCCTGAGTAGTCAGTACTAATACCGGTGCTTCAACCAAAGATCCCTTTCTTCAATTGTTCAAAACTATTCAACTGTCCATTCCACTCAAACTTTATTCCTTTCCTGAGTAACTTGGTGAGCGGAGAAGCTATGACTGAAAAGCCTCTCACAAATCTCTCTTCTTAAGTAATAACCTCGCAAACTCCAAAGAAACTTCTCACCTCTAAGTATATTTCTTTGAGGTGATTTCCAATTCACAATCGGCTCAATCTTAGCAGATCAACTCTTATACCCCCGGCAGACACAATATGGCCTAGGAATGAAACTTCCTTTAGCCAAAATCACACTTGGTCGAGCTTAGCATATAACTTCTTCTCTTAAGGTCTCCAAGACTATTCTCGTGTGTTGCCTATGCCCTCGCATCCTTAGAATACACCAGATGTCATCAATAAAAACCACAACAATTGATCCACATAGGTCGGAAAAACCCTATTCATCAAATCCATGAATGTCGGCATTAGTCAACCTAAATGGCATGACCAAAACTCATAATGACCATATCGGGTTCTAAATGCAATCTTCTAAGACATCTCCTTCCTCTTTACCCTCAACTCGATATCACCCCGATCGCTGTCTATCTCTCGAAAAGACACTCAGCTTCCTTTCAATTGATCAAAAGATCTTTAATTCTCTAATGGGTACTTGTTTTTCACTCAAGCCACCTTATTGATCTGGCCGATAATCGATGCACATCCGTGAGTGCCATCTTTCTTTTCACAAATAAAAACAGTGCACCCTGCGGGGACACACTGGCCGATAAACTTTATCTAAAAGTTCATGCAATTGACTCTCATCCTTCAGCCCGTTGGAGCTTATCCTCAGACGGCGCCCTTGACATAGGGACTGTTCCTGGTACAATTTCTATGGCTAAGTCCACCTCTCTCTCATGTGGAATACCTGGTAACTCTTCAGGGAATACATCTGGAAATTCCCTTACTACTGGGATCTTTTCTACATCAACTTGACCTCTCTTGGAGTCAAGTATCAAAGCCAAGAATGTCTCACATCCTTTCCTCATAATTCTCCTAGCTTGCATAGTGGAGATGACATTAGACATTACACTTGATCCAATGCCTTGTACTATTACCTTAGTCTGGTCAGAGCATCTCAACACTACCGTCTTTTGTCCACAACCACGATAGCTCTGCTTAGACAAACCAATCCATTCCTAGAATCAAGTCAAACTCTAATGGTAAGGTTATCAAATTAGCGAAACTCTTTGTTTGTATAACAATGGGACAATTTCTATATATGTTATTTCACACTCAATCGCCAGGCCCCCAACTGACTAGCTACATGCATGTCATATGCTAATTTCTCCATTGTCGGTACTTTGTCAAATACATGCTCCATGCACACATAAGGAATGAGTAGATCCAGATCAATCAATGCATGCATCTCTATATCATATAATGAAAATATACCCGCTATAATCTCGTGGAGTATTTCGATCCTCACGAGCCTTCATAACATATGCTCGTGGCTGGTAAGCCGTAGCATGTGGACGACTCCATCAAGCTCCGAAACTATGCCCCTCGTCCTCTATACTCCAGATGGGCCACTACGACTCCTACCATGATCGCGAGTCGAAGTGGTGCCAGATCTTCCTCCGCCACTTCCTTGTTGGCTTCTATTATCCCCTAACTCTCGGGGACACTGTGCTTTCAAATGCTCAAGGCTTCCGCCAATCGAAAACACCCTGTCAATATCCCGCAAACTCCCCAAATGCCTTTGCGGCAATGAGGGTATTCGAATTTCTCCCCGTCCAACCAAGCACTCCTACCCGTACTGGCGTGTTACATTGGGCCTTGGCTCTACCCCCGAAGCCGAACTATATTCCGATTGAGTCGGAGATTCTAGCTCTTTTTCCCGGTGAGGACGAAGCTCTCTAGAAACTTCTTCTTTGAAATCTTTCTTTGGTTGCCTCGCTTCTAGTCTCTCTACTTTCATTGGGTGTACCACCAACCCGATAGAAATCTACCGCTTGAGGGAAGTCATAGGTGCCAAATACCTCTTTGATGGAATCATGCGCCCATCCTCAGTCTGCCTTACAATCGAAATGCCTCTGAGGACCAATTCCGGCAGATATTTACTAAGATGGCTAAATTCTTTTTCATATTCAGCCACCGATAAGCTCCTTTGTTTCAAATTTAGGAACTCCGTTTCCACTCGGGAATCCCTATACATCTCTCGCAACATACTTTGTCCGAACTTGGACAAAGAACTCCCCAAGTCATGAGATTTGGAATCCTTGGACTTTGAGCACTGGGCTTCCACCCGCCGTATGCCCCACCCCGCAATAGTGAGATCCGCACATGATGCCTCTAATCTGGAGGGCATCTAACCCTTCTAATACCCTTTCTAACTTTTCTAACCGTAATCTCGGCTTTCTCTCGACTCTTCCATGCTCGACTCCATGGAATTCCTCTCCGTCCATGTCTCATCGTGTCTATCGAGCTTTAGGAGAGGTCAATCTATTCAAAACCCGAGCCATGTCTTGCGATATTCTTTAGCAAGGCTTCGTGGGCTCATTAGGTACATTATCAAGGTTCGTAAGCCGATAACCCTACCCTCTTAGGTTACCACTCACAGCCTTCTTCTGACGATCCATCTATACAAAAACACAAGGACATCCACATCGCCAACACATTGATAAACAATGTGCTTTCTATCTTATATACTCTATCCAGCCACCTAACCTAGGCTTTTCCAAACGCCTAAACCTAGGCTCGGGAGCACACCACCAACCGCGACGCCCAACCCGGCATGTGGTGTCAATGAGGGGTCATTTTTTTTTTTTTCTTTTAAAACTTATAACCTTTATAATTTACATATTCATATAATGTATTAAACAATTAACTTGTATTACATTCGTATAAAATGGGATTACAAAATATATATATACAAGCTCCCAAATATGGAAATGTTCAACATTTACAATATTTACATTGGTTTACAAAATTTCATATACAAATAAATTCCAAAGGTCTTCCAAAGGCACCTATTGATGTGTGGCCTTAACGCTGATGGATTGCCCCGTCTCGATTTGCATCTACACCGGACAACACCCGTGCTAAGCTTTACGCCAAGCAATATGACTTCTATTAAGAGTCACCACACTTTTTATACAAATGAATATAACACATATAACATTTGGCGCACTCTTATCATTTCTCATATATATATACTTTTCTATAAATCCGCCATTTCTTATCATCTTCCATATACTTTTCATGTAATCTTGTACTTTTTACTTCTTGTTCTTGTAATCAGATGACTATCATCGCATAGCAAAGGTTATAAGCTTCATATCATGTCGTATTCTCTTACACTTCCCTCTTTGCATATAATTGTCATTTTTATGTTTCATGTCTCGCATAAACCTTAGGAAGTGGATACGTGGAATACTATAATCCATGAGGGCCCGAAGGCGCTATATTCATCAGATGAAACAAGGGGTCCATGGAGGGCCCGAAGGCGCTATTCACCGTATGAAACAAAGGGTCCATGAGGGCCCTGGAGCACGCTATATTCACTCGTATAAAACAAAGGGTCCATGAGGGCCCGAAGCGCACCAGATTATATTATACCCGAAGGTATCATCACCACAGACGCTGACCTATTCCATGAGGGCCCGGAGGCGTTGTGGTGACCCTTTCAGCTACCGGATCCAAACGGATCTATGTCATCTACCCAAACTGGCCCTCGATATCGAACTTGTATGTCGCAGCACTTATTTTTCCTAATAGGCATGCCCATCTATCCTCTACTGTGTTCTAAGTGTACAATCAATGTGTATTTTATGCTCAAGATATATCTCATATTCCGAATAATTATCATTATTCCTGTGAATCATATGTGATATATATACAATCATTTATTCATATGTTTTCATTTTTCATATATCTCATTACATGCATAATTAAATATGCTTTACCATGTATGCTTACGAAGCTATTTATGAATTCATAATATGAATAACTATAGTTACCTACAGAGCCTACTTTTTTCATGTTTTCGAGACTAATATGAGTTCCTAATCTTATCATGCTATCTATTGATGTGAATTCCACCCAATGGGCTTCATAGAGTCTAAGAACACTAATCGGAGGTCGACGTATAGCAGACCTTCCGGTTGGGAGGGCCGCTAGTCAGTCTGACGAGCTGACTAACCGACGAACTCGCCTTAACACCCTGGGCCGACATCTAATATCTTCTCATGCATATGGATGGATTCTTTACTCAATGGATTTATAGAGTCCAAGAACACCCAAATCTGAGTTCAACGAAGGGAGATATGACCTTCCGAGGTCGCGCGCAATACCTTGACGAGCCGACTGGATCACGAGTCGCACCGGGCGACGAGCCTGGCCCCAATACCTCCGTCAACATCTAATATCTTCCTCAGTCATATGGGAACGTATTCGACCACCGGCTTTTCATAGAGTCCAAGAACACCCAACCTGAAGTTCAAACGGCAGATATGACCTCCGAAGTCGAGGAGGTCGCGCAAATGGGCCTTCGACAGAGCTTCGACTAACCGACGAGCTGCAATCGGCGACGAGCCTACCTGAACACCTCGGTCTGGCATCTAACATCTTCCTCAGTATACACACGTGCATTCTTGACTCAATGGGCTTTCCATAGAGTCCAAGAACACCCAAATCGGAGTTCAAACGAAGGGAGATATGACCTCCAAAGTTGAGGTCGCGCGCAAATGGGCCTTGACGAGCTTCGACAAGTCGCATCAAGTGACGCAGCACCGCTTGACGAAAGACCGCTTGACGACCACCGTTGATCTAATTTCACCGTTGGGCGAACACCGTTGATTCACCAATCGCTGACCACCACCCGTTGGATCTACCCCACCGGCTGGACTCCACCCTTCAACGCTTGACGATCATCGGCTTGACGGCCACCGGCGGATCTACCACCGTTGGAAGACCACCGCCGATCTACCACCGTAAATCCATCACCGCTGACGACCATCGCTTGACGACCACCGTTGACTAATTAATGCTTGACGATCACCACCCTTTGATCAGCTGCAGTAGACCATACTTGGTCTACAGAAGTCCGAATTGAGAAATTCAAAAGCCTAACATCAAGTTCATTGATGTCGCTACAATTTCACAGAAGGACTTACTGCCAAATTCTCTTTATTTATGATTCAAAACCTGTTCCCGCGGGTCCGGCTAGTTGACCTAATTGCGTAACTCGACCCGACCAGATCTAAATGGACTGACCCCGGTAAGGGACCATAACTGGGCCCTAGAGATCCAAATTGAGAAATTCGAAAGCCTAACATCAAGTTCATTGATGTGGCTACAATTTACTAGAAGGACTCACTTCCAGATTCCCTTTATTTCGGATCTAAAAACTCGTTCTAATGTCAGGCTACTGCATATGATCGACAATAGGGAATTTTCTGGGTTCAACTTGCAACTAGACCCTTCTCAAACACATATTTCGGAGCCTTAAAGCTCTTCTTAACTCAACCCTACAAGAAATGAGTTTTAGTAGTTCCTAAACCCAAACCATACACAAGATAGAGGGTTCTAACCATGTATCTAAACTTCTTATAGTCCAAAACTAGACTTCCATAATTCCATAGCTCTTATACAAACCCAAAACGTATCCATACTCATACTCAAATTCCATACCAATACTCAAATTTAGTAATTCCATACCACCCAAGACATGTATCCGTACCTGTGATCTTCTTCTTCTTCCTTTCTTCTCTCTTCTCTCTTGTCCATTTATGTTTCCTTTCCCCACCCAAAAATAAAGAGATATATTTTCTGGGTCTTATCCCCTTATTTGATCTTATCCCCTTTTTTATTTTACTTTGGTCCTCCAACTCTTATAATATTTGCAAATCAATTCTATAATATTTTTACAATATTCTCAAATCTTCTTTATTATTTGTAATTTAACTTATGCATATTCCTACTTTTGTTTTTATCTTTATTTTATTCCGAATAAATATACCTTTACGTTTATTATACCCAAAACATGTTATAAAACTGTTAGGGTATAATTTGGGGTGTTACAGTAGCTAATGAATCATCTATGACACGCCTGAAGCGTGGTTGACCCTTGGGTTCAAAAGATTTAATTCCCCAGAAGAGGAAAATAAAAGGGCAACAAAACCCCACTTCGATGAAAATAACACCCGAAGAGGTTACTCCCACACCTCAAACCATAACCCCGAAGAGGAAAGTGTCATTGAAGTGACACATGCCTCTGAAGAAGCAGTAGTCCTGGAAGAGATACAAAATCATGAAGATGCATAAGTACTTGCAAATGATGAAATTTCTATAAATTATGCATCCACCGGGGAATTGTGGGACTGTACAAAAGTGGTTATTAATGAGGTATTTTGCTTTGCAGTATCCACATAAATTTTAAAAGAAGATGATGATCATTAATTCAGCAAATGTCGATTTAATGTCGCAGAAACATGATTGGTCAAAGGAAAGAAGCAATCCAAGTAGAATCGACTCTCTAGAAAAACGTAAAGTATTTGGGTTTCGTAGTTCTTCAAACATTCACGACAAACTGGATGTCATGCCAGGTGCTCAAGAACTAATATAAATAAAACAAAGCTGATACAAATGGCACGCCTCTAAGAGTAAGGTTTTACAAGACCGGATTATCGGCGCGATCATCATGCTCAACTCACGATATTACCCATAGTCTCAACTAGCGCTGCCCTGTCCCAAAAAGTGATTCAGACATGCCCTATGACTAACAAAAAATATATTGTGGTAGCATGCAGAAATGATATTTATGCTGTTTTTCTCCCCAGCAGATCTCTGACTGCTTCTGCCAAACATTATCACAATCCCACTAAATAAAACAATAACAGAGACTTTAACATTATTTGGGGGCTTTAAAACAACTGGACGAATGTATAATCATTTTGAAAGTGAGTATTTGACCATGATGGTATATTAACAATCCTCTATGCCCTGGTGTTTTTATAAATAAATCATAATTGATTTGCTATCCTTGTAGTATGTTGATGATATAAATCTATTTGGGGACTCCTCGAAGAGCTCACAAAAGTAAATTTACATATTCAAGGATGAATTCAGATTAAAGACTTAGGAAAAACTAAATATTGTCTCGGTCTGCAAATTGAGCATAAGTCTAATGGAATTCTCATTCAGCAGTCAACCTATGTTAAGGTATTGAAGCAATTTAACATGGACAAAGCACATCCATTGAGTTCTCCAATGATTGTTAGATCCCTTGATGCTAAGAAAGATCATTTTCGTCCCAAAAAAGAAAATTAAGCACTACTATCTGGCAATCAGATCTTAGTGCAATTGGTGCCTGTTATACTTAGCACAATGTACAAGGCCAGATATTGCATTTTCACCTCAATTTGTCAAGTGCGATCCAAACCCTCGCACCAACTCGAAGACACTTGAATGGCGTGGAAATATATCTTATACCTTCAAGGACTACGTGATTTCGGCTTATTTTATTCAAAGGAATCAACTCTGTAAAATGGATATGCATTCCTGATACCTTCCGATTCTCACAAGGCCCGCCTCACAAAAAAGGCATATAGACCACATGTGGCACATCAAATTTCGGGCGATCAACTAAGCAGATTTTGACTTCCACTTCTAATCACTCGAGATAATTGCACCCATGAAGCAAATCGGAATGTGTATGGTTAAGATCGCGTACACCAAATTGGAACGTGCAATGTGGGTTACCTTTGATTACAAGTATTCCAACAACAATTTATGAAGACAATGTCAAGGTGGTATTGAACAAATCCAAAAGAAGGACATCAAAGGTGACAGAATCCGCTATTATCTCTACCAAAGTTTTCTTCAATCAAGAACTCCGTAAGAGCCATGAAATGGAAGTGGAAGCAAATAGCGTAGAACGGATGAACAACATTTATTTACCAAAGTTGGCGCCATCAACATTCAAGAAATTATTAAGCACATCGTGGGATGCGCCGAGTTTGTGATCGCCGTTGATACTCATCAGTAGGAGTATTATCTTCAAGTCTACCGCTGACCGACATATGCACGCTGAACTCTTTTTCCTTTGTCCAGGTTTTTCCCACAGGGTTTTACTGGCAAGGTTTTAACGAGGCAGTTTCTTTAGTATGTCCAACATCACTCTAAGATTTCACTACAAGAAAAAAGGCATTCGTTGACAGTTTAACATCGTTAAGAAAGGGCATATATGTCAAGATAGGGTACTATTCTTATATGTTATCTATGCCACTATCAAGAAAAATATAAAACTTTCTTGACATTTGATGAGTGCCTAAAACAATCATGCCATACCCGCGTCTGTCTTATGGTTTTAGCTTAATTTTACAGATAAATACGTATTTTATAAATTATTATCCGATTCTTGCATTTTGTGTGAATGTAGGTGGAACGGGCAATTTTTGGCAGATCATTTCGAGCAGAGGGAAAGAAGAGTAGAAATGGCGTGCATCGCCGCGGACGCCCCAACGCCGCAACGCCGTCAACATGAAGAGGAAGTCAACAAGTAGTTAACGTCAGCGATAAGTGTCGCAACGTCAGCAACATCACACAGATTTCTCCCATCACAATCATTAAAAAGCAAAAGGACCGTAATTCGAGGGCATCTAAAATGTACTGACTAGTAACGGAAAGCGTAGCGCCAGGCCACGAAATCCATTGGAGAAGACAGTTGATTTTGTATTTTCTTCTTTCCTGAAAGACTGTTGATGTTTTATAGATTGATTTTGTGTATACCCAAGTTCAGTATGTTCTAGATTCACATCTAGGGTTTTGTTGAACCCCGTCACATTTGCATGGATTAAGATGTTGATTTTATATTATTCAGTTATTCATGACTTGTTAGTATCTGCTTTATATCTATGAATTATATACATGTGGATGTCTCTGTATCCGAGAGATCGAGAGATGAGGACGCCTCAGTGGACTGAATAGAGCGAATTCCCACACCTGCACATAGAGATATCTTGATTCCGAGGGTAGCGATTAAGGTTAGAACATTTAAGAGTTTCAAAGCATTGGGTTGGGGTAGAGATACATTCAACCTCTCGCTAGCTGTGATAGCTTTCATATACCCTAAGAGAGTATCTCGTAGCACGACACCACATCAACAGTCGTGAATAGACTAAATAGTGATTTTTCTAGGTAGTAATCCATCAGAAGTGGCAGGGGGAGACAAAGCCCTAGTCTCCACAACACAGTAAATTACTAAGATAAATTAGTTTAGAGTAATCTCATACATTAGTTAATTTGTCATTCAAAGCTTACGTCCAGATAATAGTCAAAGGCTAAACTCAGTAATTGATGAGCTTAAAAGTCATCTCTTTTTAGTCCATTTTTCTGTTTGATTTTCAGTTAAAATTGAATAATTAACATACAGAATTATGAAGAAACTCACCAATTTGTCATTAGTGTGAAATAAGCAAGAAAGAAGAAAAAGCAAGAGGAAAACGCAGTAAATAAGTGGATAAAATGCAAATAATGGCAGAGCAGAATGAAAGCAATCAATGAGTCATTGATGCAAACTTGTGGGTCTCGCACAAATTCAGTTCTAAAGTCGCGACATCATGAAGATTGAAGAGAATTTGATGCAGGTCGATAGGGAACAGCGCCTAGGTACCAAGAAGGAGTGTAAATTAAAAGAGGCGTCGCGACAGGGAACTATTAAGTCGCTGAACATCAAAAATGAAACAACCAAGGCGCTTCACAAGCAAAGATTAAGTGATGTCGCGACAAGAAGACTGATGTCGCGACACCAAGAACAACTAGTTGTTACGCATGTAGAATTAATGTCAAGTCGGACATCAAGAGGAGATCAACCGGTTACTTGAATACGAGGTTTGGATGTCACGACATCGTGGACACCCGCTCAAGGAAACAAGAGCAAGTGATGTCGCGACAAGAAAACCGGTGGGTCGACATCATGACAAATCCGCTGGAAGGGGTGTGAGACGGAGCCTGGCGCGTCGCCGACATCGGGAACAACCATTGAAGACTCCGTAAGGGACTAGAACGGGATGTCGCGACATCACAAGCGATCAACTCCGAAACCTCGCAAAGGCATAAGATCTGTCGCACAACCGGGAACGACTAGCTCATAGGAAGCAAGAACTTTGTCGATGTCGACATGAGTTCGATGTCGCGACAAGAAAACCGAGTCACAACCGAGCAAAGAACTCGGGCCTGGCTAATTAAATCCACAAAGAAAGTTATATCGGGGATTAGGGCCCCAACCGAAAACCCTATAAATAC
Source organism: Tetrastigma voinierianum (assembly GCA_016808115.1). Taxonomy (NCBI): domain Eukaryota; kingdom Viridiplantae; phylum Streptophyta; class Magnoliopsida; order Vitales; family Vitaceae; genus Tetrastigma; species Tetrastigma voinierianum. Next base: position 482,812 of record JAEQBH010002671.1, on the reverse strand, counting down.
GCTAGCCTACCTGCAGTAGAAAAGCAAGTTCCGAGGCGCATCAAAAGAGAGAGATCCGGGCAATTCTAGGCTTCACTTTTTATTTTCTTTTCTTTTCTTTTCTTTTCTTTTCTTTATTTTTCTTTATTTTGCAGCGTATGTTTGTCTAATTTTTTTGTTTTATTATTTTTTTGGATCTCGAATGTTATCGTTTTTTGCTTGCTTCACAATATTGCACTAAATTTCTTTCAAAACCACAACTGAATGCATCGTTCGCATAAATTTCGATTCGATTATTTCGCCGAATTGTACTATTCTTTTGATCGTAAGGATGCCGCTCGTGTGATTCGGGGCGAATCGAGGAACCCAGCCTTCCATTTAGTGAACGTTGTAGTCGGTAATTGATTTTTCCCGTAGTAATTTGCAAAGATCTGCTCATTTCGTTTATGAATTTACTCTGATTATGGGTTTATTGATTTGATCTGAATATCGCCTACTATACCCTAAGAATCAAGGTCGTTACTCCGATTTCAAGGAGGTCCTCTGAGTGACACAGGGAAGACAATCCTGGGAGTAATGTACATTTCTTTGAAGGTATACTAACCTGCTATTAGGGATCCTTTGAGCTTTGTGAGTTCACTTAGATAAATCCTCTTCTCACTCAAGTCAAGAACGAGTCAACGACTTATCTATTTAAACAAGCGTAGATTTCACCACCGGATAATGAGGCCAATCCCGTGTTAGCCGATATCTAATCAAGGAAAGGTTGATCTATTTTAATTTCGAGGAAGAGTAATTTGTGTCAGGATATCCTTGCTTTGACCAATAACTTGGGAGCTTAAGGTGTACAAATACCCATAAAATGGGTATGAAGTATCAGAAAAGAAAAATACCCAGCTTAAGGAAGTTCTTCTTAAAAGTAGTTATCTCGTTCCCTGTAATTCGAGAGAATCAGGAAGAAGAGATAACGAAATGTGGAGCGTGGAGAGATCCAACTGCACTACAAATGCCTCGGGATGCATTTTGAAACTTGAGATAATCAAGAAATTAATTCAAGATGAACTACGTGAATTAATCGCTCACTGCATGACTGCTTTCTCTTGATGTGTCTTCCTATGATAATCGCTCAATATCCATTTCAGAAATTCTATTTTCCTTCATTTGTTTTATTTCGCCTATTTGAATGTTCATTTCTCTTTTTGAAATAGTTGATTTCCCAAATTTTCTTCATGTCGAAACCAAGATCACCAGGGTCCAAATAAGATAATTTAATAGTCGTGGTAGTTGATGAAAAATTTTCAGATCTCTCGTGGGATCGGAGACATCCGACTTAAGTCCATTTTATTACTTGTCGACCGTGCACTTGCAGAATTTCGACCAAACCAATAAATTAAATTGTTCTACTTAAGAGATTTCGTTATGATAAGATGATGTCAATAAGTTGATGGCACCAAGTGTCTCGGGAGTAAGTTAATAGTCCTTTGAAATGTGTCATAAATTTGTATATGTATTTTGGTCACATCAAGTTTTATGCATGCTGTCGGATTAAACAATAGTCCTTTCGTGACAATGTTATAAAATTTTCAGGTATATGTTTCTGGGCCAGCCACTGTTTTATGGCGCCGTTGCCGGGGATCGAAGGGATTTAGTAATCAATATTCAGATGAAAGAAGGAAATACTAATTTGGACATTTTTAAAAGAAAAAGAACAAAAATAGCGTTTCAAGCAGTGACTCTTGTAGCCACTGACCTTTAACAAACCATATTGAAAATATTTGTCGACCGCACTAACTCGTTAATGTTAGTATGTTTTGTTTTCGTGAACAAAGTTTAATGCATAGGAAATGTAATACCTGATCCGATTCCAGCTAGATATTAATTAGAGAGAACACTTCAAGCTCGAGGAAGATAAGGAAGGCGTAAACTCCACCATGGCAGATGAAGACAGGAACGTAATGACGAAAGCATGGGGAGAAGCAAATGAAGACCTCCAATCACACGTATACAATGGAAGACTTCTGAGACCAATTATTCAGATGTGAATACTGCGATCGTGACAACCCGCGTTGAGGCTAATAACTTTGAACCAAGCCGCACTAATCACAATGGTTCAAGAAGACGCTTTTATCGGCCATCCCACCGAGGACCCAAACGAACATCCTGAAGATTTCGTGATGGCTAATACGTTAGAAAAGTTAAATGGGTTAGGACCCAGGTCATTAAACCGTGATCTGCTCCCATTCTCTAAGGATACAGCAGCTACATGGTACGAGCTCCTACCATATGGGTCCGTTGGATGTACTGAGGAGCCGGCAGAGGCCTACTTATGTGATTCTTCCACCGCCACTCACCTCGAGAAGGAGAGAGATCATGTTGTTCCAACAAAGGGAGAAGATGAAAGCCTCTACGTGGCTTGGGAAAGATCCAAGCCGGTTGTCAAGAGATGTCCAATGCAATGGATGACTCAAGACCCAAATGGACATCAGATATCATGCCTTAAATGATATATCAAAAGGAATCATTGATGCTTCATGCTGCGGAGCATTCAAACGTAAAAGTGCTGAGGAGGCAAGGGATCTGATCGAGGACCTGGCCAAATGCAATATGAAAACTCCTTCTGAGTTTTCAAGAGGAAACAACAGAGGAAAGGGGATTCTGGAACTTAGCAAGATGACAGCCATGGAGGCCAAGTTGGACGCCATTATGCATCGAATGGACAAGCAAGAAAAGAAGACATACACTGCCCATGAGATAGGAGCAGTCAAAAGAGAATTATTGAAGGGAAGTGCCGGTGGGAGCAAATAGATGAACAATTTTATGATGTCGAGGTTGGCATTCGGGTGAGCCAAGAAACTACCATTTCAAACCCAATACTAACCTTACCAACACACATTATCATCCGGGATTGAGGAACCATGAGAACTTCTCATATGGTGGAGGGGCTTCACAAGGCCCAAGGCAACATGTAACCTCTGGCCGTGGTTATCACACCACCAAGATTTCGAAGCAAAGAAGAAGAAGGAAATGAACACGTGAACGAATACCAAGGTCAGGAGGTCTCTATTCAATAGAACAGATGTCGCAGCTCATGGGGATAATAAGAAATCACAACCTCCATGAATTGTCAGAATCGGGAGCAATCGCTACCACCTTCGTTTTCCAAAAACACTACCAATGCAACCTTAAAACCGAGACACAGTGCAGGCAAAATTGGCCCTAACCCCAGAGCCGTAAGAAAGATGCCTTCCCAAGCGACACCAAGAAAATCCCAAAGATCGCACGGCCGGTACCGAGGAGTAAGGAGTTAGAAATGATGAAAGAAAAATGACAAAGAACGAAGAAAAGACAAACCCCGTAAAGGAAGAAGAACTCGAGTAAAGAAGGAAAGAGGACCGGAAGCGACATTCATAAGCTCTGTGACTGGGCAGTTGCCTTCCCACAAATATCGCAAATCAAAATATAAGAGCAATTTTACAGTTTTTGAAACTTTCCGTGGTTAGAAATCGCATAGTCTCTTAACGGAAGTAGTGACTCGATGCCACTCACGCAAAATTCCTTAAAGACATCCGAGCAAGAAGAGAAAGATCATAGGTTAGGCGGATCAGGAATCTCACTCACTACTTGCAAAAGGCCTTGATGAAAAAAGAACTGCCTTAAAAGATGAAAGATCCGTGGAGTTTTACAATTCCTTGCATAATAGAGGAGTTGAAATCCGTAGAGCTCTCTCAGTGGACTCAGAGCCAGTATCAACTTGATGCCTCTTTCTCACGCTAAACAATTAAGTTCGTAGTTACTTCCTACCACCATTACCTTCAAACGGCACATATCGATGGTAAAACCGGAAGGAGTCTGGAAGATGCTGTGGCCGGGTCACCGTTGGGAAATTTGTTTTCCAAAGGGATTTCATCATTCTAGACATGGAGGAAGACTCAAGGCACTTTCCGTTTGGGGAGATTCATTCTAGCTACCGAGTCGCCTCGACGATACGCAAAGTTTATGCTATCACTGGTGGTCAGAGAAGAAGCCGCCGTTTCAACTTGATCCAGGCATACGTAATATGTATACGTATTGTAGAAAATTTCAATGTAGTTGGCGAAGCTCCATAACCTCAACCCCATGTTCAAAATGATCGTAAATCACCAAATTTTATTTACAAAAAAGAGATGAATTTCCAAAGATATCGAAGATGATTACTTCATTATTCATACAACCTGCCATTCTATAGAAACCGTGGATGAGCATGACGGAAGAAGAGATGAACAAGAGGGAAGTAATGAAAAGAGGAACTCAACAAGAAACCACTGAAGAAGGGCTTCAGGTTGAAAGAACCGGCCAAGTCATTTGAAGTATGTTTACTTAGAACCACCCCAGAGAAAACCAGTGATTATCTCTCGTCGCACCGAGGATGAGGAGGAACAAAGAATCACGCAGACTAAGAAACATAAAGAGTCTATAGCTTGGTCCATTGAAGAATTGAAGGGTATTAGTCCATCTATTTGCATGCACAAAATTCTGCTGGAAGAAACTTCAAAGCCAACTGTAGAACATCAAAGGAGACTGAATCCCGTAATGAAGGAAGTAGTCAAGAAAGAGGTACTAAAATTGCTAAATGCTGGTTTCATCTATGCAATCTCAGATAGTCCTTGCAAGTCCAAATTACGTGGTTCCAAAGAAGGGAGGATTTATCGTGGATCCGCAATGAGAAAATGAATTGATTCCAACAAGAACAATGATGTGGATTCGGGAGGGTATGTATTGACATGTGAAGCCGAATGCAAGAACTGTAAAAGATCATTTCCCCTTTGCCTTTCATCGATCGGCTGCCGGACAAGCTACAGGACACCTCACTTTTGTTTTCCTCGGATGGTACCAGATACAATCGATCGCAATTGCACTCTCGAGGATCAAGAGAAGACCACATTCACATGCCCCATGGTACCTTGCTCGTATGACGCCATTCGGGCTAAGTGTAATGCCCAAATACATTCCGTAGGTGTATGATGTCTATATTCTCAGATTCGTTGAAGAAGTAATGGAAATTTTCAAGGATGACTTACCATGTATGATCCAGCTTTGATCAATGTTTAAACAACTGAAACAAGATTTCAAAGATGCCAAGACAAATGCTTAGCATTGAATTGGAAAATGCCATTTTATGGCGACTAAGGTATTGTTCTTTGGGCATAAAATTTCGCTACAGGATTGGGCACCAATCCAGCATCCATTATCAAAACTTCTGCACAACCTACCACAAGAAAAAGGAGTAAGAAGCTTCGGGGCATGGGCCGGATTTTACAGAGATTCATAAAAGACTTTTCAAAATACCAGACCGCTATGACATCGGAAAAGATACGAGGTTCAATTTTTGATGACTCCTGCAAGGATGCTTTCAAGAAATCAAAATCGATTGGTACAAGCATCTCCATAATGGTCAAGACCAGAACGGGATCAGATTTGAAATAATGTGTGATTCTAAGGATTTTGCAATGGGAGTCATGGTTGGGCAAAGAAAAGAAAGAATATTCAGGGCTATATACTATGCTAGTAAAACCTTCAATGAAGCACAAGAGAACTACTCAACAACTGAAAAGGAGATGCTAGCTATAGTATTTGCTTGTGAAAAATTTAGGCACTACATTTTAGGATCCCATGTGGTGATTCACACTGATCATGCAAAGAATCAAATACTTGATGTCAAAAAGGAAGCTAAGCCAAGATTGATATGTGGTGTCATTGCCAGTAGGAGTTTGATTTGAAATCATGATAAAAAGGATGTGACAATGTGATAGCTGGTCACTTGTCAAGAGTAGAAAGAAGCAATCAAGAGGAGAGAAGGTAATATTAACAGAGAATTTCCCGTGACGAGCAACTGCTTAAGGTTTCGTCAACTTCCACGGTATGCATTGTGAACTATTTAGCTTCAGGAGAAGTTCCTTCTAATTCACTTCCCAAATGTAAGAGGAAACTCGTAACTGACAGTATTATATTTGGGATGGATCAATTTTATTTAAAAGAGGTCGATATGATAATAAGAAAATGCGTGCGTAAAATGAACAAGGAAAATTTCGATGAATGCCATGCATCACCTTATTACAATTTTTCAGAGAAACTCATAAAATACTCCATCCGATTTTATCGCCTACTTCGTGAGATCAGATCAACGGGTCAAGTTATGTGACGATGCCGAAGATTGGATTGGAAATATCGCCAGCTATAAATGAAATGCCCCCTAAGAAATATTATGGTGGTGCAATTATTTTGATGTAATGGGGATGGATTTTATGGGACCATTCTCTTACTATCATTCGAATTGTATTATTACCGCTAAATAGCTGATTACGTTTCAAATGGGTGGAGGCAGTGGGCTTGTTCTAGAAATGATGCTAATACGCTTATGAGCTTCTCAAAGAATATTTCGAGCAGATTCGGAACACCTGTGACTATCATCAAGGATTTGGGGAAGCTTATTTAAACAAGATATTTGCAAAACTCATGAGCAGTGTATGGGATCAAACATAATGAGTCTAGCGTATCATCCCCTGCACCAACGGACAAGGTGAATACTCAACAGGAGATTAAAAGAATACTTGAAAAGGCAAGAGTCCAAACAGAAGGATTGGTCTTCCAAACTTGATGATGCACTCCGTGGGCTTACAGATCGCATACAAGACTCCCATCGGAATGTCCCCATACGTAATTGTATTCTAAAACCATGTCACCTACCTGAATTAGAATACAAGGCAATGTGGGCCACTAAGAAGTTGAACTTCGATTTCAAACGCAAAGGAAGAGATCGCTACAATCGGTCGAATTGGAAGAATCGAAATGAAGCCTATGATAATGCTACCATCTACAAGGATAAGACAAAGAAATGGCATGATCAAAGATCCTAAGGAAGGAGTTCAGAAAGGGTGGGAAAAGTTCACTGATTTAATTTTTAGAGACCAAGTTGTTTCTGTAGTTAAAATCCAAATGGGGTGGACCATACACAGTGGTGTCAAGCAATACATTTGGAGCAGTGACATTAAGGGCAGATACTGGAGAAGAATTACGAGTGAATGGACAAAGGCTTAAGCACTATTTAAGCAGAGAGGAAGGAATGAAAGAGCTTCAGCAGGATCTCTAAAAAAGCAAGGAACACAACAACAAGTCCAATGTAAGGACTCGAACAGCAAATGGGATGGGAGGCAACCCATAGGAATTCTCGAATTTAATTTTCTATATGAATTTTAGTTGGGACCGTGTTGATTTATTAGCAATTAATACGTAACTTTGTTTTAGTTTGATGTAATCAATTTCACAAGATTACAGGTCATGAATTAAAGATGCAAGGAAGTGAGTGGAAAAAGCAATTGCTCGATAACTTCAACAATTCACATGGAGGAATACAGGAAAAAGGGAAGCAATTTTTTTCTCCCTACATAAATTCTGTAGAAAGTGAATTTAGTACATGTATGAATTGCTGTGTGAAATTGATTCATTTAATGTCAAGAGCTTGTGGTATCTAAGGAATGAAAGACTCTATGAACATCAGCTTAGACTGAAGTCGCGACAAGAGAACTTCCTTTAAAAAGAAGTTGTCGCGACATCATAACACATAGAGGACATATATGCTTTCACAACCAAGGGATGGCTTGCCCCAACAAGGGTTGAGAAGGTCGCGAAAAATTAACTTGATGTCGCGACAAATTAGGAAATGTTGCCAGCTGGAAATTTTCAAGGGTTGCCCTAAGGACAACATCTTGTTTAAGGTGGCATTAAAGTCGCGACATGGGAAATAAATGAAATAATCATTAGAACTCATAAACTTTGATTGAATTGCAAATTCCATTGAGTAATTTTTCCCAATTTTCACTCTCCATTCCAGAACCTGTTCATTCTCTCTCCCCTCTGATTTTAAACCCCTGAAAACCCTAGGCCCCAAAATCTTCAGAAACTTTCCTTCTTCTCAAATGGCCGAACCATCAAACCTCAACCCTAACCAACAAGAGTTCAGGGAGGAAGTCTATGAGAAAGAACTAAAAAGAAGAGATCAAGAATGGGAAGAAGAACTACAGAGAAGAGAAGAAAGGTTTGAAGCTGAGTTGCAAAAAAGGGAACAGGAACGGGAAGCAAAGCTGAAAAGGAAGGAAGAATGCATGAAGAGAGGTAATTAAAGCAAAGAAGGGTGTTTTAAAGGAAATGGAAACAAGGATAAAGACTGCTTAAAGAAGCCGGTTCGGGCCACGAGGCATTCTACAACAATCAAGCAATGCAGACAATCAGCTTTTGGGAACAAGGAAAGGGATGCCAAAATCAGAAGAGCAAACAAAGGAGAACATCAATGGATTTAAATTTCTTTACATGTCCCCGGTGAAAGATTTCGAGACAAAGACGAAGTGGAGAGACAAGGTGTTAGATGGAAACGATTCATTCAGAGGAAGATGTGGCTAGAGAATCCGACTTGATCAACAACAACCTGTCAAAATTCTTGGAGGTCATGACAGAAATGGAGAAAAACATGAACACACCTGAATGAGACAGATGAATCGAACAAAAAGGTGGACCTCAATGAATCGCACAGAAGAGCGTAATCACAAAGAGAAAGCCAAGGGAAAGAGGAGAATAGAAGGAAGATTCTGTAATTCACCCCACAATCGACACTCAATTCGATCCCCTGCATCTATACCCTAGAAATTAAAAGAAAAATAGACCTATCCATTCACCCTTCAATCACTCCTTTCTATACCAGAAGTTCTAAGCCGTTGCAATTGAACTTAAATAAATGAGAACTTGAATTGAATTGTTGTGTGTGTGCTATTTTAAATTTGTTGATTAAATATTGTGTTGTCGAAGATGCATGATTAGACATTAAAGTAGAACAATCTTAATAAAAAATCATTGGTGGATGTAATGAATCAATCGAATGAGCGCTTAGATTAGAATGAGCTAAATAGAATAAAGGCCAACAAATACGCTTGATTGAAACAAAGTGCAAAATTACTTTATATCTAACCGATATGTCCAGAATTGAGGAAGGTAATATAATAGAAGGAACAAAACAAAATTTTTCGAAGCCTGTGGTATGAACAATAGATCAAAGAACCTCGTTAATGGTCAATTAATTTAAATACTCATTAACAAAAATGAGTTAAGGTACTCCCTATGGTTAGTCACAACTGCTCAAACCAAATTTAGAATTTGTTAGATTATTGGTTGAGGCAATCCTAGGTGATACAAATGAACAAGAGATGATGCGCAGCGCCATTCTCGACGCTTGAGCCATTCTAACTATCCCCACTTATATGCTCGATGCATATACCTTAGTTCCAATTGAACCAACAAGCTTATTTTTTCAAAATAACCAATGGAAACCCCAACCCATCTCTAAGAAATCAATCTTTCCAAGAAGAACCTATGATTACCCAGAACTAAGGAGGAAGTAAGAAATGAAGTTTCGGGGAGTATATTTCGAGGAACTCAAAAGGAATGAAAGAAAAGACAAGGAGCGTAAATGCAATAGAAAAGAACGCTTTATAGGGATAAGTTTTATCTTGTGGCCTAACCTCTTGAGCAATTAAGTTCTTAGGGTGTTTCAACACCTAGGCACCCTAACGCTATCCGTATGGAGCTACTAACTAAAGCTCGCAAGAGTGCCAGAGCCTAAAAAGTTAAAACATCGCACTATCCTAAATGGTGACAAACAAAGGAAAATTCCCCTGTTGAAATTACAAGGAAAATAGGGGGTATGTTCTGAATTGAAGAAATCAAAGAGATGTCCCAAACATGAAGCCTAGGGAGTTTATTTGTAGAAACTATAAGTTAAGTGGGACAAGAGGAGAGAGAAAAGGGTCGTAATCTTAACCTAAAAATTCTGGTCCATCCTACCCATTACCCAAGCCTAACAATATAAGCCCAAAGACCCGATTGATTCAAGGCCGAAATCACCTACATTAGTGGAGATCAATATGAAAACAAACTATGCGGGAATTGGAAATATGGAAACAATCAAACTATGAAGGACCTCATATAATCGACCTCGCATGAAAAATGAAAAGGAAAATAACTGCTATTCAACAGATCTAATGATTATGTTGTTTGTAAGACAATTTCAACAGCTTTAGTTTCAGATACTATGAAAAGTAGAAACTCGACCTTGAAATGGACTAAGCTAGATATACGTAAAATGATGCATACATTGTATTTTCAAAATTAAATTGAATAACACGTTGGTAACAAAATGTAAAATGTCCTTTTGTTCGAGGACAAACAAATCTTTCTTTTTCTTTGCTCGAGGACAAGCAAAACTTTAAGTTTTGGGAGTTTGATGAGCTTAAAAGTCATCTCTTTTAGTCCATTTTCTCGTTTGATTTTCGCCAAATTGAATAATTAACATACGGAATTATGAAGAAACTCACCAATTTGTCATTAGCAGGAAGGAAGCAAGAAAGAAGAAAAAGCAGTAGAAAACAGCAAATAAGTGGATAAAAATGCAATGAATGGCAGAGCAGTAAAAATGAAGCAACTGGCCGAGTCATCGATGCGCTTAGTCTCGCATACCGCTCTAAAGTCGCACATCAGAAGATTGAAGAGAATTGATGTGGTCGTGACAGGGAACACAGCTTCAGTAAATCAAGAAGGAAGCAATTAAAAGAGTGATGTCGACAGAACTATTAAGTCGCGACATCAAAACAACCAGCAAATTTACAGTTATGATTGGCGATGTCGCGATGAAGAAGACTGATGTCATGACACCAAGAACAACTGAAGTTGCTACAGACGTAGAATTAATGTCAAGTCGTGACATCAAGAGGAGATCAACCAAGGTTTCAAACTATGAGGTTGATGTCACGACATCGTGGACACCCGCTCAAGGAAACAGCATTCATTGCGATGTCGCGATAAGAAAACTGGAGAAGGTCGCGACATCATGACAAATCCGCGGGTGGTGCAGACTTGAGCCCATGTCGCGACAACATCCCGATGTCGCGACATCAGAACAACCTGGGCTACACCGCAAGGGATCAGGAATGGATGTCGCGACAGCGCCATGATGTCGCTATTATCACAAGCGATCAACCAAACCCGTAAAGGCATAAGACGGCATCGCGGACAAACCGAACGACCAGCTTACGTGAAGCAGAACTTTGTCGATGTCGCGACATGAGTTCAATATGTCGCGACAAGAAACCGGTGTCGCAACTGGAGCAGAATCAGCCCGCTACCAAATCACAGTTATATATCGGGATTGGGGCCCCAATCGAAAACCCTATAAATACGCAGCCACCAGAGCAGGAAAAGCAAGCCTGAGGGCGCACAAAGAGAGATCCGTAGCCTAGGCTTCACTTTTATTTTCTTTCTTTTCTTTTCTTTCTTTTCTTTCTTTTCTTTTCTTTATTTTTCTTATTTTAGAGCGTGCATGCTTGTCTAGTTTTTTTTGTTTTATTATTTTTTCGATCTCTAATGTTATCGCTTTACTAAGCCGAATACAATTAAATTTCTTTCAAACCACACTGAATGCATCGGGGGTTCGTACAAATTTCTCGATTCGATTATTTCCGGCCGAATTGCGCTATTCTTTGATCGTATGATGTCGCCAGGTGATTCACAAGAATCGAGGAACCCAAATTCTTCCATTTAAAGGAACGCCAGGCCGAATTGGATTTTTCCCCCCGTAAGACTTGGTAAAGATTCTGTCATTTTTGCTTATAGAATTTATTTCAGATTATGGGTTTATTGATAGGGATTCACATCGCTTACTATACCCGTTAAGAATCACAGTCAGCATCATTTCTCAAGGAGGTCCTCCGAGTGACACAAAGGAAGACAACTCGGGAGTAATGTACATTTCCTTTGAATGTACATTTAACTCGCTATTGGGTGGATCCTTTGAGCTTTGTGAGTTCACTTAGATAAATCCTCTTCCACTTGAAGTCAAAGAACGAAAGCCACCATCATTCATATTTAAACAAAGGCAGATTTCACCTCAATCTTTACAAGGAGGCCAATCCCGTGTTATTTAGATCAATCAAGAAAGGTTGATCTATTTTAATTTCGAGGAAGAGTAATTTGAAGTTGTATATCTCGTTGACCAATAACTTGGGAGCTAAGGTGTACATTCATAAATGGTATGAAGTATTGTAAAAGAAAATACTCAAATGCAAGGAAGCTCTTTTCTAAAAGTAGTTATCTCGTTCCTGTAATTCGAGAGAATCAGAAGAAGAGATAATCTAAATGGAGCGTGGAAATCCAATGCACTACAAATGCCTCGACAGATTGAAACTTGATAATCAAGAAATTAATTCAATATGAACTACGTGAATTAATCGCTCACTATGACCCGCTTTCTCTCGACGTGTCTTCCTATGATAACCGTTCAAGATTCATTTCGTAGAAATTTATTTTCCTTCATTTGTTTTATTTCGCCATTTGAATGTTCATTTCTCTTTGAAATAGTTGGATTTCCCACCTTTCATGCTAGAAACCAGCATCACCTGCGGGTCCAAATAGTATTAATTTCGACAATGTAGTTGATGAAAAAATTCGGGATCTCAGGATCGATATCCGACTTAAGTCCATTTTATTACTTGTTTAATTCCACTTGCAGAATTTCTGACCAAAACCAATAAATTAAATTGTTCTACTCTAAGAGATTTTTGGTTATGATAGTATGATGTCAACAAGTTGATGGCACTGTTGCCTGGGAGTAAGTTAATAGTCCTTTGGAAATAGTGTCATAAATTTGTATATGTATTTTGGTCACATCAAGTTTTATGGCGCCGTTACCGGGGATTAAACAATAGTCCTTTGGTGACAATGTTATAAAATTTTGTGTATATGTTTTGGTCAGGTCATCAGTAATCAACGCACTTTTCCCCGTGGATCGATATCCATACTTAGGTACATTGTATTACTTGATACGGCGCGTGCACTTGGCACATAGGCGTATACATTTCACACATCACGCTTTTGGCCTATCAAGTTTTTGGAGCCGTTGCCGGGGAAAAGTTTAGTGTTGATATTGACAACAAGTCAAGGTTATAGTGAGTGCATGCGACGACGGGATCAGGTTGATCTACATCCGTTTGATCTTGAGCCGGAAATAACCTTACACCAACTACGCCGAGAACCAAGAACAAAGATTAACATAAATCTAGCAATCATGCGTAACAATGAAGAGCACGATCTGGCTATGAGCAAACGAGCCACAAAGTGGACCGCAATGAATAATGGTAGGAATCACGCACCAAGGCCGCGATACACCCGCATGATCCATTCATGTCGCTAAGAGTTTGCCCCACCGCCTACAAATGCTCGTATAGCCTATCCTAAGACCAATTATTCAGCAAACAACTTCGAAAGTTGAAGTCAGAACCTTACAGATGCTTCGTAACATCCTATTCTACCTGATCGGGCCTAACGAGAACTGAATATGCATTTGACCAACTTCCTCGAAACTGGCGACACAATCAAGTACAATGGAGTCACCAAGAGGCACTCAGTTGAGATTGTTCTACTATCACTAGGTGATAGAGTTGCTACTGGGTCGACAAGTCAACGACCTGGATTCCATTACTTCCACGGAATGACTTAAAGGCGTAGTTCGACCAAGTTCTTCCCACCTGCAAAAATTGTACAATTGGTGCAAGAGATCAATACTTTTGGACAACTAGAGGGAGAGAACCTGGCAGAAGCATGGGATATATTTCACGAACTGTTGAGGAAGTGCCCACATCATATACTAACTAGATGGATGCAGGTCCATACTTTCTATAATGGTCCGGAGAGGAATGCCAATTTGCACGTTGATCGATGCCTCAAGCAGAGGGGCGCTAATGAAGAAGACCACTGCATCAAGCATATGAAATCTGTAAGATGTTGCTACTAATACTAATCAAGTGGTCAGATAAGATTACACCAAGGAAGGCCATAAAGTGGTACAAGATAACGAGGTTCTCAAGAATCTAGTTACCACTCATGTTGCACGCCTTACTAAACAAATGACCAGACAAAGAAGACCGCGACGCCATACGACCAACCCATGGAGTTGTGTGACTCGCGGGAGGACAAATACGCTAAAGACGACGCCGCCTGGGAAACCAAAACAAGAAAAGGTGCCCAAGATAAAGCCGAGTTTAATCGTAGTCAGCCACAAGAATGTGGTCATGATGGGGCAACAACTATCGACCAAAATCAAGGCCAAGGGGTGGCGAATAATTAGAATAGTCGCATCGGTCAGGTTATGGATGGAGGAACAATCAGAACAACATGCCACCACCCCGAGTGAGTGAACCACCTCCTCGGAAAATGTGGACTCGAAACAAGCCCGCGCGAACGCCACTCACATACGCCTTTATGAATGAGACAAAGGCTTAATATGCAACACCAAGCCACCCAATTGAACAAATCAGGGCAACAAGAGCTGGAGAAATTTGGGAGGTACATATGGCCAAATGCTAATCGATAACGTAAAGGCAGCTAGGTTCCTTACCAAGCAACTCAGAAGTGAACCCGAGAAGAGAGGGGAATGAACAAGTAAAAGCAGTCACGCTGAGAAGTGGTAAAGAATTGGCGATACATGGGCAACCCCTAGTGACAGAGGAGGTAGAAACTGAGAAAGTCATCCAGACCAGTCAAAATGATAATACAGAGAGGGAACAGCCCCAAGAGAAACAGTCTGTGGGAGACAAAACTGAAGCAAAGGATTGCCCACCACCCATAGCCCCAATTCCGTATCCCCAGCTTCTAAAGAAGCATAAGCTGGATAAGAAGTTCACCAAGTTTATGGAAGTATTTAAGAAACTGCACATCAACATTCCGCTTAACATGTGTTGAACAAATGCCAAGTTAAGGCTAAATTTATTAAGGACATCTGCCTCGAAGAGAAGACTAGCAAGATTCAAACAAGAAACCTAACTGAGGAATGTAGTGCCATCCTTCAGAGGAAGCTTCTGCAAAAGCTAAAAGACCCAAACAGTTTCACTATCCCTTGCACCATCGGAAACGCTATCTCGAGAGCTTTGTGTGATCTAAAAGCGTATTAACTCATGCCCCTATCCATATTTAGACGATCAAGTTAGAGAAGCTCGTCCAACTAAATACACTCCAAACAGCGTATTGTGTCCTTAAAGCATCCAAGAGGGTGATAGAAGATGTCTTATCAGGGTTGACAAGTTTATCTTCCCAAAGATATTTCATTGTATTAGATATGAAGAAGATAAAGAAATACCCATATCTCGGGGTAGACCATTTTTTTGCAATCGGCGCAGCAATGATCGACGTCGCAGGGAGAGCCAAATTGAGAGGCAGAGAATGGTGAAGTCAAATCTAATCGTGGTTCGGCGTCGTGAGACATCCGGCAGAGAGTGATACATGCTTCATGACAGAGACCGTAGAGGCTATAGTGTCTAGCCAAAGTGGTCCCACTAATCCTTTAGAGGCTAACCTAGTGCAGAGTGATTCAGAGAATCTGGGCGAAGAGGCAGAGGAGTATGTAAAATGGATGGATTCCTTCGAACCCAATAGAAGGAAATATTTTGAATCTCTAGGTGAAAATGCTAAAACGCTAGTGCCATCTGTTGAACAACCACCTAAGATGGAACAAAAGTCATTACCTAGCCATTTGAAGTATGCTTATCTTGGGGCGACCTCCACCTTACTTGATCATTTCAAATGGGCCCCCAATGTAAATAGAGGAAGATAAGTTATTGAGGGTCCTTAGAGATCACAAAATGCGCCCGGACGGTCTCCCCCGACCGACGGGGTGCGGATCTCGCCTTCTATGTGCATGCACTGGTTCTTTACCGAAGATGGTCATAAGCCCCGGGAAGCACAAGAGGGAGATTGAATCTAACTATGAAAGAGGTAGTCCGCAAGGAGGTATTAAAGTGGCTAGATACCGGGGTTATTTATCCTATTTTCGACAATGCATGGGTTAGTCCGATACAAGTGGGGTGACTCTGGCAGCGGAGGAACAATCGTCATTAGAACCGAGAATAACACATTATCGCCTTCTAGAACAAATACCGGCTGGAGTAACTTGTAATGATTATCGAAATCGACAAGGCTATCAAAAGATCATTTCCCATTGTCGCTTCGATCGATGTCGATCGATTAGCCTGACACGAATACTATTGCTTTTGATGGATATTCCGGCTACAATCGATTGCTATAGCCCCCAAGATCAGGAGAAGACAAATATCTACATGTCCCTATGGTACCTTCGCGATTCTAAAGTGATGCCTCGGCCGTGCAATGCGCCTGTGCACATTCCAACGCCGTATGATAGCCATATTCTTCATATGGTTGAAAACAATCGAGGTCTTCATGGATGATTTTTCTGGTCTCAAAGCTCCTTGACAATTGTTTGAGAATTTGAGGTCAGCGTTGATCAAATGCGAAGAGAGACCAACTCACTCACTGGGAGAAGTGCCATTTTATGGTATAAGAGGGCATTGTACTTTCGCATCTGATTGCAAGAGGAATAGAGGTGTATTGCAGCAAAGATTGAAGCAATCGAAAAATTACCTCCACCCTTATCTATAAAAGGAATAAGAAGCTTTTTGGGCCACGATGGATTCTATAGACGCTTCATCAAAGACTTTTCTCAGATTGCAAAGTCGTTGTCTAATCTACTGGTCCAAGGGACACCATTTGAGTTTGATGCACAGTGTGGTACGCATTTTCGCCTCAAAGATAAATCGCATCTACCCATCAGAGTAGCACCAGATTGGGCCTTCCATTCGAGCCACCGGTGATGCAAGTGACTATGCGATTGAGCAAGTGTTGTGCAGAAGATAAAAGAATTTTTCCAGGTGATCTACTATGCTAGCTAAACTCTCAATGATGCCCACTTGAACTATGCCACTAATCGAAAAAGGAACTATCGCCATTGTCTTCGCCTCGACAAATTTAGGCCTTATTTGATTGGCAACAAGGTAGTTGTCCACACTGACCATTCCGCCATAAAATACTTGATGACTAAAAAGGACGCTAAACCCAGACTAATTTGGTGAGTTCTCTTGCTGCAAGAATTCGATTTGGAGATTAAAGACAAGAAGGGAACGGAGAATCTAGTTGCGACATCACTCCATCACTTTAGCGGGCAAGTGATGAGGTCCAAGTGAATGACGACTTCCCCGATGAGCAGCTCTTAGCTATTGAAGACAAAAAGCGCTCTATTGGTTTGCGTTCTTTACGGAATTATTTGCGGCCAAGGTGATCCCTTTAGAATTTAGCTATCAACAGAAAAAAAAGGTTCTTTGCACACTTGAAACACTACTATTGGGAGGAACCTATTCTATACAGGCATTGTGCTGACCAAGTGATCAGGAGATGTGTGCCCGAAGATGAAATGAACAAAGATTCTAAACTAATTTCCACACTTTACCTGTGGGGTATTTCGCGCCTGCAGAACAACAGCCAAGGTACTTTAATCAGGATTCTATTGGCCTAGCTTATTCAAGGATGCTCACTGTCTGTATCCACTTGCAATAAAATGCCAACAAATGGGGAGACGAAAGGATGAACTGCCCATGCAATACAATAATCAGTGAAGTGTAGTCGTTGATGATGGGGGATGGATTTGCTGGTCTGCTTTCCTTCTTATAATAATCTTGTACATCTTGCTGGCAAGATTATGTCTCTGGGCTGGTTGAAGCACATCGAATTCGCACTAATGATGCTAGGTAGTGGCTCGCTTCTTCGCAACCACATATTCTCACTCGCTCGGCACTCCTCGAGCAATCGACATTATAGATAACAAGCATTCCATTTCTACAACAAGATGATTGACAAAATCTTGCACAAGTATGGAGTGCGACATCGCACATCCCTCGCATACCACCCACACACGAATGGGCAAGCAGAGGTATCGAATCGAGAAATCAAGTCCATTCTAGAGAAAACAGTCAACAACTTTAGGAAGGACTGGTCGAAAAAAGATTGAGGATGCACTCTGAGCATACAGAATAGCATTTAAAACACCATTGGGTATGTCACCATTTCGAATAGTTTATGGAAAAGCATGCCACCTGCCGTTGGAACTGGAGCATCAAGCCTTACCAGGCAACCTCCGGCACCGAACATGGACAACAGCACAATGAGAGAAGAGGATGCTACAACCTCGAATCGACGACTCGAACAAAGCTTATGAGAATGCTCACATCTACAAGGAAAAGACGAGGGCCTGGCACGATAAACATATTGCCAGGAAAGAATTCACGAAGGGCAATGTGTCCTCTTGTTTAATTCTAATTAAACTCTTTTTCCTTCGAAATTAAAGTCAAGATGGTCGACCATTCATAATGACCCAAGTTTTCCCAGGCAATACGAAGGCAAGCATGCATCCGCCAGAGAGTCAACATTCAAAGTTAACACCCAACGGTTGAAGTCGTACTTTGGGGGCGAGTTCCATGCGAATAAGCAAACCATTCCATTGAACACACCAGAATAAGTACATTGAGCAATCATATGAGCCTGGGTTCCCGGGCACATTGAGATTCAAGGCCGTCAAGCTACCGACATTAAACAAAGCGCTTCTTGGGAGGCAACCCAAGCTTTTCTAGAAATTTTTCCTTCCATAGTTTAAGTTTTATTATGTGTTTTCATTTTGGCTCGTTTGCCTCTTACGTAATCGTGGATCTCTTTTGTCTGGTCTCATTTCAGGCCCGACCGAAAGTATTGTGAGACTGCCGAGAAACTCACTTTGGGTTAAAAGTCACCAACTCCGCATTAGGGGCTATATCATACCCGAATCTTATTGAAATTTCGTGATTTCGCTCTTCGTAACGCCGCGACATCGCCTCAACCGCCGCCGACGCTGGCGCTCCACCCACGGAACGCCTCGACGCTGTATCTCAACGCCGCGACGTCGCTTTGCCCTTCCGAACGCCGACGCTGGATTTATAGCTTTCCGAACGTCGCGACGTTGATCCCAACGCCGACGCTAGTTGTATACCTTCTTTTCATCGCGACGCGCAACTCCACTCTCGGGAACGGTCGCGACGTCGCCCGGTCATCGACCGTGCCCCCATCTCGCCCTACCCGCCACACCCCGCCCAGGAACTCACACACCCCTGTCGGAACCCCTTGTTGCCACCTCCGACCACCTAGCCGCCTCTACCACCACCAATCTTCACCCACTCACGCCAGTCCTCCGCCCCTGTCTCATGCATCCTTCACCACGCAATGGTGCCCTAACTCCACCCCTGTCGGCTCCTAGTGAGTTCGGCATCGTTGTGGCTCGACCCCATCCGGGGTCCCCCACCTGCTAGGTCCCGGGTCGAGCCCCGCGTCCATTAGGTGACCTAAAGGTCGCGGCGCCTCCTAACGGCCTTCCCACCATGCCCCATTGTGCACATTAGGGTGCTCGACTCCATTGTCCGGGTCTCTCACCGGGCGTGGCCTCCCTTTCAGGCCATTCGCCCTGGCAACTTTGGGATTAGGACGTCTGTGACCTAACTCTCGCCCCTATGTCGGGTGTTTGCGTAAATTGACTCGCTAAACGAGGTCGGGCCAAATGAGACCCGAATTCGAATTTCGACATCACAAAATTTGTCAACGAAGGTACCGATTGCCTCGGCTTGGTACCATTTCTAAAATTGGTCCTTCATCAAGGAAAGGGCTTCCCACCAATTCCGACGATTTCCTTTCGCAAGACCATTGTGACTAAGGGATGGCGAGCTTATGCCAACCAATTGGCCCACCGCGATTTGAGTGTGGTACGAGAATCTCACGCCAACCTCGCCTCCCATGTCGAAAAGGTTCGGTGCGTGTGTTGGTAACCCCTCCACGCAGCCTATCAACCACCCTATAATCTTGACCCGGTCCCCCCTGAACCTTTTGATCGGCTCTATGAGCGGCCAGACTACCCCGAGGTCATCCGGGTCCTGACCAATGGGCGGGGTGAGTGGAAGCTCAATAGTGAAGGGCACGCCATGCACTTCAAGGCCAAACATTTGGCCTTTATTCCTAAGGTATGGCAACACTTCATCACGTCGCGTCTCACTCCGATGACGAACGTGTGTGAAGTGACCGCCAAGTGTGCCCTGCTCAACTATGCCATCATCCAGGATATACCCTTCGATGTTGGGCAGGTTATCGAGGATGCCATCCTCCATAACCGGGACACGAAAATGAACCTGGGGCACCCCTTTCTCATATACGGTTTATGCAAGCGAGCCGGGGTGCCCTTAGAGGACAATGAGGCGTGTGGATACACCCCATTAAAGCTATAATGGTCAAGCAAGTGACAAACCCGTGTACCACTGCACCGAGGAGTGCAATGACCGAGCAATGAGCCCCTGACGAGGGATGAGCTCGAGAGCATCAGGCTCTAGCTTGACCTCCCGGGTCGATCCCGTGGAGACGCCGCCGCCATCCACTCCACTCACTCTCCCTTAGCCGACCGGAGCGGCCCCATCCGGGGCCCCACCCCGACCCAGGACCCAAAGTACTCGTGACCTCACCGACCGCTGATGCCTCCGGACGAGACACAGGAGCACCGAGTCCTCATTACCTAGGATATGGAGGCCCTCCGCGTTGACATGCACACAGTCCTCGCCAACTAGGCGACCATTCTCCGCAATCAGCAGTCCCTCTAGGACCAGCTCGCCCGTCTTCTCGCTCTCCACCAGCCACCGCCACCACCGTCGCAGTGACACGACCGCTCACCAAGGAAGTTTCCTTCACCCTCTCTTGTTCTTTTATAGCCAGTGGGGACACTGGACACATCTGTTTGGGGGTGTGGGGTGGTGATCGGGTTTTTGTTCGATTGGCATAGTTTTGTGATAGGTTATTTTATTTTCAGATTCTCGCTTAGTTTAGTTTAGTTTATGTTTGTTTGTTTTAGTATGTTTAGTCCCAGGTTTTAGTTTATGTTTTTTTGAGGTAGGTCATTTTCTCTCGTTTAGTTGTTTTTAGTAACTGGGAGTCCCCAGTATTAGGTTATGTTGACGTTGAGAGTGTTTAGGTAGTGTGTGCGTGATGCCATGCTTGAGAGTCGAGGATCACTTTTGACCGAGTCCACTATCATCATGGAAAAACAGAGTATAACTCCAGAAGATCTAAAGGTGTTGGGATGCTCTGAATTAGGTTGAATAGGTGGGGAGGCATAGTGAATCACCTCCGGGATATTCAAAAAACTATTTCTCAACGAACCTATCACACTCACACACAAATGACCTCCAAGGTATGCCTAGGTGCCGAGCTCGGCTACTAAGGTTCAACAAACCCTGGGAGTCTCTAAACACCAAAGTGATGGGACACCCTAAATAAAAGAGGATTGCCTTCGAGCCCCAAATGAAAATAAAATAAAATAAAAAAATAAAATAAAAATAAAATAAATAAATAAATAAAAAGAGAAAAAGTAAGAGAATGTCATAGGAAATGTAATGGGGCTGGATCTTCCATCGAATCCCGGGCATACCCGAGGGCCTTTCAAAGCCCAATGCCCGAGCCAATCAAGTTTGAGCTATTAAACTTTTATCGCCTGCTATGGGGACAGGCTGACGGAAGCTTCCTGGCCACCTAGGGCCCTTAGGCCTAGTCGAAAGGTTCTGGGTGACGTCTCGAGGAACTGAATGCCCGGTGCCCTTAACCAACTGGTGGGAAGTCACCAACTAATCCCTACTACATGAACACTTAGCATAAACTTACGGGCACTAGTTTTTTCTGTTATGCGTAGGTATGTTAATGACTACAAACGGCAGTATTCTATCCTCCTCGTAGTTAGATTCCAACTCAGGGTGAGTCAACTCAAGTTTAGTGGGCCGGAACCAAGGCATACGCAGAGGTCATTTACCTCAAGCACACAGTGGTCCTTTGGGAAAGGACATTGAATGGGTCGAGCGGCGCTTCGTCAACTGCGACCAGCTCAACCAATTTTCAAAGTCGAACACACTCAAGGGATCCCCAAAAATACTAACAAAAAGGCAACAAGGTGAGCTCTGGCCCATTTTGATCCTTCGTCTATCAGCATGTGCATCACAACTTAAGTATAGTTATAGCGATGTAGGTCAGGTCCGGCGAGTCATTTCGTCAGACAAGCAAAGAGTTGAGCCTGGGGGTGTGATGAGTGCCTTAAACACTATGCCATACTGGGCCCGTCTATGGTTTTAGCTTAATTTTATGGATAAATACTTATTTTTTTAGCCCGATATCCGGGATTCTTGCATTTTAAATAGTAGGTGAAACTGCAATTTTGAGATCATTTTCAAGGTATAAGAAGAGCGGTAAAGCTGGCAAAGTATCGCCAAGCGACGCCCCAATCTCACGACGCGGCCAATACGCGAAGAGGAAGTCAACAAGTGGCCAACGCCGCAACGCTAGTAAACGCCGCGATGTCGCTGATTTCTCCATCACAATCATTAAAAGCAAAAGGGACCACCGAGGTCGAAAAATGTACGCATTTTAAAATGTAAAGCGTAGCAAAGAAGGATTAACCAATGGAGAAGACAAATTGCTTGTATTTTCTTTCTTTCCCGAAAGACCATGATGTTTTATAGATTGATTTTGTGTATACCCGAGTTTAGTATGTTCTAGATTCACATCTAGGGTTTTGTTGAACCCTTTCACATTTACATGGATTAAGATTTTGATTTTATATTATTCAGTTATTCATGACTTGTTAGTATCCGTCGATACTACGCCCGCTTTCTCGACAGACCTGTGAATCAATTTTTTTTTTTTTTTTTTTTTTTTTAAACCAACTAGCACCTGTGGGTATGGCCCACATCTTAAAACGTAATCCAAATATTATATACAAATCAAAGAACTGGTCATTCCAGTGGGTGTCCATCAAAATCTAGACACATATAATCGGTCCCATTTACAATTACAAAACTCGAACTTTTACTTATACAAATCGAAAGCAACCATGTGGCAGAACTTTTACAGTAAGCCGTCTGGGCTTGTAATGCAAGCTTCTTACATGTCTTCTCACCACTATTAAAACCTACAAGCTTTCTACGCTGGGTGGGAAAACATGTATCTTATGCATATACAATATTTAATGCATAAAACAATAAATGTATAATATGGGCACTCTATGTATTTATATTATGAACTTATACTGGTACTTATTCTATGCAGAATTTATCTTATAACAGATTTATGTAACAGACTTTTAGATGCGTAACTTATACTTATTTACTTAATATGATCCACTATCTTATACCTGAGCTATTCCTCGTATTTCTCTGGACAGCTTGGCATCCAGTACCTAGCAGAACACTACGATACAAAAAGCACTCGCAGGCACTACGTACGTATCCCCATACAGAGGCACCGTGAGTATTCCAAGACTTATGCTTATCTCACTGATATCGTGAGCATCAGAGAGGGTACTACAGATACAAGAGTAACCAGAGGGTACCATCGAACTTATACTTAATCTACCAATACTGAGTACTGTGAAGTACTACTGCACTCAGATTATTTATCGATACAAGAGTGACTCAAGAGGTACTCAATTCAACTTTGAATTAAATACAAGAGTACCCGTAGCTACCAAACTAGATCGTGAGACGTGACATATTCATGTGGCTTACAAGATATGTGAGTACCGCAGTACTACAGACTTTATTCAAAATACAAGAGTACCTTAGGCTGCCTGAATCACTTATCAGACTTATCTGTAGGCAAGACCCTATCGATACGTGAGCACCTGGTGGCACACCAACTTACACAGAGACGTAACGATCGAGACTAACTTATTCGCATACAGAATTAATCGTAATCTAACTTATTCGGGGATAACGGAGCACCCGCAGTACTACATAATCCTATACAAGAGACAGAGTTAATCGTGAGACAGAGTACCCATAGGTACCACGTAACTAAATCGCATACGTAAGTACCCGTAGTACTACGTAACATATACGCAGACAGATCATTTTACACGGAGTATTCGTAGGGCACTACAATTGACCCGATACGCACAACTTATTCGTGATACTGAGTACCGCCGCGGCACTGGCGTAACGCATCGATACATACAGAATTATTCTGATACGGAGTACCCATTAGTACTGGCAGGACTTATTCAGAGACAAAGCTTTATCGTGATACGTGAGACCGTAGGTACTACAGACTGGACCCGCATACGTGATATCACATGGTACCCGTAGTACTACAGACTTAATCGTGGTGACGCAACGTAACGTAACTTAATTAAATATGTGAGTACCTGGTACTATTATTGTGATACAGAGTACCCGTAGTACTCGCTGCACTTATTCAAATGACAGGAGTACCGTAGTACCGCTGGTGGAATCTGATCGTGATCAAGCAGTGACGTAATCCTATTCAAAATGGACTATCTGATGAGGCACCGAAACACAGAATCCGATCGTGACCGGGACTCACAGATACTGTGAGGCCCGTAGTACTCACAGTGGAACAGATCAGGATCAGGACTGGTCTGACACAGATACCTGAAACACGGTGACGACTATAAAACCAACTTATTCGTATTCTGGGAGAGCACCCGTAGGTACTACGTAACTTAATCGAATACAGGAGCAATCCGCAGGCACTACAAAACTTATTCGCATTCGGGGAAAACCCGTAGGCATGTGACCCTATATGCATTTACAGGAGCACCAGAGGTAACATATAACTTATACATTGCATGCAGAGTACCCGTGAGGTACTACGTAACTTATACAAATACAGAGTACCCGTAGGTACCATAGTGCCTTTAATCGTAGACAGAGGCCCGTGAGGCTCATGTATCCTTTTTCGTAGACTTATCATATAACTCCGTTAATTTCTGCACTGCAATAATGATAAGTAAGACACAAAGACAATAAGTACCCGAAAAATACTACATAAAGCATGTAAGTGCCGTGAAGACTAGTCGTAAATCAGAGTGCCGTGAAGACTAATCGTAATCAGAGTGCCGCAGCACTAATCGTGAGTACCGGTGACAACGTGAGTGCGGAGCACTAATCGTGAGTACCGGCATTAATCGAGTGCCAGAGCATAATCGAGTACCGGCATTTCAATCGAGTGCCGAGCATTCAATCGAGTAATCAAGTACTAATCGTGAACGCCGGAAAGCACTAATCAGAAAGTACAAGTTATTCAACAGAGCCGAGCACTAATCAGGAGTACCGGTACTAATCAGAGACGCCAGAGCCGCTTATTTAATAATCATTCTAGGTAGTTTTTTACAACTATATGAGTTCAAGAATCTTTAATATCTATAATAGTACATTGTTAGCCACTTTACGCGTTCACGACAGATCGTAACTATATACTGTAAGTGTATGATGAGCATGTAATTCACACCTTATTCATATATTCTTATTCTTCTATGAATCATCTTTTACTCAGAAATTGGAATCATTCCAATTGGATCTTTCCAAACTCGTGTTATGGCATTTCTTTCATACAACTAGCCTGGGCTCTCCGATTTACACTCGGGGACTGTTTGAATTACTGATTTTTCCGTCTTAACTCATATTTTGACACTCAGTCTCAGACTATTTAAAGCCAAGGCATAAGGGTTCTATTCCAACTTGAATCACCAATTGAGCACCTGAGTTCTCGTTGTCGTCCGAAACAACCCTGACTATATCATCGATGCAGAAATGGGCTTGCACATACCACTAAACAGCCGATTTTTCGACCACATAGAGTCGAAATCGGGTGATACCTTCTCTTAAAGTTTGGTTCTCCTTGAAGTCTATTTTACGTAGCCACTTGAATCACTCAACCTATAAGAAATGAGTAGTTATACTTAAAATTGTATTTAAAACTCACGCAAAACTTTAACAGTAATATCCTACCCAGAGGACTTTAAGTTCTACAGGGACTTGGCCAAAATGACCAGAATCGAAGTCCACCAGACTCAAGTCTTTACCTGAGAGCCACTCTGAATGCCCGTGACGTGTGTGTTTTCTCACATTTTTTTCCATACTTGTGATGCCCAATCACTTCTACACTTCAACACACATCAAAACAATTCCAAATTCACCTGGGAATTTTCCTTACTCAATTCCTCTTCAAGTTCATATATTTCTTCAAAATCCATCATGGATTTCTTCCAAACCCTTCTAATATGGGCTGCCAGACCCATACATAAACCAATTATGATGATAGTTAGGTTTGTTCCAAACCCTAACTCAATTACTAACAATTACACCATGAATCCTCCAAAGGAAGGATTTCATAGTCACATTATGTCAGCGTGGGTTTTTTCCCACCTTACTTTCCTTATTTTCGTTAAGATGAAACCCCAGCAAAAACCCCAGATTCGGGCAAGATAATAACCATCAAAGCATGGAAATTCATGCATAAACTCATGTAATCCACATAAATTCAATACACTTTGGCTGATCTTGGCTTTGAATCCTCCTTCTTCCTCTTCTCTTCTTCTCTTCTTCCCTTCTCTTCTACTTCGGTCCTCCCCTCTCACAAATGAGACCAATTTTGCCTTTAAAAACATGATTGTTAAGGCCATGTTTGGCCCTCCAAAGAACCCATTTTCAGTCAAGTTTGCTTATTTCATTTTAAGCCACAACTCTTGGCCATTTGTAACTAGTTTCCTTTATTTCATTTCGTCTCAAATCTTGTGTAACTTATAACTTAAGTCCCTCGACAATTTACCTCTTTGCCCCAAGCTTTTATAACTTTCCGGTCTCCCATTTCCTGCTTCGCATTCGACTTATGAAACAAATAAATTGGGTTTTCACAAATACCCTAAATACGTTTAAACGACAGTGGTATATTTCGGCATGATGTCCGCCAACATCAGATGGCATTTTACAGACCGGTGACGGCAGATAGCGACACCGCGATTCGGAACAGAGCGCACCCTTCACGCCACTTCGTACATGAGATATCCCGATCTCGAGGGTGGCGATATGTTAGAGAATTTAAACGTTTTCGAAAGCATCAATGCGGTAGATACACTCAACCCTCGCTTAGCGAGATAAAGGATACACCTCGAGAGGGTATCTCGTGAGGCATGATCACCCCACATCACGGGTCGTGAATAGACTGAATAGTGATTTTTCTAGGTAGTAATCCATCAGAAGTGGCAGGGGGAGACAAAGCCCTAATCTCCACAACACAGTAAATTACTAAGATAAATTAGTTTAGAGTAATCTCATACATTAGTTAATTTGTCATTCAAAGCTACGCCCGTGATAATAATGGCTAAACTCAAAAGAATCAACGACTTTTCCTCGCGGACGATATCCGGCATCGCGTAACTCAGAGTTACTTGATACGACGCTGCACCAGATACAGATGATGATTTACATATCACGCTGCCAACATTTATGCACGTAAAGGTGATTTGATTTTTTCTAATGATGAATCCTTGTTAATATAATAAATGTCAACATTTCTTTCAGTTTTGTCAAGATTGGATTCATTATATGTTAAGATTGATTGAACTTATGTTAATGTTAGTCATTGACAATTGCTTTTGAAAAAATTAATACTATTTTATAATAATTCTTAATTTTCCAAATTATATCTATTTAATTCTAGTAATCATAATAATTAAGTTCCTAACAATATAAATAAGCTACTACTCAAACCAAAAACTTATTATATTAGAAACAAAATGGAATACATCTTTTATCAAGGACTATTTAATTTCAACATACAAAAAGGAACCTAATTCAAGACTTTCTATTAAGATAATACACAAATTGTAATTATAAAATGATATTATTATTCCTTTAAAGGTGATGTTTATTACACTTATTATATTCTGACACTAAGAAGATATACTATTGAAATAAGTAATGGTAATAAAGAATATCTCAAACATATATGCTTACATGTATATTAACAATAAAGGTGAGTTTAATCATGATCCCCATTAACTAATGTGTTTGACTAACAACATATATCAAAACCACGACAAAAACAAAGAATGTTACTTAAAAGAAAAAATCAAGCTAAAGAACTTGATATTTAACTACAATTAAATACTAAATGAAAGAGTTCAAGTAAACATTCAAATGTATAAAAAAAGTAAAAATAAATTGTTAACCCTGTTAAAGAGAAAGACATGACACATAATGCAAATTGTTTTTGTGCATCCAAATAGATAATTTTGTTTCTTCAAACTGCATTACAACTCCAATGCATTAACAGTACAATTACAAAGGAAATAACATAAATAAAAATTAAGGTAATATACTAATAATTTTTTCAATTATTAATACATTCAAATATGATGGATCAATTCAAAGAATAATTTTAAATAAAACAAAAACATAGTTTGTAATAAGATTGATTACATTTAAAATAAAAAATAAATTAATTTATGTAAAGTACTTTGTTTGAGATTTAATATTTAAATTTTTATTATATGGTAACAATTATTTCCTATTAATATTAATTTATTTAAATACTAAAAATTAAGGTTATTATCACATTAATGTTAATTTATATTTAGCAACTTTTTTATAAATTTATATTTTTATTATTCAAAAATTTATTTATATATATATATATATATATATATATATATATATATATATATATAGAGATAATTTACATGTGATCGTAATTGGTGAACCCACTATGCATAAAATTTACATGTTACTTCATAAATAACAACCAAAGGAATAAAGGCATAACAATATCTAACCAGTTTTCATAATTTAACTAAATATTAAGGTTGATATGATAAAGGGGCTCAAGAAGGTTAATATGATAAAGGGGATGAAGAAAAAATATCATTTTGTCAACTGATAGGTCAAAATCTTAGATCAATGTGATTTAGCTATATGGAGGAAAAAACATGGATGAATAGAAAGTCTAAAGGTATATGTATCATACTACTATACAAACATAAAAAATCTCATTGTCTAAACGTCTACCACACAAACAGGTACCCTCATTGTCTAAAAGACAATACTAATAAGATAAATAACAAAACAAGACTATTCTCAAAAGAAAACATGATATTGTATACAACAATCACCACTTCATCCTAAATATTGCATCTACAAGATTTTTAGTCTAAGAACCATTAGACAATCTTATTAGTTGCCAAGAGAAATAAACCATTTGATGGTTATCTACTACAATGCAAGTAAAAGTTTTCTTCATAAGACAAATTCACTTTTTGAAAAGTATATTTCATGTCTAGATCTCTTCTTAGTTACTCTCCCTTAAAGTTTCAAAGTAGTAGAAAAAGACAAATTAGAGTCCCACTATAGTTAATGAAACTGTGTACATCTCCAATGTTCTTACAAAGCGCAAAAAGCCAAACTACCCAATCACTAAAACCCAAATTTAATATTTAATTTTATTTATTTATTTTCATAAGATTGACAGTGGCAAGAATGAGTAATGGGACAAAAAATTGAGAGATTCTCTTAGCTGAATATAAGAAATCTAGGAGAATGATGAAGCAAACGCCATTAGAAGGTCTCATTGATGAGACTTTTCTCAATCAATCATACTTTGACAATAGAAAATTATGGGTCCTTTGCAAACGAAAAAACTTAATCAGTGATCCCAATCAACTGACATGAATAAATGAGAGGCATATCTCAAAATGCAATACTTAAGGAAACACTTATTGAGCATAAAATGACCTAATAAATTAACTAATAGGGATGCAAGAAATTTAAGTCCTGTCCTAAGAAGTAAGAAGATAACAAAAGGGCTCCAAGTCGTTGTTCTAAAACAAAAGGAATACATTTCCCACCTAGGATTAAAAAATGAAGTAAATATAGACATGTACCAACAAATCGAACAAAATATTAAATCGGGTTTCTTCGAGAATCACACAAGATTTATGCAGAGACCAATTGACGCAGATTTCTCGTTGGATAGTTTATACCCACAAATCAAACCGGTAATCCATTTTAAATAATGCCTATATCGTATATTTCAAGTGTATTAGAATCGTGGGAAACAAGAATCTAAACATCGGTTCAGTTAGAAGTCAATAGACCACCGTTTGGTTGTTAAGAAAAGCAAGGAAAATGAAACAGGATAGGGTTAGAAACTAACATTCTTATAGGCCTTAATGCCCGTATATATAGGCATTTCTCCGTGAATAGATGTGTTATTGAGGTTAGAACTCCTCTTTGATGATCTTGTTTGACAGGAATCCCATCTCTTTCAATATGGGAATGCTAAGAGTATGGTGAGGGACTGACTGGTTTCACATATCTAGTAAGTGGTGGTTTTATGACTCGACATTGAACAAATACAACCTGCTTTAGATTTCCAAATGTGATTTGCAACATGGTAACAGAACAACCCAAAGATTCACTACCATAGTTCTTATTTCAAGCTTCTTTGAGAGAGATGCGGTCTCTTAGGGATGGTATGGATATTGGACAAACGAGATAGAGAATGAAGCGGGAGATAAGTAAAGGCGATCTTGGCCCTCGTTTATTTGCAATGGAGCCGCATAATGGGTATAGAGAGAGGAAGAAA
Organism: Tetrastigma voinierianum; assembly: GCA_016808115.1. Taxonomy (NCBI): domain Eukaryota; kingdom Viridiplantae; phylum Streptophyta; class Magnoliopsida; order Vitales; family Vitaceae; genus Tetrastigma; species Tetrastigma voinierianum. The sequence goes on along the minus strand of JAEQBH010002671.1, from coordinate 452,428 downwards.
AAGAAAAAGAGAGGAAAAGGGGGAAAGAGGGGCGGTAACAATGAAGAGACAAAAGAATATATTCTTGTAGGGTTTTTGAAATGAACGGCCATGATTCACCACATCCACATTAATACACTGAAGTTTAAATTCTTATTTATGAGAGTTTGCTTTATGAAAATCAATTTATGTAGTCTATTTTTTTAAACTAATTTTATGTAATAGCTTGCCATAATTAATTTATAAGATAAAATCTTTAGTTTTCTAGTCTACAAGGTAATCTTATATATATATATATATATATATTAATTTATAAATTTAAATTTTGAGGTTTAGGCTTAAACAACTAATTAATTATTTTTTAAAAAATCAAATACAAGTTAATTTCACCATTAATAACGAAAAATCATTTATGAAAATGGATTATATTAATATAAATAAAATAAAATTAATTTCATTAATACAAGAAACAAAAATAGTTGATTTTGATTGATTTCATTTATATTAAATTACTAGAAACTAATATATAAAAATTTTAAAAACTATTTTATAAAAGTTTCACAACTATTTTTATTTAGTAATATTAATATAAATTATTTAAAAAATATTTTATAATATCTAATATTAATGTAAAAAAATATATAATATTAATGAAATAATTATTTTTTATAGCTTAACACTTTAGTTACAATGTAGTAAATTGTCTCATCTATGACTCAAACTCGGGACTCCTCCACTCCCTATGCCATGCATGTTTTAAACGTTGGGTGCTCAACTATATGAGTTAGTTATGATGGGTTAAAATAACTTTTTTAAAACATATAAAATAGTTTATAAATTCTTTTACTAAATTACTTTTTATTAGTTTGATATAAATAAAATCAACTTAATAAATTTTCCCTCGTAAGTATTAATTAGTGAACTAAAAATAGTTTATCAAAATTAATTTCTTTCTTATTGATAAAGACAAGAAAATATTTAGTTGGTTTGATTGCAAACATTAAAATACATATAAACATATATTAAAATGTTAAACAAATGTTGATTATCTATATTAAAAGACTTATAAGGAAATTAGATTTATTAATATCAAACAAATTATAATAAACATTACTTTTACTTAATTACATTAACACGTGAATATATTGACTTATAAATTATTTGTCAAGGTTTTACAAAATAAGTCATGGAATATTTTATGTATGTCATTATTGGTGTAAAGAAGTTGTATATGTCATAACTATTTATTTAAATAAACAAAAATGACATATATTACATGAAGTCAAGATAATATATGTCAACAATTACCCTTTTTATTGTAGTGTTTACAAAATGTTGTACTCATTTTCCTTTGCTACATTTTTTTCTCTCAGGGTTTTTTTTAGCAAGGTTTTAATGAGTCACATTATCTTAGTATGACTATTCATATTCTTTATTATGGTGGATGACCACTCATATTCTACCTAAGTATAACCCCCTTGCCATTAAGGCTTATGACCCTTCATATACCTTTTTGTCTCTTCATATTCAAGATTGTGAGCCTATAAAAAAGATGACTTAGACCTTTTGAAGAAATAGATGAAAAACAAAAATTTATTATCTAAACTCTTCTACCTTTTCACATTACTAACAAAAGAAAAAAAAAAAAAATATATATATATATATATATATATATATATATATATATATATATATATATATATATATATATATATATATATATATATATATATATATATATATATTAAATTTAAAATATTTTCTAAATTATAAAAATACTTTTTTTTTTTTTTTACACTTTGCTAAAAAGCTTTCTCCTTAAATCAATAACACTTGACCATATTTAATAGGTTAAAGGATATTTTTCTTCTCAATTATAACTCAAGTGTCAACTTAGCCCCTTAACTAAATATTTTGTCATTCTTGTCCCTCAACTATGACCTAGGTATCAATTTAGTCTTTCTGAGTTTTTTTTTTTTTTGTCAGTTTTAATTTTGTATTTGATGATGCTTTTCCAACCTGTAAATCACTGAGCAGGCTCTGTATCATTGGCCGAACTGTGGTCAGTTGCTCTGGCCGGTCTACGTGCTCTGGTCCAAGCCTCCCTCCGTAAAAAACAACAAATAAGAAGGGTCTACAGGGCTTCGCCTCGTGGCCGCCCGATGCCTAAGTTAGTTCCCTCCCCCGAGATAAAGATAGATCGCTTTAGAGATGGCACGTTTTGCATACCTTCACCGACGGGGCTACCGGTATTTATAGCATGTTTTAATTTAATCTGGGATGGTGGTAATGATTCTTATTATTAGACGGAGGATTTTCTTTCCTTATCGCTGTTGGGGATTAATATGATAATCGGGAAACAAAGCATTAGGAATTATCCTACTTGTTGATGAGATTTCATTACGGTAAAAGATAAAACGCTATTAGAACATCCTACTTTCCTTATCATTTAGATTTATTTGATTGGCAGACGTGATGTTTCTTTCCAATCACCCAAAGTTATCGACCATGTTCGACCGGGTTGCTGGTCGGGGCGCTGTGGACTTGGCATTTCATCAAGCCGCTTTATTCTGCCTGGGTATGACCCGCGCCTATTTTTCAAACCCTATCGCTTGCCTCCGTACCAGCGTATTACAAGGGTTGTAACGCCGTATCGTGATTTCCATGTGTCACTGTGGTTGGATCAAGCAGGCTTTGTCAGTCGTCATATACCTCAGGATAATGATGACTTTTCGATTTTCGCTCATTTCTTCCAATTCTTTCGCCTGCTTTCTTCAGATATCCCCGAATCGCTCGCCTTATGTTTCCTTTGGTCTTCAAGCTTTTCTTTGCTTTTTAGTGAGTTCGTACTTCCTTATCCTTAGTATTCGTCTCGAACCTTCGTAGAGTCCTTTCCGGCATCTTGTTTCGAGATAGCTTTTTCCGTTTTATTCCCGGGATCTGCAAGTCTTTCCTTCTGTCCCTTCGAGTAATACAGCGAGGCGCTAGGGCTAGATTTGTCAAGTTGTGTTTCTCACCATGGGTTCGGGCCTCACCTCTTCTTCTTACATCGAGGTGACTCCTGCTGTTATCTGCTCACATGCGCTAGCTACGCTCCGACCACTCACCGAGTTGAACTTCGAGACGCCTGGGAGCCCTTTCCTTTCAACAAGGGTAAGGAGAATCGAGAATTAAGTAAATTTTGGGACGGAATATCTAAAGTCCGTGCAAATGTTACATGGGTCCTGGGCCAAAGCCCGGGACCAGACAAGCCATTTTTTCTAGCGCTATAGACCTCGTCGTGTCCGGGTCCGTCCCGAATGCTAATTTACATGGTTTCCAGCATCTAAGATGGTGTGGTGCCCTTGAAGTGCCTTCGACCACCTGCCGCTCTCCACACCTTATAAAAGGGGTTTTACAAGACTTCAATGTTGTCCTTCTCAAACCCGCCCCAATCACTGGGTATTCGTCGGGGGTTATCGGTTTTCTTCAGTGATTATGGCCCTGCTGCTCCTAGTATAGCTTTGTTCCCGATCTTAGCGAAGGAACTGGAATAGGGCTTCCTTTATTTTTCCTATTGCCCGATGCTCCTCTGCGATTTCGAACCTTCCCTTCCGCATAGCTTTGGAAGGAGCGTTACTTCTTCGCTACCGTCACACCGGAGTACGACCGACGTGGATGACACCCATGCCCGGCCAACCGACTACCCCCAAGAACCTTCTTGAGTATCATTGCTGGTATCTTCAGGAGGTCATCAAGCATCTCTAATTCCCGCGATTAACCGTGTGCTTCTCAGTGTTCGACTTCCGACCTCACCGAGGATACGTCATAATACAGAATTAGCCGAGTGTTCTCCGTGCCCTACCTGAGTTGATCAAATCGGACATTCCCGCCTTCAAGCCGAGGTTCAACCGCTCGCCGCTGAGGCCTTCACCTCCTTCCATTATGAAATTTCTTCTCGTCGCCTCGCTGCCAAGCCCACCAGCGCGAGCAGCTAGCTCGTGGAGACGTTGTCTTGAAAATCCCGGAGCGTGAAGGGAAAGCTTCACTCCGCTAGAAGGACCGCCGTCAGGTAAGAATCAAACCGGGGCCTCTCTTCCCATGTCCGGCGTTCGTAAAAGCGCCGCGCCCTCCCGGGCCGGTGTCCCTAAAGCTCGAAGTTCGCGGCCCTGCTCGTTTTGCCGCACAAGCAAAAGACTCACAGAAGGTCAGGTAGAACGCCGTTGGTCATGCCTATAACCTGTCAGAACTCCACGCGCAGAGTGTTGCCTCTTCCTCGAGACCTAAGAGTCAGTTATGTAAGGGCTCGCCGATGGGGATGGCTGGTTTTTGCTCAATGCTAAACTTGGCGGGCGGCGCGGCTCCATCCTAAAGATTCCGATTCAAGAGGTCGGGCGCCACTGGCTGAGGAAGCCTTAGCCTCGCCCCTTCAAAGGGGTCAGCTCAGAAGTTCCCCGTGATTCGCCGCGGTTCGATTTTAACTGAAATAATCGACCAGGTTATGTGGGCAGGTGGCTACCATTCAAGAGTTTCGCCAAAGGCCAATCTAAACAAAGGCCATGTCAGCCGCCGAGTTTACAGGTGAGGGTGGCTTCCTTACTTTCCGAGCGGCTAAGCCGCGAGACCGTCCGTGAGGGCGGACCAAGATAAATGGAAGCTAAGTCCGCCTCGAGGCATACTCTCAGAAGGTGTCAGCCGAGGGTGGAAGATGAGTGCTAGAAACACTTTAAGAGCGTCAAGTCTAGCATTGGGAGGTTATGATAGCCGCAGTTGTACAAAATGACTGCTGGAGGCCGTGGATCTGCGCCGCCTGGGCTCGAAGCTTCATGGTCCGAGACGAAGCATGCCTCGCAGCGAGTTGCGGGGTTTAGAGAAGAGCCGTGTTTTGGCCAAAGATGAGTCAAGCAAGAACAAGCATCAGCCGCGATGGAGCCTGCTGCGAGGTCAGCCGAGGCCGTAGTGCTCTGGAACGCCTGACCGAGGAGTGCCATGGGTTGTGAGGGGACCTTCATAGGCAAGAGACTCAGGTCGTTCAGAGGAACGAAGTTATAGCGAGGTTGACAAGTCGAAAATGTGGTGTGTAAAATGTACGCCTATGTGCGCAAGTGCACGCGTCGCCCCTAGTAATATAGTGTACCAATGGTACCTGAGATCGATCCACCCGGGATGCATGTCAATACAAAGATCGCTTTTAAATATTATCCGATATACGTATTGTGAAAAAGGGTACCAGCGCACCGAATGTAAACTAAACAAGCCGATCTCAGACATTCAATGTGTGTAATGGAGATTAGGGCTATGTCTCCCCTTGTCACTTTCGATGGATTATTTCTTAAAGAGAATATTATTCAATTTATTTGTGATTTATCTCTGGCTAGGTGATCTTGTTTACGAATACCCTCTTCGAGGCGTATCCGCCATTTTCGCTGCAGGTCGAGTGTATTTCACCCCCAACCAATACCCGAAATGCTTAAATGTTCTAACCTTATTTGCCACCTTCGAGATCAGAATATCTCTATTTACCGAATCAACCGAAGGCTGCTCTACTCAGATCCCTGGGTATCCTCATCTCTCGAATCTCGGATCTCCAGTATAGTCATGCTAATGTTAGCCAGACATCACCATGTAAAATGATTAACAGATATAAAGCGTATGCTAACAAATCATAACAACTTCAATAATATAAATGGCTAATCTTTACATCGTAACGCGAGCGTGGTTCAACAACACCCTAAGTATAGATCTAGAACATACCGAATGAGAAAAATACCAATATGTAGTATGTAAAACATCAAAGACTATTGTCCAAAAAGAGTGAAAATACAAATCACGTTTCCTTCTTCGCTAAGCGTCATCGCCGCTTCCGATTTCGTCTCTAGTCAAGATGATTCCGATGCCCCAAATTCCCGCGCCCCGCTTTTAATGATGAGAGGACAACCGCGCCGATCGCCGCGACGCCAGACGCCACGACGTTAGGACGCCGCGACGCTTGTCGCTTGTCGAATTTCTTTATATAGTTGACCCAACGTCGCGACACATTCCGTACCATCTTGATAACTGCCTTCGCCCAGTGCTTCCAAACCGCCCTCTTTCACACATCAATTGCAACCCACATTCACACCAATTGCACTAATCGATATCGAGCTATAAAATACATATTTAAATGTAACACTAAAATGTAAGATGTGACGCGGTGTATCGCAAGTGTTTCGCACTCATCACACTTCAACTTAGCTTCGTCATTCCTAAAGTTGCAATGATTCCTAACCTCTGACACACCCTACAAACTATAGTCTAACACAAAAAAATTTGGTGACACACATGCTGATACATAGAGGATCAAATTGGACCGACTCACACCACTGTCGTGTTATTTGAAGTTCACAGGATTCGCAAAGGTGTTCGACTATCGAGAGAACTAGGTTAAACTCGGTGAAGTTGACTAGTGCCCCAGCCTCCGAAGTATTCAATAACCTTTCCCAAGGACCCTATGTGCGTTAAATAAATGACCTCTAGTGTACACTTAGGTTCCGACGCCCCCAAACTTGAGTTCAACTCACCTAATTGGGAAAATCTAACTAAGAAAGGAGGTGAACGCAATCAAGCCATTTCTAAACATACCTACCATAACAAGAGAACAAAACTAGTGCCCGTAGTTTATTGGGTGTTCATAAAATGGGATCGCCTGACTCCCCCACCGCTGGTCAAGGGCACCGTGCATTCAGCTCCTCGAACATCACCCTCCGAACACTCAACTAAACCTACGGCCCTAAGCCGTGGGAACTTCCATCTTCGTCCCCGTAATCCAAAAGGAAGTCAATGACTCCCTACATTGCTCAGTATCGGGCTAAAGGCCCCTGACCGCGTCTCGGATCTCGACAGAGGATCCCACTTATTCTATGCCTAAATACTTTCTAATTCTATTTATTTAATTATTTTTATTTTTTTTCTGCTTTTATTCAGTCTAAAGGCAATCCTCTTTATTTACTTGAACCCATCTCTTTAGTGTTTGGGGAGGTCTCAGGTCATTGAACTTTTGGTTGGGCTCAGACTGAAAGCATTACCTTAGAGATCATTTCAGATCGGATGTTCCTCGAGAAATAATTTCGACTAACCTGAGGTGATTCACTATGCCTCCTCACCCATCCAACATAATCCCCGATCATTCAAACACCCATTAATCCTTTTCTTTTTCCATGTCATTGCAAGATTCACTAAAAGTAATCCCCCACTACGGCATCACACACAACTACCTAACACGACACCACGCACACATATATGATCTACCTAAAACACAAACATGACTAAACACAAAACTAAACATCCTAAGATAAGGCGTAAATAAAACCAAACAGAATGTAAACTAACATGCATAAATGCAAATAAACTACAAGACACATAAACATAAAACTAAGCTAAGAAAACTCGATCAATCGATCACCACCCATACCTCAAACAAATATTCGCGGTCCCCACCGGCAAGAAAAACAAGAGGCGGAAGGAACTCCCCGGGTGATCGGGCAGTCATGGCGCGGCTGTATACGGCCGCGGTGGGCCAGATCGGAGCCGCCCAGGGCCCGAGCGACCGCCGCCGCCGGCCATCAAGAGCCTAGTCGCCAACATCAGACGATATCTACGCCGAAGCGCCTCCATGTCCAGGTGAGGAGGACTCGCGCTCTTGGTCTCGTCCCAAATGCATCAAAAGCGCTTAGTAAGGGAGAGCACGGTCCCGAGGCCTGCAGTGGGACTGGAGGGGCTGCCGTGGGTGGCTGTGGGTGGTGGAGGTGGGCGGGACGGATCAGCCACGTTCCTCGGGACGCCCAGAGTCCAAAACGGCCCGAGCACCGGAAGCTCTTCCGTCCGAGGGCTCATGGCCCAATCGTAGACCCCTCAGTCGTGGTACACCATTTGTCCCTCTTAACCGATATGGCTCATGGGTGTAACCACGCCTCATCATTACCTGGGGCACCCCATTGCTTCGCGATAAGCCAAAAATGGCGAAAGGGTGCCCCAAATTATCTTAGCGCCTGTTACGGAGGATGGCATCCTCGATAACCCGCCCCACATCAAAAGGAATATCCTAAATGATGGCATAGTTGAGTTAGCACGTCTGGGTACACCACACACGCTCGGCCGCCTGAATGAGACGGACGTGATGAAGTGATGCCGCATTCGGGACAGCCAAACAGCCTGGGCTCGTTGACCCGTGCGACGGCCCTCAATCGTTAAGCTTCCACTCACCCCTACCATTAGTCAGCAACTAATGACCCTGTGGTAGCTCTGCCATCAAAGCCAACTAAATATTCCGAGGGACATGATTCAGATTATAATAGCGATTGATCAACTCCTCGCACCGGTCGACCAATACACCCTCACTCGAACCTTCGACCACGCGGATGCGAGATTGGCGAATTCCCGCACCACACCTCATCGCACTGATGAGGTGGTCGGGCAAAGTGCTCGCCATCCCTAGTCAGCATTAGTTTACCTGAAGAAGTCGTCAGGCGAAGGAAACCCTTCTTGATAAACGACGGCTGGCAGATGGTGCCGAACCGCATCGGGCGGCACCCATTGACAAACCGCGACATCATAATCGGGGTCGAATCTCACCGGACCGAATTTCGCTTGTAGGCAACTTCGCCTTTTCCGCATTATCGAGGAAAGACTCAAGCCCTAAGAGGAATGCAAAGGAAGCGGCACCAAGGTGACACACTCAACTGGGCTAGATAATATGCCAAACACCTAGAGTGCACTAGGAAAAACGAAGACTACTTAAGTGCACCAGTGACCCTAAATGTGACCCAACCTAAAATAAACCTAAATGTGATCCCAATGTGAACCTGGGCTGGGGACCTCCCTTAGGGACCAAGGTGGATGACTGCACTGCCATGAACACCTAAGTGGAGGTGAATGGCGCACAGGGGATGGGTGTGTGATGGCGATGGTGGTAACTAAAGAGGTGCCTGAGGCAGATCGCCTCCCACCGGTGGTGGGGAACTCCAGCGAACGCTCCAGGTGGGAAGCGGTGTGCGTGGAGGCTGGCGTTGGTGGTGATTGATATTGTGGGTGATACAGGTAAGAAGAGCAAACGGATCTGTGCCTTAAACGTAAGGCAACGCCGCTACGCCGGGGCAACGTCGCTGGACGCTCCGCAGAATGCTAATAAACAACGCCGCCGACGTTGGAATATCAACGCCGCGACGCTTCGTAGGAGTTCAAAATCAACTTCGCGACGCCGGGATCTGGCGCTCCGACGCCCGCGAGATCAAAATCAACGCCGCTGACGTCAGATTCACGCCGCGACGCCCTAAGATTGCGCGAAATCAACGCCGGACGCCGATCTCTACTTCGCCGACGCTCCGCAGAGTGGTCAAATCAAGTCGCGACGCAGGTGACGCCACGATATCACGCCGCGACGCCGAGATGTCGCTGACGCTGGTGCGCCAACGCCGCAACGCTACGTGAGAAGGCTCAAAATGCACATTAAGCAACCATGGTCTAAGATAAGAGAAAACTCCCCTCGTGTAAATGGGACTCTCTGGACTTTTTTAGTGCTCTGCATGAATGGATCCTCCCCGCATCGCCGATCGCGGTCCTCGAAATTATACATCCAAAAAAGCGATTCGGGACACTTTAATGTAAATGTACAGACCAATATAATTTAAACAGATAATTAGTAACCAACCAGTTATAACAAAAACTCATCGGCCTTAAGAAGCTCCATGTTTAATGTCGTTACCAATCCACCTCAATTTCATCAAAGGAGAAGAAACTGAAATGCTTACGATTCCCCATATCGCTTCACAACCCATGCCTCAAGGTGGATGAAATATTCTTTCTGCTCATGCCCTCGCCTCTTCTGCGTCTTTCAGGCAAGAATGTGCTTTGTCTAAAAATTTCATCGCTCAAAATCTCTTCGTAGTGCCTCCGAGATATCTTCATTTGACCACTGGATGCTTCACGGGTTGAATACATGGAAAGTGATCTCGCCTCTCGACTCTCAATTTGAGCTCACCTTCGCATTAATTTAAGCTTTTCCCGTGGGCTGTGAAGGGTCTACTAAGTATGATAACCCAAATTTTCCTCCATGTCCAAAAATGACGAAGTCTCTACTGAAGGACGAATTTACAACTTTTACTAGGACATTTTCGATTATTCCGAGATGCTCGGGTATTTAATTCGGCCCAAGAAGTCGCAGTCGACAGTGTGGCTCCATTTCGCTCCCAACTTTAGCCTTTAAACATCGAATGCGATCGTCGATGCCGGCTCCCAAGTCACACAGGGCTTTTCCAGATACCCGATTCCATATAGAGAATGGTATAGCAAAAGCTACCCGCATTCAAGTTCGGGGGAAGCTTTTACAGATGGCAATGCATTCTCGCTTAAGGCGATGGTCCTTATATTCCTCCAACTTCTTCTTACTCACTAAGATCTTTTTCAGCAATTTCACGTAACTAGGCATGTTCTCCGTTCCAAAAAGGGTATATTAATATGTAGTTTTTCAAGATGTTAAGAAACTTTGCAACCGCTCCAACTTTACCTTTCTTCAACCTCCGAGGATACCTGATCGCAGACGTGTCTATCTCGCTTTTGTCCGTTCTGCTTCTTTCCCCGCTTATTATCCCCGTCGCTCTCATAACTCTAGGTTGCTCATTTTTCATCCGGTCTTTCGGGATGCTTTGGTCTTGCTCCCACTCTTTCGCCTTCACCACTCAGTCGCTTACCCGGATTTCCAACTCTTTTCCACTCCTGTAGTGATGGCCTCGCAGCACTCTTTCCCTTCTCCCCAGTGGTTTACCTCGAATTGCTGGTAGTAAACCCCGGTTGTTTTCTCGTCAACAAACCGCCATTCGAATCATCCGTACTCCAAATTTCTCAACTCCAGGCGGGCCGATTGTTCAATCGGGTGGCTCGCTGTCATATTCATTCTCGTCTCATTCATAAAGGCTATATGGAGTCAAGATTTCAGGTGGCTTGTTCTAAGTCCACCTTTTCTCTCAGAGGTGGTTCGCTAACCCTGCTTGATGGCATATTGTTCTCGATTGTTCCTCCATCCATACCCCTTGATTGTTCTAACTGCTCGATTCTCGATTACGCCCACCCTCGCTCTCGATTTCGATTCTAATAATTGTTTCCATAGAGGTCCCGTCGTGATCGACTCGACAACCCCACACATACCGGGCCGCCATCGCTTTGGCTTCCTGACCGGCATTCTATGCTATCAGGTCGTCCTCCAATAAAAATTACTAATAACTCCATGGGTCAAGGTCTCGGCATGGCATTCGCTGCCTCACCGCCTAGTCAACCGACTATTGAGAACCTCATTATCCGTGCCACCCATGGCTTAACGTGTAGTCTTCTCCCTAGTGCCATTGATTTGTGTTAGTCACGCATCTTCCGTGTAATTTCATAAGCTGGGTCCGTGGTTTTCTTCATTGGGCTCCTCCGTACCGAGGCATCAATCAATGCTCTTGCATTCTCACCATTATGTAAAAGTACGGACTCGCATCCATCCGGTCGGGCCAGGATGCGGGCACTTCCTTAATAGTTCGTAAAATCTGTCCCATGCCCTACCAAGTTCTCTCCTCTAGTCATTCAAAGAGTTGACCTCGCACAAGTCAGGCAATTTTCAAGGGTAAAACTTGTCGAATTTCGCGACTAAATCTGCTCCATGAAGTAATGGAATCCAGCGGGTCGACTTCATAGCCAATGCTTCGCTTTATCACCTAGTGAGAGGAACAAGCGCAACCTGAGCGCCTTCAAGACTCCATTAGCTGATCTGTCACACACTTCAAAGAAAGTCAGTCGATGCATATTTGGATTCTCATTAGGCAACCCGTGAAACAAGATTTAAGCATCTCGCAAAGTGACCGACTTTAACTCAAGTCGCTGCTCGAATAGGTGGTCTTCTGATAGCTGCTTGAAACAACAAGGCGGTGAGCAAACTCCTCTAACTACACGAAGGGGATCATCCGGCTGAACAAACGCCTCCTCGTGCTTGATTCCTTCGTTATTCCCTTTACTCGCCCCGCCTGCTTGGCTCAATGCTAAGATTCGCTTCATCGTTTCTCCATGTTTGCTAAATTTCGAGTCGTTCGCTTGTTCTCACGTATTCTGTGTAAAGTTCTTTCTGGCTCAGGATCAAACAGATGTTGGTCAACCTGATCTCGTCGGCGCATGTACTCACTGAAATCTAAACTGCAATCACACACGAAACAACAAGACCAAATTGCCAGCACTTGTAAAAACAAATAAAAACAGAAATTCCAGAGTAATATCTAATTGCTTTATTCTCTATATCACTCGAAACCTTATCCTAAGAATCCGCTCCAAAACTTAACAAAGTCAAAACGTGGTGTGTAAATGTACGCTTTATGTGTGCAAGTGCACGTTGTCGCCTCTAGTAATATATGTACCAATGGTACCGATATCGCATCCACGGATAGGTATGTTTGAATACAAAGATTGGCTTTTTAAATATTATCCGATATGGATTGTGTGAAAAGGGCATTAGTGTCTCAATGTAAACTAAACAAGCCGATCTCAGACATCACTGCGGTAATGGAGATTAGGGCTATGTCTCCCCTTGTCACTTTCGATGGATTATTTTTAAAGAGAATATTATTCAATTTATTTGTGATTTATCTCTGGCTAGGTGATCTTGTTTACGAAATACCCTCTCTCGAGGCGTATCCGCCTATCTTGCTAGTAGGGTTGAGTGTATCTCTACCCCAACCCCGACATCCGAATGCAACAGTTCAACCTATTCGCCACCTTCGAGATCGGCCACTATTAATCGAATCAACCGGTTGCCGTCTACTGTGATCCCCGTATCCTCATCTCGAATTCGATCTCCAAGATAGTCATGCTAATGTCACGACATCACCATGTAAAATGATTAACGTGATATAAAGCGATGCTAACAAATCATAAACAACTTGAATAATATAAACGGCTAATCTTAATCCATCGTAACGCATGTGTTCAACAACACCTCAAGTATAGATCTGTAAACATAATGAATGGAGAAAATACCAATATGCGCATGTAAACATCGCATCATCATTCAAAAAGAGAAAATACAAATCACTCGCCTCCTTCGCTTAAGTGTCACCGCCGCTCGATTCGCGCCCTATCCCGTATGATTCCTCGATGTGCCCAAATTCTGCGCCCCCGCTTAATGATGAGATAAAATCCTACCGACGTCAAGCGACGCTGCAACGCCGCTGATGCTGAGACGCCACGACGTCAGGACGCCGCATCGGCTACTGCTTTATTTGACTTTTAGCATAGTCAATTCAACACGCGACGTCGCTGGGACGCCACGCACGCCGGGACGCCGCGACGCTCCAGCCCATTCATCGCTCCTCGCTCCAAAGTGCTTCCAAAACCTCGCCTCTTTCGCCATCAATTGCACCTCGCATTCACACCAATTGCACTAATCGATATCAGTTATAAAAATACATATTTAAATGTAAAATAACACTAAAACGCAAGACGTACGCGGTATCACCTGAAAGTGTTTCGGGGCACTCATCGTGAGGTCGCGATCGGCGCCCATACTCAATGGTGGCTTCGTGGGTGGCTCGCCGTATAGCACGCTAATGTTCATCCAGCCCGACTTCAACTTCGATATCCTAAGCGACGAGGAGGCGGAAGAGTCCATCTCCGTAGACTATTCCGGAGAACTAGATACCCCCGCTGAGGTCCAATCCCCTTCTTCACCCTCTCTGCCCACCAAATGTCCGATCTCCAACACATATCTTTGGTTGCTTCTTTATATATTTTTATTTTTTATTTTTTTATTTTCGGGGCTTGGGGCCCGTGACATATGTGTTCTCTTAATGAAGATCCATTTTTATTTCATCGCTTTCACCTCTACTTCAGGTTTTCGCGCCGTTTCGCATGAACCGACGACTGCCACGCCCTGAACCATACTCGAAGCCGAGCGCAATCGATCTCTTCAAAACTCGTGCCGTGAGGCTCAATAAACGCCGAGCCGGGAATCCTGCTCCTCAAATACCTGCCCAGTTTGAAGGCCGAGCTCTTCAACCGAGCCGCTGAGGCCCAGCGTTTAACGCCTGTTTAATCGGGTTCTTCGGGTGCATGGTCGCACGCCTTAAAGCCGGGAGTAGGCTGGTGCCTTTTAAACTGAGTCGCCACTCCGCGATATGGCCTTATGCTAAATCGCTTCAAGAACTAACTTTTCGCCGCATGTCACCCAGCCGGTAGTGCTCGCTCTTTAAACCGAAAGCCGCCGGGACTCGGGTGACGCAGGCCTTATAGCTGAACAGCCCGGAGCCGAACTAACTCGGGCCGCATTGCCGCACGGCCCGAGCCGAGTAGTCAGGGCTTTAAATTGAAGCCGCTGGGCCTCCCGGGCCCCGGAGGCCTTACGCGGCAACCGCCGAATAACCGGGACTTCACGCCGCATGGTCGATGGCCCGAAGCCGAGTAGTCAGCTCAACCGAAAGCCGCCTCGGAGCACGAGGCCTGGGCCGAATTGCTTCGGAGCCGAACCGACTTCGACGCGGATCGACGGCCCGGAAGCAAGTAGTCGGGTTTTGCCGAAAGCCGCTGGGCTCCTCGGGCGCTGGAGGCCTTACGGGTTTAATAGCTCGGCCGGTAGCCGGTTTTGCCGAAGCCGCTGGGCCTAGCGCCGAGGCTTTATAGCCGACAGCCTGCCGAATCGACTCTGCCGCATTGCCGCACGGGCTCGAAATGGTAGTCGAGCCGCCAAACCGGTCATTGCCCCGCCGAGGCCTTTGGCCGACCGCTCGAGTCGAACCGACTCTCGGGTCGCATGGCCGCATGGCCCGAAATGGTAGTCGAGTTCTTGCCGGCCCGCCGGGCTCAGGCTGCCGAGAGGCATTATGTGCAAAACGGTCAGCCGAACGCACCGGCCGCATGGCCGCATGGCCTGAGTCGGCAGCCGAAGGCTCGCCAAACCGAGTCGCCCCGCTGAGGCCTTATAGCAAATCGCCTGAGTCGAATCGACTTCACGCATGGCCGCACGGCCCGAGCCGAGTAGTCGAGCTCTAAGCCGAGCCGCCCTGGGGCGCCGAGGCCCATTAGCCGAATACCTGCTTCGAACCGACTCTCGTTGCAGATGGGCTGTACGGCCCGAGTTTGAGGCCAGCTCACAAACTGAAATGGGCTGGCCCCAAGGCCAGCCCAATGGTCGACACTGATTGAACTGTTTACAAGAGCCTTTCAACTTCGAAAGATGCGAATTTTTAATGTCGTTCATGGAGAATCGGGAAATGATCGCGCGATCGGGTGTCAAAATTCTTATAAATGGTGGCTTGGCTTACAGGAGCCCCACATCCACTCTCCCGCTTTTTAGTAATAGGACCAAGGCGAATGTGAAGCGGCCGAAGCTTGGCTCGTCTTTCGCTGGGATCCGCCCGGGATTCTCTGCCAGCCTCATGGTCCTCCCACTCAGAGAGTTGTGTTTTTCCCTAGTCTCTCCTTTATGGGAGTCATGTTATCCCCTAGCTTCTGCTGTGGATGTCTGTGAGAGATGTACATTGTGACGCTTTTCTATTTTCTCCTCTTTTTTTCTTTTCCTTCTTTCTTTCTCCTTTCCTCAGCTCTCTCTCTTTCTTTCTTTCTCCTTTTCTTCCCATCTCATTCTCCCTTTTTTTTCCTTTTCCTCGCCTTCTCTTCCTTTCTTTCGACGCACAAACTCTTTCTCCTTCCTTTTCTTCTCCATTTTCCATCTCTTTTCCTTCCTCTCTTTGAGGTTTTTTTTTTTTTTTTGAAGGAACCTATTGCACTGCTGGCTTCCTAGATGGGGTGAACACATTACCGATTGTAATAAATCGTACCTTATCAATAAAGAGATATTTTATTTCAATCTCACTCATAGTACTGATGTATGTAATCTTCAGATATTCCTTGACTGTGATCGCCCGACCGTGATAATTAATAAACATACAATTCGGGCTATTGTCTGATAATACTTACACAACTGAGGTCATCGATAAAAACGCTTTATGTCAAAGATTCCAAGTGTGAGGTAGAATTTTTCCTCTTCCGTCCGGAGTCTGTAATTGCCGTGTCTGATTACTGGTCACGATTTAGCCTTCCTACCAAATCAGTTTTCCATAAAGTAGATTTTTCCCGCCAAGCAGAGCTTCTTAAGACTAGGTCTCCGTGCTTGTAATTCCTAGGTTTGACTTTTCGTTGTAATACCGTCTTCTCCTTTGGTAATCTTCCGCTTTAGACCCCGTCACTCTTCATTCAGAGGTTCACTCAGTTAGATTTCGCCGCTTGTTCCAATAATTTGCCACCTCCTGATCCGGGGACTTTAAACCGATCTCGATCGGTACACCGTCTCGTGCCAAAGCGCTGTGGTGAAATTGTGGTTTCGGGCTCTGACTCAGCTGAATTCTGATGCCCATAACACCTCGCAGGTATTCTACCCACTTACCTTTAAGATCTTCCACCTGTCTTCACGCTTGAGGTTCCATGGTGACTTCGCCTCACCACGATTGATGCCGGACTAGCACAATTTTAACTAGTTTAATAAAATCTTAACTGCATATCAAATGGCTCTCCATTATCTAACACCGAGCCTGGACAACTCAAGATATTATGGAATGCCACAATAAAATCACAGATTTACGAGGATAGTAGCCAAAGGTTCATCCCACTAGTCATAGAAGTAATCATCATGATCATGATGACTTGCATCGCCTTCCCAATGGGCAGGTCCCATTATGTCCAAACCCCACCGGGCTGAAGTGGTTAGGCTTCAGGATCGACGCCGAGGCCTTAGCTAGAGGTGAGAGATTTCGCTGCTCCTCGGAAGATCTTGCATTTTCTAACCAGGCCTACGCATCTCCGAAAATAAATAATAAGATCCCCTACCTTAATACTTTTCCTGCTAATGCTCGAGCTCCGATGTGGTTTCCGCATACGCCTTCATGTACTTCCCTGAGTACGTATTCGGCGTCTCTTTCTTCAATACACTTAAGGATGGGTGCGAAAAAACCTCGCTTGTAAAGACGCCCAGAACAAGAACCCGACCAACCTCGCTCTAAGCTTAACAAAATTTTCGTCACTTCCTAAGAAGAGTCCCTCCTATTAAGAAGTCCCATATGGGGTCCATCCAGCATGGCTCTGACGTGACAAGGAGACCTCACATCTCAGATCTCACATGGAGGACCCGCGAGGTGCCCGACTCGGCGCCCTGTCGGTGGCCTTCTAGGAGGTCAGCTTTTCTAAAGCATTCAAGGCTGGGAATTCTCCGCCCGTTACGTGTCCGACTTGAACCAACGGAATTTCTTCAAGAACTCCATACCTGAGGTATAGATCATTTTTTCACCTTTCGCCTCAGAGTCTTCTATTTGTCTTACTACCAACTCGGGAGTCATCACACTTCAAGCCGGGTCAACTTCCATTAAATGGCGAGGTTGATCCTACTTATGACTACTTCATACTGGCCTCGTTGTTGGAGGCTTGGAACTAATCTCAGCGCATACTCAATACTTCATTCTTCCGGGAGGTCGATAACCCACCCACTTGCACGCGCTCGCCTACGAGTTTCCAAACGGGAGGTTTTGGTCGCTCAGTACTTCGGCGGCTCGAGGTGAATTCCATGACGATCCGCCAGACCTGCACTCTTGACAACACCAGTATCTGATGTCGAACTCGCTAACTTTATAATCCACTCATCAACCTTCCGAGGTCTCTCGTTTCAGAAGACCTCGCCTATCAGATTCTCGTTTGGGACTTTAACTATGAGCTGGGGTGGCCATGGATGAGCTTTCATTGCAAGATAACGCCAAGACACTTCACCCTGGTACTTCCGCCTCTCTCGCAGCCTCTCGCAATAAGAGACTAGATGTCAGACTCGCAGCCTTCGGCTCGACGAGGACTGCCGTGGAGAAATCGAAACTCGCGAAAAGTAGTCTCCCCGTAGGGCCACAAAATGGGGGAGAGTCAAACACGCCTTCACGCCAGAACGCTCTCAGCTTTCAGATCCCATCAAAGCTTTCTTTAAAACTCGAAGAAAGGTCGACATTTATCAATGACCCCGATACGACCGCTTTAAAGCGCCAATCCTCCCCTATCGACGCCGACTCTTTAGGGATGGTACGGATGTCGAAAATCGCTTTATTTTATCCGGATTTACCTCACCTCGATTATTGAATTATGAAACCCAGAATTTTCCGGCTGGACACCTGCTGTGCATTCGTCGATTTAACTTCTCATGTTATATTCCCTAAAGATCTGAACGCCGCCGTACGAGCTATGTGGAGCTTCGGGCCTGGCCGGGCTTCACAACATGTCATCTATATACACCTCCATGGGCTCTATTTGCTTCTAACCTGCTGTCGCCATATAGTCCCGCTTTCGGGAGCCCAAAGGGCATCACACGAGCAGCACAGTTCTGCCTGCGGATGAACGAGGTCTTTTTCTCGTCATCCGATCCATATTGATTTGGTTGTGCTCTGAGAATGCATCCATAAAACTAAGGGAGTTCATGGTCGAATCGTGCACTCACGGCGAGTCATCGCAAAGGAAACTATCTTTTGGGCATGCTCTATTGACGTTAGTGAAGTCAATGCAGAGCCGCCACTTTTCGTTTGCTTTTTTGACGAGTACAACGTTGGCCAACCACTCAGGATATTCCACCTCTCTAATTGCCCCTTCCTGGAGGAGTTTGCCGACCTCCTCGTTGATCGCTTATTGCCTTTCAGGCACGAAGCTCCTTCTCGCTGACCGGGCTCATATTGACCGACGCTGAATGGCAGCGATTATCACAGGTCAATTCCTCTCATATCTACCTCGCCTAGCTTTTAAGATGTCCTGTTCTCATTTCAAGAAATGGGGTAAGAAGGCTTCAGTCTTCCGAAGCTGGAACCGATGTAGGCAAGGTGTTCGTATTGTCGTCCAACCCGCATGTGTTCCTTCTTCCGAGGGCTCGTGTCTATGCTCACCTCGTCACGCATTCCCCCAACCAGCCCAGTATAGTGTTATCGACCTGGCTATTTCACGGATGTCGACACATTCCCCGCCACGCCCGGTCTCCTCGAATCCATCCTCGCTCCTCCGCTTGTGGTAAGGGGAACTTGATCATCATGTGTGCGGTGGAATTGCCTTTATGGCTCAGAGAGTAGTCTGCCTAACAATATGTTACAAGCGCACCCAAGGCGCCTACCACGAAATCTTACCGCCGCTTTACCCGACACCTGGGGGTCTCCTAAAGTATACTAATTGATTGAGCCCAACTACATTTTCCCGAGAACCCTGAGGTGTAAGTCACCGGTTCTGTTTCTCCCTTCCGATGCCCACCGCTAAAGGCCAACGCGAAGATGATGCCTACGAACTCCCATCGTCGAACGTGACCCGGATCGCTTTGTTAGCCACCACTCCGCCTTATTACCAAAGGATCGCCAGGGGGTGCCGCATCCCTCCGTAGTTTGAATCCGAGAACGTTGGCGGTTGTGTCTAGTCTGGCTGCTTGACACGCTTGCACTTCCATTATCTCTCCCGACCCGATGCTATGCGCACGGCCTTCCTACGTGAGTCGATCTCTCCTTGCAAATCCCTCTTAAGATCACATGGATTCCTTTAAGGGCTGTTGGTGCGAAGTTGTTGCCCGCCAGAGGTGGTAGCGGTGGTCAGCCGTTCAAGCTTCAAAAAGTTATGAAGCGCTTATTACCCACGCCGTAATTAAATATTCTATTTCTTCAGCCGATAAAATGCCGCGATGCCCGTAATCACTATGGAATTCATAAGACTGCGTTATCTCTCGCCGGGTCTCACCCATCTCGACCACGCACCAGAACCGCTCGTGTTGCGACCTCACGCAAGACCTCGCGAAACCGCGCCATCAAGGGTAACCGCCGAGGTGACACGTTGTCGCCGTCGGCGAGGTGTGACCTAAAGTGCCTCCGAGGCTTCCATGTCTTTTTCTGGACCGCTTCTCCATCTTTCTTTGGAACTTCTCTCTGCATTATTCTCGTCTTCGGGCCCGCCCCGCCGCCGTCGGCCCCGCTTTCACGGGCCGAAGAGCCTTTCTCGGGATACGAGGGCTTCTTCACTGTTAATGTACTTTTTTCGCACGAGCACCCCTGGCCATACTGGGCCGAGGATTCTCGGATATGGAAAACATTAAGTCTTTTGACCGCACTCCTAATCCAAATGATGAACGCCAGATACGAACTTCTCGTCGCGTATATTCACATTAGAGACTCGACATCAACCTCCGACATAGACCTCGTGTTTTCATGTAGCTCGCTTGATGGTCAAGAAATGATAGTTCGCTTTATGTTCTGCCCAATGAAGTGGGAGACTTAACGCAATATATAGTTCTCTCGAATTTAGAGATCGACGAGGGCGAAGCCTATTGGAACCAAGCCAAGGCCGGGCCTTAATGTGTGATAGCTAAAAGTTTTGCATCGTAATGTGGTCCCCGATACCTATGTAGTCTACTTGATTCTTATAAGTGTTAAGATGATCGACGAGATCTGTAGCACCATCGGCGCTCTAATTACAAGATCTTTGAACTTTGGCTGAGAGGGGAAGCGAGCACCTCGCTATGAATCCAGGATTCGCTCATTGCACTGTAGGCCCATGTGAGTCGAGCTCGCCCCTTCACAACTCCTTCACGCTTATTGTTCCCGCTGGAGGCTCTCAACCCTCTCGTTCCCATGATCGCCATCTACCCTTGCCGAGGGGGTCGACCGTTACCGACATACCTCCCGAGCGCCAGCTACGCTCTTCTCCGGTTGGGTAACTGCGCCTTTGCTCCTACCGACTCGCCCGCTTCAAAGACCCTCAAGGCGCCGGTGGTCAGCCCTTCATGACGGGCTGCTACACCTTCTCGAAGCTCACGGCGCCTCCCGTGATCGCTGCATCCGGCCTCGTGAGTTGTTCTAATTTCCTATCGTTGGTCAGTGAGGCTGGCAGCCTCCACCTGGTCCGCAGGCTTCAAGGTCACTTCTAACGCGCCAGGGCCTGGCGGTTCACGCCAGCTCGGTCGGGTTCGCATCCTCGGGATTAGCGCTGTTCTGCCAGGTTCCGAAGTCGATCGCAATCGAAAGTGACCGCTTTATTTGTAAAGGAACCGTCGCTCCCACGTACAGCCGCCAACCGATGATGCCTTTCAACTGGATCAGGGCCGAGCGCGTTCCGGTCGCCGGGCCGAACCAGACCGGCCGCTTGGGGCCGTCTACGCGCTTCTGGGCTGCTGCTTCCTCTGCGAAAAACAAAGAAGACATGTCTAGCGCCGCCCGCCCCGACGCTAAGCCGCCTTCGAGAGAAAGATGGGGACGCTTTAGAGGGCTTAATGTTTCAAGGCATCTTCACCGGGTTTCGGGATGGCCCTGGTGATTTATAAAAGATATGTTTTACCCAATCGATGGGCGGTAAGGATTCTTTTTATTATTTGATGATGATTTTCTTTCCTCTTATCACGTTAAATTAATACAGGATAACGGGAAACGCTTAATATGAATTATCCTACTTCCTATCATAGACTTGACTTGATTTAAAAGGATAAACTAGTTATTAAAAATTATCCTACTTTCCTTATTAATGGTGATTTATTTCGATTTGCGTATCGCGGGTTCTTTCCAATCACCTGTGTTATCTACTTTCGTGTACAGTTTCGACCTAGCTTTCGTTACGGCATGATCAGAGATTCATCAAGCCACTATTCTGCCTCGGCAAGTGGGCCTACGCACCTATTTTTCAAACCCTATCAGTATTATTTAAAACCAATAATTTTATCTTTTTTTTTATATGAAGTTGATGTATAAAAAATAAAATAAATTTAAAAATATTTAAGCTAATGTTTATTTACCTATATAAGTATTGAATAATTAAAAGCATATAATTTGTTGAATACATTTTAATTTTCTTTTATTTTTTCTTGGTGAAACTAAATATTATAATTTTTTAATATGAATATTTTTCTTGAAAGTATGAATATCTTGAAATATGAATATTTTTTTTCTTTGTTAGTGGACAAAATTTATTTATTTTAACACACAAAAGTAAAGTGACAAAAAATTAGTGGAGGGGCTGTTGACAAGATTATAATTGAAGGATATAAATGGTAAAAAAATTAGTTGAGGGGTTAAGTTGATACTTGGTTAATAGTTGAGGGACAAAAACGCTATTTAACCCTATTTAAATATGTTCTAGACTAGAAAATTAATTTTTTTCCAACTTAACTTTTCGTAAAATCTTAAACACCGATTTTTTTTAAAAAAAAATTGGGGTTAAAAAAACGAAAGAGAATGTATAATAACATATTTTTTTTATAAGAAAAAGTATTAATCATTTTATTTAAATATTAAAAAATTTATTAATAAAGCCTATATACGTAATTCAGTTGGTCAAAGCTTACCATATCGTATTAAAAGTAGCTTTCAAAAAGAAAACTAACTGATAAGTGTACTGACCATGATATGGAATAGTATACTAAGAAAGCATTAATGAAAAAATCATAAAAAATCCAAAAGAAAAAGTATATTAGGCTACAATTAATGACTTAGAAAAATGTGAGCAGAAAATTTATTCTAGTAATTTCTTAAAAAAAAGAAAGAGCTTAATAGTGGTGCTATAATTTGGAAAAAAAATATATTGTCGTTAATTATAAAACAAATAAATTAAAATTTAGAAAGAATTAATCATAGGAATTTCTGAAGAATGGAGCCACAGTATCAAATGTATATCTCTTAATGACCCTTAATGGGGGCACTATCAACAGCAGTTCCAATAGGATTCCCACAAATCCAGATATATTTTTCCATTGAATAGCACAAATGCTTTTGTATTATCTTCAAGCTCTTCGATATTTTTCTTGGTCCAACTAATTTGATTCTGCCTCTCTGATTGAGAAATTATACTCATGCAGAAATCAACATTAGCTTATTTCATAAAGTGATTATACTTTATTGATATCTGATTGTGACATTAATTTAGACAGCTGGTGAGCCCTTATATGTGATTCACTAATGAGGAAGAGAATACGTTCTTTCATTTTCTTAAAAAAGAGATTTTAAGTATTTAATTGTTTTAACATTATTTTAAAATAACACTCCCTCATGCTTTTTTTAATCCTTAACAAATTTAACTATTCTTAGTATTAATAGCTCCCTTTAGAGTATTTCTCAAAGAAACCATCAAGAAAGAAAAGCAAATTCTCTGGAAATAAAAATTGAGGGAAAGAGACATGGGAAGACATAGAGTGGAAATCAAGAAGATTGAGAATAAAGCAATTAGGCAAGTTACATTTGCTAAACGAAGAAATGGACTCTTAAAGAAGGCTTATGAAATTTCTTCCTTGTGCGATATCGAAGTTGCGTTGCTTGCTTTTTCTCCTTCGGGAAAACCTACAATTTTTGGTGGGAAGAAAAGGTAATTAAATTCTTCCGAATAGTATGTTAAAATTATTATCATGATTCTATGGAAATTATATATATATTTTTTCATATTTTTTGCTTTGAAGTATTTTTTTTTAAATCATATATGGGAGAAGGCTTGGTATCAACCACTCCAAATCAAGGATTTAAAAGACCCTATTCAAGTGAATCCAAGTCATTTTTGGAGTGGTGAATGAGAAATTCTACATTTTAATTTTTAGGAAGTTAGATTTTTTAATCTAGATATGTTATTGGTTGTTCAGTTATTTCAACAGATTTTTTTCTAAATTTTTTAAATTTAGATAATGACATATGACTGTTTTAATGAATTTTTTTGCCAAGAAAAGAGGGTTTTTGTTTTTTTTTTGCTAACTTCTACTTATACAATGGAAAAAAAATTGTCCATATTATGTCCTTTCACAATTAAAGAGTTTCTCAATCCTAGAATTTAGGATCTATGTGCTAATTTCTACTCCTTATACAGTGGAAAAAAATTGTCTATATTAGGCCCTTTCCTAATAATTCAAGAGTTAATAACACGTTAGTTTTTTTTTTTTGAGGAAAATAGTTAGGTTTTAAGATCTATGTCTTGTTGGTTGTTTGTTTTTGTTTTCTACATGGCAAGTACAAGGATTTGATGAACTTTTTTACTTGAATAAATACCTATTTTCTAGCTAAGAAAATAAACTTAGCTCTTTTATTTTAATTCTTTTATTATTGAACTATCTAAATATCATTACATTTCTTAAGACATATTCTTTATTTTCCTTTATTTAGAAACCTAGCATTTTTTTACCCTTACTTTATAACCCTCAATTGTTTTTTTTTTTTTTTTAAATTAGGAAATTAAGCAAAAAGTAAAAAAAATAAAAACAGAAGAAGCAATACCAGGAAATTAAAAAGATGTAATTTTTTTTACAGTACTATTAGAAAATAACTTATATATGCATAATTCAATTTTAAGTTTATGATGGTATTGTAGGTTTGATCAAATATTTGCTCACTACATCAACTCCTCCCGAGCATCAAGAAGGAGGGTATAGTTTTTATTCTGGCCGATGTTGCCACTTATATTCTTCTCATGATTTAATATATATATATATATATATATATATATATATATATATATATATATATATATATATATATATATATTAAACCCTTAACTTATATATTAAGCTGATTCTGATACAAAAAAATTTTGTGGACATGTTCTTTCACCCACCATGCATGGACATGTAAAGGCTGGAAAATCTTGAGGTCAGTACTGATACTAGCTAGTAACACTCATCTTGATTAATCAATTTGATTTCTTATGAAAATTTACGTGTAGTCACTCCAGAGGCTTATTGATGGGATGAGGCGTGAACGAAATATGTATAATCATCGGAAAAGGTATAATTTCCTTTTTTTTTCCCTCTAGGTAATTTAGTCTGATTCGATTTTAGAGTTGGTTAATTAAGTAACATGTTTGGCTTTGTTGGTTTGTTTTTCTTGTGGCATGCATATACAGAGGCAGTGAAATGTACGGATTCTCAAATGGAGGTAATGTTGAAGAAGGTTGTTTATTTGGTTTAATTCGTTGAATTATTGAGATTATCTGGTCTGTTTGGGTTGCAGGAAATTCACAGGATATGAACGCTGTTGGTAACCAGTTTGTTGAAATGCCAATTGAAGTATGAACACTTTTATTCCTTAACATATTACCTGAAAACTCTGCGTTTGGAAAGTTTCTATGAGGAAAATTCTAAATACTCCTCTTACAGGTACTATGAAGATATTCCGAGCTATATCAGGACTGTGAGTGAAATAGAGGCATATGAAGAATTTTTTGCAAACCATGAATCAGATTCAGATGCAGAAGGCAAAAACCTACATCAATTAGTGACCATTTCTGATTTTTTTATTTTTATTTTTGAAAATTTTATTCTAAACGTTCTTACATCGTTCTTGTAGCAAGCTTTGGAAGCAAATCACCGACCGCCTCAACTGGGACAAAATTATCTCATTGTTAACCCTTTTACTTCTTGTACGTGTAGAAGCCATTACTGCTCTCATCTCTTGCTGGGTGATTTTATTTTTATTATTATAGTTGGATGACCTGAATTTGTTCTTGGACAACTTAAAAAGTTTTGAGGTACATACAATATTATGGATTTTTTGACACTGGTGATAGCAAAGGGATTAGCTGATAGGCCTAATCATAGTCAATCCATAGCCCACCAATCCCGTTAAAAGGACGGGGTTCCACTCGTGGTATGAGCTTACTCAAATTTGGTATACCTATAAATAATTAATAACCCTAATACATCTTGCACTCAATATTGAGAACATTTGATTTCTCCTCTTTTGTTTTTTCTAAAACTATGAAATCAACTGGTTTCACACCGAGGAACAACATCCAGAGCAACGACCCCAACAGTTTGAAAGATCTCTTGAGAAAAGGTTTTAGCACTGGTGTATCATATATGTACATGTACTTTAGTTTATTCAAAGTATCCAATGGTGCAATGCTATCGGCTTATTGGGAAAAATGAGTAAAATAACTGTGATCTCTTGTTATGAGAAATAAGTGGCTCATGAGGAATGGAAAGAAACATATTCTATTTGATCTTGAAGTCCTCATTTAGTCATAGTATTTAGGCTTTCTGCACAGACGCTTTTCTTTCTTCGTCTATTAAGAAGAAGAGATGTCGTTAAGGATTTTCTTTAATCATTTTGCTTTGGTGTTATTATGAGAAACTTGATGTTGGGGTGCCAAGTAGTAATATACTGACTAGGAGGTCAATCACAGGCACCCAATCCCAAACAGGACTACTGAATGGGAGGTCATGCTAATATATCACTTGTCAGTGCCGTAGTAGGAGGGGGTGGTGGTGGAATAGTAAGCGCTAACGCAGCAACCGCCATGGAAGTAATTCAATTCCACACAACTCCATTAACAGTAGTTCTGTTCCTCAAACCTCCATGCTGAATTTTGTTGATTCAAATGGGCATTTTCCGACGAGGTATAATTAATATATCTATCTTATTCTTCTGTCATTCCAGTACTGACTGCTCTACATTTGCAACATAACTGATCAGTTTGTATATTTTTTTCTGTAGCAGAAATATGCAGGGACAATATATGAACAACAACAACAACAACAATAATAATAATAATAATAATAATAATAGCATTCCACACGCGCCGTCGTTTCTTGTTGATCAGGAGATAATGGTTGGTGGTTCTGCTCCTGCTCCTGCTCGTCCTCGTACTGATGAGGGTAATCATGAGGTCCGCAACTATTATCTTGAACTGGCGCGTCGACTGGGGCTTGTTCTTCCTGGATTGACTAATAATGTTGGGATCCCACCTACCGGGGCTCTACAAAATCCAGCAGGTACGTACTTATAACTCTGGCTTCTGTACTGCAGTATTACTTAATGTTTTAAAAACAATAACAGTGATT
This sequence comes from Tetrastigma voinierianum, assembly GCA_016808115.1. NCBI lineage: Eukaryota > Viridiplantae > Streptophyta > Magnoliopsida > Vitales > Vitaceae > Tetrastigma > Tetrastigma voinierianum. The sequence goes on along the minus strand of JAEQBH010002671.1, from coordinate 425,631 downwards.
GAGATCTGACCGATTGGTTTAGTTAACACTGGTATTACTAAGTCTCGTTTTTTGTTTTTTTGTTTATTTTTTTATTTTTTTTATTATTATGGAAAACAAGAAAAATAAAGAAAAACGTTAGTAATATATCATTTTTATTCCAAAAAACACGAAGAACGCTAAATTTAGGGTTTTTGTTATTCGAATTTAGTGTTTTTTTTTTTATAACTTGGGCTTGTTTAGCGTAGTATTACTTGGTCTCATTTCCTGAATTGCAGGTTTAGTTTTGGCTCTTATTATCCTCAGCATATAGTTGATTCGCAAAAGGTTATAGGGAAAACGAAAGATAAAGAAAATGAAGAGGAAAAAAAAATAAAAAATAAAAATAGAGTTAAATGTAATATTATTTTTCTTTGTCACTTTAAACCTATTTTATTTATTTTAACTAATCACTATACTGACTAAATAATTTAAAATTTTGTAAATTTTCAAGAAATTTTATTTATATTTGATTTGTTTTAGATTTTTCTTTAGATAATCAAATACAAAAAACCATTTTTCTTTTTTAATACTTTTATGGAACCAAATACAACATTAGGAAATCACTATAATATGATCATTTGTTAATATCAAAAGTATTATTTTAGTAGGATTTGTTGGATTTGTGAATAAATGAACATTTATTAATTGATAAAACAAATTAGGTTTATGCTAGATGGTACTTGTAAATGTATGATTTATTAATCTAAATAAAAATGATGTATTTTTAAATTAATTGATTTTTATATATAAAAATAAAAAATTTTGAAGGTTTATATAAAGCAAGTAATTAAATTTAAATATATTTTTATTTTCTTTTTGTTCCTATCCTTCAATTAGTAAAAATTCAAAACTGTATCTTACAAAAGCAATTAGACATTCTTGAATTTGTAATACCAATACTTTTATTGGCTAGATAATCCACAATTCTATTTGCTTATACATTTATATATATATATATATTCAAACCCTAAGATAACTTCCAAATATCCTCCATTAATAACCTAATATATAACACATGACACTGATTCTTTTATTATAGAAATCTATTGCTATTTTGGAATCACCTTCAAATTCTAAGTTCAAAAAATCATTATTTTTGATAGCTAATATACCATCTCTTAGTGCCTTATATTCTGCAATAACTACTAGGATTTGCCTAAAAATGTCAACAAGTAGCCATCTTAATACCATTAGAATCTCTAATGACTCATCCTAAAGCAATTTTATTATTTATCCTCGAACCATTAAAATTTAATTTGAACCTATCATTACTATGAGGAATTGAACGAATCCATTTTTCAACTATTTGAGAGACACTACATCATTCCTTATGATGATAAGGTACTTTTGAAGATTTTAGAAGATTAAGATGGCAAAAGGAGTTTAGTTGAATCTTCTTAAATAAAACTTGATTTCTATGAGTCCAAGCATTCCACGTGATTATGCCACTCTTTTTTACAATGTGATTGAACATTTTGCAATTAATTTTATGGTTTTATGAACCATTTCTAACCAAGAAATGAAGTCACCATCGTACAAGAGAGGTGTGAGATAATTATATTTAATATGATCCTAGATACTTTGAATAAAATGACATTTTAAAAAAATGTGATTGATATTTTCATGATTGCATAGATGACAATTATTTAGAATTTCTAGCCTTCTAACCGAGGGAAAATCAAAAGTAGGAATGACATCTCTAATTTTCAAATCCAATTCAAGATCTTAGATTTAGGATTTGTCAACCACTTTTTCATTGTCTAAGTTATTGATTTAAGAGTATATCTCTCATCAGGAGAGAAACCCCGGATAAGTACATTGATACCAATTTAGTACATTGATACCATATGGAAGAGACTTTATTACGACAAGGTTATTACTTTACTGAAAATTGGTTTACCTTGGGGGATTGTCACTTAGATAGAGTTTGTTGACTATAAATCATAGGAGTAGAGCTAGCTTTAGAATGAAGCAATGGAATTTTCCTATGTTAATATTTTGATTGCACGTATGACACTTGGAATTTCCAGCATTCTAGCAAAGAGAAAATAAAAAATAGGAAGGGAAAACATTTTATTTTTTGAAGGAGTTTTAATTTCCAAATCCAATGGAATCTTGAGTTTAGGATGTGTCAACCACTTTCTCATTGTCCAAATTACTGAGTTAAGAGTAAATCTCCCAGCAAGAGAGAAACTCTAGATAATTAGTACATTGTTATTAATTTTATGTGAGGTTTTCTCTCATACTTATAAACTCATCACCAACCCCTTCCACAACATATGTGGGATAACCCAACAATCTCCCTCTCACATATCGAGTCTTGGGTCGGCTGAATACAACCCGCCCCGATAGTCAAGATTATTGATAACTCAATGATATCAACAGCTGATCTACTTCTCTAATCCTAAAAGCCTAACTCACGATGAGATTTTCCTTCACACTTATAAACTCATCACCAACCTCTTTCACAACCGATGTGGGATAACCCAACATTTTAGTACATTGATACCATATGAAAGAGACTTTATCATAAAAAGGTTATTAAATTGATTGAAAATTGGTTTACCTAAGTTTTACCCGAGTCTCATAAGTGGGGAACCAATTCTTGGCATCATATGAATCATGCTAACAAAAGAAGTAACTATGGCAGGGCGCGGTGGTCCCGGTGGTGGTGCAGGGCCAAGTGGAGAAGCTTCCTTCCAAGCAACAAGAGACCCCAGAGGCTGATGTAGTGTTCAGACCCTCAGGAAAACAAAAAAGAAGAAAGATGATCAATAAGGCGTATTGGACAGATTTCCTGGTTTAAAATGACAGACATACAATATAAGGGCAAGCTTGCATTCATTGAACCTTTTACTTTTATCAGTATCAATATTGTCAACATATATGGGATTGATATATCATTGAAGTGATTTGTGTGTCAAACAAATATATATTTACCCTTAATAATGAGTGAGGCAGGTTGAATGAATTCAGGGACCAGATCCATTAGGCCCAAAAATGGTTGCAGTCAATTATGAAGCAGGTTTAACATCTTAATCCTCCGCTTTTCACTTTTTCTGCAACATAAAACACCCCTTTACATTGCTGTGTCTCCTTGTCGTTGTTTCAGTTTAAAGAAAAACCTTAGTGGGTGTCTCTCCTTTCATGCTTTTGGGTGGGAGCTGTGACTTTTAGTAAGCTTAGATATTGAAGATACCATGCACTGAACCTGCAACTAGACAAGCTTTTCAATGGATCTTTTTTTTTTTTAACATTCCTTGTTAAAAAAAAAAAAATGACCCCACCTTGATTTTCATCTCTGAATTCTGCCATCCTTCAAAACTTTTGCTTTGGTGTCTCATTAAGGCATTGACATTTTTCTGTAGCTTTTCTGTTAATACATGCATCCTAGCTCTCTCTTTTTTGATATGTGGCAGCGCACTCTCGAATATATGTTTATATAAAGCTAATAGCGTCTTTAATCTCCACCTGTTATTGTATTCCATACTTTCTTTGGCCATGTTTGGTACAAGGGAATTAGTGGTAAGAATGGAAATTTTATCCGTTTTATTACCTATTCTTACATTTAGATAACTCCAGAAAGAAAAATGATTCAAAATGTGAAATTTTAATTCATCTTCTTTTGGAGGTATTTTGATTCCTTTACTATATGTAGGAAATATCATAGAACATGTTATAGGCTAAATTGCTAATTGACTCTTCAGGGTACTTGGTTGAACTAATTGGAAAAGCTGATATCTAGTTTTTATAGGTTGTTTGATAGAGACTTTTCTAATCAGACAATTGTGATAGGAAAAAGTTACACTTTTATTAAAAGACTGGTGACTATCGATTATGTTTATACAGGTAAATTATGTTTATACAGGTAAATTAACCTTCAATCAATTATTTTAAATAAACTATGTTATCAAGTAGTAATTTATCATCAACTATCACTACCGGTTACTAGCTATCAACTATTAATTGAACCCAACGAACACTTCATTTTTAGATGACTTTTTATAAATAATTTTTATTTATTGAACAATGTCTTATTATAGTCACTTAGAAAAACATGCATGATATAAAATATAATTTATATACGATTAAAATGAATGAACAGAAGGAAAAATATAACACTAAAGGAATAGAAAATGTTGAATGTTATACCCTCAATTTCGCATTATTCCCCCAACAATTAATTTAGGCTTGTATTTGTTATGTATGCTATGGAAGTTCTTATGGATGGTGACGTATGCCCTAAGGAATAATGCAGATAGCATTCTGTAGATGCATGAATCATGGGAAGAGGAGCTTGAAGATAATGACAAAGAGACTTGCTAAAGATTTAAATAAAACCAAATTTGCTTACGACTTAGTATGTTAGATCTCATGAACAGGATGATTTTACAAGTACATATAATGCCTGAGAATTCTGTAAAAGAAAAAGACAAAAGAACCCCATAAAATGGGTTATCTCTATTATTGTCCAAGCTGATATGATTGTAGCATTTTCTTTCTTTCAAGTCAAAAAGATTATTTGTACGTAAGGGTATGTTTATTCTTTTTCTTTTTTTTTTTAAACTTAATGTTCATTAATGCAATTTGTTTCTAAAATTTAAAAACTTAAAATGTTTATTTTTAAAATTTTATATATATATTGGATTTGTTGTGGATAAGGAGGGGGTTGAGCCGTCAACATCTATGTTCGTAGCCGTGCTCTAATTATTTGAAATGCAGACCCTTCTGTCTCTATTAGATTTATTTCTAAGAATATCCTTATAAAAGAATATTCACTCATTTGAAAAATTTCTCTCAAGTTAAGAAGAAGTAGGAACACATTTCTCACTCATAAAATACAAACTTGACATTACTAAGTTCAATATAAAATTAAGTTCCATTTAAATTTAAATAAAAAAAACCAATCCATATATATATATATATATATATATATATATATATGAGCTTCTTTTCCTCTTTTGCTTTTTTTTTTTTTTCTAATTACTAAAACTTTGTCCCTATTACCTTAGTTTCATCAAAACTTTCTCCTTTTAGGGCAGTGATTCTAAAATTTAAGATACAAATGAAAAAGAATGGACGAGGATGTAAGCTTTAAGCTTGATGAAACCATCGATAATGACATGGGAGAGAGGATAATTAATTAATTAAATTAAAAATGTATATGTACGTAGTGGGGGTGGCAGGGTGATGGTGATGACCCCATCATCAACAATTTTGAAAATTCAACCCAAATTAATCGGAAAAAGAAAAAGAAATTTCAGATACTTCCATGGAGGGTGCACCAACACAACCAAAGAAAAGAAAAGAAAGATGGTGTGGAAGTCATCAAAGTTGATGAGAAAGGTTAATTAATAATGTCTTTATTATGAGTGGGGGTAGATGAAAGCAGAGATTTGACATGTAAAAATAGGAGGAAATCTTTAATAATTGTTTGATTATTAGAATGTATTGGGAATAAGCCAAATAGTAGTATGAGGAGGGGCAGATGTACGATATAAGGCTGTTATCACTGTCTCAGAAACCACCTACAAAAAAACTATAGTCACGCATGCTTATCCACCCACAAATAAATTCCTGTTGTGCTTCCAGACAAACACTTAGTTGACAAATAAACATTTTCTTCACAAACAAACACCAAAAAGAAAAAAGAAAAAAAAGAGACCTAGGGGGAGACGAAAGGAATATACTGCACGTGCGCTAAAATCCATGCACATAAGGCCTGCAGATAGATATGTTTATATAATCAAGTAATGGACGATAACACCCTTAAAGATGGAGGGGATTTACATAATCCGTGGGAGGAACAAGAAAGGAGCTCAACCTTAAAGAAAGTTGATAGAGAGAGACAACAATACGGTTTGATAAAGATTAAAGCAGGCAGCAATGACAATTCCATCATGCGTACAGATTATTTGAACCTACACAGAAACACAAAAGCACAAACACCCTGCAACTTTCAAAAGGGAGCGAAAGGACACTTTTAAAAGCTAAATATCACACTACGCCAGAAATGGAAATATGGGGTTTGGAGGGGGAGACAGAGAAAGAGATTGTGATCTTTCACTGGCCTTTTTTCTTTTTTCCCCCCTTCTGTTCTTCTTTTTGGCGTTAGTAGCGGATGACAGATTTCACTTTTCTTTTTTCTTTTTTGTTTTTTTTGTTTTTTTTTTTTGGGATTCAGTTTTTTTTACCCCGCCGTCAGTCCGTACGCCGTCGGTCTGGTGCCCAGCGGGGGGCAGCTGGGCTGAAATTGGTGGAGACGACCCGGGAATCGAGGAGTTCCATGATGGGTGTGAAGTTTACACACCTTGGGACCTTGTACTGGTTGATGGAGGCGCCTCTGGAGATTGCGTAGTCCATGAGCTCTTCAAACGTGCCGCTTTTCACCACCCTTATCTCCAGTGGTCCGATGGAGTTGTCCGCCACTCTCCCCTGTCTGTACACCGAGTTCATCGACTCTTCCATGGCCAGGCAGCACTGTTTCAGGACTGTGTCAGTCGGCGAGTTTGACGCGTCCTTCACCAATAATTCCCAGTAAATCACATAATGTCCTGGGATCGTTTTCGTGTCGGCGAAGCTGGTGTACTCCACCACGCTGGTGTTGAACTCCCGCAGCAGCAACGACGCGTTCTCCACCGCCTTCTGCAGCTCTGCCTCGTCCGTCTTGTCGGAGTCTATGCTCAGCAACACGTTCTTTCTCCTAATGAACCGGAATTGCGGGGCGGAGTTGTGGAATCCGGTGACTTGGAGGATGTCTCCCACTCTGTAACGGCACAGCCCAGAGTAGGTTGTGATCACTAGCTCATACTCTTTTCCGACTTCTACGTCGGCAAGATCGACCAACCGCGGCGGCGAGTCGCGGGACAGCGGCGGCGCGGATGGGTCCTGGGGGAGGAATTCGAAGTAACCCATGTTTGGCATGATGGTGTAAGAAACGTCCGACGGCTTGCTCATTGGCTTGAGATTGAGGCCGAAATAGCACTCAGAAGATGCGTACATGGTACAAGCAAGTGGTAGGCCATTGCTGAAGTAATCAAGTGTGGGAATATACTGGGCCATGGCGCCGGTAACAATCACGTCCAGATACTTAGTGTTGGGCCAAATTCTTGTGATGATTCCTTCCCAGTTCCCTCCTGAGCATTCCTGGGTGATTAAATCGGCCAGTTCTTGGTTGGGTTTCAGAATTCCGGCCAAGCACTCTCGGACTGAAGGGTCGGTGATCTTAGGGTTTGGGATTCCGGTGGAGATGTCATGGGCGAGCTCCTGCCAGTGGACCTGAAAGAACCGGATTGCTCGGAGTAGACCGGAGGCAAAGACGGCACCGACTCGGAGGACTTCTTTGTGCATTAAGAGACCGCAGAGCATCTGAGCGTACATGCTCTGGAATGAGTCGACACAGAGAATGGCCTGGTCGGGGCTGGTGTAGACATTGTAGGGATCGTATGGCCTGTTCTTGAAATGCTCGCTCCGGTAGTAGCCGGTGAGCACCGGCCGTGCCACCAGCCCACTCGGGGTCTTCGTCTCCGACTTCACAAACAAGAAGTACAGACCCTTGCCCTTGTCCAGACCCGGCACGTTACTATATTGCAAGAGAAAATCATCAGACAATGGTTTCACCAAAATCATCGGAGACATCAAAACCCACTAGAAAAACAAAATCTGAAATACTCACAGGTTCATCACTGGCATCAGAAGGCTGTAAAGTTTCTGGCGGCGATCCCAATCCTCATGAATCGTTGGCATAAGCTTTCTCTCACCAGCAGAGGTCCCAGAACTGCACATCCAAACCAACCCCCAAAAAATCAACAAACATTCACAAAACTGACAAGACACACATTTATAAAGATCATCACAAAGGCTCTAGAAGCAGACCTAGTGAGAAACTCAGAAATGGGGTGAGAAGACAAGATCGGAGAGCGGTCTCCATTAGCAATACGCTGAATATCCGGCTGCAGATCCTCGTAAGTAACGACCGGGACCTTGGATTTGAAGGTGTCCCGGTCGGTTGCTCCGGCGATTTTGAACCTCCGAAGGTACTCAGTCTCACCATTTCTAGACAAAATCTCAGCCAAAACCTTTTCCTGTACGAGGTCGGGGTTCCTCGTCATCTCCTCAATGAACTGCAGCGCCTTCGCATCTTTCTCACATGATGGAGGCCCAAGAGGAGACGACAGACCGGAATCAACCGCCATGATAAGAAAAAAGCTAATAATACACAGAAGATAGAGAGAGAGAGAGAGAGAGAAAGAGAGAGAGAGAGAGGTTTTTGCAGTGTGGTGTGGGTGTGCTCAGAGATGGGGGGTATGAACCGCTATATATAGGAGAAGCCACGTCACGCTAAGTCTACTTAGCTATTGTTTGGAAGGACTTTGACGGAGCATTGTGGGATGCAGCGTGAAATGAAGGGAGAGAGGGGGACACGTGGGCCCACGACACGTCACCATTGCCCAAATAAGAGCGGACATCTTCGCCCTACATGTCTTCCAGCTCAGCACTGTTCTATCTTAAAGAAGAAGCCGGTCCAACTCGTCAGCCGGACCACGTTTCCCTTTTCTGGTCGGTCTATTGCCCCGACAGCGACGGCCGGCGATATCACCACTCCCTACTGCTTACCCCCTTCCCTTTTAAGTTTAACCCCAACATCAGACACAAAATCTTAAAATAAATAAAAAAATTAAACAATAATAATAACATCAACAATCAAGATAGAGTCGGCCATAACAACAAAATATAAAGTTTTTGTGCTCCATATGGGGAGGACCTTTTGTCAATAAATCATGATTAACAAAAAGATTATATTAGGGCAATAATGTACATTTTAATATTTTTTATGACGACAATGACGTCTACTTAAAAAAAAAAAAAAAAACTAATTATGAAAAAAAAGTATATAATATGTATTATAGTGCCCGGTCACGTGGACACTTTTGGTGTTTTCTTCACCTTTTAGTTGGAATTTTTGCTTTGTGCTTCTGTTTTTATGTCAAGATTTAGGTGTTACATTAATGTCTTTCGACCATAAGGGTAGGTGAACCTTTACAATTTTTTTTTAATATCTTAGCAGTTCTCTCACCATGGCATTGTTTTCTTCGCCTGAAAAATTATAAAAAAAATTCAAGCTGTTTCCTATGCCATACAATATCATTGGGATTACTAATAATAATAATAATAATAATAATAATTGGAGGTGATGATGCTAAGATAAGTAGCTGGACTACGGTGTTTCTTTCTTAAATTTATTTATTTATTTTTTAAAGCAAATACACAAAGAGGTGATGACATGTAGATAGGAGCCATCATGCTTTTGATTTAATTAATCGCCTATTGATGAGGAATTCTTAGGTGAATTAATTAAAGCCGTATTTATTTAGTTTACAGTATGATGAAATGCATAGGATGCTTCAATTATTATTATTTTAAGCACAATGGCATACCAGTGATTATCAAGGTTGGCGTGTCATATGAAAATATGAAACCGTCCATTGAAAAATAGATAGAATTCACAAGAAATTTGCAGTCAATTGCTTCCCAAATTATATATATATATATATTAATCAAGTATGCCTTTCAACCTAAGAGAGAAGGATACATTGAATATTATCTACAATTTTTTCTAGTATTACTTATTTTATACATGTTAGGCTGTAGTCTTAATTGTTCATAAAGTCATACTAACATCAAGATAATTAATGTAATGGGTTATAAAATATTTTGAGTCTTCTTTGTCATACAAAATTGGACCTTAATGAATATAATTGAGGATTTCCTCAAGAAAGATAAACTTAATTTGTGAAAATATTTTTTCAAATTAAGGCTGCTTGGTATAAAGTTCTAATTAGAAATAGATTTTTTTTTTCCGTTCTTATTTAAATATTCGAATTCTATTTCTTTTTATTATTTTCTCCCTATTTACATAAAAGAATATTTAGGAATTCAATGATTATTCAAAGTTATATTTTAGAATCTTTATAATTTATAAATTATATGATTTTTTTTATTGTTATAAATTTATTTAATACTATAACCATAAAAAAAAATGAAATTATAGAAATTTATAACCACAAATAATTTTTTTATGAAATAAGATTATTTACGGTTAAATTTTTATAATTTCATATTATTTTTTTATTTATGAAATAATATTATAAATTTATTCATAAATTATAAATAATATAAAATATTATGGCGTTTTTATGGTTATAAATTTATAAAATTTATTTTATGGTTATATGAAATAATATGAAAATTTATCATCATAAAAAAAACAAAAATTATGGTTATAAATAATGTTTTTTTATTTATAGTTATAAGCGTAATTTTTTAGTTATAAAATTATAAATAACCATAAATATTTAATTTATTTCATAAAGTTATAAATAATATTATAAGAAATAGAAATAAAAATTTCATAAACTTATTTATTTATAAAATAATATTATTTATTGTTAAATAAAAATTTATTTCATACTTTTTTATTTATGGTTATAAATATTTATAATTTCATTTTTTGTCTATTTTTTCTACCGTGCATTGTTTTTATTTCTTATTTTTCTCTATCATATCTATAAAGGGAAATTAATCTTCAATTAATTACTTTACCACATATATCATAACTAGTAACATCTATCAACTATCACTATCAGTACTAAGATTTTTTGAAATTTCTTTTTTTGAACTAATATTTTTGAAAAACATTTAAAAAAAAAAGTTTTTCACATGTTTACATCCAACGGGCCAGTTTCTTTTACTTACTTATTTTTAGGTGAGATCATTAGGTATTCCAAGTTTGTGGATGTGAGGAAATTTGCTTGTATAGTTATAAATTGAAAAAGTCACAAAAATTTCCCAATTCAGCATGGGATAAAGGTAAGAGAAGATGTAATTTTGAAGTAAACATCACACAGCTGCAATTGTGACCAACAATGGTGATAACAAGAAGGGACCACTGTACACTTTTCAGCACCTCTATTCTATTCTAGAAGATTAGATATTTTAGGAAGTGGTCAATCATTTCAACCAAGTATCCATATGGATAATCATGTGGAAAATTTGTGAAAAGAAAGCTTTTTGCCTTTGCTTACATATTTTTGGGATTTGGAATATTATTTATTATTATTATTATTTTGCAGACTTCTTCATTCTTCTCATTAATGTTAAATCAATTTTCAATGATATAATAAAGGTTTCCTCCCATACAGTTTAGTGGGTAATTGCTCTTTATCAGGTTTATTCGTCCTCTGACAAAAAGGGTTTAGAATTAAATCTCTTTTTATCTCTAAAATGCATAAAAATGTTGATATGATATTTTTTTTCTAAACTACTTTCTTTATGAGTTTCAATCATCATAAGTTAGTTGTTTAAATAATATTTAAAATAAATAAATATTTTTATTCTAATGTTTGTTGAAATTTTGATAGACCTTAAGTATTAATGTTAGTTTCTAGGTATTATTTGCAGATATCTTATCCAAATACAAAATGGAAATATAACACTTTTATGTTTATTTTAAAAAAATTATGCTAATGTTGAAAATATGTACAGTCATATTAATTTTAAAAAAACTATAAAATGATGTAAATAGAATAAAAATGCTTGACAGACGTCCTGAGTGGATTGGCCAAAAAGAGGGATATGCATTCCTACTTGCTATTTAAGAAGAGACTAGTAATTCTTAACTAGCCATAGACTATTCTAAATATATACAGTATACTTTACCAATTTTATATACCTATAATAATATATTAATTATATACGCTTTAAATAATATCATGAAATAGGTAATATATTAGTTATAGAAATACTTTACCAATTGTTATCTATTACATGATATAATTTAAAGGGTATTTAATTATTATAAAGATATAAAATTGATAAAGTATGCCGTATAAATGAGTATAATTTCTATATAATTTATATATGCGTCACATTTTATCAATTTTATATCGTTATAATATTTTTTTTTTCTAATCATGAATGTTCTGGTCAATTTATACATATTTTTATTAATCTCACGCATCCTTAAAGTTTCGCGAACAAATAAACTTTAAATGAATTTCAAAATAATTATAACTATTAACTATCGAAGCAAATCCCAAATACCTTAATCAAAAAATTTACCGTTCAATGTTTTATATCTTTATGATAATATATTGATTACTTTCCATGATGGACAAAAATAAAATGATTGATCACGAAATACGAAGGATTTGTTTTTTCTAATTTTTATTTGATTTTTGTCTTAATAAGACTAGAATCTAAGACTAAAAATTTGGACCCAATAAAAGGCCCCCGTGTCCTTGTCATCGAGGAAGGACAATTTATTCAATGCGTGTGCAACATAAAGCCATAAATACAATAAAATTATTTAATTCGAACATATCACATCAAAATGCGCCCCATGTCGAAGACAGAAAAACAACTAGCAGGAAATATCAACAAGCAAGCCATAGTTTTCTTTATCATTGCCAGAAAAAACCCTAAACCTTGGGCTGCTTGATTTGTAATGAGGAAACCATGTGGAAAATTGATTCTCTTTTTCTCATAAATCAACTTTCCAACCGCTACCAAGACCAAGTCTCGTTGTGGGGTTTGACCCATAAATTAGCATATGAACACGGGCAAAGCCCTCGTACCGACCATCACCTATGAGCATGGAAGCTTTGAAACATGTGGAGTTCTAACGAAAAACGCAAAGCAATTTGTAAATAAGTTTTTTTTTTCTAATGGTCGGAGACCAAGCTTAAATCTGATTTTTGATATATTACTAGACATAAATGTTATCAAGTAGGGATGAACAAAAAAATAAAAACTAATTGACGTAAATCAAATCAAAAAATAAGTTAATTAAATCAATAGATTGGATTTTGATTTTGATTTTGATTTTATATAATTTTCAATTTTAATTTCGATTTAGGTTTATATAAATAACATAACCAAAACCAATAATCGATTTTTTTTTAGTTATACGATATGGTTAACCAATTATGCTCACCCCTATTATCAAATTGCTTGACTTGAATTGTCATGTGTGCAAAGGTCAGCCATTCCAATTTTTAATTATATTGTTGTCGTTTTTATATAATTTAGTGCATATTAGCCTTTATCAACGCTTAAAGGTAGCATCCAAGTCTTAGAAGGATATGAAAGAGTTTGGGAAGTGCACGTAATTGGAAGACTTTTGCAGCATACGAATACCCATGAGAAAGGAACTGTTGGGATATAGACTTCAGACAGCCCATGCTCCATTGTTGAGGATATTAATGTGGCTAGCTACTGAATTACTTGGACCATCTATCTTTCAATTTCAATGCCTAACACTCGTGTTATATGCACGTCACCTGCTTTCGTATATGCATATGTATGTATATATCTATATCTATATAGATATAGTGTCGTGTCTTGTAGGCAAGGAAGTTTGACTTTTCTCACTTATACTTTATTTACAATATTATTTGGGAAGCAAAATAATTTCGATAGTATGGGTGGGATGTGATATGTAGGGGAAAGAATTTTTATGGATGTAGATGTATATTTACGAGTTATTAATTGTATTAATATGTTTTAAAAAAATAAGACTATATCAAACTCATAACTGACAAGTCCATATGCTTAATTTAATTGGTTATAAAGTTTAACGTTCAAGTTTCAGTATGGACAATTTACTATATTATATTAAAATTTATTAGTTTTAAAAAAAAAATAAACTCATAACTAACGATATATAATATTAATAGTCTGTATTTGACTATGTTATGAAGGTTTATACGGTTTGGTGTAGCCGGATTTTATTTTTGGAAAAATTTAAATCCTTTTATATCCAAGAAGACTCGAACTCCATAGCAAGATTATGTTTTCATTAGAAATTCATCAACCCTTTACAATTGGGCTACAAATCTTCACTTATTAATCCTTGTCAAACTTATGTAACTTAAACATGCCCCATTGGTGTTCAAACTCGTTGAGTAAAAAAGTTTGTTATTTATCCAACTATCCCATCTATCATAATTCTCTAAATCTTTAGACTAATTAATGTCAAAATTATATGGTTTATCATAACTACATTGACCGAAGTATCTATATGGTAGGGAGCGAGTAATTATAGTGTTTTGTCACAAATGGAATAGAGTTGGTGTAGTTTGTTAGCAAGGCATCATTTTTCGAAAGTATAAATTATTAGGTAAAGGTCGGTAATAAAGTGCACCAAGGAACTTTGAGTCGGTTTGGAAAATACGCCCACGCTTCGTGCATATTGTCAATTTTTCAACTAATTAGCAATTACTTTGGTGGAAATTCCACGCGTTCCCAAGAAATGACCATTTATATTCAAAACTCAAAAGGGTGGGCTTAATTTTGGTCAAGCCAGCTAGCTGTCCCCGCCTACATAGCAAACACCGTCTAATTATTAATTGGCCATGAGCACATTCAAAAAATAAAGGTGAGATAAAGATAACCTGTTGTGAAAATTAATAACGCTGCGTCGACCATAGAGTTCCACGTAGCAATATCTGAAACTGAAAGCCACTTGGGTGGTCCTCATTGTAAAAGTACATGCATGCATGTAGTGGAGACCAGATGGGGTCGCCTATCCCCCACCTTGCTGTTTGATATGTGTCGTTTGGTAACCGAGAAAAGTTTTTGTTCCGTTTTGGGTTGTGGATTCACTAGGATTCAAGATCTAGTACAACAAGTTGTTGAAGAATAATTAAGTCACGCGTGGATTGTGAGTATATATAGGTATTTTATGTATGGAGGATGTAATGACTTTGGCTTGGTAGAAGATCTTTAAACCTGGCCCAGTAGTATCTGGATCAGTGATTTTTTGGGAAGTTAATGATCTTTTTTTACTTGACTTTTAGCCTGTTTTTGATAGCCTAAATGTTGTAGTAATTGATTTTTAAGAACATAAAAACAGATTTACTAATCAGAGTTGGATTACGTTGCTGTGGATCAAAGCCTCTGAGAGTTCCTAGGGAAAAAACAATATCCTATAATGGAAAAACCTCAGACAAAGAAGAACAGGTGGCCTAACCGATGTTGAAATATGATGGAGCCAAGAAACAGGAATCCTAAATAATAATGAGGATAATAAGTCTAAAAATATTTCACTATTGCATACATCTCTTGGGTAATAATCTTCAGCCTCAAGCAAGTGAAGAACTCTCCACTTAAGGTGCCCAGACAATGCCATTTTGTTTTTTCTAACTAATGCATGCATGTCATGACTGGTGAAGGACAGAGCAAAAAAGAGAAGCCTTCAATGCGCAGTATTGTTCATGATCATAATGCTAGATTTGGGTATCCCCGGTTTGTTTGATTCCATTCGAAAAGTTTTAATGTGCGCGATATTACAAATGTGGTACCGAAGAATTGACCTATAGCCATATATCGAAGGATTATCACGCATAATAAAGATATTTTTCTTCTTATTCTCGTTTCAGACTTTCCATATATGCTTTACATATCATGTTTTTATGTCACTTAGTATAAAATGTTGTACCCACTATCCATGTAATACTGAATGAATGGAATGGAGATTTCTAGAATATTTCACATCACAGACAAAGCAGTAGCTAGGCCAAGATCTAAAGACTTTTACTTTGGTTTTTTTTTTTCTCGTCGTTTCGTGGCAAACAAACATACAGAGCTGAGGGATCTTGCAGTAAGTGAGTCTCTTAAATGAAAATGGCACATCGGCAATTGAGATTAGATCTAGTCGCATGGCCATGGAGAAACGGCGCGAAAGATATTAGAATGGTACACATCTTCGATCCAAAAGGATGAAGCGGTGTAGCTACAAAACTCGGATCATTCTAGTATGACGCTAGTTTCAGCACCATTAACCAGAGATAAATTCCTTCCATGGAGCAAGTCAATGAAAATAACTTTAGGGGCAAAAAACAAGTTGAAATTCATCAACGGGTCATGTGAGGTGCCTTCGGTTGAGCGACGGAATATTCTCTATGGAAACGAATTGATTGGATGGTGTTATCATGGATCTTGAACTCCATGATGAAAGAAATAGCAGAGACATTTGTTTATGCGGATTCTACAAAAGTGTTATGGAAGGATGTAGACAATAGATTTGGGGAAAGCAACCATCCTCTAATCTATTAGATTCGGAAAGAAATTAGTACCACTATGTAGGGGAACATGTCTATAACACAATATTACTCCAAGATTAAGAAGTTGTGGGATGAATCAACTGTTTGTATTAACACTCGAAATATACCTTAAGCTTGTTTCAACATGTTTGAGGTATTTGTAGGCATAAATAAATTTTCATAAATTAAATGTGCAAAATATAGAACAGAAACCTGAATTGGCATACATTTAAGGACAAAATTGTAATTTGTCAAAAAAGTGACTTAAAAGTCATGTTAATACATTAGAGGTCAAAATAAAATAATGGGAAATTGAAATACGGTATGGTCAAGAGTTGGAGGACTAAAGGTAAATAAATGAAACTTAAGATGAGAGGAGGAGACCCAAAATAACTCATTTTTGGTCTCCAAACAAGGAAGCTTACGGGAAGAAGAGGAGGAGGAAGGAGAAGAAGAGGAAGATAGGGAGAAATCAAGCCAAGGTATGGATACATGACTTTTGTAGGGATCTTTGGAGTTTGAGTATGAAATTGTATGGATTTTGGTATGATCTTTGTATATAAACTACTTGAGTATGGATATTGTTAAGAGCGCCTCGAGATTACTGTTCCTTAGGTTTTGTGTTAGAATGTTATCTCTAACTCTGATTTAGCGAAGGCTGAAAATCCCTAGTGGATAATACTTAGATATGGAATCCTTCACAATTCCAAGGTTTTGTAGAGTTTGGTGAACTTTGGTATGAATCATTGGATTCTTTGGCTAATTAAAAGTGTTTATGGAGTTGTTTGGAGGGATTCCATGTTAAGTATTATCAACTAGGGATTTTCAACCCAACTTCCCTTAAATCTAGAGTTAGGATGTATTCCTAACAAAACCCTAAAAAAAGGGAACCAATTAATCTCCAAGGAAAACCCTAGCAATCCATACCCAAGTAGTTTATATACAAAATCCCTAGTTAATAATACTTAGATATGGAATCCTTCACAATTCTAAGGTTTTGTAGAGTTGGGTGAACTTTGGTATGAATCCTTGGATTCTTTGGCTAATTAAAAGTGTTTATGGAGTTGTTTGAGGATTCCAAGGTGTTAATTTTTATGAAGAATGAAAAAGAAGAGAATTATGGAAGAAAAGTGCATGAAAAATGGTGAATTCTCGCTATCGCATATTCGAACTGCACCCACTCTTAGATGCAGACGGCACTGCGGATGCAGAGTGCAAACGGCACCGGTATTCGCCTCCAAATCGGTAATCGATACCGCCTCCGTAACCAAATCGGCACTGTACCCGATCAGAGCTGCACTGCACCGATGGCTTCACAGCCCCAGATAAATGACACCCAAGACTTCGAGTACTTCCTAAGATTCCCGATTAGTGCCACGACACCCCGATTAGTACTTCCTATGACTCGACAGTGCTACAAGACTCGTTCAAAAGATTTCGACATTCCCGCTTCAGGCAATACGACTTCAAGATCAGAACGATCTCTCGATATTTATTAGCTGTGTCTACTCATTTATTAGTAATCGGCCCAGTATTCCCATAGTTATATGAAAATAACCTCGAATGATCGAATAAGAGTAAACAATGTATATCGTTTCCATCCAGAATACCTACTGCATTTCCGAATAGTGAATAAGCTCAGAATTCCTACTGAGATCCGAATAAGCATAAGTATGTTAGAAGGCAAAGTAATTGTATAAGTTCAAAGACAGAACGTGATACAAATTTAATATTTGTTATTGTTATAAGCGCACTATAATCAGTAGTATATGCATATTATCTATGTTTCCCACTCAAGCGCAGTTTAGCACGGGTTTTTAATCCGTGCAGGTACAGTAAGAAAGAGACAAAGATCTCCGCATTCGCCGGGCCAACACACAAGTAGTTCATCGCTGTAGGTGCCGTGCCTGATCTCAGAATGCAAAGTATAGTTTTGTATATGTAAATGGACTCAGAATCGTATGTATACGACAACGAAACACCACTATGATGGTAGTTTTATTTTTGTAATTTTGTATACAATATTTGATTCAAGACTCAGCCCACCATCACACCGGGAAAAGTAAGCAAAGAGTCCCAAGATATGGTCTCGCACTCGACTTCTGCCTGGATCCGTCAATCGGGTTGGACTGGGAATCGGG
Organism: Tetrastigma voinierianum; assembly: GCA_016808115.1. Taxonomy (NCBI): domain Eukaryota; kingdom Viridiplantae; phylum Streptophyta; class Magnoliopsida; order Vitales; family Vitaceae; genus Tetrastigma; species Tetrastigma voinierianum. The sequence continues at coordinate 407,366 of JAEQBH010002671.1, read as the reverse complement.
GTGTCACAATTAGAACCCTTACCTACTTAGACTGAAGTTGCGAGATCAATTTATAATTATAGAATTTCATAAGGCACCTCTATAGACCGAATGAGAATTTTGAATGAGCAAAAGACTAGATTTTACTAATGGAACCTTTACCTACAGTTAGCAAAGCTTTTTCATTGATTCTCAAGATAGAAAAACATAAAAGTAGCCAAATGACATGCATGGAGAATAGTCATATGACATCACTATTGGCTAAACCCTATACCAGTCCAAAGAACTACATGTATAATGGATGCGTAGAGCAACAACACATGAAAAGGAACTTTAAGGCTTGCACACGATCAAGAGGAGAATATGTAGGGTGTACTAATTTCAAAACCACTAGATGACTTTTTAGAGGGATAAAGAGAGTTTGCATTAGATCAAACATGAATGGGCATACTATATTACATGTTTCGGGCCCAGGATACCTGTGATCGATATAAGAATCTAAAGGCGCAAAGGCTCAAATATCTGAGCGCTCAAATGTCAGAAACATAACTAATATACCTTAGACAATGAAGGTCACATTGAGCCAGACATGAAAACAACCATCTTAGAAGCCATAGATTGGACACATCATACAAAGAAGCAACTAAGCATTCAAGGGATAAAATTCCCTTCTCACATGTCAATTTTTCTTAGACTGAATGTGTAGGTATGCCTTCCCATATCAGTCTCACTTCTCATGCAACCACAACTTTGGGAAGGGGTGTATGGATCATTGATACAAGTGCATCAAACCATGTGTAATACCTTTGATTTTCTTGACCAACCCTAACCCATTCACTCACCGCTTCTAGTTTATCTCCCTAATGGCACTTCTCAGTTTGTTAGTCATTTTGGCTCCATTCATCTTCACCCTAAGTTGTTGCTTACTGATGTCCTTTTCATCCTCCGTGATAATTTGATTTCAAGTAGGAAAACTTAAAGGCCTTTTGTATAATATTCGGTTCATTTTTTTCTTCCTCCTCTTATCTTTCGCAGGATATTGAGAAATGAGTCACAGATCACTATTGGGAAGCTTGTTGGTTCTCTTTACATTTTGGATGATTCCTGTTTTTCTTCTTCCCAATCTTTGTCTCAAGCACTTAACGTGCATTCTTTTCCTAAACCATGTGTACATAATACTTTGAGTAATAAAATGCAAGATTTGGACCTTTGGCATCATAGGCTTGGACATGCCTTTTCTTCTCTTCTCAAACATGTTCCTTTTTTATTTCATCTTGACTTCCATACCCTGTCATGTTGCTCTATTTTCCCTCTTGCCAAACAATCCATATTGTCTTTTTCCCTTAGTACTTCACATGTTGCTACTCTTTTTTAACTCATTCACATTGACCTTTAGGGGCCTTATAAGCACTAGTTCCATTATGGAGCTCAGTATATGGTCACCATTGTGGATGACCATAGTAGGGCAACTTGAACATATTTGATTAATGCCAAATCTCATACACTTTCTATTGTTACTGGTTTTCTTCGCATGGTGTCCACCCAGTTTCATTCTCAAGTGCAAACGATCCATTCTGATAATGGTAGTGAATTTACGAACACCCAATTTTAGACCTTGCTTGCTCAAAATGGAATTCTCCATCAACGGAGCTGTGTTTACTCTCCCCAACAAAATGGGGTGGTCGAACGTAAGCACAAACATCTCCTTCAAATTGCTCGTGCTTTTCTCTTATACGCTCACCTTCCCAAGTTGTTTTGGGATCATGCCCTCCTTATGGCCACTTATCTTATTAATCAACTGCCCAACTTCGTTCTCCATTAGAAATCCCCTTGCTAGTCCCTCTTCACACCCACACTTCCCCTCCCTAACCTTGGGCGGTGTTTCAGGTGCTATGTTTCATTAATCGTCACAATGCCCGCCGTAGATAACTGATCCCTGCGGCTTCTCGTTGTATCTTCCTGGGCTTCCAACTTGGTATGAAAGCCACAAGCTTCTTTATGATTTGTCTCAGATGTTGTTTCTTCATGAGTCTATTTTTCCTTTTCTTCTCAAATTTACTACAACCTCTCTTCCACTTCCCTTATTTTCTTTAGAGTCCTCATTTTCATCTCTTTCTCCCACCCCGGATAATGTTCCTTCCCCTTTTGTTCCTGCTCCTCCTTCCCACTCTTCTTCCCCCCTACTTCCTATATTCTTCCTCCCCACCGTGGCACAAGGTTCCACACCACCCCTACTTGGCTCACCGATTATGTCACCCATTGTTCCATCAGTACTTCCTCTTTGCTAACTTCTATCTCCTCCCCTAATGAACCTACCTCCTATCACCAAAGAGCCATCACCCGCTCGGGTTGATGCCATGCACAACGAGTCGCAACCCGGGAAGCCAAATCCACACTCGAGACCTAACTGCTACCCGTCGATAAATCACCTGGCTATTGTCATGGCTTACAAGATCAAACACAACCCGGATGGCAGCATTGATCGTTATTAGGCCCGGCTTGTCACCAAGGGCTACAACCAGGTCTCAGGGCTTGAGTATACTAATTCATTATCTCCTGTTGGCAAGTCAGTGACTGTGCTCCTATTTTTGTTGTTGCTGCTTCACTTTCCTAGCCTATCCATTAACTCGACATCAATAATGCGTTCTTGCATGGGTTCCTCGATGAAGAGGTTTTTATGGAGCCTCCCGAAGGTTATTCTACTACTAAGCCAGGCTAGGTTTGTTGTCTATGCTGCTCTCTTTATGGCCTCAATCAGGCCTCTCACCAATGGAACTCTAAGCTCTACTACAAACTCCTTACTTTTGGCTTCTAGTGGTCATCTCATGACCACTACCTCTTTACAAAGTGTAGCACTGACTCCTTTTTGGCCCTTATTGTCTACGTTGATGACCTTCTTATTACTAGCACTCATGAACACCTTCTAGTTCAGGTCAAGTCCTTCTTGGACTCTACTTTTTCCATCAACGATCTTGGTCATGCCCCTTTTTTTCTTGGTGTCGAGATTGCCTCATTGCCTCGTGAGATGTGGCCCCATTTAGCGAAATACATTCTCTAAATCTAATCGTGATATTGGCTCGACCAAGGCTCACCCCACCTCTACTCCTCTACCACTGGGTTCCAAGCTTGCAGCTGATGACAACCCTCTCTTTGATGACCTAGAGCGCTACCGCCGCCTTGTTGGTCAACTCCTCTATCTTAATTTCACTCGCCTTGATATTACATATGGGGTGCAACAACTGAGCCAGTTCGTCTCTGCCTCTAACCGCTCTCATTGGGATGCCGCTATGCATCTTCTTCGTTATCTTAAAGGTACTCCTTCTTGTGGTCTCTTCTATCCAGTTGCCAGTTCTCTTCCAAGTGTTCTCAGATGTTGATTGTGCCTCCTGTACTGATACTCGTCGTTCTCTCTCTAGTTATTACGTGTTCCTCGGCCCTGCCCTCATCGCTTGGAGAACCAAGAAACAGCCCCTGGTTTCTCGATCCTCCGTTGAGGCTTAGTACCGGAGCATGGCTACTGCTACTTGTGAGCTCCAATGGTGTCTCTATCTCCTTCAGGATTTTTCTGTTCTCTCCAGCTTCCTGTCCCTCTGTGGTGTGATAATTGGGCCGCCATCCACATTGTCGAGAATCCCGTCTTCCATGAACGAACCAAACTTTTGGACATCAATTGCCATTTGGTTTGTGAGAAATTTAAAGCTGGTATGCTTCGACCCTACCTTGTTTCTTCTCCTTCTCAATTGGTCAATATTTTTACCAAGTCCCTCTCCTCTTCTTCATTTGATCGTTTGTCAAGAAGCTTGGCTGACATTCCTTCTCCCGCCTCCAACTTGAGGGAGGAATGTAGGCTGATTACCGTGCAAGAAGATATTTTTCTTCCGATCACGCAGGTCTCGTTCTGTACTCCTTCCATATATGCTTTACATATCAATGCCATGTCGCCTAGTATAAAATGTTATACCCACTATCCATTTGTAATAATCGAATGAATGGAATGAGATTTGTAGAATATTTCATATAAGATAATTTACCCTGTACTGGTTTTAGTTTTTGTAATAATGAATTTCTTTTTTTTTAACTTAATTAAGGTTTTCACGTAAATTGGTATCTCCCAATTTTATCCTGACACTATCTTCATATGCTTCATTCATGTTTCATCATTTTTTCAGATGTTAATCTGGAAGACATATACCTAGCAGGTTTTCCCCACTATTAGGTAGACGAGAACCATATTTGCAATTAGTGATCACATTTCCTGTGAAACTCTTAAGGGCTTGAAAAGAAACGGTCTTAAATGGTAGTTGACATCTTTTGAGATTTAGTGGAATGGTTAATAATTAACAAGTTTGACAAAATGGGTTAAGGGATCCACCTCAAATCTGCCTTTCACGTGCTGGGTTTAGGCTGGATCACATACTTCATAATAAGCTGAAGAGTTGCAGAAAGAGATAGTGGAATTATATTTTAAGGAGAAACAAGTGGAAATTATTATCGGAAGACAGAATTGAGAATGCAATCATTTTTTTTCGATGATGATCAGACAGAAGGGCCCAAGTGTTTTTCACGTGAGGAGAAATAGAGGAACTCAGCAATTGTGACGCCTTTGAAACACATAACCTAATATTAGCATGGCTTAATTTCTTTTTCTTCTCTTAGATTTTATTTTATTTTATTTTTTTTTTTTTTTTTTTGGGGGGGGAGTTAGCTATTTCCTCCTTATAGTTGGACTAATCTTGTAGGTAATTTTCCTTGTATTTATGTTTCAATAATTAGTAAGAGTTAAGAGGAAGTTTTGATTGCCGAAAAATCCTAAGGCTTTGTTTGGTCTTTGGAAAGTATACCAAGGAAAAAAAAAGTGTTAAGAAACACGATTATTCTATATAAAATTCTTAAGGAAGTCATAAATAATTTGATAAAATATGACCTACTTTTTCTAAACCCTAGCCTCATTTTCTCTCATCTTGTTCTCTTTTAGCCCATTTTCCTTAAGCAATGAGGGGTGATTTTTTGGTCCTTTTTTTTGTCTCTAAACTCACCTTGTAATAATTTTCCATTTTTCTTTATAACAAAGCCATTTATTCGACATAAATTTGTGCTTATTTTTTTTCATAATTTACTACACACGCGCATGTAATTGGTTGGCCACTCGTATGCCAGAGTGGTTGTCGTCAGATTAGTGCGATCGCTTATTTATGCTTTTAATTCAAAGAATTCAAATGAATAAAATATATACGATCAAAAATCAATAATCGTCAATATGCTGAAAAACTTGAGTCACCTGTATTTTAGAAACAATAGTAGGATAAATGATTTGGTTATCTTGTTTGGCTATTTTATGAAAAATATAAGAAAAATCAAATATAATAAAAACTAGTACTTAAAAATGTATACATTTTCTTAAAAAGATACATTTTCAAATTATTTAATTTTTATACTTTTGAGCTAAATAAATAAAATGAGTTTAAAGAAACGAGTAAGAAGAATCTCTTGATTTTAAACATGTTTATTTGTCAATGAGACCTCACTTAATGGTTAAGGGTTGAACGGGTTATAGGAATTAAGGAACAGTAGTATGTTTATCCTTTTTCCTTTTCTTTTTTTTTTAGAATCTATTTTCTTTGTCAGGCATTTTCCTTTCAATATTTCTGGAACCAAACATAGGTGAAGTGAATCATAAGAGATGAAACCATACATAGTCACGTGAATCATATGAAATGAAATGACCAAAGCATTACGTAACTCGGTCTTCTTTTCTTGGCATGCCATGTGCTTCGGCTTCATCCTTATCCACTAAACGCATGGTTACTTTCAGAAACATCTACCATTGTCCGATTTATCAAAAGGAATCAATCATATGGTTTTTGAAACAAATTCAAAGCCTTAAATGTGGTTTAAATTAAACTTCTGGACAAAGATATCTGTTTCTTAGACATGATTATCACTTCTACTCCTAATTTTTTATAGTTTTCTACATTCTGGAAATTAAGCCGGACCATGATCGATCATTTCTGCCACCATAACCCAACAAAAAATTCACTTCCTTGCAATCAAACTCTATTTGATTTAGAGTATGCCTAGACCTTACTTTACAAATCCTCATTATTTAATTTCGTCGGAGAGAAAGAAATCAGTGCTTGCTAGTATAGTACCCATAAGATTCCATCGAACGTATTGATCATTAGACCCTAGACCTTTTCTCCAACGTAAATTATGAAATTTTTGTAGCTTGTTAATTTAATTCTTTGACTAGGTTTAAGATGTAAACATGTGATATTATAAGAAAAAATACACTTAATGCGGGTAATGCCATCTGCAGTTGTAGCTTGAAATATGAACATGCCTGATGAGTGAGAATAGGAGAGGGTGGCATGGTCATAATACATCTGGGCAAAGCAGCCAGGACCATGTGCCCTCAATTCTTGCTAGGTAGGGCACTCTACTAATAACTTTGTCTCAGCTTCCAGAAGTAGTAATGAGTTGAATATTCCACATATATATATACTGATTCATTCAGTGTGAATAGAGGCTATATATATTGCTTAAATTTAATTAATTAATTAATATATATATATATATATATATATATATATATCCCGCAAGGTATGGAGATGGTCCTTTGCTTAATTAAAAAGATAGGGATTGTTCAGATAAAGGGTCGGCCTCAGTACTTGCTGGCATCGATCCTGCTAACTAATATTCGGAGAATATGATCAGTCTGTGTTGGAGTTTTAGAAGTGTAGGATGAATGCCTGCTGCAGTGTAACCTCACATGGCTGTTATGGGAGGGTTTGTGATTGCTGATTCCTGGCTATTTGCATTTCTTTGTAGGTAGGTAGAGAGAATGTTGACTAAGCATATGAACGAACAGATGGTGGTCATGGAGAAGGACCTCCTACGCGCTTCTAAGCTATATAATCCCATATTACCTCTGCTCGTAGGACTATGAACTGCCTAAACAAGAAATGTCGCCCTCAACTCTATCTAAGAACTCTCTTTAAAGGAAAATTTGAAGAAAAATAAAAATATTTGTTTAAAATTAATTAATGGATTTAATTCTATATATTTATTCAAACTCATTTTATTTGTTCTAACCTAGTTCATAAAGGCTAATAAATTTAAAATTATTTAAAATCAAACATGAGAAAATTATTTTACAATATTTTTTTCTTTTTCTAGTGCTTTTTGAATTCCAAGCTGATCCTATAAATACACATTTATAGATATCCTAAAATTGAATAGCCTTAAACCCTAATAAAATCAATAATGAGTAATATGTCTTTCACTAAAATCCCTAAAAAATGATAGAAAATATTTTTTATGAAATTGAACAAAATTCAAGGACACAAATCTAAGAAAATATATATAAATTTTTAATTTGTAATCTTTTTTTTTCTTTTTATATTTTTATTTCTTATATTTTTTCAGAGAACATAGTATTGAAGAATTAATATAAACTTCCCAATTTTCTAGGGCCTGCTGAATTTTGAAAGTATCAAAATAGAAAATATATATAAAAAAAAAAAGATAGAATGAAAGGAAAATTTAGAAAATAAAATTGCTTAAACTTAATAAATTAATTATCTATATTTATTTAAACTCATTTTATTTGTTTTTTTTTATTATATAAAGACCATAAAATTAAAAATATGTAAAAAATTTGAAATTTTTTTATTATATTTGTCTTTAATATTTTCTGAGAAAATCATTTTCCTTACACTTTTCTTTTTTTTTTCTTAACATTTTCGAGCCTTCGGTTTCCAAACCGAACCTAATGGTATGTAAAGAGGTTGATTGTTCCTTTTATATATATCTATATATCTATATGTCTATATATTTTATAGTGATATAAGTTTGTAGGCCGACCAACAGGATTCCGGGTGAATTGTCGAAGGAAATGTCTCCTTAGAGATGTGATGTTATTCTTGGTAGAGTGGTCACAATCTGAGCTATACCTATAAAAAAATTTCCCTAGATTGTGGCATTTCATGATCTGTGTAAAGATTCCAATAAATTGATGCCTGCCAGTTTGTTGAGCTCGTAGTTTGGGTCCTAGGCATTGGGCCTGGAGCTATTCTTCTTTATGAGGGTTGCGGCTAATCACCTCCTGCCCATTCTTCTAAAAAGTTTTTTTTTTTCCCTACAAATGGGATTTAAAGATTGAAAATGTATTGAGCCCATCTATCCCCTTTTGGATCCAAAAGGTTGTCCGATTTGGATCTAAAGGGTTCTCCCTAGTTACGACTTTTTTAAAAGTCGCTTAACAAAATAAAAAGCAGACATATTTATACATGAAAACTTCTTTATATTCAATATGAAATATGACAAACATTTCTTATACAAACACACATAAAATTACGAGGTCAAACGAAACAACCTACACATCCGAATCGTGATCATATCCGATATCATTTGTACCCGGGATGATCAACCATGTAGATATTGTCCTGGCTTAGACTAAGCATTCTTAAATTTTAAAACTAGCCTTACTAAATTAAGAAATAATACTTATATAAATAAGTTAACTGCCTTCTATCCGGGAGGTAGATACAATAGAAAATGAGGCCCTTAAGACCTCAGTTCAAATGAGAAGAGTAGAATTGTAAGACAGAGGTTTACAATTCAATTTCGAAAAGAATAAAATATTACAACGTGATATGCAAAATAAATAAATGTCAAAAACAATATTAAAAATGAGAAATATCATATTTCTTTTAATAATTAATTATGGATGTATGAATCTGACTTGCATCTCAACTAATTCCAACTAATCCCACAAAACCTCGAAAATAAAAATCAATTAAATCCTCCCATCACCTTAAGGGACTCCAAGTCTCAAACATAATCGATTTTCATTGCAATTATATGAACTCTAAGTGATTTTTGAATTGAAAATTATTTTAAGTTTAATGAATATCACGCCAATACCAATTATATAATCCGACAGGTATCAAAACACAAAAACTAAAATCACCAAATTTAACAATATTAAGAAAAATAGAAGCATCAAAAGTTTTCATTCCCTGCCAGCCCCAAAGATGGGAGACAATGGATGAATATCTCCGGCCGGCAGGATGCTCAATTGTTTGAGCCGAAATCCCTTGGGCTAAATCGGTATGCAGTGAAGGAAGCCCTTTGGCATATGATAGATCTCTATACTGAGTATCAAATTGGGTTATTGTTAAGAAAAAATAGGACAACATTTTAAAGTCAGAGGCAAAGGCAAACAGGATAGCTCAGATGGTAGAGCGCTCGCTTAGCATGCGAGAGGTACGGGGATCGATACCCCGCATCTCCAATTTTTGGGTTTTATTTTGCTCCTTCTGCCTATTTTCATTACGACCGACCCACCAATATTATCTATCATCCATCCCACTGATCATTCTGCATAAATAACCACATCTTCAGAGAACTGGGCCCATTTTCGACATGGGTTGGTGAATTGGTGTTTAATGCCATTCGTTTGAGTGCTTGGCTTGCTGGGTCCACAGCAAATGGGCATAGAACTATACTCATCAATCAACTAGCTGCCTTCTTCCGCTGCTACAGTTAACTAGATTAGCATATGGCGTGTAAAGCCACAGCACAACTTCATCTACTTTTGACAGTTATTCTTTTTTCCTTCGTTTTCATGGTTAATTCTGTGTAAAATGTGCTTATCATGTTGGTATTGGGGTGATCATAAAGAGATGATGAAAAATGAAACTGAATTTCTTGGTGAGATAATAAAGTAAATTATGGTAGGAATTAGGCAGCTTGAACAATAAGACTGTCAAGGGGAGTTTGAGAATAATAGCACAACACAAAAGGAAATTCCACAATTCATGTATTGTCAATTGTCATGTGGGAAGGAAGATCTACATTCGTTAGTTCATTTGAAAGTACAACTAATGCTCTGTCATCTTTATTCGATGGATATGAAAATTCTAACATGATGAGAGGAATCCAGAATGAAATGAAGCAGTTGGATTATTACAGACTGAGATTTAAGTCAAGCTTATGTTGATCAGACCCTTGACTTGGCAGTTTGTCCACATGAAAGCTTCCTGGCCAGATTGATTCCATTCCTTCTTCCATCACAAAGGGTGTCCAAGCCATGCTGAACCCTATGTTAGGATGATTAAATCGTGCCGCCATTTCGGTCCCTTCTCGGCCTGGCTTGTGAGCAAGAGAGTGAGGCTGGGCGCCCAATGATCTGACTGTTAGAGAGTTAAGAGGAAACCCCATGGTTGCCATCATCATCCTGTGAGATTGGTACCTTTTAGCTGCTCCCCTTTCTCTCTTATGTGCATTTTGATGACCCCCTAAAGCTTGTGAACTGAAGAACTTTCTCATACAGAAATTGCATGAGAAAATCTTGTTACCAGCTGGCTTCGATTGATGATCACCTTCTCCAGTTGTAAAGGCCTCATTTCTGCTGAGGCTTAAACTCAACCACCCTCCCAAATTATCATCTCCATCATCTGACCTTGTCTTTGATTCAGCATCTTGGTTGTTGCCTGATAATACCTCATTTGCTTCTTCTTCCCTCTGGCTGATTGTCATTGACAGCTTCCAAACTATACTGTTTATGGGGATTTGCAGACTTGGAGTAGAGCTTAAAAAATTGTGACGCCTGGTTTTAAATATGGAGAAAACAGGGGAGGATTTTAATGGACAGGAAGGGAGGTATCTTAAGGGAAAGGCAAGGACAGTGGATATTATTAAATTTATCCATAAGTGTTCCCACCTAGTGATGATAGGATTTTTAAGAGGCAATGCTTATGTCACGTTTTACTATTGGCATCTCCAAGCTTCGGATTCGCTGCTTCTTTTATTCTCTTCCTTAACTCTAAATGTCATCATCTACTGCATGATTCTCTCCTAGAGTGGATAGATATAACTGAAAATTAACTACATATCCACACTGCCATTATTAATGCTTAGTTCTTTCAGATCCAATTTGCTTCTCAAAATGCTTACCATCGAAACCGAATAAACCCATCATAAACAACATATAAAACAAAATGATACGGTTTTCACGCGAAGTCAGAAGCCTGCATATATGGGTAGATGTAGTTGCTTAATGACACTAGAGAAAGAATGGTCCCAAGCAACAAAGAGCTGGACTTTTTTCACCTCATGCTTCGCTTTTATTGACCCTTCTTCTGCTTCAATTCAGACCCTGCAATGTTATGGACCACCACTTTTATATTGGTCTTAGCAGAGTCACATGTGTACCCTTACATACAAACAGAATGGTTAACTGCATTAGAAATTTGGAGGCCAATAAGGAACAGTTTGAATACTGTCTTTTATAGTGAATCACCTTTGAGATGCTGTTTAGTGAGATTAATGGAAAGGTGGGGCTTTTGGACAATACTATAACTCTGTTTCCTGTACTTGGCTCTTGCTAGTCAAGTTGCTATGTTGGAAATATATAATAAATATAGGCAACTACCAGAAAGATGGATAGTTACTGTATTTATGTGAAAAGGGGTGATGAATGAGAAGCTTTATAGCTGATATTTAAGTGAGTCGAGATGCTGTTTTTATTTATTATACATTGGATGCAATACTATATTTGTTCAGGGGTGGTTAAGGCCATGATAATTAAGTAATAATGTAGATAAATGGTAGGCAGAGAGGTGGGGGTGTCTTTCATTTTTCATGTGGGAGGTTTTCTTTCTAAGCGGGGAGAATCTGTACAGTTGTCTTAAGGTAGTGGGCTTTGTATATGTACAGTAAGGGAAGTGAATTGAGAACCACTTGTACTTATTCTCAGAATCTAGTTCTAAAAACTTACGCAGACAATTGCCCAGTTTCCCCATAAATATGGGTGTTTGTTGCTCTTTCTTTGTCTCTGTCTCTGTCTCTGTCTGTTTTTCTCTCTCTCTAGACCATTCGTATAATGGTGTGGATGAAAGTAGCTCTGTTGTTGAAGCTTCTTTGTGATAAAATAATTGCAGTATTGGACTGATGAGTCAGTCCTGGAATACTGGACTTGTCTAATTCAATCGGGGTTTTTCTTGTACCACTCAAACTTGTAGCATTATTAGTTAAAAGGCTTAAAACAGTGAGTGGTTTAGAATTTGGTTTTGAGTGCTCAAACAGCTGTGGTAGGGCATATTTAAATGACACTATTACTCTAAGTTTCTGCAGGAATTAAATTAAATTCTCATGAATTTTTCAATGGATTCTGACAACAAGGGGGGGTGGGGGGATTTGTCATTGGTGTAGCTTTCAATATGACGAAATTGTGGTGCAAACTTATCAGGTGAGAAGTCCAATATATATATCTCACATTGTTGTTCCAAAAGCTTGGCTAAGAAATAGTATCCTGAAGTAGCATAACATGTCTGAAAAGGGTACATTACTTCAAGAATCTCCCAAGTAAAACTAGTTTTATTTGGCTTCCCTGATATATTCTCTTGGGTGCTTCCATTTTGGCTGATTCTCATTTGAGAATATAAACAGTGCTTTGCTCATCACTCCAAATCTGGAAAATGACCCAATACCATTCTTCTCATCCATCCTTGTTCCCTTGGATCTGGTTCCCACCTTGAGATAAGCAAGAGGTCTCTCTCCATGTTTTCTTACTTTTCTTTTTCTTTTTCTTTTCTTTTCTTTTCTTATTACCCTTCTCACCCATTACTTATCACTGACATTGTTGAAAAATTCAGGTTTCTTAAGCCATTTGAGGGTCCTCAACTGGTTTTCTTTTGGGAGACAACAATGTTCACCTACTTCCTTTTCCAAACTGACTACTCCAGTTGCTACAATGGAAAGCATACAGAATATCTGCAGGTTGCAAAAAACTTATCAAATCTGCCAAAGATGAACTGGGAAAACTTGAAATTTTCAAAATGTCAAGTTTGAATAATCTTACTTTGGACTCAATCCAAAACACATTCAATTAGTATTCGGATCTAGGAGAGACAGTTTTAAGCTGGCTGTGACTGTAAAAGCATGTTATGGAATTTATTTTGTAAAAATTATTTGGCAGGGTTAGCAGTTGGTCTTGGGTTCAACAAGTCTGAACCACAACAGCCTTATCAACAACATTATTCTGAAACAAGTGGTCATTAACGTTCACTGCAGCAAAGCTTCCCACTGGGGGAAGCGTCCAAAGCCCTAATGGATGGCCAAAAACAAACAGAAACTGCTTTGCTTCCCACTACCCTAGCTTCTTAAAATAATCAGCATATCTTCAATTGGAAAGCCCATAATGTGTTGCAGCACGTGAAAAAAATGGAAGGCAAGAAACCACCGACATCAGTGCCATTGGATAAGGTGTCTGACACAGTCCTAACACCATCATGTGCCAACTTCATTTTTCCATGATCCATAAGAATTGTAATGCTGCAACTGCATTGTAGACTACTTAAAAGTAGTTGTTGAGGAAAAGATTACAAAAAAGGGGAGATTATGTGACTGTTTGTTACAATTTTTGTACCTGTTTTTTGTCCAAACAAAAAAGAAGATCAAGAAAAACAGAAAAAACAAGTTTAGTTCCCAGCCTTTTTTTTTTTTTTTCTGAAAAACATGAGAACACTAAATTCAAGGAACAAAAACAGTTTTTAATGAACACCAAAATAATGTTTTCTGTATTTTTAAAAACCATTCTAAAAAACAATTTTAAAAAACAGGAATCAAACAAACTCAATATTTACATACACTGTAGCGGAGGTAATGCATAGAAGAAATTTTTTCCAACATGCATTGGTGTAGCAATGTTATCTTCTAATATAGTAAAAGAGTTAAATTATGTTTCCAAGTTTGTTACATTAAACAAAAAGATATTACATTGGTGTACTAGTGCATATTGGAAGAATTTTTTGGCTTGAGGATGAATTTTTTATGCATGGCTGTCTTTGGTTCCCTTTTCTATCTTACCTACGAACATAATTCCTCCAAAGATAATTGAAATATGTCTATTTTTTTATTAAAAAATAGAATGGACTTAATTTCATTTATGATAGAATATAATAAATCTTTCTTCCAAACTAATTTAAAGCATTCATATATTGTAAAACAATTGCTATGAGTAAATCACTATATGCTCACCCTAATGTTCCTGTCTAAGGGTCATAGCTAGTGGCGCCAAAGATTTGAAAAACCGGTAATTCAAGCATGTCCTCAACAGCCCTCTTCACCATTCCACCACCACCCGCCACCGCTTCTCCGTCCGTTACCTCCGGCACTCACCATCTTATTTCTACAAACAGACTCTTAGTGTTGATAGACAAATCCAAGACCATCAACCACCTTCTCCAAATCCACGCAGTTCTCTTCCGCCACGGTCTCGAGCACCACCCCATCTTGAATTTCAAGCTCCAGCGCTCCTATGCATCTCTCGGCCGCCTCGACTACTCCGCTGCTCTCTTCGGCCGTACCCACAATCCCAACATCTTCTTTTGGACCGCCATCATTCACGTCCACGCGCTGCGCGGTCTCCATGAGCAAGCGCTCAATTTCTATGTCCAGATGCTAACTCAAGGCGTTGAACCCAACGCCTTCACCTTTTCATCTATCCTAAAATTATGCCCGATTGAGCCTGGAAAATTGTTGCATTCCCAAGCGGTCAAGTTGGGGTTTGATTCGGATTTGTATGTGAGAACTGGTCTTTTGGATGTTTACGCGAGAAGCGGGGATGTTGCGTCCGCACGCCAACTGTTTGATACTATGCCTGAAAAGAGTTTGGTTTCTTTGACAGCGATGCTTACTTGTTATGCTAAGAATGGTGAGCTTGATTCTGCACGAGTTCTATTTGATGGAATGGAGGAGAGGGATGGCGTGTGTTGGAATGTGATGATTAACGGTTATACTCAGAATGGGATGCCAAATGAGGCATTGGTGCTATTCAGACGAATGTTGAAGGCGAAAGTGAAGCCTAATGAAGTGACAGCGCTGTCTGTTCTCTCTGCATGTGGGCAGCTTGGGGCACTGGAATCTGGAAGATGGGTCCATTCTTACATTGAGAACAATGGTATTCAGTTCAATGCCCATGTCGGGACGGCTTTGGTTGATATGTACAGTAAATGTGGTAGCCTAGAAGATGCTCGCTTGGTTTTCGATAATATCGATGACAAGGATGTTGTTGCTTGGAATTCAATGATTGTGGGATACGCAATGCATGGATTCAGCCAAGAAGCTTTGCAGCTTTTCAAATCAATGTGTAGGGTGGGTTTGCACCCAACTGATATTACTTTCATTGGCGTTATGAGTGCTTGTGGTCATTCAGGATGGGTAACAGAGGGATGGAGTATTTTTAATTCAATGAAAGATGAATACGGGATAGAACCAAAGATTGAGCATTATGGATGTATGGTGAATCTACTCGGCCGTGCTGGGTATGTGGAACAAGCATATGAGCTTGTCAAGAACATGAATATTGAGCCAGATCCTGTTTTATGGGGAACTTTGCTTGGGGCATGCAGGCTCCATGGTAACATTGCTTTGGGAGAGGAAATAGTACAGTTACTGGTTGACAATAATCTTGCTAATTCTGGAACATACATTCTTCTTTCTAACATTCATGCTTCGTTAGGAGACTGGGATGGTGTTGCGAGGTTGAGGGCCATGATGAAAGACAGTGGCGTAAAGAAGGAACCTGGCTGTAGCTCCATTGAAGTGAATAATAAGGTACACGAGTTCCTTGCTGGAGGTCTGAATCACCCTAAGAGAAAAGAAATCTATGTGATGTTGGAGGAGATAAATGGTTGGCTCAAGTCTCATGGGTACAAGCCACAGACAGAGATTGTGTTGCATGACATTGCAGAGACAGAAAAAGAGAGATCCCTTGAAGTTCATAGCGAGAAGCTTGCTATTGCCTTCGGGCTCATCAGTACCCGACCGGGTACCACGATCAAGATCGTGAAGAACCTCCGGGTGTGTGTTGATTGTCATGAGGTGACCAAGTTGATCTCAAAGATCACAGGGCGGAAGATTGTTGTCAGGGATCGAAACCGCTTCCACCACTTTGTGAACGGCTTATGTTCTTGTGGGGACTATTGGTGAACTTGATTCTATTTTATATGGGTTGTAAGAAACAGCTCCTGTTCAGGAGCTATATTGCTATTCATTCTTCAACTGCTTGAGATTCTAATTCATTGTATCAGCCATCATGTGTCAGGTGAAATTAAAACCTAGTCAACCCGAAAATCTGTTACGATTCAAACCCAGTTAACTAAACCATCAGAACTTTAACTTCCTAGAATTTAACCTGAGCCAGTCCACGTAGTTCATATCATATGGTCTGGGCTTATCTGCCCACCAAAAACTAGTGTGATTTAACCCAGCCACACAGAATTAACTAATGATTGCTTCAAAGACGCAATCAGGCTAGCTTCTGGAAGCAACAGTTGTTATAGACTTAAATTTTTGCAGGAAAATAAAACAAATCAAATGCAATATTGCATTGAAGGTCCAGACCCTAATCAGTTGTATAGGCTTTTGTTTTGCAGGTGAAGCAGTCACCCTAACATAATGAAGTGTCCAACATTTTCTTAACACAACCTTTAATAAGAGAATCAGGAACACATTTGTGAAGAAAAAAAAAATTCATATATCCAAAATATTTTGCAAATATGAAGTCTTGAATCATGTTAATCATTGAAGTGAATCTGTACAGAATGGTACCGATGTATCTCATTCAGAGAGCTCAAGAACACTACCAACTCGCGAAGTCAGACATAAGTTAAAGTCGTTCAATAACAACATCTACTGTAAAAATGAAAATCCTACCCAACCAAATGTTAAACCCCCTCCCCGGCCTTTCCCCTAACTCTTCAATCCTTCTTGATATCAAGATAATCCTGTATGTCAACATATTACCGGGAGAATTTTCAAGTCCCTACATTCTGAAATCCAAAACACATACTGTATTGTTGGCAAAGCAGGCAGCAATCTTGTCACCTTCCTTATTCCAGCAGACTTCAAATATGCCACCATTGCCAGTGTACGTCTTCACAATCTTTCTTTCTTTCAATGACCAGATATGCATGGATCTATCTAGAGATCCACTGGCCAAGTACTCACCATTTGGGCTAAATGCAACAGAGTAGACTGGATCCCTGGGTCATTCAATTAAAAAGCACAACAATCAAGAAGTGAAGTAGGATTGGTTTAGGGCCACCAAGATACTGTCATGCCCCAAAACCGCCCATACCCCCCAGGACTTCCCAGATATTGACAAGAGATGAGGTGAAGAAAGAAAGAAACTTCATACAATGCACAAATGATTAACAAAAAAAGGGGAAAACAAACTCAAAGGTTATGGTAAGTGATCAACTTTCATTATTACAGTACTTATAGGTCAAAGCTCGTACCACCACATAAATGTTAATAACTAAACTATTAACATTACCCCTATAGCCGCCCCCAACATTTTACCCCAGAACTTCCCAGATGCCGACCAGGGATGAGGTGAAGAAAGAAAGAAACTTCATACAATGCACAAATGATTTACCAAAAAATGGAAAAATAAACTCAAAGGTTAGGATAAGTGATCGATTTTCATAACAGTACTTCTAGGTCAAAGCTCGTACCACCACATAGATATTAGTAGCTAAACTACTAATTGTTACCAGTATGCTAATATAGTACTTTGTATACTACAAGTTCCTACTAAATAATAAAAACGTTATGAAAAACGGATAACTCTATTACCTGTGGCCATTCAAGCTGCAGAGAAGTTTCCCTTGTTCCACGTCCCATAGCTTCACTGTTGAATCAAATGATGCACTGCACACAACCAGATCATGTTTTTTATATTTTGATCAGAGATAATATTTTCAATATTCAGTTCAAATATCTAATCAATGGCCTTATTAATCAAGTTGAAATGCTGTGAGTAGCTAAAGTTTCTATTATGAGTCTATAGAATAAATACACAGTTTCAAAAGGCGCAAGGCGCACCCAGGAACAAAAGCCAAAAGCATCCCAGGGCTTAGGGGCAACACAAGGCACATGCCTGAGTGAAATGAAATGTGACCATGGATGCACATTATTTATAAAATATGATTCAAAATCTAAATGAATTAATAAAAAAAATTAACATCCCTAACATTTAAAAGAAACATTCAATAAAAAAGCAGAGAAATTATATAAATTTCAATATATAATTAGAAATTTTAAGAATAAAAGTGTTTAGAAAGGAATTTAAAGTCTACAAGGCACGCCTTTTCAATAAGACGCACGTTTTGGATAGTGAGACGCTATAACCAAGGAGTGGTTGTGATTTGAACCTAGGCGCACCTTTTAAGACTATGTAAATACTAAATACAGAACCATTTGTTTCCCCTTTGATTAAAAATAGTGGTCCTAGAAGTCACTCTCTATGGGATGTACACATAGTGCATGCAATTTGCACAAATTAATGAAGATAAATCATAACTGAATTCATAGAAGAAATAATCCATTTACCTTGCCAGCACCAACTGCTGGTTAGGATTGTTTGTACCTGGACCAGTAGGACTCCATCTGATAGTATATATTTCCTGCAGAACAGCTCATTAATGTTTGCAATAATGCTAAAAAGAAGCAACAGATAAAGAGGAAACCAAGAGGCTACACCTACCTTAGCATGCTCCCTCAAATCATGAACATACTTTTCCTGCTTCATGCTCCATATCTGCATCATGATTTTACAGATCAGATGCCAATCGGTAAATCTCATCACTAAAAAGCAAACTAATGAAAACCAAAGGAAATAAATCTGATTGCCTAGATAAGATGACATCCATAATACAGATGGAACCTTCCTTTTCAAGAAAAGAAACCAAGACTAAAAGAGGAATAACCATACACATGTGCTTTATCAGAACCTTATGAAGAAAATTAGTCAATAAACTTATGGAAAAAAAGAAAATTATTCAATAATTTAATTAAAAAAGTTAGCAATAATAACCTTGGCAGTGATATCGTCAGAGCAGGAGGCCAATAATTGCCCAGTGGGATCCCATTTGACACAATTCACTTCACCCTGAAATTGCACATAGTTCAAAGATTACTTATGAAATCCTGGCATCTGTATGCACAAAGTCTCAGTGAAAATATGTTCCACCAAAATCTGGGACTAGCAAGTAGCAATCACCATGTCAGCAAAACAATCGTTGAGCAACAATTTTATGCTTTATTGGCTGATGATTATGAAACATTGGGTGAGCTAAAGACAGAGGAGAAAGAATTTGAGTTTTCTTAAGCATCGGCCTGCTTGACGAGGACAATTTATAATTTTAGGTGCATAATTTAATGATCATAAGAACAAACCTGATGGCCAGAAAAAGTTTTGATAGGGCGATTTTCTCCAATTTTACAAACAAATATCATATTATCCGTGGAGCTGGTCGCAAAAGAAACATTATTTCGCCAGTCTACATCAAGTGTTGGACCTGAAGATCATGCAACTCCCATTTGGTCAGAATGAAAAAGAATATTGGTGAGCAGAATAAAACAGGTTCACTTCTGGAAAAAGGCAGCTATCTGAAGAAAGAAGGCGCCAATGCCTAACACAAATTTCGTCACCTGTATGATATTCAAACTGTTGCTTCCATTCTTCTGTTTTCACGTCCCATACAATGGCAGTTTTATCACAGCTTCCAGTCAGAAGATAATCACCCTTTCTATTCCACTTTAGAGAAAATATAGGTCCTTTGTGTTTGCTCAAAGTACTCCTTAGTTCACCTAGGAAAGAATAACACCCATAACATGAAGCATAAAGTTTTGAAACTGCAGTGAAACTAAATAAAGAAATTATCTTGGTAAACTAGGAAAAAAAATTATCCCAAATAGAACAATAACAAGGGGATAGAAAATATCATTATGGTGAAAAAACCAAGACAAACAAACAAAAAAGAACACACACCCATGCACAACAAACCTGCAAGAGATGGTAGGACTGAAATTGAAAGTTAAATGAGGAGAAATGAATTCCAACTGTTGTCATTGTCTAAACATCCTAAATAATAAATTCCTGAATAGAATGCTGCCATTCTCTTTTAGTGGCTTTTCTTCATATATTAATTGCTCAAGTGCCATGATTGCAGCTCAGTTGGTTAGAGCGCTTTATGTCGTAGACATCCACAGGAGTTCGATTCCCAGTGGGGATAGATACTGTACTAGCCTTTAGTTAAATCAAAAAAAAAAAAAGTGCCACGATAGGAAACTCACACCCTCTAAACATTCTTTAACAGTGTTGAAAAAGGAAACATAAGTCACTGGTTGAAATGTGACAAAAAAGCAAACAATGGGAAAATGTGGAATGACATTAGAATAGAAAAAAAAAATTGATAAATAACATTAGAATAGAAAATAGTTTTGTCTAAGTTCCTCTATAACATCAATTAACAATTCAAACTTGCTCCATCAAGTTGAATGTCATCAGCATGTAGAAAAACCAACCATGTGGAGAAAACCAAAGCTAGAGTGAAATTTTTTCAGGATCTGCTCTACACTATCTCAAGTGAAAAAAGCTCCCTCAAATACAATAAGTTCAGGCACCTATAAAAAAAGAAGCATCTGCAAACTGAGCCAAATTGTAGGCTTCACTTTTTTTCCATGATTAATATATCCAATGTGCTCAAGGCTTTGATTGCTAGGAATGAAAAAGGTTAAAAGAATTATTAATAGTTGTTCAGTAAAGCATAGTTTAGTCATTTTCTTTTATTTTGTAGATGTCCATATAGAGGTTCTATACTCTTTCCTTAAGAAATTTTTTTTATATACAAGTAAATACTCTTTCCTTAAGGAATAAGACATTTTTTCCTTTTACAAATCTGCTATCAGAGCATGTTTGACCCAGAACCCAAGGCCCCCACCCTCCAACCCCCAAAAGAAACACACAAAGGAAAAAAAAAACGTGAGTTTTGTGGAAAAAGGGGGAAGGAGGAATTGGAATTCCGTTCATTGGTTGTAATAGAGAGATGCCTATGTAAAATCCAAGGTCAGTCAATGACGAGGGAGGATGAGGGCAAAGTAGTTTGAAAGAGCAACGGCAAAGGCAGGTTCTCAACTAACGAGCTTTATTTTCTTTTATAGTTACCTATTAGAGTTTACTTGGACTTCTTAGATTCCTTTGAAGGCAAGTTCTTTTCCCCCACTTAAGAGCATGGATGAAAATTTCCGATATTTCGGCCGAAATATCGTAGTGGATATCGGAGAACAACCGGCGAGAAATCGATCATGGAAGTCGTTTGAGGAAGAATGTCGAAAATCGGAAATTTCGTAGATATTTAGTAATATGATATCGGACCCGAGAAATTTCGTGAGAATTTGATTGAGTGGAGTTTACATGCGCGTGGAATTTTTGCTTCAAAATATCGAAGATATATTGGAAATATCGGTAAAATATCGAATATATCGAAATATCATTAAAATATCAGATATATCGGGATATATCGAATATATCCGAATGACAGGTGAAATGCAACGATCCAGCGGTTATGGATTGTCCAGAGCAGTTTAAAGAAGATAAATAGTCGTATTTAACGTAAATTAAATCAGCGGTATAATTAAATTACAAATATTTTTACCATCAACGGTTATTTTGATAAAAAAATCTATAAATACCTCTAAATCGTCGATTTGATGCAAATTTTCTACTAAATATCTAATCTTCATTTAACTCCCAAAAGAATTTCTTTGTGATATCTCTTAAATAACTATATATTAGTTTTAATTTGATAGTTTATATGATTATTTCATATTTTAAATTAGTTAATTTAGTAATAATATATTAATAAATTAACATTTCATGTTCGTTAATTTTTGGAAATCAAGTTATATATTAGTTAATATTGTGTATGCATATTATAAATTTATAGTATTATGAAGTTTTAATATTTTAAATTAGTTTAATTTAGTAATATATTAATAAATTAATTTTTATGTTAGTTAATATTTGAAACGAGCATGTGGACTGAACCCCGAATTTCCTATCCATTGGAGGATTGTAGATATAGTCGAGAACGTTCATATACTTATGTTCAATCTTGTAATAGATATTATCGAACTGTATTAATATTGAGTATGGTATTGTCTTTCTTAAAGATTGGATCTATCAAATGAAATGTTGCGATTAGTGCGCCTCGACATCAATCTTCATTTTGATTTTAAAAATTCATTGCAATTTATATATTTGATTATTAATGTCATTTTACACTTTTAGAAAGGATCTTTCTATGAATTTCAAAGTATTTTGTTAATTCGATATGTGATATTAAGCAAAAAAAAATATCATAGATATATATAAGATATATCCGATATATCCATAAAATTTAAGTACCGATATATCCATCGAAATCGATATTTCCAACCTTGCTTAAGAGGCTTGTTAAGGGAAGGTATTGATTATGGGGGAGTTGGAGGGAGAGAGAGATAGAGAGAACCTCATCCGATGAATTGGAATCTAATTCAGTTAGGCAAGGAGGGGGGGCTTTACTTATTAAAAAAAGGAGAGGGGCTTAGGTATTCATAGCCTTATAATTTTCATCAAAGCTTTTCTTGGAAGTTTTTATAAATGATAAAACATTATATTGAGAGAAAAAGAAGCAAAGCAGACAGCCCTAGAGAGTATACCAGAAGCTACGAAGAACAGAAGAATTTTTAATATAAAAAGAGGGCTAAGACAAAAACTAACCAGCCCACCTAACAAGCTACAAAATACACAATAAGCATCTTACAAAAGAAAGGTCCACATCAGGTATCAAAGTTGCCACTTCAAAGGGTTAAAAAAGACTTGACTATCAAGCGAAACTACTCATCCTCGAAACTCGAAACACAACTTTGATCCTCTCCTTCCAAGTACCTAACAAACACCGGGGAGCTACCGCTCAAACATAACATTTTTTCTTAGAGGAAGACGAACCCGACCCGAGTGATACTAACCGGAAGGAATAGACTCAACCACCTTCTGATAGATAAAATAAGGTTGTCCCAATTTGAAATCTTAGGACGGATAGATGCTCAGACTTCTTCACTCACCTTTAGAATGGGCCGCCTAGCTGGCTAGGGAGAAACACAAACTTTCTTTTTAGTTGAAGGCATGTTTAGTTGCTAAATGGTATACTCAAACTCATGTTATGGACTAGTTCGAGAATTTCTTTCGATACATACCCTGATTTTCTTAGCTCTTAATTTTGTGTGGAGTCCTGGACATTCTTGTACAATCACCTACATGAGAGTCTATATGAGCAACCACATGGGTTGTTACACAAGGGAAGGCTATTTGTGGATCAAAGCATTCTCCTCGAGCTTGATTTGATAAATCGAAAACTATTCTTCTCTCATTTGGTTCTAGAAGATGGAATTCTAATCGCTCTAGAATGTTGAGATGATATGATTATTATTGATAACAAAATATGTATTAAGAAGTAAATGAACCATGAGGGGTAGCTCAATTGGTGTAAGGGATTGTTGGGGTGGAGGCTTACCTGATGGTCCAGCAGTTCGAGTTCCTCGGGTAGAAATAGAGGTTTTAAGGCCTAACCAGCTTTAGGGCCCCAGGTAAGTGGCGTAAGGCGGCCCCGAACATCACGGTTATCAAAAAAAAAAAAGTATTAAGTAAATGGCTACCTGAAAAATACCTCTTAGATAAAAGATCTTAGGTTATCCCATTACTTCCTTGATATCGAAGTACAAATGAAAAAAGTGAGATTGTTTTGCCTCGATAGGCCTGAAATTGACCCAGGTAAGTCACGAATTTTATTTCAGTGAGTTCTATTCGATACTTAGGAAAGAACCACAAATTTCGGGCGTTCGAGGAATTACGAATCTCTCCACAGGGCAAAATTGCTAGAGATTTTTCATACTGCCAACCCACACAACTCCACCACTCCTTATACACCTAAGAAAACACCAAATATTCCCTCCTAACTGAAAATCCTACTCAACAAAACAAAAAAAAATCAACACAGCCAACCCAACTAATTTGAACTCCCCTTTTTACCCTTGCACCTCGTATGTGTAAACTTGATTTGGGGTCTAACAGTCTCATAGGAAATATGTATTGAATTTGCTTAATGAAAACTAGCATGCTAGGAGTAAAACCAAGGAACAAAATATCGGAAATTATGGATATATTGGTACTTGGATTTCTCAATATTTAGGAAAATATTGGTAGATATTTTGTAAGAAATATCGATGCTTGAAAATTAACAAAAATCTTTTGAGGATTCGTAAGATTACTTTGTTTGGAACTATAAAAGGAATAAATAAGCAAGAACTATATACTTGTTGAAGTTAATTTAAACTTTAGACTAACATGATGTCAATATAACAATTTAATATTATGATATCTATCTTATTTAATATTATTATGATATTTAAATATATCTAAGTTTCTAACATTAAATAATTATAATTGTTTAGTAATATGTCTAAGATCTAAGTTTCAAATATTATATAACTAAATCTAAGATCTAACATCTAATTTAATTTAATAGTATCAAATTTAACTAAAATAAAATTTTTTTTTTTTTTTGATCGATAAAAAAGTAGTATATGAATGGAAAGAGCCTGAAAGCTCCCAAGAGTACCTGAGAGAGGGGAGTGCAGTGACACCACTCACTCTTTATGCAGCCAAGACAAAAAACCATAAAGAATTTAAGTTATCAATATTGCACATATTTATGACCACAATGTAAACAAAAGTAAGTTTTCATCCTATGAAATTTGAGGAGCGCCGATTACCGAACCCATACACTGTTCTTCTGTAACAACGTCCGAAAAATGCAAGAGGACGCCATCCACACTCTCTTCAGTTTTTCGCCCATTTGGCACGCCGCGAGGAGGAAGTTGACGACCGTGCGGAACACAGTGCATCGGTAATTGCGAAAGAAGATCCATAACATCTTGGCTCCGAACAGATAAACGGTGATCAATTGTTTCCTCCTTCACTTCGCATAAACATCACGTTTTGCTAAGGAATCCCCCCTCCTCGTAGTTGGTCCAGTAAGCACCTTACCTGAGAAGCTTCCCAGAAAGCCCCGATTTGGGGGGAGCGATTGAGTTCAGATTGATGGAATGAGGGAAATCTAAAGGGAGAAATCATGACTACTATCATATATCTAGCGAGAAGCCATCGATAATAGACTCCTTAACATTAATAGGCGATCCTCATGGATGGCCTCTTGTTGTGAAGGAAATGAGCGGCTCAGCGCAACTATTTCGATGTTAAGGTGCGAGGGAAGGCGGGGCCCAAATCCTCCTAGAAGAATCAGGGCGTCACAATATACTAAGCGTCTTTGTGGCTGCCAAGTTGAACAGCGTGGGGAAGCGTAAGCGCTTGACGTGGTCTCATCACCCCACGGGTCCTTCCAAAATCCCAGCCTTCTACCATTTCCTAAGGAAAAATTAGTGTTTTGAGAGAAGGTGATCATTCGCTACGATATCTTTCCATAAGCCCGATTACCAAAAGCACCCACACGAAGTCCACAGTATTCCCGAGCCCCGTCTTCCTCTCCAAACTTAGTGCCGATCACCAGTCTCCCGAGAGTCCCTCTCGGTGCGAACCCATGCAGCTAAACTACCTTGATGTCTTGATTAAATCGGAAGGCCTCTCCTCCTAACCCCCTATACTTTTCTCTAGGCAAACAGTTTTCCAGTTGACCAGATGTGGTTTACGCTCAAGATTCCCTCCACCCCAGAGAAAGTCTCTCTGAATCTTCTC
This sequence comes from Tetrastigma voinierianum, assembly GCA_016808115.1. Lineage (NCBI taxonomy): Eukaryota > Viridiplantae > Streptophyta > Magnoliopsida > Vitales > Vitaceae > Tetrastigma > Tetrastigma voinierianum. The sequence continues at coordinate 381,742 of JAEQBH010002671.1, read as the reverse complement.
CAGTCTGAACAAGTGAATGCTGGCGTTACAAGCGAGAGATGAAGTAAATGGGGAGGCTAGACAAAGTACTTCGAATAAGGGTGAGCCTCCCGCCCTTTGAGATATATTGTCTTTCGGGAGGACAATCTTTTACGAATCTTTCTTCCATAGAATCTGACCCAATGCTGTGAGGGAGGGGCCACAGTGCGTGGTGGGGAGGGGACCCGCCTATGACCAAGTTCAGCCGCTAACAACTCCACGTTGTCCACCCTCCCTAGGGGAATAATCACACTTTGTTGGATTAATTCTCCAAAACTACAAGAAAAACATAAAGCGCATTAAAGTCATCTTACTTATCGGTACTTTCGAGTTGGCTTCGCAGAAAATGATAGTATCATCAGCATATAATAGGTGGGAGATGATCAACTCCCCACCATCTCTATCCCCCAATCTGCACCCAGAAATAAAATTTCCTTCCACCACGCGCCTCAGCAGACAACTCAGGACTTCCATACCGATAACAAAAAGATAGGGCGATAGAGGGTCCCTTGTCTCGAGGCCTGCAGACTCAGGAGAAGAACCCCGAGTAGGAGGAGCAGTTAAACATGACGACAGGTGTGGAGATACACCACTTCATCCACCTAATCCATTTTGAACGAAACCCATTCTCTCGGCGTGCAACATTATGAAATCCCACGATGTGAGTCATAAGCCTTTTCAATGTCGGCCCACACAAAATCCCTTTCTCCTTCCTTCTTAAAGTGGAGTCCACCGCCTCTCAGTAGCTATTAGCTATCGAGAATTTGCCTCCGCCAATAGCGTTACGAGGCGAGATAATCAATCTCATAACACTTTTAATTACGTTGGCCCAACTGGCTTTCGATAAAATTTTATAGAAGCGCCCACTAAAGCTGATTGGTCTTAGGTCCTTAAGATCCCTCGTCGTACTTCCCTTGGGCACGGAGACGAAAGTAGCGTTAAGACTTAACAATGATGCGGAAGAAATCGCCAAAGAAACCCCGCCGCCTCATCTTTCACAAAATCCCAACTGAAAGACAAGCTATTGGAAAACCATCTGGTCCTGGGGCTTTATCAGCATTAAGCCCAGAGACTGCTGCTAGAACTTCCTCCTCTGTGAACATTTCCTCCAACTTAGCAGTTTGATCCGCGCCAATCAAATTCAAACAAGATCTGGGAAGGGCGGACACCAATTATTTGAGCGGAGGAGGCTGAAAGCATCGACCAGCCTTCTTTAACCTCAGCCTCCTTAACCAGTCTTCTACCATTGATGCTGATGCTACTAATGGAATTCCTCCTTCTATGAGAATTGGCCATCCTATGAAAAAACCCCGTGTTTGTCCCAGCTTCTTTTAACGAATCTCTCTTGATTCTGTCTCCATGAGACACTCTTCCAAATCAACCTCACTTAAGTCCTCTCTAGCCTTTTCCTCTTCTCTTGCTTCTTCCAAGGACAACTCCTTTTTTTCTCATCCCGAGATTCTACTTAAAGCATATACTGTTGCAGACTATCTAACCTCACATTTCAGTCTTTAAAATTCCTTTCAGGCCTTTCTAATTTCAGAAGCCCAAAATAAAGCTGTGGAGAACCCAGAAAAGTGAGGCTCGCTGCAGATCCTCTAAAGGAGGTCCATAGAAACCCCTCGAACTTCAACCACATGTTCTCGAGGCAGAAGGGTGAAGAGTGGTTAATCGTCTTGTTTCAACATCCTTGGACAGGTGTTGATTCTGAAGGTGCTGGGAGAGTGCTTTGATCCACATTATCTGGGGGTGGCTTTCGGTCATTTGTCACCAAAATACGTCAGACGGGACATCGGCCCAGTTATATATTACCCCTCCAGTGAAAGGACCCCTTGTAAAGGAAGATCTCTAAGCTGACTCATTGAGAATTTCATTAAAGCGCCTCATAGAGGCGATGGCGAAACAATCAAGCTTCACATCATTAGGGAAGAACCACATTGAAGTCTCCCCGATGCACGGGGCCCACCGCAGGCTTTTCTTTGCTCGAGTTCTTCCAAGCGGTTCCTTTTGCGGCTCTTTGCCGGACCATGGGCCACGGTGGCGTGAAAGCCAGTCGCCTGCACGTTTTTCGCATGCAATGTGAAGCCAGCCAGTTCGGCCTCCTGACTCAGGCTTTCTGGCAATCCAAACACTAGGATACGTAGAGCCACCGGCCTCTGACCCTCCACTCAACGGTCTACCCACGTCTTTGCAGGCATCGATCGAAGACAATTTTTGAAGTTTGGTTTCTTGCACAAAACAAACCAAGTCCACCCTCTGAGACCTAATAAAATTTCTAATAACATTTCTTTTGTTCGGATTGTTCGCTCCTCTAACATTCCACGAAAGCTTTAGCTTCATTTCAACTTTAGCAAGAAGTTCCCCCAGTCTCTTCCACCTCTAATTTGACCCTTTCCATCGTAATTTATAGTATTCAAGCTTCATAACTCCACACTCTCGCATTTAAATGCCAGTAAGATTTACCTTCCTTTTATCTCTATTTGTTGGACCTCCATTTTACGCAACAGCTCAAAATCTCCTCTTCAAAACCTGCCGTTGTGATCCCGAGATATTCACTAAATTTTATCAGACAGCTATCTTCCCAGGAATTATATCCCTTGCAATCTGGGCTTACATTAGGAAACTCCTCGCTCAGAGACCGAAGGCCCTCTTCCTTGACTCCGCCAGATTTGGATCTCGACTATTCCCTTCCCCGCTCTCTACCATCGTGACACCACCTCAGCGGTTCCATCTCCCCCACTGACCTCATCTAAAAATCTCTCAGAGCGAAGAATCAACGGTAAAGGTAGACAGCAGAGAAAGGAGAAAAAGTCACCAAGGCATGGTTTTAAGACACAGGCCATTAGCGAGATACGAATCTTCGGGTTCTTCCTCCTCGGGACTTTCAGAGAACACTTCTATCAGCTAAGGGTGACCACGAAACTCCATGTCACTTTGATCTTTGGTAGGTTCCCAGTTGAAGGAGACGGTCGGAGACCACCAGCCCCCATCCCTTCTTCCCAGCTCTTCAAAGCCCCAGCGTTACCCTGGCTCCATATGCCTTCTTGGACATGCGGTAGAGGACCCGCATCCCCCAAATCAGTTTGGATCTTCGGGAATCGAGGAGAACACACCACCCCGGTGAGGCTTCCGTCTTCGACCTCTTCTCTTCTTTTGGACCGGTAGTAACCCCACTATCGACCCTCTTACCCCGATTAGGCAAACAATGTTTGTTTGAGGCAAGCACACCTGGACCAGTTCAGACCAGATGGCTCAACCACTGACTATGACACGGACTTATTTGTAGTCCATCTCTGTTGTTGAAACCCTGTTGATACGGACTTAGCCCACTTGCTTTAAAATTGCCCGGTGACCGAGTCCATTTACTTGTCTTTGCTTCGGCGACCCACGTCATTGCCTGTAGCCAGTTAAGCGAGGCCAGAATGAGCCCCGACACGTTCGACCACTTTCTTGTTTGTGAGGCCACCTCCCAATCGTGGGCATTTGCTCGCTCACGACTTGGCCCATTAGCTAATTTGCCCAGCGAGTCCCAAATCTGTCTGTGCTCCCCTACACCCACACCGTGGTCCCAGCCTCTAGCTCTTCTGCCCCGACGCAGTTTGACCACGACCCAAGCGGGCTGATCCGCTTCTTTCTTGTCCACTTCCTGCGCCTTACGTCACGTTATTACGGCTTTGTCTGAACACCCGCTTTCGCTCATGTGCCCACCGCTAATACTGCTGCTTTAGTTCCTCGACCTTGAATTTACGGGGTATACTCCGATTACGAAGGATCTCCCATGAGATTTACGGTTAATCTGATCACCGGCGCGCTCTAAAATGTCGCTTGGCGCCCGCTGGCCTTACGAGACAACTTTATCGTAATCTAGCCCACTTCACCTCCTTTTCCATCTCACATGCTTCATCTCTTTTGCCACGAACCCTCCACGCCGCTGGTTTTACGCGAGATTTAGGTTGTCCATAGATAAATCGAATTTCTGCTCAGATCCGAGCCTCTTGCATAGTGCCTTTATCTTAACACCCAGTCAGATCACAATCATTTATGTGCATACCTCCTTTGAAGCTTCTTCTACAGGCGAGACCCTTTGCCTTCTGCGGCGAATTAAATTCCAAAATCAAAAGGTCTTTATTTAAAACAGCTAGCTTTAACTCCTCGTTTAGCTCCCTTTCTCATAGGACCCTCTAGCTCCTCTACCATAGGGTAAAAGGCTCGGTTTTGTCTTCCCATCTAGATCCAAGCAACCTTTGCGAGGAGCCTAAATCCTTTCCATAGACGCAGTCTCCAGCATCCACCCTGCCGCGTTTCTCTTCACTTGCCTCCTTCATCGACATCAACTTTGAAATGACTTTCCCCCCATGTAACTATATTTTTACTGAGGCTTTCTCCCCCCTTTGACGGACCCACTGTAGCAATCCTCATGGGTATATTCTCCTGATGAGATTCAGCCATCTCCAATTTTACACACTTGACATAACCCACCCATTTAAACCCCTTCCTTAGGAAGACCCCATTGGTGTCTTTCCCTTCCATGGCGACAAGAAGAGAACCCTCAACCTGTTTCGCCTCTCAACTGAATGATCTTCCATTCTCCCTCGAGCAAATGTTCACTGAGGAACTGATAGCCACAGCCTCTTCAACTCCATAAAAGCTTTACCATCCCTCGATTCATGAATCACGATACCACATATGTTAGTGATGAAGCATTTTCGTTTTTCCTTTGCCTTGAATTTATTAGGCTGGAAATTTTGAAATCATTTAAAGCAGTTTCCATTCTTTCATCTCTCGCATATCATAACTCTGCTTTAATGGATCTGGAACATTTACTGGCCTGATTTCTTAACCGATTTCATCAAATGCATCACCAGAAAAATTCAAAAAAATCAAGGAAAAATAACAACATCAAAACGAACCCCTTCTCCTTCAAGCGTGTTTTGGTGAGAAAAGGCATTTGCTTCGGCCAGTAGACACTAGTGCAAAGCGTTCTTGTGTTGGTGCTCATCAAGAACACTGAATGCTGCCATGAGTTTGTATCAAGTTACTATCTGATTTAATGAACTTTGTGTTCATTCTTGAAGCTTTGAAAAAAGAGGGTTACCACTTTAGAAAGCATTCTGCATTAAGTAATATGTTTCAAATAAAATTTTTTCATAAAATAAGTAATGTAAGTAATATGTTTCAAATTACTAAAATAAGATTATAGTATAAAAATGTTGCAAACATTATATAACTAAAATAAGATTATAGCATAAATTTTTTTCAAATTAAATGTACTATTAACTAAATAACTAATATAATTAACTAAAAATTATATTAGTTAGTAATATTAATATAAACTAATTTATGTATTAAAATATCTAAGAAGTCTAAATTTCTTATTAAATAATTTATAATTGTTCTTAACTAACAGCATAATTATTATACTTAAACATATAAGTTTAAACATTAGATCTAACTTAATTAATTATTATCAAGTGAAAAACTAGAAATAAAACTATCGTATGAAAATATTTAACTATACTTCACTTAATACCAAAATAAAACTAATATACATTGCAAAAATAAAATAATATATTTTTCAACACAAACAAGTACAAGAAACATACATAAATGCTCCCTTTGTATTTATTATAATTAAACCAAACAAAATCTTTGAAATATTGGGATGAAGCACAAGAAAATGTTGAGAGTCGAATGGAGCGGATGTAGAATGAATGAGTTTGTAATGAAAGTGCATGATTTTAGGGGTGTTATATAGAATATTTTAGTCAATAATGTCATTGGATTGTCCAACCGATTGTGATTTATTTCTAGCAGTTGGATTTGATTTTAGTTCAATATACTATGGGGCCCATTTGGATCATTATATATCTTGTTAGTAATCGTTCAGCGGGTGAATCAACCAGATTTAAAACGACCAACGGATAAAAATATAGTGTGGACGCCTTTAAAGCGGACCGAAATGCAGACTTCGTGGATCAAAACAAAACTCTGATCGTTGGTCAGATCATGGCGGTGCAATGGCAAAATTGCGATTTTGGCAATATTTCAACGAGAATTACACGTGCCGCGCTCAAATATCTTCACGAAATATCGATTTTGGAATTTTTCATGTCGATTGCAGCCAATATCTGATATTTTGATCACTTTATACTCCCACGTTAAAATAAACATTTGTTTCATGAAACCTGCCTCATAACACACTCTAAGGAAAAAATGTGAATCTTAATAGAGATGATAGTCTCATGTTTTTAAACAAAAGAAGATACCGGAGTCCAGTGGGTAGGCACATTTATTTGACAATCATCACCTATGATTTTACCTTTCATATTGATACAGTGAGTCAATTCATGCATGCACCTAAGCAAATTTATTTGGAAACATTGTAAAGAATCCTAAAGTACCTCACAGGTAGCAAAGGCGTGGGTGTACTCAACAAAAAGGTGCAGCTCTAGGCCTGATCTTATGAGTTTTTTGGGTGGAAACTAAGTGAGATCCTTATTTGACAAGAGGTTCACTATATTCCACCCTTGTTTGTGGTAATCTAATATTTGAAAGACTAAAAAGCAAAATACAGTAGCTAAACCTAGGGCTAAAAAGAATATAGGAGGCTAGAAACATATAAACTGTGTGAATTATGGCTAGGGTTTACATTGGGACCATACCTTATATAAGGAGGATTTACAGGTTCGTTGTCTGTTAAGAAAGAGATAGGGGTTTTTTTGGCTTTATGCCTAGTTTTTGGGCATGTGATTGTATACTTAATGTGTACCCTTTTCGACATTTCTAGGCATTTCCAATATAACCTCTTTTTATCTACTAAAAAAAGCATGAATTAATGTGGATCCAGAACTTCTCTTGTGAGCAACAGATGACTATGTACTTTGATAATCAAACTGCTATTCATATTGCCAGCAACTTGACAGTCCCGACGTTTCATAAAGAACCAAACATATTGAAATGGATATGATTTTATCGCAAAAATTGTGATGAGCAAGAAAGTAATAGCTACTTACATCAAGTTTGAAGATTAGCTAGGTGATATGTGTTCGCTAAAGCTTTAAGGAGAAACATTTTTTCTATTAAGTATTCCAAATTGGGTCTTCATGATATAAAAGTCCAACTTGAAGGTAGTGTTAAAAGAGTTATTGGTAGTTAGTTGGTAAGAAGTAGTTTAGTCATTCTGTTTTATTTGATAAGGCCCAAATATATGCTTTCTACTCTCTCCTTAACAAACAAGCTTTGTACTATCTCCTTCGGAAATAAGACACTAGTTTCTCTCTCACTCAACAGAACAAGTAAATATGCCAAGAAATCTTACCATTTGTACTCCAAATTCTTGCTTGTCCATCATAGGACCCTGTTGCAAGTAATGCTCCATCCCCCTGCATAATGGAAGCAAAAGAATGAAAATTATCGACAAAATTGTGAATAGCAATACAGCCTCATAAACAAGTGATTGTTAGTATACTATAGCAAAAAAAAACTCACTTCCTAAAAGAACAGAAAAAAAGGAGAGGAAAAAAACTGTTCCATGAAGTGCCTTGTAAAACTTTTTTTTTTTTTTGATTGATAAACAATGGAAGTGCCTTGTAAAACACTTTGCCCAAATAAGAAAAAATGCTCTTGAAGCAAAAAAATAAAAATTTACACTAATCAGAACCTTCATCATGTCATATACAAACCACTATCATGACATCATCTTCACAAAATGACCAACTGCAAAACCAACATCCCAAACACAGCCACCATTTTTTTGTTCAATAACATTAACCACCACCATAACCTACTGAAAGGTCAACACCGTCATTCTTCCTTCAATAGAAGAACTACTACTCTACCTCTACTGTACTCCACAGCCATGCTTCAATCACCAACATCCACATGTAGGCAACCTGATCCAACACCCAAACCAACCAGACAAGGTTGGGATATTCTGCTGATGGAATGGGAATTTGGTTTGGGTATTCAAAGAACCAACCAAATACATTGCTTTGGTTCCATGAATAATGTTACTGACATAAAGAACCAACCAAATCTGTGATTCCATTGCTTTGGTTTAGAATACTTGAACAATGTTTTTCTATCCAGTGACTTCACCAGCAACAACAATTTGACTAAGACAAGTCTCACATTTTGCAGCATAGCTTTTGCATTGACATAAGAATGATTTAGACTTTATCATTTCACAGATTTATGTAACTAATGTTTCTGTAAAAGATAAACTTATAAAAAAATGTTTCTGTAAAGCTTGTATAAAAAAAATGGAAGATTGCAATTTCCAGTGCCTACCAAGCAGTTTGACAATGTAGCAAAAGCAGGAAATCAATATTCACTATTCTCAAAGGACTTGCCAGAATAGAACACCAAACTCACATTCCAATCAAGCGTTGTGACATCTTTGCTTTTCTCATTTGTTCTACCCTTAACATGCTTCAGCACCAGCACATTTGAAGGACCATTTTGCACATTAGATCTACAGGTCCCATCAGCAATTGTCCAAATTCGAGCTGTTGAATCTCCTGACCTAGTTATTCATGCAATGAGACAAACATCAAGTCATAAGATGATAAAATATAACTTCTCAGTGCTGGCAGTATGGTTTAGTTTATCATAACATAAAGAATGATCTAAGTTTTGGGATTCATGCAATCATAACGGCATGCATTACTTCACACTTCATTGTTGCCCTTGACTAACAATTTAAAGTGCCAGGCTCAAGTAATAAAAATTGCCAAAATATGACTCAGAAAGGGAAATACAAAGATTACAGAGAAAGCCATCAAGTAATAAACTTATAAATTTTATTTAGAACAAGCAACAGTTAAGTTTTCATTTTTAATTTTGGTTTTCTAAGTAGGTTTTGAATTTACACTAATGGGAGCTCCAGTGGTCTAAAGTACCTTCTTTGATATATTCCAGTGGTCTAACACAGTTGACTAAGAAATAGAAGTTCAGCATAAAATAAAGTTTTTTGCCTGTAAATATATAAATAATAAAATCACATTTATAGATGGCAGAGTGAAGTTTTAAAATGATATTTGCTGAAGCAAATCATCCTAGAGCATCCCCTTTCCCCTCTTTGATCTTCATAGCTACTTCCATGGGTGGTGCTTGGATCATGGTCAAGGGGAAAGAATTAGTCAGGGGAGGGCATTTCAGAACTTGTTGCTTAAGATAGTTCCATAATTGGGTTGGAAAGTCTTGAGATGTTTCCTATGAGGCTTCAACAGAAATGGAAGACGATGATTGGTGAGAATAGGTTAATTCGGAAGGATCAAAGGACAAGAGTTTCTTGCTAAAAGCTTTATATTAGTATTTGAAGCCTGATATGTGAAGGTAGTTTGGATCTGATCGGTCTGATACAGTGGGGTTCTCTGCATAGAAAGTGGAGTGAAGGCTTTTAACTTTGGTCAATGGCAGCCGGGCAGGGTTCTTCAACAGCTCTAGGGGGCTAAGGCAAGGGGACCTTGTATCCCCGCACCTTTTTTTCGCTGGGCATGGAGACCCTATCCCTTCTGATTGATAAAGTCGTGGTCGAAGGCTATCTTTCTAGATATAAGTTTAATGGGAGAGACGGTAGAGAGGGGTTGGTGTCACATTTGCTATTCGCAGATGAGACCCTAATTATCTGCAAGGACTCCGAAGATCAAATGGTTTATCTTAGCGGATCACGGCTTGGTTGAAGCTTTGCTCAGTTAAGAATCAAGCTGGGATAAAAAGCTTTCTTTTACCTATGGGAAGAGTGGATGTCTGAGAGAAAATGCTCTGGAATGGGGTGTAAAATTGGTCTCTTGCCAGCAGTTTGCACAGGTATGCCTTTGAGGCAACCACAACCTCACAAAGAAGATGTGGACAGGGTGAGGAAAGGTTAAATGAAGGCGGCCCTTTGTAAAAGGCATTATATTTCCAAAGGAGGGATTCTCACATTTATTAAAAGCACCCTCTCTAATTTGCCTATCTACGTTATGTCTCTATTCCAGTTACCCAGAAGAGTCAAAATCAGACTTGAGAAAATTCAATGGGACTTTCTTTGAAGCGGAGGTAATCTCAGAAAGAAAATCCATCTAGTGAGTTGGGACCTTTGTTTGCCTTGGGCTCAAGAAAGGGAGAGGGCTTGGGATCATGACCTCTCCATTCTTAACAGGGCCTCTCCCCTTAGGAAATGGATTTAGGTTTCTGATGGGTTAATTCTCCTTGGAGGCTCCTTTTAAGTTTAAAGTATGGGATGGAGGATGGGAAATTGGTTTCAGAAAGAAGTCTCCTAAGGTAGCCGGATGTGTACTGGAAGGGATTAACAAGGAAACTACATAAACAACCAACATGCGCTAAGTTAACGGTGGGCTTTTAGTCAGTTTTGGGAAGATGCTTGGTGTGATGAGACCCCCTTGTGCCTTTCCTTTCCTTCCTTGTTTGAGGTGACTAGAACAAAAGGGGCCAAGGTGATGGAGTTGTGGGAGGGTTCTGTAACGGAGGGGGGCAAGAATTTTAGATTTTGAAGATCTTTCAATGACTGAGAGTTGGAAACAGTACAACGTTTTATCTGCAAAATCAGCCCTTAAAGAATCAATCCCTCAGTTGGTGATAGGCTTTTATGGAAGGGGACCAAGGATGGTTACTTCACTATAAAAAGCAGCTTTGATTGGTTGGAAGGAGGACGTGTGGATAGTACTTGATTAATTCTTGTGGAATCCATGTGTTCCCACAAAAGTTGGTTTCGGCAGGAGGCTTGGTGGGGAAGGTTCTTACGCCAGAGACGGTGAAGAGAAAGGGGTTCTCTTGCTAGTAATGCCTCTGAAAGGCGGAAGAAGTTATGGAGCATCTCTTTATCCCTTTGCCCCATGATTTGGAGTTTATGGTACGCCCTTGTATGCACATTCATAGGCGGAGGTGGGTACCTCTCCCAAGTGAAAAAATTCAATCACTTGAATTGGACTCTTCAGAAAAAGGATTCAAAACTTTGGAAAATTTGCTCCTTTGTATTTGTTATGGGCGATATGGAAAGAGAGGAACAATGTTATTTTTGAGGATGATTGTTTCTCCTTAAAAATTTGATCATTTTTCTTAGATTTCTTTGTTCTAGGTTTGCGATTCGCGGAAATTGAAGTTCTTTATATTAAGGCGTCTTTTTGCATTATTTAGTGCACCTCTTGGGCTGGTAGGTTTTTTGTCTTCAAGCCCTTTCTTGTTTTTGGCCTTCAGCTCCCTCTGTATACTTGCAAGGCTATCCCGGCTTTTTTGGTTTGATCAATAAACTGCCTTTTACCATCAAAAAAAAAAAGGGCTAAGAAGGATCAACTTTTTTTTTTTTTAATCAAAAGGGTCAGCTTATTCATATCCTTCCATATTGAGCTGAAAGAAGGATCTTGTGGCTTTTCCTATTCTTTTTCATTTGGAGAGATTCTAAGAATTTGGCATGAGAATTTTTTGGAAAAGAAGCAAAGAAAGCATGTTCTTTTTGGGGTCATTCAGAAGGATAGGAACGTCATTTGAAAATTTGGAACACTCGAATTAAGCTCTCAAAATCTTATTCCTTTCCTTTGGGCGAGAAAGTTCTCAATGAGGGTTCAATTTTTTGGCTACCAGTTAAATGGAGGGAAGTTTTTCTGTCTCTTCATCCGCTGCCATTGCCACCTCTCATACATCATTTCCATGCTTCCATGTGCCCTTTTTTGTTAGGTGGTGTTGATAATATTTTTTCTGTTTGCTTGTCAAAAAATTATGGTTACAATGACAAGAATTTGAGTTTCTGCAGCATCAGAAGCCATTTAAGGTTGTGAGCGAAGATCATGAATTATAAACATTGTGGATGATAAGAAATCTTGATTTAGTACAACACATTTCAATTTATGTGACTGCTTCACTAAACCTTTGAACTACCAAAAATTAAGAGCCATACACACAAAATAAAAACCAGTCCAATCAAACATACCCTGATGCAAGAAGTGAACCAGCCGGACTCCATGCACAAGCACAAACCTACAACAAGTAAATAATAATAATAATAATAATAATAATAAAGAACAAGTTAAAAGAGATGATTAGGGGGTTGAAAAGCAAAAGACAATGTCACAAACCTCAGAAGTATGCCCTTCCAGAATAGTCACATCAGAACTTGGAATTTCACAGGCCTGAAATGTTGAACTTGTTGAAATATCCATTGGTTCTGGTCCTGTAAACCACACAAAGGACTAACACAATTTATATGTGTACAATATATAGGGATTGTAGCTTTCATGAGCCATCAACACAATAATTAACACTCTTCTTCTCATGAATATGATAATACCAAAAACAGAAACGAAGAAAGAGAATGGAAAGAGAAAAACAAATACCCACTGCTCTAAATACAACCAACCCTTAAGGAAGAAAAAAAAACCCTACCAAGAAGGCCTAAACAACAGAAAAACTGCTGTCTCAACTGCACAAGGAAGACAATTTTTGAACTAAGAACCCTCCTAAGCCTGACTACAACCCCTTCCCTAGACCCAGCACCCCTCCCTTTCCTCTACCAGTGATTAAAGAGCTATTGTAGTTAACCAATCACTAACTTTCGAATTTCCCTCTCAAGACGTGAAGGCAAAAGGATTCTACACTCTTGTAAACATCATTTTATTGGAAAGGAATGACGTTTTTTTTTTTTTTTGATAGGCTGGAAAGGAATGATGCTTAAAGGAGAATAGAATACATTAATCTCATCTAGAAGAAAAGATAATGAACTTCACCATCCAGTGCCATTTAATTTACTAGACTCATTTCTAGGTTTATGAACTCCAAGACTTGTTGGTAATCTAGTTAACATATTAGGATTCTAGATCTAGAAACCCTAACACCTATTAGGACTCTAATTCTATTGGAATTAGGAACTCTTCTTCTAAGACTTGGGAATCTCCTAACTAATAAAAATTAAAACTTACAAAATTTTATGGTATGTAGGAAGGAAGCTCACAAACATCAGAAAAATTTATGGCATCTAGGAAGAAACCTCTCAAACATCAGAAAGGTAGAAGCTCTCAGTCAGTAAGGCTTCTGGGATACAAAGGAGATGGAATCTCCTTTAGTTGGGGGAGAGACTAAGGCAGAAATAATGGCTCTTAGAAGACCTTTAAAAAGTGGAGTTTGCTAGAAGAAATCTCTTGGAGACATAAGAGAATTATGGATGAGGAGGGGAGATAAAACCATGAAGTTCTTTCACAACATGACATATACTCCGAGGAGGAACCGTTTGGCTAACAATAAGAGTATATTGGTCTAGTTGTCCAATGAGAAAGAGATTAAGAAGTAGGCAAATACTGATCAACATCAACTTGCAGAAAATGGAGATACAAGAAACTAGCATTGATGGGTTGTCCTTTAAGTCTTCTAAGTTAGGATGAAGCTAGGCACTTATTCCTTTCCTAGATGAGGAGGTCTACTCAAACCTTCCAAGTTCAAATAGGAACAAAGCCTACGCCCTAAAGGATTAGGACTTTCTAGCACTTGTCTTAGGACTTTGTTAAGAGTGAAGGGATGGATTTCTTTGGTGAACTCTATGAACAAGGGCCTTGAAAAAGAAGCTTTCAGACGCCACTTCGGTCCACTGATATTGAAGAGGTGCTTTAAGAGGGCAATTTACATATCAATGAGGCACTTGATCATTCTGGTGATGGTTGTTTCTTATTTTTACATGACTTTGTCGCAATTTTTCGGCTATTTTAGTTTTTTTTTTATTCTTCTCCTCTTCTATAGGTATTATACAGTAGTTGGGAGTGTTATTTGGAGTTGAAACATGGCAAAAATTGGGCAAGAGGGGCTGAAATCTCGAAAATCAGGCTTCTAGGACCAAAATGACATCGCTTTGTTCTTCAAGTCCAAAATGCGTATCATGGTGCACTGCAGCTTTTTTAAAAGCACAGCAGTATAACTCAAACGATGTTGTTTTGGATAAGTTAAAATAATGTATCCAAAACGACGTCGTTTTGGTATGTTTAAAAAGAAAATATATATGGCACCAGGCACCGCACATGTGGTCTCGTTACAAAAAAAAAAAAAAAAAACCCCATGGCTTTCGCTGGCAACCTAACGCGAAGAAACCAGGTTATGCGTTAAGAAGAAAAGGAAAAAACCCGAAAAATACTCAAGGCGAGGCACCTCGCTTCAGCCGCCGAGAGTGGTGGCGCCTGGGCTTTAAGCGCACTTTTGATAACTATGTGTATTTCATGGCTACACTTGTGAATGAGTACTGATGCATTCGACTAAATTTCTTTTATATGATTCAAAGTAAGTATGCAGTACATCTCTTTCTCCAAATGACAATGAGACTCCTAGCCAATCCTTCCAAGGGAGTTAGTGGAAAGGGGTTCGATATGTGAGCTAAAAACACAAGATGGAAGTTATCCCATCTGCTTCATAGATGACATATTGATTTTTTATGAGATTTAAAAGAATGAATTATGTACCTTACTTGGATTTTGATGTTGTTTTAAAGCAATTTTGGTTGTGTTCCTAACATGGTGGCATTGGTGGACATTTTGGGGTGTAGGGTAAGGTTGCTACCTTCCAAGTATCTCAATCTCCCTTAAGGATTTGTCTTTAAATCAATGACAACTTGGGACATGGTAGAAGAGAGGTTCCACATAATACTTACAAGGTGGAAGAGGCAATACTTACCAAAAGGAGGATGGTTGACTCCAACCAAAAGCACCTCATCTACCTTTTCCATTTATTTTTTGCCCCTTTTCATTATTTCAAGAAGGGTGAACAGAAGATTGGAAACATTTTTAAGGTACTTTCTTTATAGAGAGGGAGCTCTTAAGCCTCACTTCATCAATTGGATCAAATTTTATCAAGGAAACATAATATTTCTATCTTAAACAATATTTATTAAAAAAAGATCCCTCTATCTTAAGCAAGAAATGCCTAGGTTAGTGGTGTTGAAAGTTTGCATCAAAATGGAAGTCCTAGTGGAAGTGGTTAAAATGGAAGCTTGGGGAAGGAGGTAGGTGCTTTTTGGAGACAAGGTAGGAGTATGGCGTCGGATTGTGGCAGGCAATAAGGAGATGATTGGGTTCTTTCAAGAAAAAGTCGTGAGGCAAACTTAGCATGGGGAAAGAAGAAATCGCTAATAGTTCATTGTTTCGAGAGGAGCTCTACAAACTTGATATCTCAGTTAATTCTTTCCACTTACCTCCCTCATCCAGGGAAAGAAGGACTGAAGGAAAAGCCATGGAGTCTTAGCATCTCCTTAGAATGAGATCTTATGTTTTTAGGACTTTCTGGGTTATGGGGGTTGGCTTGCTAGAGGTGCATGGAATTTCTGCTGACCTTTTAGGATCTTTGTGGGTTGGATAGTGTTTTTTTTTTAATAACTGTGGGTATTTGGGTCAGCTTGTGCACACCTCGATCAATCTCATGGGACCTGAAGTTAACACCTGGGTTGGATAGTGTTTTTTAATCAAAAGAATGTTAAGTACTACAACAACTAACAGCTTTTTATCCACTAGATTATCATGATCTTGAAATTTATAGGAATGAAAGTAGCTTAAAGAAAAGGAAAGCTATACTCAACCCAGTGGCTTCATATTCATTGGCTGATTCTCAAGCCATGCGAAATCCATAACCTCGTTCATCTCTCAAATTATAAAGAGAATTTTTCATGTGAGCAAGTGTTCAAATGCATCTGCGTAGGAATCTTAAAGCAATAGCCCATGTAAAAGTACAGCAACAGCGAAGTTATTATATTTTTTTTGCAGTGGGTCGAAATATATTGACAAAAAGGGTCAGTTCCTAGAATATACAGGAGTATACAAAGAGAAAACAAACAGAGATGAGCAGAGGGTACACACAAAAACTGTCTAAAACAAGCAAAAGTTTGGTGAGTTTATCGTAGCAAGCTTACAATAGAGTACTCCCCCTCATAAATTATCCTTGCTCAAGAAGTGAGGGAAGTTATGAAATAATGTTTCAATCTAGTGGGAGAGAAACTATCATTATCAAAGACTACCCTGTTTCTTTCCTTCCAGATCGCCCAAAGAAGGCAAGGAAGAGCTGCCTTCAACATATTTGTAGCTTTCTTTCTAATGGGGAAGGTTGCCCATGCCAACATCAACTCTTTAACCAAGGGAGGACAAGCCCGCATCACTCCTGAAGGGAAGTACAGTCGCCCAAAGCCCTGGGATCAGGCAAATATAGAGATGGTCTATGGTCTCCTATCTTCTTTGCAAAGGGAGTACTCAGCTGTGTCGGAACTCTTTCAACTGATTCATAGTCAAACACCTTACCCCACCAAACCTCCCATGAACACACACTCGTCAGGGGAATGCAACTCGTTTCCAAATTAGGCACTGCTTCGATAGCTTCGCAGGTGTCGCCTTACAAGTGCCTATAGTTAGCTTAATCAGCACGCTTTTCTTGTATCCACTTCAAACTAAAAATTTGTCCTTTCTCTAGTGAGATCTCTTTGTGTCGCTTAATCTAGTCGATAAGGTAGATATTGCTGAATTTTTTATTATATGGTGCAAGATCCGTAGAGGCGGGAGAACCCTCCTGGGCCCTTCATAGGGATGAGGGGAAGGAAGAACTGCTTTAGGAAACTTCACTCAATATCATGGGACAAAAGTCATTTTCATGTCTGGGGAATTTAGGTATGTTCCGAAGGGGTATGAAGATGAATTGTTGGGTTTAATGTATAAAATAAGTGATAGAAGACAAAAAGGAAAAGGGAAGGAGATGGAAGGAACAACAAAATTTGACAAAGAAATGAAAAAACTAGAATGGATAGTGTAGGATAAGGGAATGCAGAGGGTCACTGAAAAGGGTGGGGATAAGGGGCCATTCCCATGGCTTAATGAAGGATAAAAATCCTTTCTTGAATGTTGTAAGGTGTTTCAATCAGATTTTGAAAAGAGGAAAATCATCAAGGCTTTCCTAAAAAACCCAAAGAGTGTAATCTTGTTTGTATCCAGTAAGAGACCTTGTTGAAAGGGATCTCCCTGGGAACCTAAGAAGTCTTCAGAGTAGGAGGTTTGTGGACCGGGGCCAGAAACAAAGTGGGAGCCTGTATGATCCACTCTTGGGACCCCAGACTCTTCAACTAATGGAAAAGCAGGGGAGTCAATCCATATGTTGCAGTGTAAAGCTTAGAAATTGTGAGGACAACAGCACTTAGTGTTCATCAGGTGTTTATGGATCCACAACCAAGGAAGGTAATCAACCTGGGAAGATCTCAGCACCGAGGTTTGTGGGAGAACCATGCGTGTGTAGCCGGGAGGCGATTTTAATGTAACTCGCTTTACTAATGAAAGGAACAAGGAAGGAAGAATCCCGAGTTCTATGAGGAGGTTCTCCCAAGTCATAGAAGAAATGAAAATTGAAGGACCTCTCCTACATAAGAAACCATACACTGGTGTTGAGGTCCCAACAAACAAAGATGCCCAAAATCAGATGATTCTCCACATGAGTCGGTGCCTTTCGAGCAAGACAAAGCTCTAGCAAAACTCCACCTTAGATCACCACCTAATCCTTCTTTAAGGAGGCACTGCAGGGGTCCATTACCCTTAGGTTCGAGAATATGTCTAAGGAGGAAGGTTTCAAGTAATTATTTGGTGGTGCAATGAGGAGATAAGAGGTATAAGGTTGCAGCTGACAGAGAACCCCGAAGCCCTTAAAGCTCATCTCAAAGCTTGGAATAAGAATTCCTTTGGGAGGGTGGAAGTTAAGAAGAAGGAGGCATTAAAGAAAGTAAAAGAATGGGATGATCTAGATGTTCAAAGACCTCTATCTGTGAGGGAGAGGGAGCAAAAAATGGAGGCCCTGAAAGAGTTCAAATGATGGGCCCTATTGGAAGAAATATCCTGAGTGCGTAAATCTAAGATATGGTCGAAGATGGCGATAGAAATACGCATTCTTCCACAAATGGCAAACTCCTCTATAATAGGGAATCAAATTTCCAAGATGAGGATAAATGAAGCATGGCTTACTAAGGAATAAGAGCTAAGACAGAAAAAGTTATGGAAGCCTTTCAAACTTCTATTATCAAACATGTGGGAATGGAGGAGCAAGCTGATGGGCTGTCCTTTCGCAGAATCCGCGAGGAAGAGGTCAGCACTCAGAGTCTACATGTTCATGACTTAATGACCAACAAGCAAGGCCATATGCCCAGACGGATTCACGATTGCCTTCTGGCCGTTTAGCTGGGAAATAGTGAAGGCTGACATTATGAGGATGTTCAAGGATTTCTTTGAGACCGGAAATTTCGTGAAGAACCTAAACACCACATTTATAGTTATGGTGCCGAAAAAAGGGAGGGTAGAAGACTTTAAGGATTATAGGCCAATAAACTTGGTGAGAAGTCTATACAAGCTTATTGCAAAGGTCCTAGCAAATAGATTAAAGAAGGTTATTCACAGTCTGATAAATGAAGCCCAAAATGCTTTTGTCAAAGGTAGATTTGACATTATGACGCTCTGGCCATATAAATGAAGTGATAGAGACTGGTTAAAAAGGAAGGAAAGAGGGGTCCTTTGTAAATAGAAAAAGCCTAAGATCAAATAAACTAGGATTGCATCATAAAGACTCTTATAAAAATGGGGTTTGGAGCTAAGTGGGCCAATTGGGTAAAGAGATGCATTTCAACTACATCTTTCACGGTGTTGGTAAATGGTAGCCTAGCAAGGTTTTTCAACAACTCTAGAGGCTTGAGGCAAGGGGATCCCCTTTCCCCATACTTGTTTATCATTGGTAAGGAGGTTTTTTCCATCCTCGTGGATAAGGCTGCCTCTGGGGGTTTCTTGTTAGGCTTCAAAATTGCGAACAGGTAGGGTGAGGAGTTGTAGATTACTCACATGCTTTTTGAGGCCAACACCCTAGTGTTTTGCAATGATTCTAGGGATCCGTTAGCTTACCTCAGCTAGATTTTGTTATGGTTTGAAGCTATTTCTGGTCTGAAAATGTTCCCAGAAAAGTTTAATCCTACCTAAGAACGGAATCAGAGCATGACTTGGCTTAATTTGGGTGTAGGACAAGAGCTCTACCTCCACTACCTTGGTCTTCCCCAGCATGAGGCGAACCCTTACAGTCTGGCAAGTGGAGGAAAGGTTCAAGAAGAAGCTAGCGTTGTGGAAAAGGCAATATATTTCAAAGGGGGTTGCTAACCTCATCAAGAGCACTTTCTAATATGCCGACAGAGAACATGTCTCCATCCCATCAAAAGAAGTGTAAAGCTCTGAGATTTAGAAAATCTGGGCAGATTTGTCGGGAGGGGGCAAACCAAGATAGGAAAATTCAATCTTATAAATTGAACACAGCAGTAATCACAAGAAGAGGAAAGGTGGTTTGGGTATTCTCAAGTTGGTGCAAGCTGAACAAGTCCTTGCTCGTAATGGATCGAGGCCAGCCGTGAATAGACAACCCCTCATGGGAAAGATCTAATTGTCGAAATATGAAGAAGAAAGGGCTCTGTCCCAACAGAGCCCAGCCGGTGCCAAAGGCCTGGCGATATTACAGTAAACTCAACAATTGAAACAAAATTGTAAGTCATGCTAGGTGGAGTAACAAATTAGATTTTGGGAGGACAAAATGGTGCAGTAGAATTCATTGTGTGATCAATTCCCAACGCAGCTATGGTCGTCAAAAAGGGTAAAGTGAGGAGGTCCCAGATACTGCAAGAGGCGAAGGAGGATGGAACCTGAGATTTACCAGGCCATTCAACGATTGGGAAACGGAAGTCCATGATAAATTGTCAAGAACAACACTAAGATGAACAAGTCCATGATAAACTATGAAACAAATAGAGATGAGCAGTAAACAAATGCATATAATCTAAAAAATGAATTAGAAAAAGCATAGAGCTAATATAAAGAGTTCAAAACAAACAAGCCACTAGAAGTGGTTCAAAAGTAATGGGGTAGAATTTAATGTTGATAAGGATTTTTTTTTTTTAATAAGTAAAATAATAAAAATAAATAAACAAAAATTACCTCCAGAAACTCCATTTTCATCATGTTTGACAGGTACGATAACTTCTTGTTCTGTAGTCAATTCTGTATCCATCTGATCCTCATGTTGCTTTTCTCGCTCCTTATCCTTTTCTATCCTATCCTTCTCCTTTTCACGTTCCCTCTCCTTTTCTTGTCTTTCTTTTTCTTGTTTTTCTTGTCTTTCTTTGGTTTCTCTTTGTCTTTCCAAATTTCTCGTTTTTCTCTTTATTTCCCGTTTCATTTTTCCCGTTTTTCGCCTTTTTGCTTTTTCTTTTGCTTTTTCGCTTTTTCTTGTTTTTTCTTTTCTTGCTTTTCTTTGCTTTTCTCGTTTTTCCTTTCTCTTACCATTTCTCGCTCAGCCTGCCCTTGTCAGATTCTTTATCTTTCTCCTTCTGTAGATTTTTCTTTTTCTCTCTTATCATTTGGCGCAATTGGTGCACATCCTTTGTGATTAGATCCAAAGGTTGTAGGAATGAGAAATCATCATCCACGTCTGTATCACTCTGATAAGATCAAAATCAAACAGTGATCACCATAAATTCCTAAGTACTTAAACAGGATAGAGCTAAAACAGATAATCATTTTTAAGTATCAAGGATCCTAACATTACTCAAGTTTGCTTCCATCTCCACGTACTGGAGTCCTTTTTGTACAAATGTAATAAGAGCACCAGGTGGGACCATATTCCCATCTATAGGACATTTATTGATACCAGCCTCATATCCTAAAGAAAAAGCTGAATGTGTAAAACCTGCAAGAAAACATGAAATGGAAGAGATTAATAGGCACAATCTTATCACTGAATCAGAATGTAAGAACTTAAATCCAAAATAACCTTAACTATACAAACCTGTAATTCTTCAATCATACAGAAAATTGGATAAGAATTATTTATTTAGCAAGGTAATGTAGCTAAAATCCAAAAGAACATAGTAAATAAATTTTTGAATGATCGCCACTAGAAAGTTCACCAGCAAATTCTTCTACTGAATCAAACACTGGGAAACACCTATTCACATCACTAATATTAAATAAAAAGGTTCAGTAAAGTAGGAGGTAATAAAGATTGAATTTGCAATCCCATTTGAAAACCCAAAGAAAGAGGAGTGGGGGAAAATGGGATGGTATGCAACACGGAAAAGCTAGTTGGGCAACAACAAATTCCCAGATCAGGCATAGGGACAAGTAGTAACAATTAAATTAACAACACTGCACACAAGAAGCTGTATGGAAGTTACGAAGGTTGCTGGAAATTAAAGAAACAAAAAAAATTTGAGGAAGATGGGGAAAGCAGGAAGAAAATAACAAAATTTGAAACTATCAGACAGAACTGGTGTTCCTGGAAACTCAATACAAATCCTATTAAAGGCAACGTGGATGCATCAAACTTAATGACAAACAACTCTCACTGCTTCTATATCGCACAAATACATTATAATGCAAGTTATTCTATTGAAGCAGACGAGCTACACAAATAAACATGAAAAACGCATATCTTGCCTTTCTGATTGATACATATAACTGCTTGGAGTTCCATTTTTCATCTGATCAACAATTTGTACAGCAGTTCAACTGCCTTTTGAACAATCTTATCGAAGGGAAAAAGGAAACCACAAACACATAAACAAATAAATGAAAACTTCACCCAAACAATACTTGATATCTGAAAGAACCAAGTGCCAAGGATCTGTTGGCAACCCATTTAATCAAGTGGCAATATCTCCTTTAACAGTGTTCTGCTTCAAATTATTCATTTTTATACTCCTTAATCATGAAGAACAACAACCCACTATGGAAATTTCACCCACATCCATTAGCACAACATAATCTCATTATTATACTCCTAGCCCTTGAGGCCTCAATCAATAGGTAGCAGAATGGAAGGGTTTGTGGGGGGTTCCAAGATGAAGTCCAGGGCAAAAAGTTACCTACAAAGAAAATTATTTGAAAAAAAAAGGGTCTCCAGTACTCATACCAAGTAGGATTGTATTTTCAATGAAACCAGCACTAAATTTCAAACATTGAACCCCAAAAGGAAAGGGTTTCATCTGATATTGGATGGTAAAAATGGCCAAGCAGAAGAAAACAACATCCTTAGAATCCTTAATAAAGAGGATAGACATTTGATCCCATAAAAAACATAATCACAAACCAAAGGTTCAAGAGCATCATCAAATATTAATTTAATGAGCATATCAAAATTATGCCATGATTCTGTAATTACAAAGATGGCACAAAACATAAGGGAACACCATATAATTTAGCATGTACCTCAAAAACAATGGAAAGATAAACTTTA
Source organism: Tetrastigma voinierianum (assembly GCA_016808115.1). Taxonomy (NCBI): domain Eukaryota; kingdom Viridiplantae; phylum Streptophyta; class Magnoliopsida; order Vitales; family Vitaceae; genus Tetrastigma; species Tetrastigma voinierianum. The sequence continues at coordinate 359,473 of JAEQBH010002671.1, read as the reverse complement.
GAAATCTTTTCCCCGATGATATCAAAGTTTCAGTAAATGATCATTCTTTAACCACTAAATAGAATAGCAAAGTTGAACAACAGAGATGCAAAGCCCTAGTCTTTGTCAGCCAAGGAAAAGAAACATTAGGTTTTTTTCTGATGCGTAAACAGTAAACCTTTATTATGGAAAAGAAACATTAGTCCACTCCCTTTTTCTCCATTTTATCAAAGTCTAAATGATAATAGATGTCTGATTAAAGATCAAATAGGCATGCTAGAAGGAATTTAAAATTTTCATTCTCACATCCTGGAGGGGTCCTTTTATGAGCAAAGAGAACAAGAGAATGTAGAAATCTGACCCATTACGCATTTTTTGGTCTATTTGGAAGGAGAGAGACCTCATAGTGTTTACAGAAGCTAGGCCAGCAGTACAGAGATTGAAGTATTCTTTTGTTTATGATTTATGGAGTTGAAATAGGTTGAGTTTAGGTGAAGAGGCTTCTTCTCTCTTAGGTTTTTTTTGAGTGGATGGCATCCACATGAGGACTGATGAGGTTTTTTTGTGTTTCCTAGCTTTTTGTTGGCGGGGTGACTGATATATATCCTGTATGCCTTTCAGTCTTTTTTTGATAATACATGTTCTTTCTTATTTATCAAAAACCAAAAATCATTCTACCATCTGCAACTTCAATATTTTCAAATCCCAAGCAATTGCGAGCCCTAGAACCTGTTTGGTTCCCGAAAAATGAAAACAAAAAATTTCATTCAATTAAAAATAATAATAACGATAATCAAAAGATAAACTTCAAAACAAAAACCACAACCTCATTCCCACAATTTCATGAACAAAACTTCACAGATCTAAAAAAACCTCCCTGATTCGAAACCCTAACATGGTTCCGAGAGTAACTCCGTATTAAACATTATCCAAAAAATCTCCAGGACATCATTCAATCATTAGATTGAAACCCTAGGGCACATCTTTAACAAGATAAGTAGAACAAAACACATAACAGCAAACATGAGAAAGAAGAGAGAGAGAGAGAGAGAGAGAGAGAGAGAATAAAGGACCTGACTCATGTAGATAGCGGAAAACGAGGTAATTCAATTCAGCCGAAGTGATGGAGGTCATCGTCGCCGGCGTCGTTGGCCGCGAAGGAAAGTTACAGGATGATGTGGTCCTACGTTCAGTGAGGCATAACTGAGAGAGAGAAACGGAGAACGAGGGAGGTAGGGATGGAGGGAGAGAAACTAACCAAAACAAACGTTACGAGCGAAAATGAAATAAAGAACCGAACGAATGACCCGCACGAGCACGTGATCACCGGTCGCTATTGCACCTCGTGATCGACTTTACGTTAAGGGGTTTTGATCCGACGGTTGTAAAAGCTCGTCTCCAGATGATCCTACGGTTTGGAATCCAACGCGTGGCCTTTAATATTGAAATAAGGGATATTTGGTTAAAAGGGACAAAATATTAGAGAATTTGTAAAACTAACCCTGTCTATTAAAACTTTGTAAATATGATTATGACATTTTTACCCTTATTTATTAAGGAATCCCTCCAAAAATATGTTGAATTGTACTTGCTCATTCTCTCTCATTAAGGAATCCCTTCAAAATTTTGGGTCATATTTAGCTCATCATCCTTTTTAAAAATTTAGCTACCATCAACTTTTAGCTTCCATCACCTTCATTTCTAGTCATCATCTCCTCCAAAAGTTCAACGCTCATACCTCATATTATATATCTTTCACCAAGCCATTACTAAAAACAAAAAAAAAACACATCAACATTCATCTCAATAACAGTTCAACATATGAACGCTCCTTATTCTGTTATTCACCAAAACTATAACACCCGAGAAGTTATTCTTAATATATGGCAAGATCAAATGAAGATACGTAAATATATTTGAGAAAAAAATAATAGTGATTTGGTTATTCTAGCATTATTTTGTTATGATGGAAAATAAATTTTTTTTATAATAAACATGAAAGAAAATATTTGAAAAGAGGTTTTGTATCAAAATAGTAAAAACAACCTTACTTGAATGTAACTACAATTAAGTTTTATTTATAAAGAACTTGACAGTTGTTAAGTTTTTTGTTAAAACAACTTTACATATACGTAACTACACTTAAGTTTCTTTTACTAAGAATTTAATAGTGATTAAGTTTGTAGTAAAAGTACTTCCCCTAAACACAACTATAGTTAAGTTTCTTTTACGAAAAACTTAACAAAAGTTAATTTCGTAATAAAACAATTTAACCTAAACGAAACTAAAGATAAAATTCATACCTACACAACCATTACTTTAAATTTCATTTTAATATCAAATAATTGATTATTATTTAATTTAAAATTTATTTTGTTATAGTGATTGATGAAGAGAGAATAATGCTTTTATATGAATGAGATTGGAGTGCTTAAAGCAATATCTGCTCAGTTTTGAAGCATGTTTAGGGTATAATAAGTAAAGTATAGTTATCAGAAATAAAATAAAATAGCAAGAACTTGGGATTATCACAAACGGTTAGGGTAAATTAATAAATTACCGATTCATGACGAAAGTCGAGAATTTAATAAGTTTATATGTCGAAGCGAGGAATATGCATAAGTTAAGTAAAGTAATAGAGAATTGAAGGATAGAAAGTATGAAAATATATTAGAATAAAATAAAGAAGAAAATTGTAGAAGATCTGAAGTGGGCAGGAAAGGGAGGAAGTTTCCTCCACTGGAAAGTGAAATAAAAGGGATAAGATCGAATAAAAGATAAAATAGAAATAAATATGCTACTTTGATGTAGGAAGAAGAAACTAGCGGATAAGAGAGAAGAGAAGAGAAAGGAGGAAGAAGAAGAAGAGAAAAGAAAAGAAGAAAGAAGGAAAAGAAAAGAGAAGATCCCAAGTATGGAACTAGGAATATTTGTATGGGAAATATGGGTATATGGAATTTTAAGTATGGTTAGTATGGAACTATAGGTATTGGTATGGAATTTGAGTATAGTTTTATATGGAACTATGATTTTGTATAGAAAAGTATGGAAATATGGTTTAGTAAGGAACTAGGAATATTTATATGAAAACTATGGGTGTATGGATACATGTCTTGGGTTGTATGGAAGTCTAGTTTTGGTCTAGACAGTTTAGATACATGGTTTAGAACCCTCTTATCTTTATGTGCGATTTGGGTTTGGGAACTCTAAGCTCATTCGTGTAGGGTTGAGTTGAGAAGAGTTCTAAGGCTCCTATAGTTGTGTTTTGGGATAGGGATAGTTCTGGGATTGAACCTTGAGAAAATTCCTATTTTTGATCATATCACGATGGCCGGATCTTAGAACAGGTTTTTGGGCCAGAAATAAAGGGAATTTAGAAGTGAGTCCTCTAGTAAATTGTAGTCACATCAATGAACTTGATGTTAGGCTTTTGAATTTCTTAATTTGGACCTCTGTAGACTAAGTTATAGTCCTTTTCTTGAGGTCGGCCAATTGAAATCTGGTCGGTCGGTTAACGATTGGTGTGTAGGACCTTAGAGCGGGTTTTGAGTAGAAATAAAGGGGAATTTGGCGATAAGTCATACGGTAGAATTGCTTAGTCACATCGATGAACTTGATGTTAAGATTTTCTGAATTTCTCGGTCGGACTCGCCGTAGACGCGTTATGGTCTTTTTACTCTGAACAATCAAATGGGTGAGAGTCGACCGCATGGGGTCGTCAACGGTGACACACCGTAGGCGAGGTCGGCGGACCTGTGCGTGATCGGCACACTCATGCGGCGAGAGAATTGACACACCTCATGCGGCGAAGGTCAGCGACCTCATGCGTGAAGAGTCAGCGCTACGCCGTGCGACGGAGGTCGGCGGGCGCCGTCACGTAGAGGTCGGCGGACCTCGTCTATGGGGTCATTTCGTGCCGATTCGGGTCGGCTCGTGCGGGTTGACCACGCGCCTGACCTCGACCCGGAAGGTCATATCTCGCCGTTTGAACTCCGTTTAGGTGTTCTTGGACTCTATGGAAGCCCATTGAGTCGAATACATTCATATGTAGGAGGATATTAGATGTCACGAGGTGTTAGATTGAGCTTTCGTCGGTCGGTCGAATTTCGTCGATTAGTCGGCTCGTATGGGTTATTCTGCGTAACCTCCAGCGCCGGGTATATCTTCTTCGTTTGAACTCGATTTGGGTGTTAACCCGGGTATGGAAAGCCCATTGAGTCGAATACATTCATATGCCTGAAGAGAGATATTAGATCTCAGGCCAGGGTGATAGATTGGCTCATCGGTCGGATCAGCTCGTCGGTTAAGGTCGGGCTCGTGCGGGTTATTCTGGCATGACCTCCGGCTTAGGAAGGTCATATATCTCCTTCGTTCGAACTTTCCGATTTGGGTGTTCTTGTACTCTATGGAAAGCCATTGAGTCAAGAATACATTCATAATACTGAGGAGAATATTAAAATGTCAGACCGAGGTGTTAAGATCAGGCTCGTCCAGAGTCAGGTCAGCTCGTGATTCGGGTCGGCTCGTGCAGGTTGACTACGCATGATCTCCGACGGAAGGATCATATCTCCTTCGTTTGACTCAGGTTGGGTGCGAACACATGGAAAGCCCGGCTGAGTCAAGGATACATTCATATGCCTGAGAATATTAGATGTCAGACTAAAGGGTGTTAGTCTAAGCTCGTCCAGGTCAGATCAGCTCGTCGGTCGAACCGACTCGTGCGGGTTGACTCTGGCGTGACACCGGCAGTCGTATCTCAGCCGTTTGAACTCCGATTTGGGTGTTCTTGGGTCTGCATGGAAGCCCGTTGGTCGAGAATACATTCATATGCATGAGGAGAATATTATATGTCAGACCGAGGTGATATATTGAGCTCGTCCAAGTCAGGTCAGCTCGTCAGTTCAGGTCAGCCCGTCAGGATTTGACTATGCATGACCTCCCGAGCGGTCGTATACCAGCCGTTCGAACTCCGATTTGGGTGTTCTTGGACTCTATGGAAGCCCATTGAGTCAAGAATACATTCATATACCTGAGGAGGGATATTGGGTGTCGAATAGGGTGTTAGACCGAGAAATTCCATGAGTCGGGGTCGGCTCGTCAGGTTCGAGGATTGACTCACGTATGACCTCGACCCGGAAGGTCACTGCTCATCGTCGAACTCCGATTCGGGTGTTACAGAACTATATGGAAAGCCCATTGAGTCAGAATACATTGATATGCCTGAGGAGATATTAGGTGTCAGACCTGGGTGATAGATCAAGCTCGTCCGGTCGGTCGGCTCGTCCAGGTTCGGGATTTGATGCGTTTGACCTTAGAAACGGAAGGTCATAACTCCAGCCGTCGGAACTCGGGTTTAGGTGTTCTTGGACTTTATGGAAAGCCAATTGAGTCAAGAATACATTGATAATGGCAGGAGGATATTATGTTTCAGACTGAGGTGTTGGCCAGGAGCTCAGGTCGGGTCGGCTCTTCCCGATTCGAGTTGACTACGTGTGACCTCCGGCGGAAGGTCACTAACTCCATAGATCCGAGACTCCGATTCGGGTGTTCTTGGACTCTATGGAAAGCCCCATTGAGTCAAGAATACATTGATATGCCCTAAGGAGGATATTAGGTGTCAGACCGAGGTGATATGTCGAGCTCGTCCAGGTCAGATCCTTTCGTCAGTTCGAGATTTGGTCTGTTTTGACCTCAGCTTGGAAGGTCGCTAACTCCCTTCGTACGAACTTCGATTCGGGTGTTCTTGGACTCTATGGAAAGCCCATTGAGTCAAGAATACAACCATACATAGTATGATAAAAGGGGAACTCATATTAGATCCAAAAATAAGGAAAAACAGTCAGTAGATATGATAATCATGGTAGATCATGCATAATATAAGATAGATACAAGTATAAGATAGATAAAAGTACAAGTACGTGTATAAGTACCGTATAGGTATAAGTTCTGTAACTCCTATGGGAGTTAGGACAGTCTGATAAAGTACAAGTAAAACGTACAAGTATAGAAATGTATGGGTATATGTCATAAGATATGATAATAAGTACATGAAAATATAAGTTAACAAGATATAAGATGTTACGAGGAATGAGTACATGTACATAAATGATAAGCATGTATGAATATAAGAATGAGTAAAGGCATGCATGATGATAAGACATATGCAAATGTTATATGCTAATATGGGAGATGAATAGATGATATGAATACAAGAGTGAAGAGATGGAATATGAATAGCTAAAACATGAACGAAATGCGATATGGAATAGACATATATGAAATGATATAAATGTATTGTAAAGAAGAAATAGGAGAGCCAGTAATATGAATCAAATATGAGAACGAATGCAGTTAAAGTAATGATAGTATATATTGCATATCATGTGTTAAATTATATGTATGGAACATATATAGCATGGAGTATATAATGATATAGAATATGAAATGAAAAGTTAAGAATAAATGATTGTATATATATCTCCGCATATGATTCTAGAATGATAATGATTCGGAAATATGAGATAATATCAGAACATAAAATACACATGGATTAATGCTGCTTAGAACTGTAGAGGATAGATAGGCATGCCTATTAGGAAGAATAAGTCTGACATACATATACGGATATGGGCCCCGGATTTGGGTCGATGACTAGATCCGTTTGGATCACGGTGGCTCGAAAGGGTCACCTGGCCCCTCGGGCCCTCATGGATAGTCAGCATCTCGTACGGTGATGATACCTTCCAGGTAATATATCGCGCGCCCAGGCTCCATGGACCATTGTTTCATACGGTGAGTATAATGCGCCCCGGGCCCTCATGGACCAACTATTTCCTTATAGTAGTATAAGCCAGCCTTAATTTATAATGGACCAGCATTTGGAAATACACGAGTGAGTATAGCCCGGGCCCTCATGGTTTCCTTTATCGCCAAGGTTTATGCGGCGTAAACGTAAAGCAAATGAAATATAGAGAATATGACCACGATATGAGAAGCCTTACTGTACATGCGATGATAGTATAACAATTATCTGGTCTGGCAAAGTGTCAATGACACGAAAAGTATATGAACAAGTCTGATACATGAAGAAAGTAATATGAAGTATGTATAACGAAACCGGTATGTGAAAGCGATACATGAATACGGTATATGACGATTACATGATAACGCAGTATGTAAGCGATGCATGATCACGGTATATGAAAAGCGATTACATGACAATACATGATAACAGTACATGATAATAGTACATGAAAATAGAACATATCAAATGATATAGTATATAAGCATGAAAGTAATATATGTAAAAGAATATGACATGCACAGCATAGGTTATGTGATATAAATATATAGTAGACATACTTAATGAATAGAGGAACATCTTTATGAATACATGATAGAAATGCATAAGTGCGAAGAGCGATAGAGATAAGTAAAAGATGACAAAGCATAAGAATACTGATATTAAAAGTGTAGATGGGTGATATGTGAACAGGGAACATGTGACATGTAATAGTAATATAAAGATGATAAGTTATATAAAGTTATATGCATATGTGTAAGCTTGAGATGGTCACTATCGGTGGTTGTCCATGCTTTTATGTTCCCACCTGCTGCAGCTTAAGACGTGTTCAACCGCAAAGATGTATGCAAGACAAGGATAGAGGACGTGACATCCTACATCAAGAGCAGCGCTTCGTAGATGCGTGCTCACCGCACCGGCCTGCGGATCTCCGATGCTCTCAGGGACGAAAAATGTACATGTATAAGTAAATGGGACTCAAAAAGATATGTATATAGATGTCGAGGGACACCAATTCCTAAGTGGTAGTCAGCTTTATATATGAAAATGAGATTTCATTACGTAAATTGTTCAGATAAATCACAGCATGTCTGGCCTCGAGAAAGAACAGTCATCGAGTCCTAAGATATAGTCTCGCACCCTGACTCTGTTTCTGATCCGCCTAATCTGCCTGACGGGGAATGGGGGCGTGACATTGGGTGTAAAATAGAAACATGCATGTACTACTTCAAAGTTTGAAAAGGTAATTGTATTGAACTTAGTAAGACTATAACTTATGAAGAATTGTGAAAGACTATTTGTTAGATTTTGAGAGTAGATCAAAGGGAAAATAATGTTTCAATGAAGTATGTGTTCAATACCAATATATCAACCACTCCTACAAAACTAAGAGATGATGGAGTGTAAAAAAAAATCATTTGATTGAATTATACTGATGGTAAATTGTCAGTTCCATTATGTATCACAACTAAGTTAGCAATTCAGGCAGGTCGATCGGGCTGGGCCGAGCTCACACCGGGCCAAGGGAAAAATGGATCAGACCAAGCCGAGCCAAATTTATATGGGGCTGTCATTTTATCAGCCCAACCCGGCCCTCTACCGGGCCAACGGGCCAGCCCAACCCTATAAATATGGGTTACTTGGTTTCCAGTTCTTCTTCATATCGTCTTTATCTTCTACTTCTAGTTTCAATTATGTGCATCTATGGACGGTACAAAGCAAAGAGAAAGAAAGAGAGACCCCCGCCCATTACCGAAAGAGGTGGGAATAATGGATAAAAGCCGTCATTCATCTTGTGTTTGTACCATCTGTGAGTACCACAGCCTTTGAGCCTAGACCCACTACTCAATAGGCCCATCACTTGCGCAGGCCCACCACCTGGCCCGCCTCGTGAAGTAGCCTAAGACGGCTCACTATCTTAAAACCACACGGGAACCAACCAAACGGTAGAATCATTGAACCCGTATGGGACCCCGAGTCCCCCAACCGACCATCCTACTGCGTATGGAAAGGGTATTATGTGTGACGCCCCAAACCCAGGTGTTCGTCGGCCACCAACTCCGCTGAAATCTATACGTCTCGTGTCTCGAGATTCCATACCGAAAGTAAAAAATGGCCTCTGACCCATACACCAATACTCATCAAACATACCCAACTATATTCCAATAGTCCAAGAGTTATTTTATTACTTTAATACAAATATATATATTAAAATCTGCCAATTCTAATACATATTATCCAAAAACATCAAAGCCAATAATAAACTGACTTTCTTCAAAATCTACTTAAGATGAGCCGCCTTCGTACGCCTCCCCGTGACTAAATAATATATTCCTCGACAGGTGAGCTAATGCCCAAGAGGGAATCACCCTTAATGGGTTACTCCCTATCTAAGTGCATATGCAATGCTCCAATGTAAACACAAATTCAAGTAAATGCGTGATCCTACTTGAATGTCTACATGACCAACCCATGTCCCGAGTCCTCATCGACTCCTTCACACCTGCCTAAGCCATGTATGAGAAAAACATCATTTTCAAAACAAAACTTGTTGTTTTCGAAAATACACTACCGAAGTGTCGGTAAAAATATGGGACTAGCTTCCGAGGCGAATGTGTCGATAACCCAAACAATACAATGGCTCCTCCGACGTGTAATTGTAGGACCATCTCCCAACACCATTCTACGGAAAATCATCATGTGAAATTCCTTTCACAACCATTTTCATTTTTCCAGAAAATTCATGTCATGCACACACACCTAGTTTCTAGGTTACCCCGGTGCATATGAAATGCATTATGTCATTTCAACACTATTTATATAACACATGCTAATATATAAAACATGATATACACTAACATGATTAATCCACACAAACATGTTATGCAAATTCACAATCCATTACACCAAGAATTAACTTATATGGGCTAATTAGCAAACACGAGCAATTCAATTTGAATTACTCAACCAAACACATTTTCTCACAAAAATATTTTATGAACACTATTCACGTGAATAAAGGAAACCTCTGATTAATTGCTCACTCGCCAATCATCCAACATCGATTCCACATCGCGGAACCCGAAATCCATGACCATTTCGACCTTATACACCACCATACAATTTATAGCACAAATTATACCATGAACAACCCAAATAACATTCGTGGACAAATACAGATCGTCCAAATGGGTTTCTAAACTTCCACACTTTGCCCAAGATTGAATCGATCAAACGGCCATTCAAGGCCTCAAACCAACCGAATCATCAACAAAGTACTTAAATCAAGAGTAAAACAAGTAGGATAAAACCCCTACCTCATGGAGTTTGTCAAAACTCCAAGAAATCGCAGGCTCACAAAGGCGCCTCGCCGTAGAACATCTTTCCTTCGTTCGAAGAAACTGACGATCCGACACCGAAACCCAGAGAGAAGGTACTTTCTCTCTAAAAAAATCACAAAACCTAAGCCATTTTTGAATTCTGCACTTTTCTCCTCCTACTGCACGTTTTTAGCCTTTTTGAGGAAGATGAACACTGTTCATCTTTTGTCCCATTATCATTAACAATTCTATTAATGCAATCCATGTCCATTCTCTTGGATTTTTGACACTTGGCACACTCTAGGCTGTCCATTTCCATTATCTCTCTACTCATGCAACATGTGTCACATGAGTACATGTTATAGGTGACTTTTGTCACATCACATGTCGTTTTACGGCACCCAATACTCTAAGGCCTAAAAACGGTAAATTCCGACCGTTTCACCGACACCCGACGTGTTAACTAGATTTCGCGAGACGATTCCAACGGTGAAATCCGTTTCATCATCCGAGATCTAGAAAAATTTTGGATTTTTACCGAAATTACGATTTTGCCATTTTTGAGAAAAATTGGATTTTCTCGGGGTTTCACATTATGGATAACTATATTAGGAAGGAAATCGCTCGCATGATATTTATCCTCGGATCTCCCAATGTCCAAATCTCATACGTCTCAAAAACATTAATCTTCGATAAGGAAACTAGTCTTTGATAAGGAACGAGAGATCTTATCACAAAAATCACGAGATTATTTTTCCTAAAATTAAGGAGAAATTCAAATATAAAATAGAGACACTCCCCCCGAGGGAAAGATATGCAACTCCAGCTGCGTTAATTCCCTTCCTCCTTTTCTCCGTCCATTTTGTTGACTTAATCATCGGAGAGGTGGTCGGCACACCGTCGCTGAACCCCCTTTGTGTTTTGCAGGTTTACATCGAGCTGCTGATGCCCCAAAGGTCAGACGATTCATGTAATAATAATTGGCGTCGTCTGTAGGAAATGAATAAAAAGTCTCATTGACTACATGCCAAGGCTTGGCTTCGACAACTATCCAGTAACCCTTCGCCACCAATAGCTCCAATAGTTCCCATACCTACATCTGATTTGTCTGACACGGTTGCAATGTCAATCAACCCGATGATCCAGTCGCCCGAAGATCAATTCCTTCATTGGCGTCAGGACATGAAGAGAAAGCAGGAGAAACAAGCAAGAAAGATGAAGGAGTTGCAAAGTCATGTTGAACACTTACAGCGTGAGAATGACCAGTCGCGGACTCAGATCGGAGAAAGTCGTGATCTTGGAAGAGGTATTATCAATAAAGTTTTCTTTAAAGCATTCTCTTCAAATCTTTGCAATAACCCACTTTTAAAAGTTCAGATATGACTGATATCCTATTGACACTATCAAAGTCTAGATGAGGCTCCCAAAATACACTACTTAAGGCCGCATCAGGGTTTAAGCTTCCATCGGTACCCTTTCAAAAGTCTAGATATGGCTCCTAGCCTGCTAGCACTTTTCAAGGTCCATATGAGGCTCCTAATCGATTGACACTAGGGCTGGTAACGAGCCGAGCCGAGCCGAGCTTTGAACATTTCGAGCTAGGCTTGTTAATTTATGAGTGAGCTCGAGCCCGAGCCGAGCTTTTGAACGAGCTTAAAATCAGGCTCAAGCTTGGCTTGATTTAAAGTCGCTCTTGAGCCTGGTCAAAGTCAAGTTCAGATAACGAGAGTTCAGCTTAACCTCGAAGTTCAAGCCCAATCCCGAGCCTATACAAGTTTGTACAATCAATCCTCGCTTTTCTCTCAAATTCATATACTTTTTAACTTTTTGTAATCAATCCGAGCAACAAATACATCAATTAAGGAAATAATTTTCTATGGGATTTGTTTTACCTAGCTGATTTGGAAGAATCGATGCTAAAGCCGTTAAAGCCACCTCCTTCAACATTTGTTTCCTTCGGATTACGTGAATTCCACTACTCGAAACAAATTGGGTAACCGAAAATTATGAAATAGAATTTGCAACATAGAAATTGGCAGAGCGAAGAAATAAGATACCAAATTATTGAATAAGAAACATGATCGGGTTTTAATCAATTATCTAAATAAAGAAATAATATATGAACAAGATCTCGCTTAAGCAAATCTCCATTAGTAACAACAAACTATTTGGCAATATAACGCTACATTACGGTTGCTGGCCACCACCCTCCCGACCACCAAGCCGCGCATGATTAATTCCTTCTTCTAAGACCCATACCTCACCATCGTCTGACCGAGATCCGGGACCGCCCACCACGCCGAACCTGGGCCTACCTAAATTTTCATACTCAGCCAAATGACTATGGCACTCGGCTGCTACACCGTCTCGTTCCGGGCAGTCCTGCATGTCGGCTCCTGTTTCCTCTATGAAACCCCACCCCACGATCACCCTTGATGCCTTACCCATACCCACGCCTAGACGCTACTGGTTAAGTCCAAGACCAGTGATCCAAAGGGCCCCACACCCCAGATTGAGATCGGGATCCTACCATCAGGCTGAATCTGATCGTGACACTGTCCATGATTTGCCCTCACTACCTCAAGATCGGTAAACCTTGTCTAAGCTCATGGCCAAGAAATTTCTATAGTTTCCATGTGAGTCCTAATACCCTCATATTTGTAATCTGACTTGTACACCAGATCGACCGATCGTACTCAGCCGGTCATACCTAACATCCATGTCCTTCCTCGACGTCCCCTCACGGCACCTTCTTCACGCCTATCCACACCGGAACATACCGTCGCCGACACCTTCGCACTATCGCGGTACCATTTCCGCTTACCGAGCAAACTGAGAGATCTAGGTACTACCCCCGTACCCAACGGGGCGTGATTCGCCAGCTGAGCTCCCGCCGTCTTCGCCGCCGCCTCCCTTAACCCGGGCTTCGTGAGGATAATGACTACATCCATGTCGACTAGATTTAGAGCTCGAGGATCCATTACATCGATATATCCGCACACATGACTGGGCATTTCACTCCGGCCGAGCCTGATCGCGTGACCGGCGGAATACCGTGATCCCGCTCTGGCCCGAGACCTGCAGCGTAAGCCTCGCTCCAAATGACGATGGGATCCCGCTGCCCGAGCCGAAGCTTTTTCGAGCTGCAGCCCGGCCGAGCCCGAGCCGAGCTCGAGATTTATTAAGCCTAAATTAAGGCTCAAGCTCGGCTCGTTTAGCTCACGAGCTGAGCCCGAGCCGAGCTTTTTTCGAGCGAGCCCGAGCCGAGCCCGAGCCGAGCCCGGTGTGCTTTCCGAGATTTATTAAGTTTAAATTATACTCAAGCTCTACTGCTTAGCTCACGAGCTGAGCCCGAGCCGAGCTTTTTTCGAGCCAAGCCCGAGCCGAGCCCGAGTAGCTTGGCTCGTTACCAGCCCTAATTGACACTTTCTTAAGGCCAGACTTGTGACTCTAAGCCTACTAACACTTTCAAAAGAACAGATGTGGCTCCTAGCTTGCTGGCACTTTCAAGGTCCATATGAGGCTCCAAGCCTGTTGACACTTTCAAAAGACCAGATTGTGGCTCTTAGCCTGCTGGCACCTATCAAAGTCCAGATGTGGCTCTTAGCATACTGTCACTTATAAAAGTCCAGACATGGTTGATGTTCTATTGTCACTTTCAAAGACCAAATTGTGGAGCCTAGCTTGCTGGCACTTATAAAAGTCTAGACATGGTTGATGTCCTGCAAACACTTACAAAGACCAGACTATGGTGCCTAGCCTGCTAGCACTTATAAAAGTCCAGCTATGGTTGAAGTCCGGCTAGCACTTTCAAAAGACCATATTGTGGCTCTTAGCTTGCTGGCACCTATCAAAGTCCAGATGTGGCTCTTAGCCTATTAGCACTTATAAAAGTCCAGACATGGTTGATGTCTTGCTGGCATTTTCAAATACCAGACTATGGCACCTAGCTTGTGGACACTTATAAAAGTCTAACCATGGTTGATGTTCTGATGGCATTTACAAAGACCATACTGTGGCGCTTAGCCCGCTAGCATTCATTAAAGTCCAACATTTGGTCAGACAACTCACCGCACTTTCAAAGACTAGATCGGTGGGTTTAAACAATACACTAGTAAAAGTCCAGATATAATGATATCCCTGGCTGCACATATAAAAGTCCGCATAATACCTGGTCGACACTCACAAGACCAGATTGCACATTTAAACCTACTAAAGACTTCAAAGTCCAGATGAGGCTCCCAGCCGGATGACACTTTCAAAAGACCAGACGTGGCTTTTAACCTACTAGCACTTATCAAAGACCAGATGTGGCTCCTAGCCTGGTGGCACTTTCAAAGTTCAGATGTGGCTCTAAGCCTGTTGGCCCTTTCTTAAGGTTAGATTGTGGCTTTAAGCCTACTGGCACTTATCAAAGACCAAATGGCTCCTATCCTGCTGACACTATCAAAGTCCAGATGAGGCTCCCAACCGGTTGACACTTTCTAAAGGTCAGACTTGCCTAAGCCTGCTGGTCCTTTCTTAAGGCTAAACTTTTGGCTTAGGCCAGATGCTATTGTTGTGCTCAGGATGTGGAACACTGTGCACCTTAAAAAGTATTATTAGTAATGTTTTCTTTGAGGATACTATCATCAATAAATATTATCTTTTAAATATTTCCTCTGAAAACCTATAATTGCTTATCTCTAAAAGTCCATATATGGTTGTTGTCCTGTTGGCATCCAAAAAAGCCCAGATATGGTTATTGTCCTGTTAGCATCTTAAAAAGTCCAGATATGGTTGATGTCGTGTTGGCATCTAAAAAAAAAAAAGCCCATATATAGTTGTTGCTTTATTGGTGCCTTGAAAAGTCCAGATATGGTTGTTGCCTAATTGGCACCTTGAAAAGTCCATATATGGTTGATGTCTTCCTGGCATATAAATAAAAAAAAGAAAAAAAAAGGCCCAAACATGGTTGTGGTCTTGTTGGGATTTTTATCAAACATGACTCGTGTCCTGGTAAGTATCTTGGTATTCCATTAAAATGCGCTAAAAAGCGCCAAGGACTACAAGAATTAATATGCAAAAGTCTCCCAAAATGGTGAACACTAAAATAGGGGACGAAGTTAGCCTTGTTCCTTTACGACGACGTCTTCCACCGGATCCTTCACCACTTCGCCTATATTGCACTTCTACACCGCTTCGACCACTATCGCCTGGGGGCACCCTGCATTCACAAAAACTCTAGAGGAAGTGGGCTCAAGAGTCGCATGCCATCCGTAACTTTGTCGACACCGGCATGCCATGTTTGAATGCACAACATCCGTAGCCATAAGCGAAAATTTGCTCGAGGGCTTTCTAGTAGTCTTCCACCATGGCTTCCTTGTCCTTGCCCTCGCCCTCCTGTGAATGAAGAGCAGACACCTCATCTATGGATGCCTCGAGCTCCAGTAAGAGCGACATTTGCTCAACCGACAAACGGGCAACCTCAGCCTCCAACCCGCGCCCGTCTTCTCATGGCCCGCCAAGGCATCTCTGACCTACCAGGCTCATCCTCCGCCTCGCTCGCCTCGTCATTGCTACGGCTACTGGGATGAGCTACCTACCCCGCTCGACTCGTCCCTTTTTCTCCGCCTGCTCAATCTTTCTCCGCACCACTTTCGCTTCGCTTTCCAATGTTTCGACTGATTCGTCAAAGAAGGCCCAAGGCCTGATGCTTGAAATGTACTGACACGAGCCACGCCTCTCTGCATCATCTACTGGATCGGGAATTCCTTATGTCGGGCAGCCATATCTCGCATGGTCACACAACCTGTAAAAGAGAAGTTAGAATGAAATTACCACGCATAAATAGTAACTAATTAAAGCAAAGACGCACTAACTGTAATGGGACGGAAAGTCATGGTCATGGGATGAACATCCCGTCCTCAACCACCAACTGGAAAGCCTCCTTACTCATAGACTCGGGAACATGACGAATATCAAGATGCGTGAGCTACCACCTAAGACTGAAAGTAATTAGATGTGGTGGTCGCAGATATGCACTGAGGCTTGGCTGGGTTAACTCGCCAAGTGGATGATCTCCAAGCAATCTCTAAATCACGGGCAACCATGCCCGCCGGGAGGGTGGATCCTCCTTACGAGGAGGAACGTGACGCGGCTCGCCAGAAGACCCGTCTGTGCCATCTCCCGTTGGATACCAGATAGCGCAGGGAGCCAAAGGGGGTATCAGCTAAAAGATATACCTTGGGCTGGGACCCCCTCTCCTAATTCTCACAACACGGGCGACTTAACCGGGTTCCTCCTCTAGAGGGGCACCGCCCCACTCGGGGGCACCTAGAAAAAATCGACCGATCACAGGCTCGACCTGGGAGTCCACCGAGATTATCGCCTGGGCCCTTCTAGGCCTCTTCATCCGGGCGAAGACCCTTTACGCCTCCCATCGATATAGGTACCTGACTCATCCTCCGCTCCGCAACTCGCTGCGATTCAGGCATAAACCCGGCGACAAGCATAGACATTTCCTTCTTCTCGACAGGCTAACTGGCAAGTATGCCCGTCCAATCCACGAAGCCTTCCAACCCGAAGCTGGCTACTTTAGTTTGTCCAACCCTCTTCCTTCTCATTCCTTCTTTTCAGGCTGGGGGGTAAGCCGTGGACTTTGGGGGTCATGACCCACAAAACCTCACCAGTGGCCCCCGTGGGCAGCCTCGCTTGATCTTCCTGCGCACCCGCCTAAGAACTACCCATACCGACTTACAAAGGTCGACATTTAGATAACAACACCATCAAGAGACTTGATTGCTATTAAAAAGTGCTCTTCAGGCCTATTCATCGTAGGTGGCTCAGGCACTTTTAGGTAATTAATCATTCCTAAATAACCCAATTGGCATATCGATGTCCCTATCAGGTTACTAATAGCATTTCAGAGGTGTTTCGTAGTTTTGCGTGCCAAACACTTCTCCATCTTCTGATCGATCGAGGATGTGAGTTTCATGCTCACTATGAATCCAAGCCGAGTTCAAAGCCATATTGCAAACTTAGAAGAACAGGAGTGTAAGAGGAATCAAGAAGAATAGGAGTGTAAGAGAAATGAAAGAAGAAGAGCAAGAAAATTGGTGCCAAAAACTGCATTATGAAAACGTGGGCAAAATTGGCACGTGCCAATTTCGCACTGCGCCAATTTTGGCACCGTACAATTTTGGCATTAATTTTCGCATTGAGAAAAATCGCATTGGTGCCACTTGGCAATCGGTGCCAATTTTGGCACCAACTTCATGCGAGATCCCCTCCTCCTAATACTTTTGATTTTCTTTCTTTTTTCCATTTTTACCCTTTGCCTAATGCTTTTTGAGGGCATAATGGTATTTTACCCTAAGAAAACTCTATATAAGCCCCATGTTTTGGAGAAATGGAACTTTGAACTTTGGAATTTTGGCTTAGTGGAAATACAAGCACTCGTAAGTCTCCGCTTTTCTTTTCTCGCTTCATTTTCTTTCCTTTCTTTTGCTTTTCTACATGCCAAACACCCTTTGGAGGATGACAACTCAAGGGATGGCTGGCTAAACCGCTTTTCTCCTTGAAGAGGAGGGCTATCATTAGGTTTTGTGTAAAATGACTGCCATGTGTTTAATGCAAGAATTTATGGGTATTTATGTTTCCATCTCTCACTCTAAAGTTAAAATCTCTTAAATGTACTCGACTAACCTTGTATTCGCAAGCTTTGTGGCTATGATGCTTATTATTAGATCCACCGAGATTCATTAGTCGCTCATTAGTTACTATAGGGTAGATTTAGGGGATATGCTTTTTATTTGGTCTCAGAGCATTTATGCTCATTAAATGCCATATTTCAAAAGGAAAAAATTATTAGTGGTTCGCCTTAGATAGCCAATGAAGATCCCGCTCGGAAATGACTATATGTCATCCTCCCCAACGCGAGGAAAAGGACCCGAGGACCTCTCATTTACCTTGTGAACTCAACCCTAGTAGCCCGATGCTTTAAGGAGTTCTTTTTCATATTTTACTTCATTTTATTTTCAGTCTATAAATCACCAAATCTCACTGTTTTTACTAAAACCCCAAATCCAAATTGAATTCACCCATTTCAACTTTAACCGTACTTCTCATTTCACGAAGAAACCCATCCTCGTGTTCGACCTTAGACCGCTATATTGCGCAGCCCCGCTACTGCCAGCAGGACACCTAGGACTACAAATTTTGTTGATTCCTAAGTATCTATACTGTGGGCACGAATCAGCGTCACTGCCGGATGGTGCCCTAAGCTTAGAGATAAGCATAGTTGCTGAACTTATGATTCATATCACAAATTTTGGTAAAATCTCATTCCCTTTTGATTTTATCATTTTTTTTTCCACTTGCAGTTCACTGCAGGGGGTTTTAAATTTTTCTAGTACATTCAGTTTTTCTTTGCTTTAATTTTAGCTAACCTTAACCCTTTTGTTAGTTTTGTTTTGGTTGTTTTCCCGCTGATTGTGAAGTGTGCGTGAGCGCTTTATGCAAAGTGATAGGAACACCGTAGGCCGAGAGGGTGATCAGCGTGACGCATCAGTGGCTTCAAATTGATCCTCACAAGGTTCAAAATGGATCCTCCACAGAGGAACAACAGCAAAGCAGGTGCCTGTGGAGCCCAATGCATATCGATCCACATGAGGGATCACATACACCCACCCAGGTGAGTGCACCTCATGCATAATTCCCGCGAGGAGGTGGCAAGGGAAGCCTTACTGTGCCTCTACTCCCCAACATTCCATGGCATGGAGAATGAAACCCATAATCATATTGTGATTTTTGATAAGTATGCACCACTTTCAAAGAGGGAAGCATCGACATGGAGCTACTAAAGCTAAAAGCCTTTCCACTGACCCTAAAGGACAAGGCAAAAATTTGGCTAAATGCATTAAGGCCAAGAACCATATAATTCGGGAGAGTTTGTGCGTAGTTTCTGTAAAAATTCTTCAAGTGCTCACAAGACAAACAACCTGGAAGAGGCAAATTTACACATTTGCACTCATGATGGCGAGAGGTTCTACCAAAGGTCAAGATTTATGAGACTATAAGTGCACGCCCACACCATGGGTTTGATACATGACGCCGTGAACCATTTTGCGATGGAATGTCCCTTCCATGCGAAACAATATCGAAACTATGTGTGGAGGAGATTTCGAGTAAAAATCCCGATGAGGCAACCCGACTTCCTCAATTATGTGGCCGAGACCTCCAAGGGCTGGGATGAGTCAAACCCAAGAGAAGCAAACAGATTCAAGCCACCAAAGGAACTAAAGAGGAGTGTATGTATGCCCTCTCCGAAGATAGTGGAGCCGAAGCTAAGGTATCTACTCGCTAGAAGATTGGAGGAATGAAAGAAAAAGGGTCCATGAGGTGCGTGTGAAGTGACCAAAGCCACGCATTGTGTCAAAAATCGTTTAACCGCAACCCAATCGACCACCCAGAGAACCATGTCCAAACCCCCCATTCGAGGATGCAAATGTGGTGGGCCAAAACAAGCCGCAAACAAATGCTCCATATGGCAACACTTATAACCCCAACTGGAGGAGTCACCCTAACCTTTCCTGGAAACCTCAACCTCCTGTATATGTACCCCCAGGAGCACAACAGCAACATTCTACCACCACTTCACAGCATCAACAAGCACCCACCTCCTCTCCTGTTGAGCAAGCCATTTTGAATCTGAGCAAGGTGGTGGGAAATTTTGTGGAGGAGCAAAAAGGCATCAATGCTCAGTTGAACAAAAAAATTAAAATGTAGAGCTCGAACAAGAGAATGTATTTGGCCGGAAAGTAACCTTAATCGAAGAATTGATGCCTTGCAGCATCCATACAAGAATGGTAAATCAAGAAGAAGAGGCAGTGGTGTTCCCTTCTCACCACGCCAAATCCAAGGGGAGTCCATGAACTGAGCTATTCCAAAGGAACCTCCCTAAAAATGGATGAAGTCAAAGCCGCATTACCTTAAGAAGTGGAAAGAGGTTGATCAGCCAATGCCCAGCTCGTTGAGGAAACCGTAAAAGCGGGAAGAATCGAGCCATAACATTTTTCAAGGAGGACTCACGAAGCATCAAGATGCCACCTCCATTTCTCAAGCACTAAGAAGCAAGAAGAAGGCATCCCGTCCAGAGTCCCAAGGCGGGTGGTCCCGACATACCCACTTTTGGACATCATCAGGCAAGTCCCACACCTATACAGTTTTGAAAGATCTCTGTCTGATCAAAGGGGTTGGGCTGACAAAAAGGCATTCTTAAGCCCGAACAAGTTAGCTCATCATCCAATACGAGACAATGGTGCAATCTGAGGATCCGAGGACCCCGACTATCTCGATTAACGTGGAGGAACTTGCGTGTAACATTGTTAGACTTGGGTGCCCGGTCATCGACCTCTTTGCCATACTTTCGAGTGTATAGGCGGCTAGGTTTTGGGAGAGAAATTTGAAACCAGCTTGACATCGCTATCCTTAGTAGTCGTTCGGTGAAAATGCAAAGGGATAGTGGAGGATGTGTTGGTAAAAGTAGATGAGTTCTCTTATCCGGTGGATTTAAAATTGGTTCTCGACACAAGAAAGCCGGTGCGGGGCATAATCGAGTGCCCATTATGTTGAGGCCATTTTGGTCACATCGAATGCCATTATCAGTGCGAATGGGGTGCATTACAGCCATTGTGACATGACCTTTGGAGCTTTATATTGTCCACACAGGCGTAAGCGAACGACGGAGGAATGAGGGAGCAAATCGATGAAGTTTTCTGAGTGGTACGGGTGAAGACATGATACTAACCATGACCTGAAGAATTGATGGAGAGCATTAAGACGATTTGAAGAATCCGCAAACCTCCTATGATAATCAGCCAGCTGCAGCTGGGGCCGGATTGCCCCAGCAGGGAGGCGGCAGAGGCTGCGGCACACACTTTGCATGCATGGAGGAGCTTCTCCCCCTGGACCTCATGAGATCAATGGCTACAAGCTGGGAGTGGTTGCTTGTAAGAACACGGGGCCTCAAATTTTGTTGAAATTTTACTTTATATTATTTTAAGTCTTAATTTGGGCTTTTAGTGGGTGACACTACTTTTACACATTCCTTTTCAAATATTTTCGCATTTACAAACATCTTATCACGATTTTTGGTTTGAAATGTTGGGGTTGCGGTCACGGGGAGAATCTCATTTCCTCTGCATTGCGGTGCGATCTTGAGTGTAGCGTTCGACCATGCCATTCCTCACACAGTTCGAACCGTTCGTTTCATCTTCTATTAGAGGTACCACCTGATTTCTTTTTGAAAATTTGATAATTTTGTGAAATAATGACATATAAATATCACCGTACGTACATTTTTATGCACTTTTGTAACCATTTTTACTTTAGTATTTTTGTGGTTTGTCTCTTCCAGTTGAAAAATTGGAGCATTGCATGTTATGTCGTGTTTTGTTAGCCCTAGTTCATACTTATCTAATTGTTGGTGGGTTGAAGTCCTGATAGCCGCCTTTCCAGAGCTAGCCACACCTGATGCACATCAGTTTTCATTAATGAGCTAAAATTTCCTTGACCCCAACACAACCATGAGAAACTAGCCTTAGTTTAGGTGACCACTGTGTCGATTGCGGTTCCCCATAAAAAGAAGACGATATGTCTCAAAGAAAAAGAAAAAGAAAAAAGAAAAGAAAAAGAAAAAGAAAAGAGTTTGTTAAAGCCGTGACGCTCGGCTTTGAAACCGACACGGTCAGGGTATATGGCGAGAAAGCCTTTAAACTGGTGCCTTTGAACAGTGGTGAGAACCATGGGTTGTTCCTTCATGGGTGGATGGGTGGGGTTTAGCGAGTTGTAGGTCTTTGAAATTCAAAATCTTTCGAGGTCGGGGTGGCTTGTAGAGTTTATTGGTCGAATCCTTTTGACGATGCCTAAGCCTTAGTTGGTTAGGAGTCATCGATTGGATCCTCGTTATGGACACTGGTGAGGTTGAATTCTCGGCATTGCATCCTACATTACTTTAGAAAGGTATGAAATAAGAGTGGAATCGATTCTATTTTGGTTGGTCACCCTTAAGCGTGTGATGGGCGGGTTACGGGGGAAGTATAGCGGCGCTAGTTAGTTTATTGATGCAAACTAATCCCTATACCTGCTTTCCGGTGGAAACTTGAGGTTGATTCCCTTGGGAGTGAACTTGCCCCGACAATTGATGTATGGCATGCGATCTCAGCGAGATTTTTAATGCGGGGCTCCAACCTTGACACTGAAAATTTGAAACATGTTACCTATACCCCACACTTTTTGTTCATACGTACTTTCTTTTGCAGTTTGTGTGTTTTCTGTTGCTAAGGGACTGCAATGTGTGGAGTTGAGGGTGTGATTAGTGCTTAAAAAGTGTTCTTTTGAGGCTATTCATCGCGGTTTTAGGCACTTTTGGTGCAATATTCAAATATTGGTGGCATGTGATAATCACTGACAATGTTACTAACGACATTTTGTAGGTGTTTTGGTAGTTTTGGGCGAAACCTTCACCTCATCTTCGGACCGGACGGGACGAGTGAACCACGATGAATCAATAGGGTTAACCATATTGCAACAGAAAGAGCAAGGGGCTTGAGAAGAGGAATGAAGAAGAATAGGAAGGCAGAGAAGAGGAATGAAGAAGAAGAAGCGGTAAATTGGTGCAATCGCATTATGAAAATTAGCGAAATTAGCATTGGTGCCAATTTTGTAGGTCTGGTGGCATTAATTTTGGCGTGGGCAAAATTGGCATTGGTGCCAATTTTGTACGAATGCCATTTGGCGACTGGTGTGGTGCAAGTTTATTGATCTGGGAAAATTGGCATTGGTGCCCGATTTTGGCACTTGGTACTTGATTTTGGCACCAACTTCATGCGAGATCTCTCTCTACTTTTTTGATTTTCTTTTCTCTTTTTTCCATTACTTTTGTCTAATACTTTTTGAGGGCATAATGGTATTTTACCCTAAGAAAAACTCTATATATAAGCTCCCATGTTTTGGAGAAATGGGAACTTTTGATTTACAAGATTTTGGCTTAGTGGAAATACAAGCATTGTAAGTTCTCATTTTTCTTTGCTTCATTTCTTTCCTTTTTTGCTTTCTGTTTGCCCAGACACCCTTGGATGACAACTCAAGGGATGGTTGTCAACAACTCTTATCGCAGAGAAGGGCTATTGTTAGGTTTTTTTTAGGTAAAATACAGCAGTTTCATGTGTTTAATGCAAGCATTTATGGGTATTTATATTTCCATCTCTCTCACTCTAGGTTAAAATCTACTTAAATGTACATGGCTAACTTTATTATTTAGTGAGCTTTTAGGTTGGTGGATCTTTGTGTGATCCATAGATTTAATCAGTTCACCTTCATTAATTACTATAGATAAATTAGAGGGTTCTCTCTTTTAATATCAGGGCATTTGTATATTAAAGCTATATTTTAAGGAAAGATGTTAGGTTAGTTTAGATAGCCAAATGAAGATTCGGTTCGGGAAATGACTATATGTGTACTCTCCCCAACGAGGAAAAGGACAGGGACCTCTCATTTACCTTGTGAACTTCCTGACCCAGTGGCAGATGCTTTAAGGAGTTCTTTTCATATTTTACTTCATTTTATTTTTAGGTCTATCAAATCACCAAATCTCATTGTTTTACTAAATCCCAATCCATTGAATTCACCATTTTTGAACTCCATTCCTTCTCATTTCATGAAAAGAAACATCCCAGTGTTCGACCCTAGATAGTTATCTTTGTGATGGCCTCATTAAGTGGACCTGGATAAAATTTTGTTGATTAAGCCCCTACGTAGTACAGTCGAGTACTAATACCAAAATAAAATCACAATAAAATAACCCACTTCTCTCTCTCTTATAACTGCACTCAAAATCCAAAATCGAAGCGTAGACCCCGGATGCTAAGCTAAAAGTATGGCTTAGATATAAAAAATCTTGTGTTTTTGTTTCTCACAATCTAAATATAACTATTGTCCTCATAAGAAAATCATTTATCTTATAAAAATTATAGAAATACTCAAGACAGAGGAACCAGAAACAAGGGCAAACAAGAAACCCATATGGAAAAACTTACTTTTTTGGTTTTATTCATATTCAAAATAACTTTGATCACGGAGGCAGGGAAGTGGAAAAAAAAGTAAGGTGGTTTTAAAATGGTAGCAAGCATTGAGATCCTTTCTGCTTAGCAGCTGGCCCGACAAGGTGGTTTCAAATGGAAAAAAAAAGGAAGTAAAGTCACTGCTATGCTGACAGAGATCCACTACCTCAAACACCTCAATAAAATCTCTCACAAGATCTCTAAACCTATTATTAAAAGATCTACTATTGATCTTCTCTCTTTCTCTTTCTCTTTCTCTCCCACCCAAATCCCAAATGCATAGACCGTCTTGCAGATGGATCTTTCATTTCTAGTTCTTCCCCTCTCCATCCTCCTCCTCTTTTCCCATTGTCTCTTCCCTAGGATATCCCCTCGGCTATGACACCTCACTAGCCTGTTTAGCAACAAAATGGTAAGCTGACAACAAAGATGCCCTGAAGAATGGCAAGAAGAAGAAGCTCTTAGTTTCAACCATGCTTGCTAGAAGGAGAAGGAGAAGGCTGTCACCGAGAAGGAGAAGGCGTTTTGTAAAAAGGAAATTAGGGTTTTGGGGGCACAAAAAAAAAAAAAAAAAAAAAAAAAAATATATATATATATATATATATATATATATATATATATATATATTTTAATTTGGTAATCGGGCCAGTGTTGACCAAATTGTATATGCAAAATTTAAGACACTGTCACCAAAGGAATATTATCTAATCCCTGGCAACGACACTAAAAACTTGTTGACCGAAATATGTATATATAAATTTATGTCACTACGACCAAAGGACTATTACCTAATCCCCGGCAATGACGTCAAAAACTTGTTGACCAAATTTTTCGACACGGTTACCAAGGACTAAACTAAAGTCCCTAGCTATAACGCCAAAAAACTTGTTGAGACCAAATGATGTATATATAAAAATATGGCCAAGGGAGTGAATGTGGTAAATACTCAAAAACTGGTTAGAAACAAAAGTAAGTGTACTAAAAAACTAAAATGAAATGAAAAGTATTACCAACACTCTTTTCATGAGTACGGGTTCTACAAGTAATAAAGTGGACTCTAAAAGTCGAGATATCGTACTTACGAGAGTTGGAAGTTCTCTCTGGTGGAATTTGATCACCTTGATTCTGAGGGCTCTTCTTATTTAAGCGACCAAATAGGATGTGGAATAAAAAATAAATTTAATTGAAATAAAAATTGATTTAAAACTAATCCTAAATCTACAAATAAAACCTACTTAATTACAAGGTATGAAGAGGCACTAGGGATGAGGATATTTATTTACAAAAGCAGGTTTGCATTTCCTTAAAAGCCTGACATTTGTAGAGTTGAATGTTGGATTTGTCCCGGAAACGTGTAGTATAGCTTGGATTTCTCCATACACCATACATTTCACTTGATAGGGTTTAAAAAATGAGGCGCCTTGGGCCCATCACCAACTGAAAAAGGTAAGCTCATTGTAACGCCCAAGACCCTTGGCACCGTATGGCAGGAGCGATTCTTTTGTGAGGCCGATGGCATGGGACACAGAAAACCCATATCTGTAAATCAAGGCAAAATCTCTGTTATTAAGGAAGTAGGATAATTCCCGATATTATTTATCTGTAAATCAAACCAAATCTCACCAATGAGGGAAGTAGGATAATTCTCGATAAGCTGCTCTAATTATCCTGTGTCTGATATCGATGGGGGTAGAAAATCCACCCGTCAATGAGAGAGAATACTTTTACCGTAATTAGAGAAAAACATATGCTATAAATACCAGACACCCGATCGGTGAAGATGCCTTGAAAACATTGCCCTACAGCGGTTGACCTTTTCTCTCGGGGAGGCGACTTAGGCATCGGAGCGTGAGCGAACCCGCCCGATCCTCTTTCTTTCTTGTTTTTGCGGGAGAGTCCAGCGTTGAGC
This sequence comes from Tetrastigma voinierianum, assembly GCA_016808115.1. Taxonomy (NCBI): domain Eukaryota; kingdom Viridiplantae; phylum Streptophyta; class Magnoliopsida; order Vitales; family Vitaceae; genus Tetrastigma; species Tetrastigma voinierianum. The sequence continues at coordinate 333,361 of JAEQBH010002671.1, read as the reverse complement.
CAATGGGCTGGCGGCCTGAAGCAGTCACCATTTCCGACCTAAGTATTGTCGACACGCTCCAGTCCGATTCAGGTTGAAAAAGGCATCATCGGTTGGCGCCTTACGGCTGGAACTGCGTTCGCACAACTAAAGATGATCTCGATGGCGATGGTATCGCGCGGAATCTGGCGGAAGCCACGCGATCCTTCGGAATGCAGACTAGCACGGTGGGGTTGATGGCGAGCCTCAGGAGCGCATTAGAAGCAGTCTGCAGGCTGACACGGTGAGGTGGAGCCTCCGTCTCTGACGGCGGCTTGATAAAGGGTCGAAGCGACTCCGCAGAGTCGGATGCAACGCCCACGGGAAGCGCGACAAGCCCAGGAAGGCCATAACACCACTCCTCAGGAAGAGCAGCCACACCTCGACCCTCCTCGAGAAGCAAAAGTAGAATCCAGCAGAGCCAGGGGGCATGGACCCCACCTAGCCTAAAGGAGGCGCAGAAGCAATATTTGGGGACCTCGGAGGCGATGGCCAGGCCCTTCTCGACAAAGAATGGGACGATCATGGGAACGGTTCAAGGGACATCAACGGGAGCTCGGCCACGTGAAGGAAGTCGTAAAAAGTAGAAGCGGGACTCTATGAGACACCCGTCTGTGGCGAGTCATGTCGTTCCACGGTAGGTGCTCATTCCACTTATAGCAAAGTTGAGTCATGAGCGGCGTTTGATGGCGCGAAGGATCCAGATTGATCATCTTAACACCGTAGAATCAAATGGGCTACATGGGTATCGGGACCGCATGCGGTCACGAGAGCCTTCGCTATCACGCTAAAGGGCACGTGGTGGCAGTTTAACAGACTCCATCATTGGTCCTCGTTAGGAGAGCTCTCCATCGGGTTAAATGCTCCGGCTTCATTAGACTAGAACATGAGGAAACCCCGAGTTACACTGCTGACCATAAGCGAGCCCGCGAGGCTTTGAGGTCTTATGTTCGAGGTTCAATGCAGAAGATATTGAGAGGTAGACATACCAGGGCCGGGAAGTTCTGATTATCAACTGTTCATCATTTGAGTTAAGTACGGTCAAGAATTTGATGTTTCCATCTCCAAGAATCCACCCAGAGCAGAACATGGTGAGGTGCTGTAAAGCGGAGAAGAAGATACATAAACAGCGAAAGGGAAGCCTCATATCCAGAAAGAAACCGACCCCACAAAGAGAAAAGCGAGGACCGGCCAGTCTAGCGAGGCGGCCTAAAGAGCCAGAAAAGCGGGAAGATCCCAGAAGAGCGACGGTCCCGAAGAGGCGTGGGCGTCGGGCGTGCGACCCCCGAGGCCCGGTCAGGCCCGATCGGCGAGTCCGAACCGAAACTCGGGGACGCTCGGGTTATTTCTTTTTATTTTCCGTGTTATTAAATTTTCTTTTTCAACAATGTCGGCGACCGAATGCGCGGCCCGGCCTGAATGGCGGATCGAGACGGGCCGATTTACTCAGCGTTTTCATTTTATCTTATCGAAACATTTTGTATGTCACATTCGTTCGCGAGCGGTTTGGGTTCCCAGGCCACATAATCTTTTACAAATTCAGCGATGCAATTGGTAGGCCTTAAACATATAACCAGTATTTCACGAAGAGGCATTCGCTCTTTGAATGATATAAAATCAGGTTATTTTAACCCTTTTGTTAAAATACCACTTGTTCAAGAAGCCGTATATATACAAGCTGTGGGAGTATATACTTATACGCCGTACTCTCTCTATGACTCTGGGCTTCTTGATGTGGCTGCAACACCTTACCCGATACTGCATAGATAAAAGCTATCGCTAAGCATTTCATGTAGTAGTTCTTCTCACGATTATTCCGATATTCAATTTAACTTGACATGCATTAACATCAAATAAATGCTTCCTATTATATCAAACATATACCATTGCTATTCATTTATACTTTCATTTTACCCAAATCATTTATCATATCACAATATGCATTTCAATGCAATAAATTCCAATTCACATTTCAATTTATTAAGAGATTTAAGCATATACATAAAGCCCATTTACACTGTCAATGTTGCCCCAGTTATTCACTTTGACTATTCAAATCACATTTCTAGCAGTTCCGTTTTGATGAATCCGATCCTTATTATCGATCGGTAATGTGTGCCTACACATTTCCCCAACTCTGATTTTGGTCTCCCATCGCTTGGCCGGATGCAGTTTGGTGCTTCGACATGAAGTTATCTTGCTTAAATGCCATACGCCATCGCGGCCAGGATGCGATTGAACGCATCCCGCCCGAAGTAGGACATTTCTTGATACCATCGCCATCATGGCGGATCGTTTTGGTGCATCCGCCAAGTAGGACATTGGGCAATTTAAAGGTGCCTTAAGTGGCGAATCACGGTTGGTGCATCCGTCGAGGCGTTCATTGGTATATCGACTCAATTCAAGATATCGGAGGTGACCGATTCGCGTTTACGATTCGATTTTATCATTCCGCATTCATTCGATTTTCAAATATCCGTTTCAATTCCATATTCCTTTTGTATTATCTTTTCAAAGATATACTCGATCTATGTACTCATTTCATATACTCATTCACGTACTCATTTCACATACCAGCACTCATTCGTGTACTCATTTCATGGACTTAGCGGTAAACTACAAAATACTTGAAACATAAGAATAAGTCGAGAGAACAGACGAAGTTGTCGGATTTAGTTTTTACTTTATCTTAAGATCTCGATCCTAGGTTGACAATCATCACTTTAGTCTAAAGTCTGAAAATGCTGATACTTGCCACTCTTAGTGGATAGGAAGCAATTATCATATTTTTAGTGAATGACAATTTATGTCTTTGTTAGGCGGTTTTTGGGTTAAGACCATGAGTGCGCCCGGCGACGCGCGCATATTTCACGTGCGTTTTCACTTAGTTCTATCATGGCTGACCCATTAATCGTTTCTTAGGGTCCTAATCTTCGGTATCGAATCACGGGACTTAACGATTGCAAAAATATGCGCAAAGGCGAAGGGCTCTGCCGGAGCGGTGAAATGCAGAGTACCACTTTGGCCCGATACGCGTGCCGATCCTTCACCCATAAGTCAGACTCTTACCAGCAGTTTAGGGATCTGGGAATTCTGCGCCACATCATGAAATTTCAGTTACTCACCACAGTTTAGTACCATTCTATGGACATCTTCACGCCTAAATGAATTATTCATGTTTCTCTAAATACCTCTCAGATTATGCCTCTAAATCATAACAAGGATCACCCCGAAACAACTTCAAAGGTGGTTTAGAATCAATGAGAACCCTTTCTCTTAAGTTAGGGCTTTCCCTCAGATGAGATCATAAAGAGGAAGTTAGGGTCTGATTACTGCTTACATATCTCTTCAAATCATTCTCTTGTAGGATTTGTTTTGATGTCTTAGGAAATAAAAAGTGAAACAAAGCCACCCGAAATTGATCTCTTACAAACCCTAAGCTTTTCCCTTACTTTTCCTTCCTTCATCCCTAAAAACGTGATATTGCTCTATTAGGCATCAAGAGACCACTTTTGGTCTTAAATCACATTAAAGTGTAAAGGCCTTGTTTGGCTCCCACACCTTTTATCCTTTCTCTCATTTTCACCTTTTTGGTCTTAAGTCACTAAATCTTATAAGCCTTGTTTGGCCCTGATTAATCATTTTTCTTTTGGCATTCTAACTCTTTGTTCACTTTCCTTATCATTTATCATTTTATTTCATATTAGCATTTAAGCTATCATTTGACCCTTAGTTCCTCGTTTTTTACAATTTCCACATTTGCCACTTTTTCACTTAGGTTTATTTAGGTTTAGATCACTTTCTCATTTTCAGCATATAATGTTCAATCCCTTATCACTCCACGCTTTCAATTACATTTCTCAATTTACCGAGTTCATCAGTATCTGGAAAGCTCTCGGGGTTGACTCAATTCAGCCTGAGATATATAATAAAAATTATTATAAAAATTTTAGAGTATTTTGAGGGAGTCCCTGAGGTGTGCAGGACCACCTCGGCCCAGAAACTCGACAGCAGTATTCACCTTGGCGATTCACTCCCATATTGGCCGTGTCATCTTGAGTCTTACAGCAGTGCACGGCATGAGACAATTTTGGATGGCGGAAGTCCAGATGAGGTCGGACCCCACCAAAGAGATAACCACGAGGAATGTGTGAGTTCCATAAGGACCACAGGCACCAGCAGGATGATTGCGCCTGCTTCAGGGAAGGGAAATAGAATATTTTGATTGGCGGGTATCTCCGCCGCTTCGTAGCCTCTGAAGGTCAAGGTCAGGCGCAGCCACCACCACCTCGATGAGCAGCGGGCTCAGCACTGACCCTTGTGGGGAAATCCACGTGATCTCGGGAGGGATTTGCGGGAGGTGAGATCAAGCTGCGTAGGAAGGGCTCCACTTGTGTAGCCTTCGGTCGGGGAGGTAATGGAAATCTGAAACGGTGTCTAAACTATAAATCCCGACTTCCTGACCGCCTTGTTCTGGGACTGGACTAGGGATGCCAACACCCCATACGGCTTGATCCTTTTACAGTAATAAAGAGTGGTTTGTGGCTGCTCAAAAAATCTTTGAGTCCTTGGCCGACAATGGGAGTTCAGCCAGACATCATCTTCGCGTCGGCACTTGTGAGGATGGGCATCGGAAGGGAAGGGTGGAACCGGTCGGCACCATGGCGGAGGGATTCTGCGGAGTAAGAAAGTGCTACCTTCAGTCTAAATACAGGCCATGGTACTCAGCACGGGAGACTCACGAGTGATGCCGGGGGCAACAAACGGTGAGAGTTTCTCATAGTAGATGCCACATCAGAAAAACATAACAATGTTGTTAAAGTGGGGACCCTCTCTCAGTGTGTAAAGGCCGTCACCCTACTACACCACATGATCAAGTTTCCTACCACAGAAGTGGGTACAGGAGAATGGTTCGATGAGACCCGGTGTGTGGCGAGGGGAATGCTACTCGACATCCACTTAAAAAGAAAAGTGGTCGATAACATATCGTGGAATGGCGAAGGCTCGACGTGCATAGCAGGAATTAAATACGACTGAGACCTCGAAGGAAGGCTAGAGCACATGAAGTTGGGAGCGATAACCACACAGACACCTCGCCTACATCGGCTCAAGCAGGAGACCTTCGAGCACTCCTTACCTTCTTGAAATAGAATCTTGGATGTCTTGGCGTGGCAAGAGGGATATGGGAGAGCATTGATCATGATAATCACTCACGGACTAAGCGTTAGTCCATCCTTCTAAACCGATCAAAGCAAAAAGAGGGAGTTTCTCTCGAGAGAAAGACAAGCGATCAATGAGGAGGTGACAGGCTCCATAGCGGGCTGGAAACATCGAGAGAGGTGAGAGTACCAGATACAGTTTGTAAATCATTACTAAATCAAAAAGAAACAAATGGTAAGTAGCAACTCTGCTTCGATTTGTTTGGCATCAACCGAAACGTGGCCTTACAAAGATAGTTTCCCTCTGCCACGGATTGACCTCATAGTAGATGCCACAGCCGACCATGAACTCCTCGGTTTCATAAAAGCGGCTTTCTCGCTACAACAGATCGGCTATGGATCCCGGCGACTAAGGAGAAAGGACATGTATTAAATCACGGGGCAGGACTGTGCTATCGGAAGTGACTACGCCTTTGGGCTACAAAAAGCGTAGGAGCCACCTACCCGGTTGGTGAAACGGGATGTTCAGAGAGCGGATGGAAGGGCATCCATGGAGGTGTATATAGATGACATGTTAGTGAAATCAACCACGGCCGAAACTCACGCGGCTCATATATCTAAAGCTGTGCTCTAGATCTACGATAGAGTACAACATGAAGTTAAGATCAACTAAATGCGCTTTTAGAGTCTCGTGGGGGAAATTCTTAAGGTTTTATAGTCAACAACAGAAATTGAGGCAAATCCAAACAAGATAAAGTTGTGTGCTCGACATTGCCATATGATCAAACATAAAGAAGTCGCGTCTAAGCTGGAAGAATAGTGCGCTAAAGTGGGTTTGTGTGCTGTCCCGAGGCCCGGCGATAAATGTCAGCCCTTAACTTTGAGGTTCTAAGAAAGCTTTCCGTGGGATACATTGCGAAGAGCGTTCGGCGGCCCCAAAACTTAGCGAGCTCTTCCCCATTCACAGCAGTGAGCCCCTACGGAGGGGGCTCCGCCTACGTGGCAGCGGAGTTCAGTTTCTCGACCAGTAGCCGTCCTTATAGAGGAGACAAGAGCCAGTGCAACATCAGTCTGCTAATGCGGTGCGGGCTGCGGGAGGGCGGGAGGAGAGGTATCAGGGATGGAAATTAATCTACGAGCGGTGTGTCGCATTGAATCTCACGCCATGCTCAAGCTCATACCATTGGGAGAGTCCCTATGAGAATGCCCAGCTAAACAAGTGCTACACAAACCAGAGACCTCGGGAAGATTGATGAAGTGGGTCTTAGCAGATTTCGTCATGGAGTTCACCTGATGGGGCTTGCCGGGAATGCGAAACAACCTTGGGCCTCCCCATTTGGGTTGTCACGTAGGCCAGGGACGCCAATTCAAGGGAAGCGATGCAAAGACTAATTCGAGCCTTCCAGAGAAGGAATAGATACTCAGTATGCACTCAGATTTAGGTTCAAGCCTCCAGCTGCGAGAGTAGAAGTATGGCGAATCATCATAGACTCTTGTGCCTTGCCGTGGAGTGGAGTTGATGAGCAGGTATGCAACAGCTCCACCGAGTTGGTAGTAAAGCAAATAGAAGACACCTCTCACGAGGCCCAGAAGGTGAAAAAAGACTGATCCTATGCACCTCAAAGATGCGGGATTTGCGAGGGAAGTTCGTGCTAGTTAAGATTCGGACACATGTACCATGGGATGAGGAATTCCCAATAGGATGCCCACAAGGAATTGGCAGCCTCTTGGAAGATCTCGGGACTAGCGGCAGCCAGCAGGCACCTTGCGGAGCCCTCTGTGGATCTATAAGCAGGGAAGTCTCCCCGTCATGTTGAGCCAAATTTGGATGGACCCCATTTGGGGAATGTTAATAGAAGGATGCTGCACAACGACCCGAAAGGGGCTTCTGGCTTGGGATGCAGGAGTCGGCGGTTTATATTCATCGGGAAGCCTTCTGAGCGGAGTTTTCACGCCATCCTCGGGGTACATCGCGAGGAAAACCTGTGGAAGGCTAAATCTTGCGAGGGAAGTATGAAGGGAGTATCTTGGAAATCACATGTCGGGCGCTCGAGAGATTGTTGAAAGTACAGGAAAAAGCGTGGCGGGGATGGCCCTCTTATTGCTAGTGCTGTTGAGAGGCGCAGAGCTGAATACCTAGTTCAGAGAGTGAAAATTTTGTCTGAACTGATGAAGTCTCTGCTCAGTCAGGGCCGCGTGCAGGGGATCATGACCCCGACCCTTTTCTCAGGTTAGAGTGGAGTTGGACATGTTGGGACCTTTGCCCATTGGAGCGGGCTGAGTACCAAATTTATATCATCGTAGCGGTGGGTTGGCATTTCACCAAATGGGCCAGAAGCGAAACCTTTGGCTACTATCATGGCGAAACGGAAGATCGCGGAGCTTGAGTAAGGGTTCCATGAACTGCAGTTTGGTATCCAGGGGCTGAGTGCTGGGCAGTGGAAGCGGTCGATAACCTTAAGTTTAAGGGATTTTTTGTGGCGAGCAGGATCAAGAGCTACTACTCATTTAGCTCATTTGCAATCTAATGGGCAAGCAGAGGTCACCATAAGAACCCTTAAAATAGCGTTGAGAATAAGGTGAGAAGATCTTAAAGGAATGGGTAGAATACCTCCTTTGAAGGAATTATTATGGGCATGAACTTTCTTCTGGCATGATTTGCAACTCGAGGGGCCCCATTTTCCACTCCTGGCTTGCATGGCACTGATGATGGCCCAATAGGATCGGTTCAAAGTACTGTGGGATCAATTTGGCAAGAGGAGTGGAACATAACAAAGACTCTCACTTTAAACTTGGACCTCTTGATGAAAAGCGTGATCAGGTCTTGGCATCTGACTACCAAGGAAAATGGCAGGTACTCGGCCAAAAAAAGTCAAACCAAGGAGTTACAAAACTGCACGACCTAGTCTTAAAAAGCTCATTTACTGCAGGAAAATCCAACACATGGAAGCGCAGGGGCTTAATTAGGGAAGGCCCACTTTATATCATTATCTCGCATCGTCGGGCTGGAGTAGTCTAGAACCTCGGGCAGAAGAGGAAAAGTTCTACCTCATTGGGATCTTGCAGGCACCTCAAAGCGTTTTTATCAATAGACCTCAGAGTTGTAATCTTTGGCAAAGTATCACCGACTTTAAGATAACGATCCTATGTATTGATACCATTGATTATTTTATTTATATCATATGGATCGAAAAAGGGAAGTGGGCTTGACTTGGCATTTGAGTCATACCGAAAATTACGCACATTCCAGTACACGGATTCATGCTTCAACAAAAAGAGTATTGTTCTTTATTCTAATAAAGTACAATCAATTATCAATCAGTAAGCTCCTGCCAACCAAATAGCAGTGTTCAGCAAAAGAAAAGAAGAAAGGAAGAAAAATATCTCTAAGGAAAAGGGAAAGGAGGGGAAAGGAGAAGGGAAAGGAGAGAGAGAGAAAGGGAGAGAGGGAAAGAGAGGAGAGAGAGAGTGTTTGAGAAAGAGAGAGGAAAGAAGGAAGAAGAAAGAGAGAAGAGGGAAGGAAGAGAGAGAAAAAGAGAAAGAGAGGAAGAGAAAGGAAGAAGAGGAGAGAAAATCGGAGAAGCGGGTACCACAAGTGCTCACTTTGCGCGCCCTCCTCCCGGGCGCGCATTCACTAGCCGCGGGGTTGGGGAATAACATAAGCTCCATAAAGGGGGAACTCAAAGGAAGAAACAGCTCTTACCGACGAGGGCCTGCTGAGGACCGAAGCGCCATCCTACAGGATCTTGGTGGACTCTGGCAGGCGACAGAGCCTTGACCTTACATCGTCCCGCGCGAGATCCCGGAGTTTCACGACTCAAAAGAAAGAAGGTTGGAAGCATAAGGCTTGCATTGCGGAGGGGTCGCGATTGCTAAGGAGGGTGGGCGACAAGGTCGCACAGTCAATTTTCAGCCCGATTCTCATGGCGATCAGTTCTCCATCAAGCCGAGCGGTAAAGCGCCGTCTTTCGAGTGTTAGGTCAAGATAAACTTTTTGTGGGCTACTGGATTTTTGAAGGCTCAGTGCTCGGGGAAAGACCATACTGAAAGCCTTAGAGCGATTCGGCAGGTAGATCAGCCCATGAGCCGTGCTGATTTTGCACGAGCTTACTTATTTCGAAAGGCCTCATCGCCCGGGAGCCCGCGATGGCAGAGTTTTGAAGGAGCTCAAGCCGGAAGGCCCATATCGCCGCGAGCCCGATTGCTTCGGCGGACATCCACGGGCTGATGCTTCCGGTTTGCATAAACGCTTATTTCAGGGAAAGGCCTCAATGCGGGGGAACCAGTGGCTGATTTGAAGAAACTCAAGCGCACCCGTAGGAAAGGCCATATGCCACTCTTGTGCGGCCAGTTAGCTGAGCACATATAAACGCTAACGAATTTGATGGCAGCTCGGTTCGCGAGCTGCGCGGCCTAGGAAAGCCCCTAAACGCCCGAGCCACGTGGCTGGAGTTTAAAACTCGTAACTTCACCTCCAGAAGGCTGCATTATGGTATGAGGCAGGTGGCCCCGGCGGGTTGGCTCCACTGAGAGCACCAAAGCGGCTCGGTTACCGAAGAAACGACTGCAAAGGGAAGAAAGGTACGCCTGGCCATGAGCGATTTAGGCGCTCAGAGCTAAATCAGCCCACGAGAAGCTAATGGCATCTGGTGCCCGCTGAGGCTTATGACTCGAGAAAGAGCCCCGGCGCTGGCGGGGCTTGCGGCAATTTTTGAAAAGCTCAAGCTACTTTCGGAAGGCCATATAGCGCTGAGGCAGCCCCGTTGCTTTGAAAGCGGTTAACCATGGAGCCTCCTTTGACTCAGTTTATTTGAAACAGCGCTCCGAGAAAAGCCATCGGCCCTTGAGCAAGTAAACTGGCGGAATTAGCCAGCGAGGGCACCAGGCGCGCTCAGATTTTGAAAAGCTCAAGCCCCTTTCGAACCCGCCTGCTCTGAAGCGATTCTGGCACGACGGGCGATCCGGCCACAGGCCTAATGCTGAGTTCCACGAAACTGCGGCTCGAGAAGAAACCAGTACGCCAGAGCGATAGCTGATTTTTTTGAAAGCTCAAGCGCTCGAGAAAAACCCGCCTCGCCGCGGGGGGTGTCGCAAACGAATTGCTTCCATGGAGCGCCGCGCTTAATTTCGAAGCACCGGCGCTTTCAAAAAACGTATAGCCATGGCTCCGCCGGCTTCGAGCGGGATCGGCCACCACGACCTAGCCAGCTCGATTACGAGCTGCGCGGCTGAGGAAGGCACCGACGCCGAAACCCGGTAGCTGGTTTTAGAGAGAGCTCAGTGCGCTCAGAAGGAGCCATATAGCCCGCAGTGGGTAACATGCGAGTTAGCCATGGAGCCCTCGGCGGCGCAGGTTCCGAAGAGCTCAAAGCTGCTCAGAAGGCCATACAGATCAGGTCGGCTCGGCCAGTTAACACGGGCCTGGCGGCTACTCGGTTTCGGAAAGACTCAGCTTGCTGAGGAAAGCCATATAGCCGTAGAGCGAGTTGACTCGACGGGAATAAGCCCACCTGCGAAGCCCGGTACTTCCGGTTGCGAGGCTTATGGCTGCGAAGGAGCCAGTGCCGGGGCCCGGCAGCTCAATTTTGAAGAGCTTGCGCTCTGACCATATAACGCATGACCAACATGTAAGCAGGCAGATTAGCCCATGGGCTGCGGCGGGTTGAGGCTCACATTTGCAGGAGAGGCCATATAACATGGTAGATTTGGCTCAGAGGCAATTCAGCTCACGGAGCCCGGCGACGAGTTTGTAAAGCGAAGTAAGCCCCAGATCGGAGAGGGGCGCAGGCCGAGGAGCGAATGACGCTCGGATCCGAGGGTGCTCTGCGGCATTTGGAAGGCGGAGTAGCCTGGGCGGGAGCGAATTCAGCTCGGGCCGTTGGCCCTGTGAAGCCTCGATTTCCGATTTGAAGGCTCAGTTTGCTCGGGAAGGCCATACGGTCGCGGGAGCCCGATGCTTCGAGTGAGATTAGCCACGGAACCTCGTGGCTCGGTTCCGAAGAAGGCTCAGGCTATCGGAAAACCAAAATAACCTAGAAGGCCAGTCAGGTCCAGACGGGATTGGCCGCGAGCCTTAGCAACCCTAGTTTCTGAAGAACCACAGCTGCTCAATGAAGGCTATATAGCATCAATCACCAGATCGCAGGAAGAAAGAAGCGTGTTAAAAAAAAAAGCCTGAGGGGATAGAAAATGGGGTATTTCATTGACTGTGACATCACATATATCAGTTCGAGCCCCGGGCGCTAAAAAAAAAAAAAACAAAAACATTTGAAACAATGAGCTATATGAGGGTTCGGAGGACGGCTGGGAGGGGAAGAGAGGGAGACGGGGGCGGAGAGGAGGGAGCGGGCATCGGCGGGGTGTTTGGCTCTCCGGGGGAGACGGTCGGCGGAAGGACTCTTCGCCTCTAAGATCAGCCCCAGGGATATCAAAGTTAGATCCCGAGCCGAGGAGCAGAGGCACATTGCGGCCTTCCTGTCTGAAGAGCGAGAGCCATCAGGGAAGCCCATTGAGTGCGAGGCCTGGGATCCCTTAAATAGGTATAGGCACCAGTCACTTGCAGCCCTGACCAAGGTTTCTTGCCTCACCCGAAGCTCCTCGCAACCCACTTAGCTCCTGGTCGGGCGTTCAGTGGAGCTCACAGCCTTGGGGCTTCGCGCTTGAGCTCCGTCTAAACGATGCCATGTGCGGCTGTCTACAAAGACAGCGGCTACAGGAGTTACCGGCTCGTTACAGGACTGATTGTAACTGGAAATCCATTTAGCAAGCTCGGTTGGGCTCAGCCATCCACACGGCCACTAACTTGAGATCATCCTGCAGGCGACTGCAGCTCGTCCACTGACCTCCGGCTTCGCCTTCGGCCACTCTTAGGCCATCTCGGGCCTTTTTTCCCCTACCCTCGACTGTTCGTGATCCTTGTATCCACTCAGGTGGACCCAGCTTCACGGCTCTCCAGTGTATTTCTACATCTAGATCTCGTAGTACAGCTCGCTCGAAGTAAGACGGCCACCCTCTTTTGCCCAGACTCTTCTTGACTTTGACCCGTGGCCACAAATTCCGTCTGGCCCTTTTACTGAAGCTCTTGAGATGGGTGGCCACTGGCTGACACCCGACATAAAGGAGGTCGACATCAACTCGAGATGAAGTCGGTTTCTGATAAGACCGAGGAACTTAGGCTGCCTGGAGAGGGATGGGGCTAGAGCTTCCTCAGCGAGTGGGGCACGGGCCTCTTAGGATTGGAAGATCCGCAGAGATGGATGGGAGCTGTATGTATAAACAACGTGAAAGCAAGGAATCCGTCTCCGTCGACCGGGTTCCTCTGACTTGCCCTCGAAGGAGGAGGGGCTCAGAGCGCTCTAAGAGTAGGGGACTCCAGAGGCTGACATAGGCATGGCCTCCAGCGGAGCTCGTTCAGCCTCCCGGGGATCCTTGTCCTTCCTTTTGAGGCCAGGAGACCCGAGGCAGAGCTGCGAGACTTGGGAACTTCAGACCTCGGCCCGGAAGTGCCAACACTTGCCCACAGGAATTTGGGACATGGGTGAAGGTGATGACAGGGACATCCCAGCCTGGGACTTGCCCCCGGGCCGGACGACCCTTCTCCAGAGGAGTCAAGGGCTTTAGCTTCACACTCCAGGGAACCTCGGGACGGCATCTCACCCCGAGCTCGAGCTCATCCTTAGTGGGCTTGACGGCAGGGAGGCCCCATCGACCTGAGAGAACTTCATGACGAGGGGAGGGAGAGGGGGGTGGGGATTGGGGATGAAACATATAAAGTATGTGAAGGCGGGAGGACCTGGAGAACGGAGATCAAGAGTTATCCGACCTGGGGATGGCTCGGAGTAAAGCGTGGGAGCGACACGTGACGGCTCCGACTGCGACCTTACATGTTCCTTAGTGGGAATCAGGCCCGAATACGAAAAAACGCCTGGCCAATGCAAAATTAAGGACACCCTATGCTTACAAAACTAAGACCAGACTTAACTTTACAAATAGAAACTCGTAGATTCTAGGATGAATTAGAACAGTAATTGGGGTATGATGTATGTCTTCTATGTGAAGTGGTCGTATTCCCAACAGAGCCACTAACGAAAATATGGCTCTTTCAAAAATTTATGAGAAAGGAATGGAAGTCCGAGATGATAAGAGAGCGCTTGCGCTTAGATAGATAAAGAAAGCCACACAAGCGGCTTCCTTTACTAAAGAGGTCGAAGCAGAGCTATCACTAGGAACACCCAGCCCATTATCCTAAAGAAAACCAGCATTGTCAGAGCTACAGGAAATTGAAGTGTGAAAGTTGAAAGGGCATAAAATTGAAATGTTGCAAGACCACTTTTGATAAAGGGGTGTAAAGAAGCTGGGAGGCCATTATTGAAAGCCACCCTCGAAAAACGCATTTTGGGCAGAAGCAGGACCGCGTGGGAGGTCGAAATCTTGGGAGACTAGACATGGACACGAAAGAAGGGGGCTATAGGCGCTCGTAAGGGGTTTCCTCCATACTCAGGCTTGACTCTTTGCTAGGTCCGCGCCCCAGAGATACGGCTGACTTGGAATGTTCCAGATCCTACGGGGTATTTGATACTCTCAGACCTACCCACGCCTTTATCAAGGGGAGGAGGTTCTCCGGGACGTCTGAAAGCAACCCTAGTTACTAAACAATCCACAGAAGGCACCACTTATCTCAAATCCGAATCGGGATACAATGGGAGGCTCCACCTCTATGCAAGGAAGAGGAAACGACACCGGACCTATAGGAGTAACAATTAGAAAAAGGGAACAAGACCTAACCAATCTAGCCTTAATCTTCGCTATATTAATCAAAGGAACACCGAGAAAGAAGAAAGGCGCTGTGATCCCGAATAAAGCAGAAAAAGGCTACCTTTAAGCAAGGTATCCGCAAAATGCAAAGAGATTACACAGACGGAAGATCGGATGAATGAAGCGAACTTCGCGAGAGAAGTAAAAGCTTTAATACTAGGGGGGGCTGTACGCGATCGGGAGGGATGTTCGAGAAAGAGGCGGAAAGGAACTAGAGAAGTGAGCGCGGGAGAAATTAGAAAGTCATTCATTATCATGGGGCCAGTTGGCGAAAAACCAAAGCTAACAGGCTGACCCACTGAATGGCCATGTAGATCGCGCCGGTTCGAAATGATACAACCCTTTTCCATACTTTCGTTGTAACTAAGTGGGAGCAAGCCAAATGAGTTTAAAAAATAGGCGGCATGAGCCATAATTCCATACCAAGCCCAAGAAAGATGGCTCATTGTTAAGAGGCAGGGCCTACTTTGCCTAAAGCAGGAGCCCGAGTTTGTTACGCCCCAAAGGGCCGTGCACTGGAATGACGAAAAGCCATATCACATACAAATCAAACAAAATCTCATCATTAAAGGAAGTAGGATAATTCCCAATAACTGCTTATCCTATAAATCAAACCAAATCTCACCAATGAGGGAAGTAGGATAATTCTCAATAACTGCTCCTTAATTATCCCTTATTAATCTGATATCGATAAGGCGGAAAATCCACAATCGATGAGGAGAATCCTTACACTTGAATCCAATTGGGAAAAACATATCTTTATAAATGCAAGGCCACCCCATCAGGTGAAAGATGCATAAAAACATTCTCTTTAAGTGATTGATCTTTTCTCTTTGGAACTTTCTCTCGGGGAGGGCGGCTGGCATTGGAGCATTGGCAGGCGGGCCACACTTGATCCTCTTTCTTTCTTGTTTTGCAGAGAGAGTCAACGTTCGAGGCTGATCTGGGTAGGGAGCTGGCGTGAGTCTGGCCGGCCCAGCCTTTGTCAACGCGCTCCAACGATTCAGTTGAAAAAGGCATCATCATCACTAATTAGAGATTAGTTACTTGTAAAATCCGACCCTCTTTAAGATTTGACTGTTTTCTTTTCCAATACTACAACCATTTCTAGACTCAAGCACTCGCCTCTATTATTGCGTGATTACTGCCTCTCTAATCTAATTGGTATCTGTCCCACTCCATTAAAATTTCAATCTCCTTGATTAGATCATCATAACACGGATCAAGATCATTCTATCAATTCAGGTGAGAACTCAACATTAAAATGATACATCATCTAATTAATCCTCACACCATGAGTAACTTAGTGATCTATCAAAGTAATCTTTTAGAGTTCACTGGGGCTCCATAATATTAGTCTAACATACCCCAAATTATTGCTCTTACTCTGTGAATTTCCATCTCTCGTGGTCACCGTAGGGCCTCCCGAAATCGAGCAAGATACCGCTATTTATGGATATAAGCTACTAATATTCCGAACAGTTAATTATATGAACAGTACCAATTATATAAATTTAGTCTTCAAACCCACAAAATAACCGAATTCAAAACTGAATTGCTCAACAATTAATCCCCACCCCTATAAAGCGACGTTCCATTACTGATTACAATCATCACCAATAAAACAAAAAAGGAAGAAAAAATGAAGAGTTAAATCAAGAGACAAGGAGTGAGATAAAATCAAGATTTTGGGCCTAATCTGTTTCAACAAGAATGAAATCAATCTCTATTGTACAAGACCAAAATCTTTTCAATAGAAAATAAAAATTTGCTCCAAAAACTACTCTAAAGATCTATTAAAAATCAAAATTCAGCAAAACTAAAAATTCAAGTAGCTTTAGAGAGAAACCCCATGAGAGGTGTTATCCCACTTTCCCCGTTGCTCTAAAAACCTAAAAAATGAGTTTTTATAGTCCTAGGGTGAAGTGGACTTGAAAACAGTCCAAAACATCAGTTTTCGAGGCTTAAAAAAAAGGCCCAGCATTTTGTTGCTAAAACTCCGTCGCGACAAAATCTGGTTTGTTGAGACAGAGTTTGTTGCTAAAACTTTGTTGTGACAAAATCTAGTTTTTTGCGACAAAGTTTGTTGTTAAAGCTCCGTTGCGACAAAATTTGGGTTTTGTTGCAAGAAAGCCTTGTCACTGGCTCTATCACGATAAAATTTGGTTTTGTCGTGACAGAATTTGCTACTAACTCCCTCATGACAAAATCTGGTTTATCGCGACAGAGTTTGTTGTTAAAACTCTGTTGCGACAAAATTTGGGTTTTGTTACAAGAAAGCCTTGTCATTGGCTATGTCGAGACAAAATCTGGTTTTGTCGTGACAAAATTTGCTACTAACTCTATCGCAAATAAAATCTTTGGCTTTATCATTTACAGAGCCATTTTTTAAAACCCTCATGGCAAAAACCGCTGCTGACTTGTTTTCTCCAACTCATTACGACATAATCCTTCGCTTGAACTGATTTGTATGCAGGTATTGTTGGAAAGCTCTTTGAATGTAGACTGCAACCATGGGTAGAGTTGAACCATTTGATGCTCTAGATGATACAAAAAAATTTATCTTCTCAATGACGCACTGTGAGACATCCGGTTAACTCTCTTTTTGGAAACATTTTGCATATTTTCTTACTAAATCGCCATTTCCATCAAAAACTCAAAACCAAGTTTAGAGGAAATATTATGAGTTTTAAATGAATATGGATATAAAATGTCTAAAATAACATGCGAACGAACTCAAAACATGGGATGAAGTACACTTATCAAACACCCCCAAACTTAAAGTTTTGCTTGTCCTCAAGCAAAGAAAAGAAAGAAGTTGTTTGTCCCTAAGAAAATGAAGAGAAGAGTTTATTTTAGCCTTTTTATTTAACAAAAACTGAGTAATCAAGTTGCCAAGGGGTATGTGATATGTGTCTATAGAAACCAAGAATATGGAAAATATGATCAAGATAATTTATTCATTTTAATAGTGAATTCAATCCTATAATAGACAATCTTAGACTATGGCCCTCAATAGTGTGTGTGTGTGTGTCTCCTTATCCAAAGAATTGCAAGCTACTTAGCTTATGAGAATTGAGATAAGTGTTTTGATCTCCTAAGATAATTTATTTAGGTTCCATAGTTCATGTTCTTATCACTCTCCACTAATGTAGGCACACACAACTCTTAAGATCAAGTAGGTCATTATAAGCTTGTAATGTAAGGCTTGGGTAAGGGGTAGTCGAGAAATATTTTAGGCTAAAACTTACCCAAACATACATATTTTTCCGTATCGGGATAGCTCTACTCCATCCCGAGCTCTTACCATTAGCACAATGACACCTCAAGCACCCCTAAAACTGCTTAGGGTGCATCATCTCCATTACCCTCTTACTATCAAGAAAATACCCTACATTCTTTCAACAAACACCTAGAAGCCTTTTCTTTTAAGACAAGGTTAGCGGTGAATGTCAAAACCCCCTTAAGCTTTCTATCAACCCTTGTAGCTTAGCTTTAAATCAATAGCTCTTAGACTAATCATTTTGCAGTGCATCAGTGTCGAGACACCCCAAGATTTACTTGTCGAGGCGAATACACTTAGACTAGACTCACTCCTCATTGACTTTATCGTATTTTTGCTTCTTTTACACTTGATATTTTTCCTTTTTTGTTTTTCTCCTTCCTTTTACCAACCCTTGATTTTCAATCTTAACTCATTTCAACTAATTTGGAAAGCATTTTCCTATGAAAGCCAACTTCCCTTAAACTCGTCTTCCTCACTACATTTCTCAATTATGTTCAAATTCTCATGTTATAGGTGAGTTTGGTTCTTTACTGAGGGATAGTGATGTATAGGAAGATTATTGGCTTCAAACTTGGTTCTAATAAACAGAATTTTGGCTCTTTAAGGCTCAACATTTTGGTACTAGAGGAATATGCATATTAGTAGGGCTAGCTTAAAAGGCACAATCTTTCCAAGGATGGCCTATATCATTTCTCAATTGTTGTGTTACCTAGGATTTCGCCTCAAGTGATAATAGAACAAGTTCTAGAACTTATGGAGATCAAAATTAAATGAATTCTCATAAACCTTCTCTAACCCAAGCAAAAACTGCTTTTCAAGGGTACATAGTGACCAACAGACGATTTTGAGAAACCAACGACTAAATAGCCTATTAGAGAGATAACTCATTAAACATTAAGTCCTATTATCTTGAATATTGTCCACATCTCAAGGGTTCAATTATGATCTTCATTGACATCACAACAACTCCAAGGAAAACTCAATTAACTTAATAAACCTAAACTGAGATGTAAGTTGAAAAGCATCTAACAAAGTCATTATCCATAAAAGCACCAAAAAACTTTATCCTCAAAGTTATCATGTGCAACATGTGGGGTGTGACATGATAAACTAACTAAAAATAAACATCCCCAAACTTTGAGATGAAAATTGTCTTAAATGTCTAGCAATGAGCAAAATGAAGCAATAAAGTAAAAGGGTAATAGAGAGAGTTGGGAAAACTGAACTCCCCTTTCTAGTCTTAGCCACTTTCAATAGAAACCTTGAAGATTTTAGACCTTGACATTAGTATGTTGCCCCTTGATATAGTCTTTTGCTCTTGCAAACTAGTCATGACAACATGTTGAGCTTTAAACTTACTTTATTATGAAAACACTAACAAACAAAGTTAAAACAGTGTTGAAATTTTCATCCTAGCAGTAAAAAAAAAAACAGTAACAAATAAAGTACTTAAAAATAAACAAAGGAAAAGAGAAAAGAGTGGATAGAATCCTTATTGCTTAGCTTGGGTTGCCTCCTAAGAAGCTACTCTATTTTTAGAGTCTAGCTAGACTCATTGGACAAGTACTAGTGCTTTCATTTGACCAATCATCCATCTTGGACAACACTTTCTTTTCATAACCATTCAGCTTAAGGATGATTTCTTCCAGATTTTGAAAAGGGGAACGAAACTCATAATCCCCTTTAATTGTGGCTAGTGGTTCAGCTACAATTTCTTCAAAACAGTCCCCTTTATGTGATGCAGATGCAAACACATTTATGCTTAAGGGGGACTGTTCAAACATGTGCCCTTTTGATGGAAGCAAGCTGCAGAATTTTTTGCACATGGTTCTTTCTTGCTCCGTCAAAGGTAATGGTTGGTAAAGATTGAACTTTGCTTTCTCCTCACCTATAAGCAAGGTGAGTTCCCCCTTGTTGATGTCAATCCATGCTTGGCTTGAGGAAGGAAGTGGTCTTTTTAATATCTTTAAATTTTTTAGATCCCCTTCAATGCCCCGAGCCATAAAATCCAAGGGGAAGATAAATGTGTCAATCTTCACCAAGACGTTTTCAATAGCAATCACTTGACTTTCTTCTTCAAATTTCAATTTATCCACCAATGACTTTTCATACTCTAAGTTGTTTAGGGAGTGCCTTTTTCTTAATTTGCGTACTCATTTTCACTTTCTTCCACAAATTAGAGAAATTTTGCACACTCGCTTCAAGGGAGTATCCATGCATTCATCGACATTGCAAAGTGTCACAGGAGAGGTCCTAGAGAATTTTTTCTGAATGCTCGACTAAGTGTCCTATTCGAGCTTCTATGTTTCAATCTAATACTATGTTGACTTGGAAGGTATCTAAATCTGAAATTTATGCCTATGAAGATTAATCATCTTCTTGTTCCATCCATGTAGATAAAAATCGCCCTAACATGAGACGCTTCTTCCTCCCGAGCTGGTTTGAACTTCCTTGATAAGGCAATACTCTTTGTTCCATGAGTAAGTCATTGTGAATTCTTTGGTCAAATTAATGAAGAAGTAGTTCAAGCTTGGCTTCTATGGAAGCAAATCTATCTTCTATTGAATGTTCCTCCATAAGTACCAAGTAATAAGAAGAAAAACAAAAGAAAATAAAGTACAAAATACTAATAAAAAAAATTAACTAAGAAACAAATCACAACCAAAAGATAAAAATAAGAAAATTCGCCTAAATTTTGAAGTAAATTCCCGGTTTCTTCAAAAATGTCAACTTCCAATGAGAGAAAGTGAATCAGCGCCTAATCCCCGACAAATGTACTCCAAAACTTGTCGACCAAATCAGATATAAAATTTATGACACTATCACCAAAGGAATATTATCTAATCCCCAACAACGGCGCCAAAAACTTGTTGACCAAAATTTTCGACATGGTTACCAAGGACTAAACTAAAGTCCCTAGCAACAACACCAAAAAACTTGTTGAGACCAAATGATGTATATATGAAAATATGGCTAAGGGAGTGAATGTGTAAATACTCAAAAACTGGTTAGAAACAAAAGTAAGTGTATAAAAACTCGAAATGAAATGGTGATACTAACACTAACCCTTTCAAGTGCACAGGTCTTACAAGTACAAAGTGGACTCTAAAAGTCCCGATATCAGACTCCACGAGGATTGAAGGTTCTCTAATTGGAATTTGATCACCCTGACATAAGGGCCTACTATTTAGATGTAATTTTCAAATAGATGTGGAATAAATAAATTTAATTGAAATAAAACTGATTTAAAACTAATCCTAAATCTACCAAATAAAAACCTACTTAATTCTAAACTAGCATGAAGAGAGGCACTAGGGGATGAGATAATACGAGCAAAAACAACAGATTTTGAAAGCATAACATTTGTGAGTTGAATGTTGGATTTGTCTAAGAACATTGTAGGATATCTTGGATTTCTCCATACACCATACATTTCACTAATTAGAGATCCATGTTCCTTTCTCGTAGACACGAGTCTAATTTTAGTTACATGTAAAATCCGACCCCTCTTTAAGATTTGATTGTTTTCCAATACTTCACAACCATTTTCTACAGTGATCAAGAATTCTCGCCCCATGCATGTGGATTATGCAAGCCTTCTCTTATCTAATTGGTATCTCGTCCTTTAAATCTAATAAAAAATTTTATCTCCTTGATTAGATCATTGCTAACACGGGATCAAGATCATTCTATCAATTTGAGGTGAGACCTCTAAACATTAAAATGATACATCATCTAATTAATCCTCACACCATGAGTAAATTAGTGATCTATCAAAGCAATCTTTTAGAGTTCATTAGTTCCATAATATTAGTCTAACATACTCCCAAGTTACTGCTCTTTACTCTTAGAAATCTCCATCTCTGTGTCACTCAGAGGGCCTCTTAGAAATTAGAGCAAGATACAGCTCTTTCTGGGTATAAGCTACTAATATTCTCGAATAAAGCACGAGGCGAATAATACCAATTATATAATTTACTTCAAACCCACAAAATAACCGAGAATCACAAATCAATGTTCAACAATTAATACCTACTCCCTGGGGGAGGCGTTTAATGCTCCATTACCTGATTCCAATCATTAACAATAAAACAAAAGTAAGAAATGAAGAAAGAAATCAAGAGACACAAGGAGGAGATAAAATCCAGATTTTGGGTCAATATTTGTCCAATAGTAATGAAATCGAATCTCTGCTTATACAACATCAAATCTCTTCAATAAATAAAATCGCCTCCAAAACTACTTTAAGATCTATTAAAAATCAAAATCTGTAGCAAAACTAAGAAAATTGGGTAGTTTAGAGAGAGAAACCCCATGAGAGGTGTTATCCCACCTTCCCCGTTGCCCTAAAAACCTAAAAAACGAGTATTTATAGTCCTAGGGTGAAGTGGGCTTGAAAACAGTCCAAAACAACAGTTTTCGGGGTTTAAAAAAAAGGCCTAGTGTTTTGTTGCTAAAACTCTATTGTGACAAAATCTGGTTTGTTTCGACAGAGTTTGTTGCTAAAACTTTTTTGCGACAAAATCTAGTTTGTTGCTAAAACTCTATTGCGACAAAATCTGAGTTTTGTTGCAAGAAAGCCTTGTCACTAGCTCTGTCGCAACAAAATCTGGTTTGTTGCGACAAAGTTTGTTGCTAAAACTCTATTGCGACAAAATCCGGGTTTTGTTGCAAGAAAGCCTTGTCACTGGCTCTGTTGCAACAAAATCTGGTTTTGTCATTACAGAATTTTCTGCTAACTCTATTGCGACAAAATCTGGTTTGTCGTGACAGAATTTGTTGCTAAAACCCTGTTGCGACAAAAACTGCTAAGAGACTTGTTTTCTTCTCCAACTTGTTGATAACATAACTTCTTCGTTTGAACTCGGATTTGGGCGTGTGAGGTGTTGTTGGAAATATCTTTGAATGTAGAATGCAACCATGAGTAGAGTTGAACCATTTAATGCTCTAGATGATACAGAAAAAAATTATCTTCTTAATGATGCATTGTGAGATATCCAATTAACTCTATTTTTGGAAACATGTTACATCTTTTCTTACTAAATCACTTGCTTTCCATAAAAAATCATGCAAAACCAAGTTTAGAAGAAATGTTATGAGTTTTAAATGAATATGGATATAAAATGCTCAAAATAGCATGTGAAATGAACTCAAAACATAGATGAGTTTTACACTCATTAGCCAGCCCGAAAAGAACCTAGCCAGCCCGGTCTAATGTTGTTTGACCTGGCGGGTCAATTAGGGTGGGCCAATTTTGGCTTGCTTTTTTCGGGCCAATATAATTAAAGCCTAGCCTGGCCCTAATTTCGGGTTGGTCAGGCTAGCCCAACTGGCCATGCTCAAATTGCTAGCTCTAATCACAGCAGAGAAGAAAAATGACAGACATGAGTATGAATCAATCATCAATATTGATTTTAACACTCAACCTATGAGTGATTTCAATGATACATTTAATTGTTTTGATTCTCATGACTTTGATATATATAAGGATGTTAAAGATTGTGAAATGAATGTCAACTTGTCTGAGGATAACCAAGTTATGCAAATTGATTTGATGGAATAGTCAATTGGAGAATATGAAACGCATGCAAAAGGAAGCACAAATGAACCATTTTTAGTTGGTAATGACCATATAGAATAGTACTAAATATAAATATACTCCAATAAGAAAGAATTGCAGAAAAAGTTGTGTATGATTGCTTTGAAAAGAAAGTTCCAATTCATAACAATAAAATCTTCAACCAAGATATTACTTGTTTGTTGTGTTGATAAATAATGCAAGTGATAACTTCGTGCAACAAAGTTGAGAAATTTTGATTTATATGCGATAAGAATTTATAATTCAACACACACTTGTAGCTTGGGCATGATATCATGGGATCATCGTCATGGAAGCAGTGGGTTGATTGGTGAAAGCATAAGAGAAATATATGAAGGGGTTAGTCGTCAATATCGTTCCAAAGACATTATAACTGATATTCGAAGCAAGTATGACGTGGGGATAAGCTATGATAAGGCATGGAGAGCTTGAGAAATTGCTTTAAGTTCTCATAGAGGTGCACCAGAGGATTCTTATAGTTATTGTTATGTGTTGGAGCAGAAAAATCATGGTACCATTATTGATATAGTTATTGACCATGACAATCGATTTAAGTATTTTTGTTATGGCTCTTAGTGCATGTATTTCTGGATTTCGTACATCAATAAGACATGTCATAACAATTGATGGTACATTTTTTTTTTCCTTAGAAAATCGCATGAAGCAATTGGTCATGTTGATGACCTTGCAGTGGTTTTAGACCGTCATAGGAGCATTGAAAAGGTTGTATGAAAAGTGTTTTCTCATGCAAGCCATGGTGTGTGCACATATCACTTGAGGCAAAACCTTAAAACGAGGTTTAAGAGTGTGGAAGTGTCGCGACAGGGTGTGGCCAAGACTAAGGGACCTTGTGTTGTGACAAAACAATTTGTGTCGTGACAGAGTTTAGCTGAGGCCAAGGAATTTTATGTTGCGACAGAGGGTCACGACACGAAGTCTATAAATTATTAAATGATACTGTTTATACATACCATTTAGCATAATTTAACGTTATATTTAGGCAACTACAAATGATTTCACCAAGAGCAACAACATATGTACGATATTATGACCACAGGGATTGTTGAAAGTCTTAATGTTGTATTAAAGAATGCAAGAGATCTTTCTATTTTGTGGCTAGTCGAAGAGTTAATAAATTTATTTCAAAAGTGGTTTGCAAACTGTAAATAACAAGCATTGCCAGTGACAAATGAGTTAACAACATGGTTAGAAAGGGAGTTTTGCATGTAGTACAATACATCATCAACATATGAAGTTGAATCAATTAACTTAATAGAGCATGATGTTAAATATAATGGAGTAAGTGATCATGTGAATTTCAAAACTTGTTCTTGCACATGCCGATATTTTGATCTTGATCACATATCATGTTCACATGCCATTGTGGCTTGTAGATATGCATAAATGTCATGCTACTCTTTGTGCTCCAAATATTACATTGTGAACTCATTGTTAGCTACTATGTTGAGTCAAATATATCCTCTTGGACAAAGAAAATATTGGGTGGTGCGTAATGATATCTGAAGTATAGTTTTATTACCATAAAAAACAAGGCGACCAGTTGGAAGACAAAAAAAGAGAGAATCCCTTTAGGTGGAGAGGGTAAATGCACACGGCGATGTGGTGATTATGGTCATAACCAAAAGTCTTGCAAACGACCAATCCCATTGGAGCATTAGTGAAATTGTCATTGAGTCTACTTTCATGACTCATATTTTTGTTTACTGTTGTAATTTTTTGTACATGATGAAAAGGATAACAAACATGTTATCATATTTTATTACTAGTTTGTGATAGAGTGATAACCTTAAAACTTAAAAATAAAGTGTAAGTTCATCCCTCAATATCAACTCATATATAAAGAGAAGTTAAAACTTTCTTTTTTTTCTGTGGGATAATAGATTTATTAACATATTTCTATATGCATTTTTTTTTCTATGTTATAGTATCCTTGTTATTTTTGTGAAAATATGCACGTGAAAAAAATTATAAAGTTTTAAGTGAAATGTTAAACTGAATTTAACTACGGTTACGTTTCATTTACATTCAACTTAACAATAGTTTAGATTTCTTTGACCTGAACATAACTACAGTTAAGTTTCATTTACATTCAACTTAACAGTGGTTTGGTTTTCAGTAAATTGATTTGTCCCAAACGTGGTTGCAATTATGTTTCTTTTATATTGAACTTAACAGTGGTTATATTTACAATTAAACTAGTTGATTGGAAAGTAACTGTAGTTAAGTTTTGTTTACATTAAACTTAACAGTGGTTAAGTTTTCAGTTAAACTAGTTGACTTGAACGTAACTATAGTTAAGTTTTGTTTACATTGAACTTAACAGTGGTTAAGTTTTTAATTAAACAAGTTTACCTGGACGTATCTATAGTTAAGTTTCATTTACATTGAACTTAATAGGGGTTAAGTTTTCAGTTAAACAAGTTTACCTTAATGTAACTGTAGTTAATTTTGTTTATATTGAACTTAACAGTAGTTAAGCTTCCAGTTAAACAAGTTTACTTGAACGTAACTATAGTTAAGATTCGTTTACATTTATCTTAATAATGGTTAAAAGTTTTCAGTTAAACAAGTTTACCTGAACGTAACTATTGTTAAGTTTCTTTTACATTAAATTTAACAGTGGTTAAGTTTAGAGTTTAACAAGTTTACCATAACATAGCTAAAGTTAAGTTTCTTATACTTGTCCATGTCATTGTTAAGTTAACTTGAACTACACTATTTTTAAGATCTCTGCACAAACAAAATAATCATATAGTCATATTTAGCAATAAATACAATAATTTATAAACTTTCTCAATAAATACAAAAGAGTCATTACATACATAAACACTTTACAAAAAAATATATTTTAACGACACAACCATGTTCATCAATATCCAATTACAAGTATGAGACTATATTGGAAGATCTTGATGAAAGTAAAAATTCACTGTCATTTTTTCTCTAAACCATCTCAATCAGTCGCCTTTTAACGTGTTCATTAGATGGTTGTGTATGAGGTACTTTGCATATTTGATAATAAACATGTCACAATCACCACTACTGCATAAATAACAAAGTTCATATTAATAAAGTTAGATAAATATAGTTATATAAATATAGTTAAACTTACAAAAAATACACACTTACTTTGTTGATTATTGTGGAATACTGTTTAAGATTTCAATATCTCATGCCACATCCCCCTTTGAGTCACCATTCTCCCTATAGTATTTTATAACATTTAAGATGCGAGACAACAACATTGTTATAGAAGTTACAGGTTTCTTCAATTGATTTGGCTTATTCAATGACCTTAGGGAGTCATATAAATACATATATATATATATATATATATATATATATATATATATATATATATATATATATATATATATATATATATATATATATATATATATATATATATATATATATGCCTAGTAGAAAGATGAACAACTCCTAAGACCCAAATGTATACTCCTGACAATGATGAGAAATAAAGATACGATAATACATCAAGATAAATGATTCAAAAATCATAATAAAGTGCTAAAAAAATCATAAACTTAGTACAAGTATTGATCTCTTTACTATTAAATCCAACAATGGGGTTCAAGGTTGATGATGATGCTAGTCTTTAGTTCTTTTCCTAGCTTCATTTTTCTTGTATATATGTGTGTAGTTTTATTGGATTGAATTTTATGGAAAAAGATGCAAGTTGATGAAATGTTTACATGAGTCATTTGCAGCATTTTGCTTTTGTTTTTCCTTTTGGATGTGGCCTCAAATGAGAAATTTAGTTCTTTTATTTTTGAAATGGATATGAATTTGATTAGATGTGAAACCTCGGAAAATCCAAATTTTCGGATAAAGGGTAAAACGGTAATTTCGGTCAGAAATCCGGAATTTTTCTAGATCTCGGATGATGAAACGACTCTACCGGGTTGAATCTTCCATGAATCTAGCTACCACGTCGACTTTGTCTAATTCCCAAAGATAACCTGAATTTCACATTTTTCTCGAGACACCGAGTAGCGCGAGACACTTCGCGCATTTGAGTGGCTTTCTAAGATGAGACATGCGGTCAAGCGGAGAGTAAGTCAAATAATGAGTCATGTGTACTATAGGTGAGCATGGGGAATTACTGCCATTGGGAGGAATCCAGCGTAGATGGAGCACGTAATAAGGATAATCCAAGTGGAGCCACTCTGAATGTGACATGGCAAGTGAGAGTGACATCTCACTTCGATTTACTTCCTAATCCTAGCTGGGGAGAGAAGAGGGGGCAGTAAAGGCAAACCAGATTGAAAAGAGAGAGGTTTTGCAGAGAGAGACTCCATCTTCTCTCCCAAATCTCCGCGACCCACCTACGCTTCAAGCTGGGCAAAGAGGAAGGAGTTCATCCCCTACGCGCAAGGGCTTCACATAGAGACTGGAATCAGGGAGCTCGGCTAAACCCAAGAGGTAGGTCTTCCTACTTTGGTTACTACCCTAAGGGCTGTGTGGTGGTTATCTTGCTCAAGGGGAACGGGTTGGTTGTATTTTGAACCATAAGAAGCTGCCACATTGCGCAGTACGCACGCAACCTAATTTAATGCGCTTTTGGCTGGAAGAAAGGAAATTTGGTAGTGTTCCCCTTCAGAATTATGAAGCACATTAGTGAACTTGATGTTAGCTTTAATTTTCACTGACTCCTATAGACCAAGTTATGGTCTTTTTACTCGAATAAATTAACGGGCTAGAGGTCAGCCCATGTGAGGTCAGTAAGAGGTTAATGCAGAGAGGTCGGTCGTAGAGGTCGTGGCTGTAGAGGTTAGCTTGTAAAGTTCAGGTTGTAGAGGTCAGCTTGTAGAGGTCAACTGCTAGAGGTCAGCTCAGCCAGAGGTCAGCTCAACCTGCAGGTCACCTCGCCACAACTAGTCGCCGCCAAGTCGATCACTCTGGCCGTATTGACTTTACATGTGACCTCCAACTCTAAGGTCATATAACTTCTTCGTCAACTCTGCCGGTGTTATTAGACATTATGGAAAGCCCATTGAGTCAAGATTCCATTCATATTCCCGGCGGAGGATAAGGATGTTAGCCGAAGTTCAGCTAGGTCACCACTGTCGCCGGCCCTACTGGTTTGACCACGGCGACCTCCAACTTCGGAAGGTCATAACTTCTTCGTCCCAACTCCGTTTCGGGTGTTCTTGGATTCTATAGAAAGCCCATTGAGTCAAGATTCCATTCATATTCATGAGGAGGATAGTGGAGGTCAGGCTGATCTCTGGAAGGTCAGGTCAACTCGGCTAAGTTTGACTACGTGTGACCTCAAACTTCGGAAGGTCATAACTTCTTCGTCTGAACTCCGTTTCGGGTTTTCTTGGACTCTATGGAAAGCCCATTGAGTCAAGATTCCATTAATATTCACTGAGGAGGACAGTGGAGGTCAGGCCGAGCTCTGGCAGGTCAGGTCAGCTCTACAAGTCGCCGCCCTACTGGTTTGACTACTGCAGACCTCCAACTTCAGGTTATAATTTTCATCCGAACCCGTTCGGATGTCTCTCCTTGGACCTCTATGGAGTTCCATTGTTAATATTACATTCATATCTTGAGGAGGACAGTGGAGGTCAGGCCAAGCCTCTGAAGGTCAGGTCATCCCCAGAAGTCGTCACCCTACCGTTTGGACTAATGCAGACCAAATTTTCAACCTCTAAAGGTCATAACTTCTTCAACCGAACCTGCTTTCGGTGTTCTGAACTCTATGGAAAGACCATTGAGTCAAGATTCCATTAATTTTCCTGAGGAGGAAAGTCGAGGTCAGGCCGAGCTCTGGAAGGTCAGGTCAGCTCGGCTGGGTTTGACTACGTGTGACCTCCAACTTCGGAAGGTCATAACTTCTTCGTCCGAACTTCGTTTTGAGTGTTCTTGGACTCTATGGAAAGCCCATTGAGTCAAGATTACATTCATATTCCTAAGGAGGACAGTGGAGGTCAGGTCAACTTGGTAAGTCAGGTCAGCTCGGCTGGGTTTGACTACGTGTGACCTCCAACTTCGGAAGGTCATAACTTCTTCGTCCGAACTCCGTTTCGGGTGTTCTTGGATTCTATGGAAAGCCCATTGAGTCAAGATTCCATTAATATTCCAGAGGAGGATAGTGGATGTTAGGCCAAGCTCTGGAAGGTCAGGCCACTGGCAAGTCGCCGCCTCTACCGGGTTTAACTACGCGTGACCTCCAACTCTAAGGTCATAAATTCCTTCGGGTCCGAACTCCGTTCGGTGTTATCGACCCTATGGCACCATTGGAGTCAAGATTCCAGCCATGTGCCTGTGAAGGGTAGTAGGTGATCATAAACTCGCTGGAATTCTATGTTTTGCAATCTCTCTAGTACAAAGGTGGGCTGTTTGGTCGCGGTCAAAAGTAAATAGTATATTTTTTAACATGACCACGCATGATTACAACAGA
This sequence comes from Tetrastigma voinierianum, assembly GCA_016808115.1. Classification (NCBI taxonomy): domain Eukaryota; kingdom Viridiplantae; phylum Streptophyta; class Magnoliopsida; order Vitales; family Vitaceae; genus Tetrastigma; species Tetrastigma voinierianum. The sequence continues at coordinate 304,034 of JAEQBH010002671.1, read as the reverse complement.
ATCAGTTGTAATGGGTAGGAATTACCATGAGTTAGCCTAAGGAAAGGCTGTATGAAATTATGGTTTAGTCATGGAATGATGAATGCTAATATGTTTGATATGATGTATATATATATATATTGGCATGAAGTGTATGGAATTTATATGCTTGTGATATATGCTTGCATGGTATGTTTACATGAGTAAAATAATAATTGAATTTGTATGTTATTGATGTAACACTCGAAATATACCCTGGAAGCGCTTTTCGACTTGTTTAGGGTATATTATAGTTAAATTCAATTTTTCTGAATAAACTATAAACCTAATCTCATCTGGAGTGCCATGGGGAAGGAAAAAGCCTTCTCATACAGAATTTTTTTACCACTCGAGGACCCAAAGGTAATAGCCAAAAGATAATATGCCAAACTAGAAATTAGGAATAAGTTATGGTGCAAATAGGAGAGAAATGGGGGACCAAGATGCAAAATGAGAAAGTTAAAAGAAAAAAAAAGGGTTTTGGGTTGCCAAACAAGGCCTTACCCATGAAAAGGGATAAGACTAATTCGTCTCCCTAAAAGGGGCCATTTTGTTCTATCAGAGAGGAAACCAGAGAGAGACATGTATAAGGAAGAAGAAGAGTGAAGAGAAGAGGAAGAAGGAAGAAAGATGAATAAGCAACAAAGGGTTTAAAATTAAGGTATGGGAACTATGACCTTTAGTATGGATACATGTTTTGGGTTGTAAGAAACCCAACCCTAGAATGAATTTATGTATGGAAATCATCACAAATCCATTTGTTTCTCTAGGGTTTTGCTATGAGAGTACCCAGGAGTCTCACATGTTGGGTTCTAAGGGTTATGTAAAGTATGAACATGATTGTTCTTGCTCTAGGTTTTGATAGCATCCTAGATTTCTCAAGTCAGTTGAGTAAAACCCAGGCCTTGTATAAGTGATGAATAGAAACATGTTTGAGTCTAATAGAGTGCATAAGATATGACAGCATGAATCGAGTAAAAATGTAGATTTCCAAGATGAATTCTGGAGTGGTCTTGAAGTGTAGATGAAGTTTAGAGTTGAATTGGGTATAAAAAATATGGAAAAATGGGAGAAAAATACATATTATGGACATTTTACGTGACATGTACCGGTACACCTTGAACATGTACCGGTACAGTTTAGGTTCTGGTCATTTTGGGCCAAATATATACCGGTGCATAAGTCAGGTGTAAATCCCATATGTAATGCTCGCTTCCAGCCACCAGCTGATTTTAGCCATGTTAACTTGCTCATTTCTTATCCAATTTGCGATTCAATGGCTAATTAAACGACTTCAAGGAAAACTAAACATAAATAGGGTACTATCAATCTTGATTCTAAGTGGTCAAAATACTAAAGTGGGGGCCATGCAAGCCAATTCCTCAGATCAGTTTGATCATAGAGGTCTGAAGGTGGAAGATAACTGAGTTTGCGGTTCGAATTGGGTGATTCCAATTGGAGAAGAACCCTTAGCATCTTAAATTTAAAAGAGTATAAAGAGATAGTGTCAAATATGAATTTAAGACCCCGGAAAAATGAGTAATACAAACTGTCCCTAGTGTAACTCCAGAAATTGGACTAGTTTGACATGAAATGCCATAACTTTAGTTCGATGATCCCATCGATTGATTCAATTCCTAAGTAAAGCATTCATAGAGGAATAATATATGAATGAGGTGTGATTTCCATAGACATCATACTTGCAAGTATATGAAGTGTTATATGTAATAGCCATGAAACAAAGTGAAAATATAAATGCACATGACAGATGCGCTCAAAGAAAAACATGAATATGATATGAAACATGAAAACGAATCGAACATGGCGAACATGAACATGAACATAAAAGTAAATGAAAAGTATATGAAAAAGAAAATGTATATGCAACGATATGATAGGAATATATGATAGACATAAATTTAAATGAATAAGAGAAACATGCTAGAAACACATGATAAGTGAAATGTAAATGCTAAGAACGATAGAGAGAAGTAAAAGATGACGAAGACAATAATGAGTACATGTACACGAATAGGTATATACGAATATACGAATCGCAAAGAAAAGATACACGAGATGTAAAATATGTAAAGTACATGAATAGCTAAATCAAGATAGAAACGCATAAAGAGATATGAATAGAGAAAGCTATATATGAATATATAAATACAAGAGTGCATAGATGCATTCTATGATATATGATAGGATTACATATGATACAATGAAGACAAACTAAATGATATAAAAGTAAAGATATGAATATATAAGATATATAGAGAACCGTGAATATGAAACTACATATGAGAACGAATACAAAGTAAAGAATGATAAGATATATTGTATAAGCAATATGATAAATAATAGTTATTCATGCTTATGAGGATTGTACAGAAATGTAATAAAACTGATTGCCCGCTTAGAACCCGGTAGAGGGATAGATAGGCATGCCTATAAAGGGGAAGATACACTTCGCCGCAGTTGCATACATGCATATATCGAGGCCCCGTTGTCGACACATGTATCCTGCTTGATCAGGTGGCCCCGCAAGGGTCACTACACAGATAGTGATCACCGTCTGCATGTTGATGCTACACACTTCGGCACAGATGTATATGATTACAGTCACTGTCTCAGATGTTGATGATACTCTGGGGTATTAACAGATGTAGATCACCTGCCTCGCATGCTGATAGTACCTTCCTGCACACTCATTATTTCCGAACCGCTTCTGGGGCGTATTCGCAGCATGAATATAAAAGAAAAGGAAAAGTATACATAAAGGAAATGTATATGAAAAGTATATGATATAATATGATATGAGAAGCATGGCCTTGCTATGCGATGAAAGTACAGACAGTTACAAGAACAAGAAGTACAGTATAAATTGATATGAAAATAAGTATATAAACACAAGAAAAGTACAAGATGAAAATATAGGGAAGTAAATTATGACAGTATAAGATGAAATGAAAGTATATGATAAAATATACAAGTACACGAAATCACATTGCTATTGAATGACAAATATGACGAGATTCCCTCTCGAATATCGGAATGTTAATCTATAAATAAATGAATCATATCGTTAAATGCGAAATCACATTGCTATTGAATGACAAATGTGACGATTCCTCGAACTGCCGCGAATGTCAATTTATAGTCGTAGTGAAACGCAAATGCAGTATATGACAATACAAGATCGTATTAGAAAATATATGATAAACAATATATAAGAAATGAATAGTATAACATGTTATAGCCACTACATGAAAGGAGACATGATGACAGTAATGTGATAAGAAATGATATATGTAATAGTACATAGAATGCAATAAAATCATAGAATCAAAGATGAAAAAAACATAGACTAGACATGATATGTAACTCGAAAAGAATAGGAACATTGAAAAGACATATGATGTTTGAAAGATGAACACATGATAAGTATAGGAATATGTAAAGTATAGAAATAGGAATACAGAAAAAGTATAGATAAATGATATGTTAAAGACATAGAACATGTAACAAAAAAAGATTGATATGCAATAGGAATATAAGATGATAAGGAATTAAAGTTATAGAAATATGTATAGATAGATGATATGCATATGTATAAGCCAGGATACCACCATCGTGGTCATTCATGCTTATGTTCCCACTAAGAGTAAAGCTTTCAAGACGTGTTCAATCCGTAGTACCAAGAGGAGGCTGTATGACAGACATTCCACATCACAGCAGCCGACCGTAGATAGTGCTCACCAAATACGCTCCGCACCTCCGATGTTTTGTAATAGAAATCAAAAGTGTATAAGTATTTGCATAGTAAATGGGACTCTATACGTGTGTATAGATTTTATGGACACCACTCCGTGGTAGCTCTTTCTGTATATGTAAATGATTTTTGTTATTGCTGCAATTGTTCATACTCACAGTACAAGTACACTGTAGAAAGAACAGTCAATGAGAGTCCCAAGATATGTGATACCACGCCCTCGGATTCGGCTTTGATCCGCTATTCGTCGGACTGATCCGCAGGGCGCGGATGTTTGATATAAATTCCTTTAACGATGCATGTATTATGTAATGGGTTAAATGCACATAGTATACCATTATACGATAACATGTTATGGATAGGCAATGGCATGATCAGATTGCATTATGCACCAGGACATCACATGACATGGGTGTGGAGTGCATGGTGTAGGACGAGATCAGAGCCTGTGTCTCGATAGTATGTCAGGTACATGGTTGATCGACACTATGTTCGTGTTTGATGGGCGGGCTCTAGAATACGGACAACGTCCAAAATGAGTCGACGTTTTGAAAGAAATGAAAATAAATATACGTGTGTCAAGGGGTAGCAAGACTGGGTAGATCCTCTCTGTGGTGAAAGACCCAAATTTATTGAGGTTGGGGACATGATCATTGACTCATGAAAGCCCGTCAAAAGTGCTCTGAAGGTGCGCTGCATCCTACGGGTAATCCCTAAAACTGCGGGCCCACAAATGCATAAACACAATGGAATTTGATCAAATCAAATGAACATTGAGGTTTTTCCATCGGTTACAAATTTTAAAAACAAAAACTTTGTTTTGAAAATGTCATCACTGGAACAAATGATGTCGTTTTCAGCACTTCCCGCGATTAGCTTAGGAGGGAGCTCTGGTGAGGACTGGGATATGGGCATGATGACATTTCATGCATGACATATGACATCTGCTGGTGACATTTTACTGAATGTGTGTTCGCTGCATCATCTATCGCACGCTGCAGACTTGTGCAGTGAAAGAACTCAGAGATTATCACTACCTGCCAGCTTTCACCCCACGTAATCTCTCTCTGTATACAGTTAGATTCGACGCTTCTTCGAGGCCGTGAGGCGAAGAAGCGCGTGGTCAGGCTAGATCTCCATCAGGTCGGCGTCGCGCCAACTATCAGTTGGGGCTCCGCGCCTGTCAGTAGTTTACAGCCCGCTGATTACCAACTACCGGGCCGGGCCGGAATTTAATTTTTTTTAAGGCTCGTGGCTAGCCCACGGGCTTTAGCATCGGGCGACTGACGGGGCCTGGGGATGGCTGGTCGGACAGCCTAGGGTGAAGGCCTGGATAGCCCGTAACGACTGGTCTGGTCGGCCCAGAGGGAGGGCCCGACTCCGGCTTAGGAGTGGCGGCCCACGGCCTAGGAGCTGCACCGCCCGGCCCCCACCCCACCCCTTCCCTGCCCCCGCCCCTTCCTCTCACCCAATCCACATGGCGGACCGTCACCTCCCTTCCCATCCCCTCCTCCTCTTGCAATCTGGCCACACGACTGCCAGACACCTTTTTTTTTTTTTTTTCACTTATTTTTTTCTCTATAAATACTACACATACCTTCTTAATTTTTCATCAACTATCTCTTAATTTTTTCATACCTCTCCAAATTCACTTCATTTTCGCAAATTTGCCTCTTTACACTTTACGTTTCATTTTCTTCAATTTGTCTTCATATTACATGATATTATTTGGTTGGTGAAATCAAGCATCAGATCTAAATAATTCGATTTTAAAGAATTACGCTCGATCTTCCAATTGAGTAATATTTCTCCACCTCTATTTTTCTTATTTGTTATATTTTATTTTGATTCATATTATTTTTATTTTTTAGTATAATATTTTATTAATAATTTTTATGGATACAGATGATCTTCTTCTAAAGGTATGTGCATCATTAGGCAAAACTTGGCTCAAATATATAGAATTTTTTGATAGAATAGAAATAATTTTAGAAAATAATAAAAGAAATAAAAGCAAAATGTAAAATTGTATAACTTTAGTGGGCGGATCAAATTGACACAAGTCATTTAAAAGTTATTACACGAACAATGAAACTAAGATAATGTAGATATTAGAAATGATATGCAATTAGGTAAAGATGAATGTGGAAATTTAAACACATTTTCTAAGGATATCATTACATAAGCGAATGATCATTACATAATAAGAGCTGAACAACCTTAATATGATGGAAATCCATGATTATTCAAAACAATTCAAACATTGATTAATCCTCAATTCAAAGGTTGGTTCTAAATATCAAGCAAAGAGATATTATGAAAATTTCAAAATGTAACGAGAAAATTTAAAATAATATTTTGCAATTTTAAAGAAAAATTTGTTTAACATATGATATTTGGACATCTTTAATGCATAGAGGTTTTTTTATATTATCATTCATTATATAGGTAGTGAATGGATGTTAAATAAAAGAATAATTTCATTTAAAACAATAAATACTCCACATAATGGTAAAAATATAGCAACTTTAATAAATGATGAAACTATAGATTTAGGTATTCGTGATAAAATATTTACAATAACATTAGATAATGCTTCCAATAATGATGTAGCAATACAAAATTAAAAAGATTTTGACAAATAAAAAATGATCATGCAAAATTATTTCACGTACGTTGTTGTGCACATATTTTAAATTTAATTGTAAAAGATGGATTAAAACAAGTTGATAGCACATTAGAAAAATTAGAGACATTGCATATAATACAATTGTTCCTAAGCAAAACATGAATTATTTTTTGATTTTTGCAAAATTGTAAATATGAAAAGAAAAAATATAAGTTTAGACATACCAACTAGATGGAATTCTACTTATAAACTTTTACAAAATATTATAAAATATAAAAAAATAGTACAATTATACGAAATGCAATTATCTAATAATAATATTGATGTAGATGTCAATGTATTAAATGACATGATTGGCAATATCATGGACCTTCTACGAGATCTAAATTTTTGATACTTCAACAAATATTTTTTTTGTAGTGTGTATTATTCAACTTCTACCGGGTCATTATGCAAATAACTAGTATTTATATGGTACTTCAAAATTATTTAAGTTATGAAATTTTTAATGATACAATTTTTGCAATGATAGAAAAATTAAAAATATTGGGGAGAAATACCTTAATTTATTATATTGGTTTAATTGTGGGACCCTAGATTAAAATTTGATGCTTTAGGATGAATGGTTGCAAGTTATTTACAATGAAGATCAACAAAATTGTGCAAATTAAAATGAAGTAAATTGCTATTATATATTTTATATAATATTTATAAAAAAACTTAATAATATTATTGATAAAATCATCCACGACTAGCTCCTCATCTTTTATAAAAGCCCTTTAGAAATGTTCAAAAGTAGAAAAAAGGTAACAACTAGTTCTCCAAATAATACAACAGATATAAATAGATATCTCAATTTAAACAATTCCATTTGGAAGATAATGAAGACATATTTTAGAACGGTGGAAAACAACAAATTAAATACCCTAAGTGTTATCTATTATTTGACGTGATGTATTAACCGTGTTCGTGAGTACGCATCGAAGTTGCTTTACAAGTGTGGAAAAGTGGTTAGCAAAAAGAGATGCACGGTCACCTGGCGCAATCTAAGCAAAGTAGTGATGTTTAAAAGATTGGAGTTTAGTGGACAAGAGATTACATGATCATGTTCGAGAAGCTTCAATCAGGCCGACACAAGAGAACTTAAAAATATCAAGATACGAATTTGATCCAAAGATAAGCCCCGTCACTAGAAAAATAATGATTAAAATATTTATTGAAATGTATATTGTAATTTTATTTTCTTATGGTTGAAAAGTACAAAATGATTGACAAATATAAAGAAGCTAAACCTAATGATGTATTTATTTTCAGGATGTAAACTTTTCATACATTTCTAAATGTAATTATATTTGATTAATAAAATTTTAAATGATGCATTTTTTATTTTGAATTGTTTTTAAGCTTACTTTTATTTAACTTTTCAATACAATTTAAATAAAAACCTACACAAGGGTCGTACTTTTAGGCTGCTTTTATGGCCTCAGACGCCTCTCATGGCCTATAGATTCGCCTCATGCCTGACGGCCTCTGCTGCCTTGGGCGGGCTTGCGGGCCTCCGGCGCTTCCAAGGGCTGGGCGGGCCTGTGCCCATGATCCGGCCAACCCACCCGGCCGAGTCGGCCCAAACAGCTCACCCGGCCCGCTCCCTTTAACGAGCTTCAGCCTGGCTTGGGGCCTTGCCACAAAGCAGCCTATAGGAGCGGCCGGCTGCCCAGCGGCCTCAGTTCGAGCTTTGCAGGATCCCTAGTCAGGGCCTTGAGAAGCATTTTTGTAAAATATATTAGAACAATATAGTTTCATATATTTTGGTATGTAAAAGAGTTGTACATTAAACTCTTGTATGAGAAAAAAAAAAAAAAAAAAGACCCCCGAAGAATGGGGCGTCACATTAGAAGCAAGGTGTCTAAGTTACTTCTTCCAAATAATGATAATGCTGTAATACTGCAAAATCATCATTCATAAATAAGACCGTTGGAGACTACCGTGTTAGGTTTCTCATATCAAATGATTGAAATTCAAATACTTTTAACTTAGAATAACCAACCTATGGGAAGAATATATCATTACTAGGAATAGATATCAAGGCTATAGCCATAATTATAGAATTGAAAAAGGGTGCTACTGCATTTTGTTCTTAAAGACACAAAATTCAGATTACATCCTATTTTTGAATGATAATAAACGAGTCATTAGGTATATGCATGCCATTGTGAACCATTAATGTGTCATCGTTTGTTTCTCAAGAAATTGGGAATGGAATACCCTTGATTTGTTACATTCCTATGCACTCCTTGAGCATATCTGAACTCCTACAAGCTTAAGAAACAAGTCTATAATGAAAATGGAGGGAAAGTTACCATAAGAACAAAACAAGTTGAATCTTTTTAGAGATTCATCTACTTATGCTAAAAAAAGATAAGACTTCAACAAGCCAAGCCAACAACTTCTTTAAGTCTAGTGGTTGAAATCTTAGATATAAGAATGATGAAGAGACTGCCAAAAGGAATTGCAGAAAATGAGTTGACATTCGATATTTAGAATCTGAGTAAACAACAGACAATTTTACGTTCATTCACATAGTAAGTTACTAAAAAGCAATTACCATTTAATTGCATAACCATGTTGAACACATGAAGGGCAATCAACATTCATAAATAACATAGTAGTCACTAGGATGTTAAACTCAAAACATACCGGTGGAGAGATATGAAATTTTGGGTTTATCGCAACTTTGATGCCCAATCCAACTACAAAACATAAAAAAGGCAAACAACTTATAAAACTTAATGTGATATAATAGGTATCAAATACCATTAGCAATAATACCTCTAAATAGTTATTATCTTATCAACCAAATACCAGTCCTAAAATTCCTCTAAATCGTTATTATCTTATCAATCAAATGCCAGTCCTAAAATTCTAGTAATTGCTTGTTGTAAACAATATAAGTAAGTGAAACTATAGTATGCCGATCATTTTCCCAGTAAGATAAGGAAAAGAAAAGAAAATATAGTTTTTGTATAATAAAGCACGTGTGAAACAAATTTTAAAAAAAAAAAAAAAAAAAAACAGCAGCATTTTCACCAATGAAATTAGAGATAAAAGTAAAATTAAACCACAAATTAGTCTTAAAAACATAAGAAGTTGCATCGATTACCTAGTATCATCCCATCAACAAAAAATAAAAACTTAAAATCCAAGTAATTATATTCTTTCAATCCATAGCACATGTCAATCCATATGATTACAGAGAAAACCAATGAAATTAGAGAAAATAGTAAAACTATATCATAAACATGTTTAAAAAAAACTGAAGAAATTGCATCTTTAGTGTTTTCAAGTCTCAAACAATGAAAACCAATCCAAGACTAAAAACAAAAAATTATAGATCAATTTTCTTAACCATAAATGACATAATAATTATATGGTGTAGAAAACTACAAGAGAAACAACAAGAAATCATGGATTAAAAAATGAGGACACTAAGGCAAAACTAGGGCATTTTCTATCACTTTCTTGAGAAAACATGAAAACTAGGGCAAAAGTAAGGACCCTTACGAGAAGATGAAGGTGCAAAAGTCTGATGATAGGAGGAACCACGGCCTGGGGAGGAACGACGTTGTACGGGGTTGAGTACTTGAGATGACAACAAAAGAAGAATTGTTTTGCTGATAGGGCTTTTCGGGTAACATCAAAAGAAGAATGGGAGGGAGAGAAAGAAATCATTTGGCTATAGGGCTTTTCGTGGAACATGATTTTTCGAGTAATAGAGAAATAAGAAGAATGGGGAGAGAAGAAGAATGAGAGGGAAACAAAAGGGCATAAATTATTAAAAAAAAAATAGAGTAAAATTGTCCAAATAAGGTCATATCTCCAAAGTTTTAAGAGGAGCGGTTAGTTTTGCAAATTCTCTAGTATTTTGTCACTTTTAATCAAATATTCCATGAAATAAAGAGTGTAGTGTAGGGGAGTCTACAGACCCAAAAATATTAAGTCCACATATTTATTTACTTGTTTATATTTTTTTGAATTCTTTGTTTTAATTACGAGCTTGTTTATTCACTTTTTTTTTTTAAAATGGTCATACATTTTAGTTTCAAGGTACCGACCCCGCTTATACTTGAACCTAGAAACCACTATGTCCTATACTTGTTTGAAAGGATGAGCGCTCTAGTGCTTGAGTTGGACATGATTAGGGGCAGACCTACACTAAGCCTAGTAGGGCAAATGCACCCCTGAAATTTTGGGAATTTTTTTTTTTTGTATTAGGATTTGAACTCATGGTAAAATCTATTTTTTATTAAACTATTTAAGTGATTTGCGCTTTTAATTTGCTCATTTCTTATTGGAATTAATCTAGGCTATGTTTGGTTCCCGAAAATGTTAAGGAAAATGCAAGAGAGAAAATATGAAGAAAAAGTGGGAGGAAAGAAAAATGAAGGAAAAAAAAAGAATTAAATCTCATATACTATTTTTATTTACTACTTCAAACAAAGTTTATCATTTTAACTCATTAATATAAAGATTAAATAATTTAAGAATTAGTAAGTTTTTAAGTAATTTTATTTATATGTTGTAAAAAAAATATTTTTATTTATATTTGATTTTCTTTATGGATACTTTTGATTCCAAAAAATTTGAGAAAAAAAAAAGAAAATAGGAAGGAAAAGTATAAGGAAAACAAAATAGAATTAAATTATAAGTAATTTTTTTTTATTTGCTACCTCAAATCAATTTTATTTATTTAAACACATCAATATAAATATTAAATAAATTTAAAATACTTAAATTTCTAAGTAATTTTATTTATATTTGATTTGATTTTTTAATTTTTTTTATTAGACCACCAAACATAAGAAAATTATTTTCCTTAGTATTTTTTTTAGAATAAATACAACCTAATTTCCTTAGTATTTTTTGAGAACAAACACAACTTAAAAATCATTTTCCTTATCATTTTTTTTCTTTCCTTAATACCTTTTGGTAACCATTTACAAACACAATCATAGTGTTTTTGCCCTTCTCAACTTATTTTTTGGGTCCGCCATTAGGCAAGATGGACATTTGTTCACCATATTTGAAAACTGTTTATTGTCCCAGGAAACAAGAAGAAAAAGCATAACACATAAAATATATTTGATTCTCAATATTTTTGGGAAAATGTGTAAAAAACCACTTAATGTTGTACCTGATATCCCACTTACACTTGAAACTTTTTTTTTTTCGGTTTAAAGATGTCCCTGCAATTTACTCCCGTAGCCTAAATTGGTCCTTATAGTAAATCAAATCATTAAAGTGGTTAAATGGTGTTAAAATGTCTGTTAAATACCGATGTGATGTCCATGTGACATGTGAGATCCATTATCCTCTTTCTCCCCTCTCTTCTCTTCTCTCCCTTATCTCTCTTCTCTCTCCCTCACAGTTGGACAAAACCCCCACCTACCTCGCAACCCCAGCCCACTCACCCACCCAGTAGCCCCAACCCACTCAACACCCGCCCAAACCATTTATTTTAATTTATTTTTTAACTCTTCATATTTTATTAAACTTTATTTTAGCTTTTAAAATATAATAAATAAAAATTTGAAATTATTTTTAAAATATAAATAAATTATTCGTTATTTTTAATTTACTAAAAATTGTATTTTAATTTTTAAAATCTACTAAATAAAAATTCAAAATTTATTTTTTAAACATAAATAAACTATTCATTATTTTTAAAAAAATATTTTAATTTTATGTATAGTTATTTTATTAAAATAAATTATATTTTAATTAAAATATTTAATATCTTTAAAATAAATATATTTGTTTATAATGATTAATAATATAATATAATAAATAAATAAATATTAACATTTTAAATTATAAATTTGATTTAAAAAAAAAACTTATCCATTGATATTTATCAAAATTTGTATCAACTTAATACTTTAAAATATATTAATTTTTAAATAAAAATGTTAAATATACCCCTTCATTTATATATATTAATGTGCTTTTAATTTACTTGAATCAGTCTCCCTTTCTCCGAACTTTTACTCATAGCCTTTCTTTAAACAATGATGACATTTTTTTTGTCACGCATCAATCACTCATACATACACCCCACAACCATTTTATCAACAGCGTAGTTTTTCATACCAATTCAGTTTTTAAACGCCAGCGACAATAAAATTTTTGCGGCGCCGTATTTGATCGTCACCCGCCTTCACGTAGCCGCCTTCGCCGCCTTGGTGCGACGAGCGGTTGTGTCGCCTCGCACGACGCCTAGTTTCGGGGCCGCCGCGTCAGGGTTTATTTGTGCCTGACGATTCGAATGAAAGAAAGATATTATGCATGCAAATCAAATTAATTGGCCACAATAAGCAGCAAAATTAGAAACCAAAGCGTATTATAGCTATAATAAGAATATCAACGATAATCGGCATCAAATTGATAAGTTTCGAAGTTGCTCGCCATGCCATTAACCTGGGATGCTGTTTCATCGATCATTTGTGGTTTTTAGCGATTTTGATTATATATTTTTGTCGATATATTACTAGTTGGAATCAATTAAATTATTTTTGTCTTAAAAAAAAAATATTAAAACTAATCCATTCAAAATAGATTAGGTTTTAAATAAAAAAATTAAATATATAATATAAATATTAAAACTCATCAATTTGAAATCATATTTAATATTAAAATACTATTTCAAACTCATTCATTTGATTTTTCATTTAGTAAATTTAAAAATTAAATGAATTTTGAAAATAATTTATTTTAAAATTAAGATAATTGAATAATTTATTTATATTTTAAAAAATAAAATTTGAATTTTTATTTAGTAGATTTTAAAATAAAAATAAATTTTGTTTTTTAATATTTAAAAGAAGGAATAATTTATTTATATTTAAAAAAATAAATTTTAAATTTTTATTTAGTATATTTTAAAATAAAAATAAAAATTATTTTTTATTATATTTAAAATAAGGAATAATTTATTTATATTTAAAAAAATAAAATTTGAATTTTTATTTATCATATTTTAAAAACTAAAATAGAATTTAATAAAAAATTAAGAGTTGAAAAAAGAAGAAAAAAAGTAATAAAAAAAAAAGGTTTGGGGGAGTGGGTGAGGGAGAGGAAGGGAGAGAAGAGACGAGGAGAGAGGAGAGAGGAGAGAGAAGATAGAAGAGGGAAGAGAGATGAGAGATGAGAGTAGGTGTAACACCCCAAATTATACCTTGACAGTTTTATTGTGACGCCCCAAATCTCGGGGTGTCCCGTTGACAATCCATTAACCTGTGGAATACATGTGTCTCATATCATGAGACTCAAACATGAGTAAAAATGGCCACTTGGGCCCATACATCAATACTCATCAAAAATACATTAACTATATAACAATAGTTCAAGAGTTATTACATTACTCTTAACCAAAACATATATCAAAAGTTAGAGTTCTAATACATATTTTACAAAGAAAATGTCAAAGTCACAATCCGCTTTCTAAAACATCAAAGGGAACGCCGTCATCTGTACACTCCTCGCACTGGAATAACAGATTCTTCGATGCGCAAGATTGCCCAATAGTGATAATCTCCTACATGGGTTACTCCCCACCTATGTGCACATGTCATGGCAACCAAACACACTTGCTAGGGTTATATTATCCTACTTGAATGTTTACATACCTAATCCATGCCTCAGTTCACCTGAATTTCACACATGCCTAAGTTAAATGCGAGCAAAACATCGTTTTCAAAATAAAAGGTTTTTGTTCTCAAACTTACTATCGAAGTTTCAAGAATTATATATCGATAAACTCCAAGTGAATTGCTTGATCATTTTTCGAACGTCATGGGTCCGCCTCGAGATGAACCGTCACCACTCTCCAAGCGCACTTTTCGTAAAATCTTTCTTGAAATTCATTTCACAACCATTTTCAATTTCTTTCATTTTCTTTCATGTCATGCACTCACACGCCTATCCATATAGGGTGCCCTGGTGCATATGGAATGCATTATGTCATTTCCACACAATTCATGCTAATATATTTTACATGTATATATTAACAAAACTAAATTCACATAATTCATGTTATTCAATTCACAATCAATATCACCAAAATTAGCTCACATGAGCTAATAACAATCAAAGCAATTCATTTTGAATCACCCAACAACACAAAATCACACATATATTCATGAACAAGAAACCCTAGGGGCCTGGGTGACTGCTCACTACCACACAAGTAGGATTTTCTTCACTTAGCTCAAAGATTTTCGAGACCGAAACACAAATGATCCAAGCCTCAACAAATCCCCATCCATTAAAACACTCTAGCCAAAGAATAAACCAAGTAGGAAAAGATCCTACCTCTTGCTGTCGAAACTCAATAAAATCTGCGTCTAATGCCGCAGCCCTTCGGCCACAGAGAACAACTTTGCTTTTTGGCCCGAAGAGAACCGACGGTCCAAACGCCGGGAAATCTAGAGAGAAGTCACTTTTTCTCTCTCTAAAATCTGAAATCCACACCTACTGCACGTTTTCTTTTGTTCCAATGGAGAAGAAGGTGCCTTTTTGTCTTATTTACTTTAAACTTTTAACTTAATTCCCTCCTTGTCCCTTTATTTAACTATTTGACTTAAATGACCCTTTTGACACTTGGCTTAATCTAAGCCATTCATCTCCATCCTCTCACTAAATCATGCAACATGTGTCACATGTGTACATGTAGTAGGTGACTTTTGTCACATCACATGTCTCTCACAAACCGTCATACGACACCCGACACACGGTGCCTCGAAAAACGTGAAATTTCGACTGTCTTGGAATCTGACAAAATTCGATGTGGTAGCTAGATTTCGTGAGATGATTCCAACGATGAAGTCCGTTTCGTCATCCGAGATCTAGAAAAATTTCGGGTTTTGACCGAAATTACCATTTTACCATTTTTCAAAAATTAATTTTCCCTAAGTGACATTTATAAAGACGTTGTGTATAATAATGGTAAATATATATTTTTCTAATAAAATAATACTAAAAATAAAATAAGCAAAACCTATAATTTATATTAAACATAAAATTAATATTTACCAATTTAGGACCTAAGTGGTCATAATCTCATAAGATCAGAGTGTCAAAGAAAGTATAATATAAAAGTCGAATTGCAAATAAATGAAGATGAGGGACCAATGAGTAAATAAAGGAAAGAAAAATCAATAAAAAGAGATAAGATCAAGTTTGTTCTCTCATTTTTTAGAGAACAAAAACGTGAAGGAGAAAGGAAGAGGAAGAGAAGAAGAAGAAAAGAAGAAGAAGGAAGAGAAGTGGAGAAGAGGACTCAAGAGAGAGCAAAGGTATGAATTCTAAAGTTTTAGGATGGATTTCCATGAAATTGTATGGATTTCCATGGAATTGTATGGATAGTAGCTTGTCCTCTAAACTCCAAGGTTTTGTTGTGATTTCATCCCAACCTCAGATTTCGAGTTGTGGTTGGTAAAACCCTAAATGGTACAAGAAGAGTACGAATCCTCCTCGAGGTCAGATTCATGGTTTAATCAAGAAGTAATGGGAGTTTCGTTTAAACAAACCCCAACTAATATTTATGTTTGGTTTATGTATGCTATGACCCATATTAGAGTTGCTGTTTGGGAGTAATTCATGATAGGTTTTCGTGTAAGATAAGTATTGAAAGATGATTTTGAAAGAAAATTAGAGGTCAAGTAAGATGAATACGGAGTGGTTTTAATATGTGTATCGAAAGTAATGAGTTGTCGGTAAATATATGGAAACATAGGAGAAAAACCACAATTTCTGGCATTTTCAGTTTGGTACTAGTACTAAACAAATACGGCATTCCATTCACATGCTGTTTCTCGTCGATTGGTACCCAGACTGAAAGTCTGGGGACGGGTACCCAATGTTCTATTTTGGACCAGTGTTAGTGTTTTGGCCATAATGTGGTCATTTCTTATTCGAATTGAGTGATTCAAGTTGTTGGGTAAACTAGACTTCAAGAAGAACAAATCTCCCCGAAATAGGTATCTTCAAATTCTCAATCTCATTCGGGGCCCAGAAGTCACTCAAAGCTGACTACGCTCTGTGCCTCACTCAGTTTTGTTTTCAATATAGAGTAAATTCCTTGCTATTTAGGACATATTCCTTGAGTTTCTGTCTGACTGGGTGATTCCAGTTGAGAAGAACTTTAGCACCTTAGCTTCAAATGAGTACAAAGAACCAGTGTCATGTATGGAGTCGCACCCTTGAAATGAGTATTTCAAACTGTCCCTAGGGTAATATAACCGACTAGTTTGGCATGAAAATGCCAATCTCAGCCTGATGATTCAATTGGAATGATTCTAATTTCTAAGTAAAGTAGATTCATAGAGGAACAAGAATACATGAATGATGTGTGAATACATAGGTGTCATACTGTACAAGTACAGGAAATGCCATATGTAACAGGCATGAAACAAGAAAAAATAATATAGGAAATGCAATATGTATAGATGTGTTAATGAAACATGAATATGATATGAAACATGAATATGATTGAAACATGAAAATGAACTGAAACATGAACATGAACATGAAAATGAAAGTCAATATGTCATGAACACATAATGTGGTTAAGAATGCCCTAATTATTCTGTACGAATAAAAATAGATTATATATGATTATTATTACATATAACCAAAAAAGATAACAAATGATATGTTCAAAACATGAACAAGCATATGAATAAGTTGATATATGAACAAGTACAGTTAAATGTAGTTAATGAATATCTCATAAGTATACATGATTGTTGAATACACAATTGAGCAATAACATACTTTGCTCACATATTGCATAAGAATAGGTAATTTTAATTGTTTTCGTGTTTTTGGACTTGTACAGGTTTTTCAGGTTTCATACACAATTATTACAAGGATTCGTGTCCAGAAAGTGAATATGGGTTGAGAATGATGGAAACCGCTATGAAGTTTCTATGCAATAATGCAGGAAACAAGTAGAGGAACCCAGACTGGTGATAGCTCAAACCCGTACTCCAGAAACCCAAGCCGTAAATCACTAGAGGCAACTGCACGGCATCAGCCCAACCCGCATTCCAAGACACCAAGCTTGTAGCACCAATAGCCAACCTCCGCATCAGACAACACTAACCTGCACTCTGCAGACAGCGCAGAGAGTTGCGGGAATTGAGCATGAATTCGATTCTAATGCAAGGGCACGTTCGTCATTCAACTATCAATGCGGGATCACAATGGAAAAGGGTATAAAAGCTAAAGGATAGAGGGAGAAGGAGCTTTTTGATTGTTAGGGTTAGGTTTTCATAGAAGGAGTGTTCTTTTCCACAGTTTCGGCGAAGGTTTATAGATTAGGGTTAAAGACTTCATTTTTCTAGAGATTTTGGATTTCAAGCTAGCATGTAACCTTTCTTAGGACCACACATCTCGTTTATCTCTTAGTATTTTGTATTTTTCATTCCCTCGGGTTTTGCAATTGAATTTCGATTTTCTCAAAGTTCCTTTATGAATAAATTCTCTTCAATTATGATTTGCTTTATAATTTCCATGGAGTCTTAAACTTTTATGTCGGGTTCACGTGGAAACTCACCCCGATCAAGGTAATATCCCTCAATTCTCTTTTATACTTCACTGATCAGGTGATGTTAATCACTTGTAGAGAAACTCTTATAAAAACCTTAGTCAAGCATCCTTGACAACGTGTGAACGAGAGATCCCTATGACATGCTTAAGAAAATTTCTGATTACAAATGCAAGCTAAGAGTCTAAATTAATCAAGCTAAACAAGTGTTTAACATTCTCATCGCTTTTCATTCTAAAAGATGCTGAATGAATCTTCCATCGAAGACCATTCATCAATGGCTCTTAGATGAGACTATAAACTAAGAGGTGGGAATTATGTGAGTAACGGTGAGTGGAAACCTAAGAATCCCAACAATTATCTTTCTATTTTAAAATAATCAATTTAATCAATCCTTAAATCAACCAACCACAACCCCTAAATTTCCTTTTTCAAATACACAACTTTTGGAGAATAGCTCTTAAGGATCAACAAATAGACCACAATTCCCCTAGGAGATGACCCTGTGGACTCCTACGTATTACACGTTAGACAACCTTAATTCCTACGCTGGGGAATAAAATTCAGCATACGAATAAGTATCGGCATTTTCAAGGCCAAGAGTCAGAGTGGCGTATCAATCCAATTGGATCTGAAGAGAAGGAGGTAATTTGTACCTCACTGTAAACCAGACGCTCTCTACTTTTCTTTTTTTAATTTGTTCAAGAGAAATCTACTGGTGTTTACCGAAGTGGGTAGGATTAGTAATGCGCTCATTGACTCGTGAACGAGCAACGCCGACTTGTAAGAATTGTACCTCCAAGAGATTTTGAAGAACCCATATTAAGTCCATTGTTTCAAGAGAACCTTACACCTCAAATGGACCACCCCGGGAATCAACAACCTCTGTTTAATCAAAATGCTCAAGGGATTCCTGTTAACCCACAAGGTCTCCATGAACCTCCACAACATGGAGACGGTGTTGCACTTCCAAAGAACAATTCCGCAATATGTGGGAAATGTTAACTTTCTCACCAATCAATATCGAGCTCCCTTCCTTTTACCTAATGTGGAAAGAACCCTTCGAGAAATTTCAGAACCTCAAGAACCACAACAAACTCATGTATTCTCTCGCTTCTCGAAGAGGCCAATCAATTCCTCATGAAGCCCGAAATGATCCTCTCTACTCAGATATCAAGGGGTCGAGTCCGAGAACCCCTATTCATTCATGAGAGACTTTGAGGATGTTTGCAGTGCATTTCTCTCTACTGGTTCACCTCTCCACATAATCTCAGATGGTTATATTTCCAGCGATAAGGCCAAACCTGGTTTTATCTTCGCACCTAATTCAATCTTTACATGAAGACACGCTGAATGAATTCCTTAACAAATTTCTTCCCTCCCGCACGCATTCAATGCTCCTGCGCGAGCAATTCAGAATTTTCTCGAAAAAAGCCGGTGAACCTTTTCTGCTACTATGGTAATGGAAAGATACAAGGATCTCTCCATGCCATCCCTCATCATGGTTCGACGTGGGACAAATATGCGTGCGTATTTTCATCAAGGGCTATCTTTGAATAATAAACAATACATCCAAATGATGTGTGCAGGAGAGTTTTATGAAAAGAGTGCTAGGGAGGCAATTCAACTCTTTGACACCATAGCAGAAAATGCTCGAACATGGGAGACTAACACCCCAAGAGACACCGCTAAAGCGATAGTACACTCACAGGGGAGGAATCCATCACTTAAGTAGAGAATGATGATTTGTACAAAATCGCTAAGTTAACAAGGTTGGAGGCTATAGAGTTGAAAAAGTAACGAGGTAACTAGTGTGCCTAAAAACCTCTGCATCATCGGGACCCAGAGTGGAGGAGCCATGCATCATATGTGATGACCACTGCGTGACTTAACTATTAACTCCGCCTAAACCTTTCCCTCAAGTTACGTGAGCAATCTAAATAGGAACAAGCCAATGCCCTTAACAACTAAATTGGAAACCTTTCACCTCCATATATTCGAAACATATAATCCAAAAGGTAGGCACCTCTAATTTTAGTCACTGAGAACAGGGAGGGGCCCACATAACTTGCCAAACAACCAAGGTCCCCATTATCAAAACCAAGGTTTTTCAAATCCAGTTCCTCCATTTCAAAATCAAGGTCCCCAAGGATTTCCTATGAACCCTAATCAAGGTTTCCATTTGTCAAATTAAGGGAATCCCAACCCACAAATTCTCATCACCACACAAGAGAAGTTTGGAGGATGTGGACACAAAGCCCCTGCATTGCACTCCAACAATCCACAAACACTGAATTTCGAACTACTTTGAATGACGTGAGATCCCAAATCACTAAGTTAACCTCTTCTATGGGCAATTTCCAACAAGAAAGGGAAACCTTCTCAAACCATCCAAACCCCCAAGGTCAAAATAGTGTCGAGTTTCGGCCCAAGTGAGGGTACCTTTGAACATTGTGGGTCAAGCCACCACTCTTCAAGGGTAAGGTAATCGATTACAAAACTATTCAAACCAAGGAACCAATACAAGAGTTACAAAGGAACTAGTCGAGATGATGAGGTGTTCGACAAGCCCATGCTCCCAGCCGGGAGAGATAGCCTGAGGGTGAGCCAGAACAAGACAAGGCTACCCATATCCCTCCAGCTCCATACCCTCATAGGTTGAGAGTCCCGAAGAAAGTGAACAACCATTTTGAGATCTATGAGTTATTCAAACAAGTGAAATTGAACATTCCTTTACTAGATGCCATTAATCAAATTCCGTCTTATGCCAAGTTTCTAAAGGATTTGCGGTACTTTAAAAAGAAAACTAGTGTCAACAAGGAGGCATTTATGACTGAGCAATTTACCCCATTGGATTCGAAACACCCATCTCAAAATACAAAGACCCAGGAAGCTCTACTATTTCTATAGTGGTAGGGAATTCAAAGTTGGGACATGCCTTAGTGGATTTAGGGGCAAGTTTTAATTTGTTGCCTTACTCAGTATATGTCGACTTAGGGTTAGGAGAATTAGAGCCCACCAATATCACCTTCCAATTAGTTGACCGTGAGCGCAAAATTCCTGGGAGGGATAGTGAAGGGATGTGGCTGGTACAAGTGGATAGTCTTCTATTTTCCAGATTTTGGTCGTGCTTGACACTCAACTCAGAATTAAGGAACCTGCCTCCTGTGTTGATTCTTGGTAGACCATTCTCGGCAAATCGCCAATGCCATCATACAATCGTATGAGGTCAATGATTAATTATCATTTGCAACATGACTGCTAATCAATATCTTTAATGTTATCTGGTGGAACGGGGATGAGGAAGATGTTTGTGAGGTAAACATGGTTGCTTCCTGTGGTACGTAAATACTAGATAATGTCTCCACATGATGACCTCCTCATGTCCTCGCTTGGTAAGCCCTAGTCGATGAGGAGGCGACCATTAGAATCAGAGTTCCTACACTCCATAATTGAACACAATGAGGTATTGGAAGTTAATGGGTGGGCACCTAAATTTGAACCATTGCCACTAATTGAGGACAGGGCATTACCTTCTAAAGAGAGACCACCTAAGCTTGAGTTGAAACCCTTACTATCACACCTCAAATATGCCTTCTTAGGGGTAGAAGAAACTTTTCTCCTATGAATCATATTCCTCCTTAGAGTTGGATCAAGAAAAATAAACTTTTGGAGTATATTGAGAACCCGCGTAACCCGCCTTGTGGATGGACAATCGGGCAGATATTAAGGAATTAGCCCTTGATCCGTACTTCATCGATTCACTTAAGAGTGACGCAACCTCTGCACAACCAATGCAGACCCATTAAACCCAATAATGAAAGAAGTGGTAAAGAAGGAAGTTTTAAAACTCTTGGATGTAGGAGTTATTTACCCTATTGCGGATAGCAAGTGGGTCAGCCCAACCTAGGTAGTCCCTAAGAAATCTGGAGTCACTGTGGTCGCAAATGAAAATAATGAGCTGATTCCACTGTGTCACCCTATTGAGGGTGTGCATTGATTATGTGAAGCTTAATGCGTAATAGGAAAGAGCAATTTCATCGCTTGTTGATCAAATGTTAAAGAGAGCTGCGGTGGCATGAATTTTATCGCTCGATGGGTACTCAAGGTACAATCACCAGATAGCTTTAGAAGATCAAGAGAAAACTACATTCACTGCCCTGTACTTTTGCCTTTAGAAAATGCCCTTGATTATGTAATGCACCAAACTTTCCAATCTGCTCATGATGGAATTTTTAAAGGATATGATAGAAATCATTATGGAAATTTTCATGATGATTTTTTAGTCTTTGCACTGGCACGAGGATGTTCGAGAATTCTTACGTAAGGTTTCTTGGAGAGATGTCAAGAGTAAGAACCTTTGTTAAATTTGGGAAAATTGTCATTTCATGGTGACATAAGGGATCGGTTTTAGGCCACATAGTATCAAAAATGGAATCGAGGTAGATAAGGCCAAGGTTGAGTCGATTTCCAACCTACTCACTCCTAAGTGTGTTAGAGATATAAGGTCATTCTTGGGACATGCTGGATTCTATAGGAGATTCATAAAAGATTTTAGTGCTATAGCTCGTCCCTTATGCAACTTGCTTGCCAAGGATGTCCCTTTCACATGGTCACAGGCTTGTGAGGATGCCTTTGATAAACTCAAAACTATGTTAGTGTCTCCTCCTATCATGCGATCTCCTAATTGGAACCTTCCATTTGAGATCATGTGTGACGCTAGTGATTATGCTATAGGGTCTGTCTTAGGACAAAGGGAAGATAAAAGGCCTCAGGATCTACTATGCCACAAAACTCTAGATTCCGCCTCAAGAAATGAAGACAAACTAATCGAAAAGAGTTTTAGCCACTGGTTCTCATTTTAGAAAAAGCTTAGGTCATACATCAACAGTGGTCCCCGAACTATTTCTCACGATCACGAAGGTCATACCTACTCTAAGCAGATACCAAACCTCATTCGACTAGGTGGATCCTACTACAAGGCAAGAATTCAACCCGACTATTAAAGACAAAAAGGGGTAAAGAATGGCTGGCCTACTATCTCGACTAGTTCGAATCCACTCATGCATGCACTCCATAGGCGAGTATATAGTTTTCGATGAGTACTTCTTGCTCTTGTTCATTGCCCATGGTACGCGGACATAATAAACTACCTAGTGATCGGTCAAATTCCAATTCCAATGGACTTCTCAACAAAAGATAGAAATTTTTGGTGACATGAAGAAATATTATTTCGATGCATCCATATCTCGTTTAAATATCGTCTTATCAATTGATTGGTAGAAGATGTACCCACGATGAGCAAATTGGGATACTCACTCTTTGCCATTCCGGCTTCGCGGAGGGCATTTCTCCATAAGGAAAATAACATATAAGATTTTGCAAGTTGGTTTCATCGCTCACTGCTTTAAAGATTACTAATTTTGCAAAACTGTGTTTCTGTCACGAATTAGGCGGAGTCACAAAAAGGAACATGGATGCCTCTACTCCCGATTTTAATCACGAGCATCTTCAACTGCTAGTATGACTTCATGGGGGCCTTTTCCCCTTCAGGGATTTTTACATTATGTTATTTGTTGACTATGTGTCGAAATGGGTTGAGGCTATTCCAACGAGAACTAATGACCACAAGGTTGTTTTAAAATTTATAAAAGAACATATTTTTTCGATTCGAGTACCTCGTGCAATTATTAGTGATGGTGGCTCCATTTTGTAATCGATCTTTGAGAATTTGTTGAAAAAGTATGGAGTCACTCCACAAAGTTTCAACTGCATACCATCCAATGTAAAACCAATGGTCAAGCCGAATTAGCTAATAGGAGATCAAACACATTTTGGAAAACCCATGCTCCAAATAGCAAAGATCGGGTCACTTCGACTTACCGATGCCTGGGGCTTACCATACTCGCTTTAAAAATATTCTTGGTATGTCTCCCTATAGGCTTGTTTATGGAAAGGCTTGTCATCCGGTAGAAATGGAGCACAGGGCTTATTGGGCTATTAAAACTTTTAATTCTGATTTGACTCAAGTAGGTAAACATCGCTTGTTGTAGCTGAATGAGCTTGAAGAATTGAGGCGGGAGTCGTATGAGAGCTCCCGGATTTACAAAGAGAGGCTTAAGCTGTTCCATGATAAGTCCATTGCGCGGAAAACTTTTGAACCTAACCAAAAAGTAATGCCGCATGTACCTCATTGCACATGTTTCTGAAAACCCGCTCTCGACGGATTCCGCCGCTTATCGGGCTGGCGTAGTATACCCATATGGAGCGTTGAGATTGAAACCCGACAATGGGAAACTTCTTCAAAGTCAGCCACAACGTCTAAAGCCATTTCTTAAGCACTTTGACCGTTAGGAGAGTAGTGAGGACTGGTAGATCCGCTATACCAGGATACTCCGTCAGAGTAAATTCTACCCAACCTTGTCAGAGGTTTTCCTTTTCTTTGTTTTCTTCTTGCATTTTTGCTTCTTTATTTCAGTCATTAAAAAAACAAATAAAATAAAAATAAAAACAAACAAAAAATGCCACTTTGAACTTCTATGCATCGAGGACAATGCTCGTTGCTAGGGGGTGGGCATACACTGGTTGAACCCAACTATGCGCATGTTACATGTTCAAGTGTATGGCAAAATTTTTTCGACCAGGGCTCGGGGTATAGTATCGACCTGTAATGTATGTAGCCACATGACTTTTTACACACTCCACGTCATTTCATTGCATTTACACAATAACAAGCATGCACAAAATCTCTATGTTCATATTTCGACCTTATTCCTCCGACCTCGTTTCTAATTTCTACACAAAACCACTGACCTTCTCGTTCATACTCTTGTTTTTGTTTGCTAAATAGCTACCTCAGCATTATTTTGGCATGCCATGTTAACTACATGCATCAACCTCTGAGGAACACTTCTTACTAACTCGGAAATGATCGAGGCCATCACTTATGTGTTACACTTGTGGAATCGCTTGCCTTACCTCGCGACCTATTTCAGCCCAGTCGCTGTCGGGTTCCGAACCCCAGAACCTTGATCACCAGAAATACAGTGGGCCCCATGGTAAGTGTGAAAGTGTCTAAAGAAGGAAGTACAATTGTCAACTTCTCAGAACACGCCACACAAAGATATGAGCAGGAAAGAGGTGGAGCATGCAAGTGAAACTCGGATGGAAGGTAATGACATGATAGATTTTACATCTAAGACTAATGCTCCCACTTGCAAAATACGAGCAAATATAGAACCATATAAAAAAATAAAAAAGAAGAAAAAAATGAAAATTAATGTGTGTACTCTATGATACTTAACTCAGACTCTAAGATAACCTGGGCAAAGTGGTAGAGCGTTAATCAGACAGATAAAGACCAACCCGACTCTGGAAGACAAATTTCAAGCATTGGGGCAATTTAGGGTTTTTAACCCCTTTTTTGCACCCCATTCTATTCCACATCTCTCTCAATTCTATATAATTAAACTCCAGCCCCTTTTGCCCTCCTCTCACACAAGCGATCCACTGGTCACCCAGCCATGTCTCCATCGCCAGACTGATTCTCCTTCGTGGCATCATACGTGGCGGTGACTCGTACTCTTGAGAGTATTGAGCCAAGGGTCTTACATTGGATTTTATGGAGTTGCTGGTTGGTTCGGTTCAGAGTATTTGTTCTCAGGCTTAGTGGCCTCCGCTAATATTACTGGGAGGAAGTTTTTATTTGATTTTGTAACTGGCCAAATTGACAAGCTATGGAGATCAAGCACCGGTTGTTTTGTATATAATTGGGGCTTATCTTTGCCATTATCGCTCTTGCCATATCTATGGCAAGATCTAAGAACAATGGGAAGGGCAAAGCGCCTAGCTCCTTTCTATGGAGCGGGTCAGCCGTGGAAGAAAAGAAAATCTCGACGCCTCACAACCGATAAAGACAGGAAAGGAAAGAGAAGAGATTCATCTTTCCGAGAGCGCAGGAGGCATCTGAGAGCGCAGGGACGAGAGATCGAGGCTGATGGCTTTCTTAAGCTTCGATTCGCATCAGAAAATGGGCCCAATCGATCGCGAAGAGGGGATTTCATTGTGAGAGGGTGGTGAAGGTGGACACATTTTTGTTCGCCCATCCTATCAGGGCCATTATTCAAGAAACGTATCTGCAAGCCAGGGGTACCGGTTCAAGGATATCTACCTACCTTGGTTCGGGAGTTTTACACTAATATGAGAGAGAATCAACGGGTAGATACCTTACTAGAGACCACCGTGATGGGTAAGCAGTTGAAGATCACCCTTGATTTGATAGCTCATTCTCTACAAGATGTCCATCTCTTGCCGCTTGATCGACCTTTTGCACCTCTAGTGGCCATTATCGATTTCGATGCTCAAGAAACACATCGAGGCTATGTGCACTCATCTTATGGTCATGAGGGATTTATACTGCAAGGAATTTATGCCGCCGTGAAGCTAAGTCGAATATGCGTTGATGAATAAGATTATTCATGATAGAATCGGGCCAAAGGGCAACGAGAAATATCCAAGCCAAGAAGAAATTCAGTTCTTATATGAGGTGATGACCGAGAAGCTTATTGATTATGCCTTGGTCATATGGTGCATTACGATTTCATGGGCCCCGGACCGAAGTAGGCATATTCCATTTCCATCACTAGTGACTAATCTTGTGGAAGCCGCGGGGATGAGGGGAGTGGTTAAGGAAAAGAGAGTTCTTCCTAAGTTGGGGCCCATTACAAGCCAAACGGAGGCTAAGAGCCGAGCTGCATCTACGAGACCCCAGCCTTCACATCCCCCGGTGGCTATTCCAGGGGCCTCTTCATCTACAAAACCTGCGCCTATGAGCACATCCCCATTGAAAAGAATGGAGCGTCGAATCAAAGGGTGGTTCAGCATTTCTTTGGGGGAAACAAATGTTTGACCATAGCTCTCCTGTGTCTGAGTCATATTTACCGAGGAGAGCCTCGGCTTTTGCATGCCCCTCCTCCCGACTCTGAGGGAGATTAGAGCCGGGACGACCACGCCGATGAGGACGCGTTTCCCTGCCACGATGAGGAGGACACCGCAGTAGCACAGTGCAGCCAGGATTAGTGGTGGTGTCAAGTAATCGGGTAGAGACCTCAAACATGTCATGCCAACACCCATTTTGTTCATATCACTCTATTTCATAGAGTCACGGTCATTAAGCAAACCTTAAAGACCTTTTTGATTTCAATCGTGTTAGTGTTCCTCCGACTTTTATGCATAGTAGTTGCGTGGTTATGTTAAACCGTGCCTCTATAATATTGTCTACTCTATTTGGTAAGGCTTGCATGGTAGCTCTTCTCGGTTTCAACTCATGGTCCTTATTTGAATACTGGGTTTTCAGGATAACTTAAGGCACAAGGACGCTGAGATTCTTGGTTCTTTGCTTTAATTGAGTTAGACTCGATGCACACTATGTCAGCAGTATTAGTGTTTAATTTTCGCCTTCGAGAAACTTGCAGTTTAACTCGCACCTAGCGCATTTGTTGGAATTCATAACCAGTAAGTGTCACAAAGCTCCAAATTCTCGCTGTGTGGACTAGCAAGACGCAGTTAGGTGTCAATACACAATCGAAAGAATAATTATATTGGAATTCAAAGATCTTCAAGTCATACTTTGCTCACATATCGTAGACAAGAATAGGTACTTTTAATCGACTCAGTGTTTCGACTCAGGACAGATTTTCGTGCTTCATACACAATTATTACAAGGATTCGTGTCCGTAAAGTGAATACGTGGGTTATCGAGAATGATGGCAACCGCTGGGCGAAGTTTCGTGGAAGGCAACACAGTGGAAACAAGTGCAGAGGAACTCCGCATCGCAGATAGCTCCAACTGCACTGTAGCGACACTCCAAGCCGTAAATCACCGTAGGGTAACCTCAGATTTGCAGCCTCCAACTGTACCAAGACACCTAAGCTTAGAGTACTCAAGAGCTAACCCAGACGGCAGACAGCACTAACTCCAGATCGCACAGCGTGCGAGAGCTATGGAATTGAGCAGGAATTCGATGTTAATGCAAGGGCACGTTCGTCATTCAACTATCAATGCGGGATCACAATGGAAAAGGGTATAAAAGCTAATCACTTGTAGAGAAACTTTATAAACCCACAGATCCTCACAACGTGTGAACGAGAGATCCCCAGACACGCTGTACTTCGATTACAAATGCAAGCTAAGAGTCTGAATAATTGTTAAACAAGTGTTTAACATTCCTAATTTGTTTTTCATTCTAAAAGAGCATTTAAAGTAAAATCTTCCATCGAAGACCATTCATCAATGGCTCTTAGATGAGACTATAAACTAAGAGGTGGGAATTATGTGAGTAACGGTGAATGGAAACCTAAGAATCCCAGCAATTATCTTTCTATTTTAAAATAATCAATTTAATCAATCCTTAAATCAACCAACCACAACCCCTAAATTTCCTTTTTCAAATACACAACTTTTGGAGAATAGCTCCTAAGGATTAACAATGCACCACTCCTCGTGGAGATTACTCCGTGGGATCTACAAAAGATATAATGCTGCATAACCTTAATTCCTATGCTTGAATAAAATTCAGCATTTAATAAGTACGGCTAAATGAGCACAAAGTAGCTTATTCGCAGATACGTGATACAAGTTACTATAATAAACGAAATATTTATTAATAAAACTGACGGGTCATGCATGACGGTAGATGGATAGATAGCATGCCTATAGGACACAATCGCGCAACATGCGATACGTATATCCGCGCCCCGTTGTCGATGATATGTATCCCGCTTGATCACTATAACGCCTCGCTTTGTTCATACGTAGATCACCGCCTTCGCATGCTGATAAGACGTACATACAGATGTGGCATCACCGCCCAGACAAATGATAGCTAGTGACTCGATACATGCATGCAGTGCACGCGATAAGACTTTCGTACATACAGCCTTCCCCGATCCACTGCGGGTATTTGCATGCATGAACATAAAAGAAAATGAAAAGTATGTGTAAAGGAATGTATAAAGTATATGATATGATATGATATGAGAAGCATAGCTCTGCTATGCTATGATAGTATACAATTTCAAGAACAAGAAATACAAAAGATAAAATGACACAAGATACGAAATACGAGCAAGAAAAGAACATATTACGAGAAAAGAAAGTAGACATGAGAAATGGATAAATATATACATGTTATAATATGTCATAAAAGATATGCATAGAGCGAAGTGTGGGATGACCCTCATAGTGGTCGTCCCTATGTGTAAATTCCCACTAAGCTATAAGCTTAGCACGAGTATTTCATCCGTGTAGGTATAGAAGAGGAAACCAAAGGGCAAGATGATCCACATCAACAGCCAAGGTCAACACATCAATAGAGGTCCACTGGAAGATTTTTGGTATAATGTATATGTCTTTTTGTTTCTTTTTGTAAACAATATAAATATTGAACACTTCCATATATGGAGTTTGTATATATTTTGTAATCCGCTGCTACAAAATATAATACAAGTAGAATGTTTAACATTATATGAATCAACTTAAAGTTATAGTAAATAAAAGTTAGTGGTATCAGAGCCCCAACTAGGGGCATCACAATTTAGTGGCATTCCCGATTCGGTTCGGACCCGCCAATCTGGTCGGACCTCAGAAGGGTGTCACAGTAGGTCCCACGTGTCACATAGATTCCACGTTAGTATTTAACAGTTATTTTAACACTGTTTGATCACTTTAACGGTTTAAGTTATTGGATTGGCTAATTTGGGAAATAGGAGTAAACTATAGGAGTCTCTTTAGATCGAAAAAAGTTATATGTGTAAGTGGGATATCAGGTATAACACTAAGGAGTTTTTTTGCATATTTTTCCAATTTTTTTTAATTATGGAAAACATAAATAACACAAAATACTAAATTTAGATAACAATAACGTTTGTTGAATAACACCAAAATGAAGTTCTTTTTATTTTCAAAAACCATTCTTAATAACAAGTTTGAAAAACATAAACCAAATAGACCCTATATCTTTGTTTTAAGTGTTTTGTTTTTATTTATATTTCTTAAAACACTTTCTTCTTTTAATTATATTATTTACGTATCATGTTACAGTACTTTATTTTTATTCACTTTACGTATCATGATGTAGTAATTATTGCACGGATTCGAGCCTAGGACCTCTTGTAACCCTTTACCATACCTCAATGGCTACTTTCATGTATTAATATGCTATTTAGTAAAATATACTCTTACAAACGTATTTAATTATTTGAAAACAAAGTCAATATATTGGACAACTACAAGGTAAATGCAAAATGCTGAAGTTGTGCAACTATGGGCTTGTTTGTTTACATTTTTTAAACTATTTTTTTTGTTCTGAAAAATAAAAAGAATAAGAAAAATACAAAGAATAGATAATCAAAAAATACATAAGATTCAAGATTTGTAGCATAGTGAGAACAATATTTGATTTGATGACTCTATTAGATCAAACTTTGTCAATGCGAAAATCCACAAAGAAGTTAACCGTTGACAACATAACTATCCACCGTAATAAGTCGATGACAAAAAAAATATATATAAAAAAAAAACAAAGGTAAACTCAGATCGGTGTGGAATAAATAATTTTATTGAAAAAGAAAACTCATATTTGGGGAAGAAAACGATAGAAGAGGTGATTTCTCAGAAAAAATGACAAAAAAAATCATCAATTCCTTCTTAAACAAACAAGGGCCAAGAGTAAATAGAAGAAGGGACGGTTAGGGTTTTAGAGTGGAAAAAAAAACAACAAGAGTTGTGTTTGAAAATTTTAAAACTATCAAAATTGACTGTTAAAATGAAAAGAGAAAATAACATGACAACTTTCCTTCTCAAAAAAACCTAAAAACTATGAAAATAAATAGTCATCTCTTATGGAATTTTTCTACCCATAAAAAAACATGAAGGTTGAGACTCTTATTTTATCAAAAACAATGATTCGAGTAATCATAATTCAATTTATTGGGCGATAAAATTGGTTAATAAAATAGCAAATCAAGTTTTTGAGACCCCGAAGTTTATTTTTTTATTTAGTGGTTATCATTTTGTGTATTATTCATCAGATTTCTTTTTCTATGCATATTCTAGTTTTCGGATTTAGTTTTAATTATCTTTTAGGATAATATGGAAGTGTTGTTTATTTTTTAAAGTGGAAGTTTTATTTATTTATTTATTTTTTAAATAGATAAATTTATTGATTTGGGTTAATAATACAATAGATAGAAATACATAATCAAAAGTATTAAAAACTTTAGAGGATGACGTAACATCCAAATTAATAGTAAAAATAATTGACTCACAGTCTACACATTTGATAATTTGAAAATACCTAGAATACATAGGATTCCAAATCTACAACATATTGATGAACATGATTCAGATTTGATATGATGACTTTTGATCGAATTTTTCTATCTAAACTGCCAACATGAAAACCTACTAAGAAGCTAACTGTCGGCGACACAATTACTTGCCCGGAACAAGTTAGCGACTAAAACACAAGAAACAAAAGCAAATCCAGATTGATGTGGAACAAACCACTTTATTGAAAAAGAGAACCCAAATTTAGGAAAGAAAACGATGGAATGAGGAATTTAAGGCCAAAAATGACAAAAAAATCACCCTCATCTCTAGAACTGTTTTTCTTTTAAAGCTAATAACTTTTTTTAATACAATGTAGTTAACCGCCTCCACTGAAACTCGAATCCATCCCCTCCTCATATCCAACCATTTTAACGTTGATGTTCTAACAAAATGAGCTAGGGTTGTGGACCTCCTCTCTAGAAGTGTTATTTTTCTTTAATGGTATGAAATGCATAATACAAACTATATTTATTTTACGAAATTTGGGTGAAAATTGGCTATAATAATAATAATAATAATGATAAATCCTTGATGGTACTATAACTATGGGTGTACGGTACATTTAGGTTCGTGTCCTTGTAAAAACAAAATATTACAATGATGCAATGAAAAGTAAATATATGTAAAAAAAAAATAGTAATAATAATAATGACTTTATGGGTCCAATATTTTGCCCATATAATATAATATAAATATATTTTTTGGAAAAATTGACAGAAATAATCTCAACTTTCTCCCTTTTTCTTTAAATAGTCTCACATTTTGATTGTTCAGGAATAATCCCAAGATTATGGGGGGTGTCTTCCCAAAATGATACTTAGTGACCTTTTGACCAGTTTAACAAATAATTTATTATTTTTTAATTTAAAAAACGATATGCCTTGTGTTAATAGTGTTATTATCTAATAGGTCCTGAAATTTTTATTTATTTATAAATAAATCAGTTTGATCCTACCCATCTTTCTCCTCTGTCTTCATCTTCAACACCTCCTCTGATGTGTATATTGGAATGGGATTAATCATATCCCATGGCTATCACATGCATAACCCAAGCGAATCAAATACCAGGGTGCAACCCGGGTTACAACTGACCTGATAAATATAAGCACACATCGGACATGCAGCTTACGAAGGTCGGACATCCTTCACCTCGATTATATTGGACATTGATTCAACAGGATCAAATTATATGGACCAAGTCACCTTAGGCGCTATAGAAGCGGTCATACCTGAACATGTTAATGGGACACGTGGGTGATTGTGGAGTCCCTTGACACGATATTTCATTATGCATTATCCCACCATGATGAATGTTACGTTATGTACTATGAACCAATTGTAATTAGCCATGTGACATCCCTAAATCAGTATAAATGTATAGGCCTATAACAAGTTAGACACAAAAATTTTTCTTTGGTTAAATGAGATAAGAAAATATAAATTCCTAGGGAAGTCTCATACTTCTTAGCTTAGTCTTTTCCATATACCATAACCTCGAGTATACTTCATCCTTCGCTAAGTAACATCGTGATCCATCTCTTGCTTCCCCGCCAAATTCCTTCATCGCTTGCCAATCGGAAGAATGAGAAGCGTATATATGACATCTCTCCTTGGCAGAGCCGCCTCTTTCTTCCCTTTCCTGTTTTGTGGTCGTGGTCTCGAGCAAGTTCATCACTTGAATAAAGATGCATTAGAGAGCCGCCAATGACGATATATGATGAAATCAAACAAAAAGGGAGTTCTTGTTAGAATATGTCTCAAATTCTAATTTAATATTAATTTATTTTTGTAAAGAATATTTTATACAATGATTCCTAGTTGTTATATTATTGTAATGTTAGGTTTCCTTATAAAATAAGGAAAGTTTTTAGAAATATCCTTATAAATATAATGGGTCGTGAGGGAAAAAGTTATGAGAGAGATTTGGTGTGTGCAGAGATGTAAGAGTTTGCGAGATTGAGAGTTTTATGCTTTATTTTCTTGCTATTATAAAAATCTTGGGGTTTTGTGATTTTTCAAAATCGTTGTAATATTTTGATACTCTAATCCTGTTCTTTGTGTTTTCAAGAATAGTAAAAATATTCTCTCCCATCTGTGGATATAGACATTGTAGATCCCGTGTTTGTTCTCAAGACAGAAACAATGTATTCGTGTTCGTTCAAAAAACAGAAACCAAAAAAAATATATGAAGGAAACAAACCTGCAGTACAAACAAAACGATATCCGAGCCCAGGATAGAACAGATCTCGTTCCTCCGAAGTGGTACGAATCGGAGGACCCCGACGAACTCAACTTACAGAACAATCGCACAAAAATGACAGTGATGTATGAACCAAATAATGTGTCTGTTGAACCGAACCGAGCCGAGCAGGCCTGACGGACTGCGGCGACGGCGTACGCGGGGGGAAACCGACCTAGCTAGGCGTAGGTCCTCTCCCTTCCACAAAGTGGGGTGCCCCTTGGGGCCCAAACCCATTTGAGAGGCTCAACTATTTAAACCCATCTCCCTTCTTGTTTCTATTCGATGTGGGACAACACTTTTTCATTCAAATATGGGTTTTGTGGATTCCAAGTCCCAACAATCCCCCACATGAATGAAAAGTCCTGATATCAATACTCTCTGTGTATGCATGAGATGCAAAGTGTGATTATTCCATGAGAAAACGTTGCATCCGATAAGTGCAACCGAGACTTTGAACTTTCCTTAGTGAAACTCATCGGGCTTACTTTGGCCAATCGCAGACTTGATGTCTTGAACCGTCGACCTTTGTGTAAGCCTAGACAATAGAAATCACACACAACTTTTTCTCAACAAATCAAGCCTCACCGTTGTGTTCGCTGGGCTATGAACACCGCTTCTCGGTCTCATTTAGTGTTTTGTGAATCTACTTTGCAATTCTCACGTATGCCCTCACTTCACACTCACATAGGTGATTTATGAATATATAGTTTCATAATCATTAAAAGCTTTTGCTTAACCTTCACATATTAATACTATCTTTATCTAGGAATGGGTAAAACAAATTTGACAGTACTCTATACTATCTTCATAACTTAGTTGTCCATTTGAACCTAGATCCTGGGATCTCCAAATAACTAGGTAGGGTGTCCGCTTATGATGACTTGTTTAGAGGCCTTAAACCTATTCCCTTTGATGTTTTTGCAAAATCCATCTCTCTAGAAGTTAGGCCTTCCTTTGCCTATGGATCCGCAATATTATCTTTGACTTCACATAGTCACGGTGATAATTCCACTAGAAAGAAGTTGTCTTATCGTGGTCATGTCTTCTCGACGATGTGTCGAGATTCCCATCATATACATGACATTCCTTGCCCTTCCTATTGCCGCTTGACTATCACAATGTATACATATAGTGGGCACTGGTTTAAGCCAATTAGGAATATCTTCCAAGAAATCAAGCCACTCTACTTCACCCCGCGTATCCAAAGCAATAAATTATGATTCCATAGCGGATCTAGCAATACAAGTTTGTTTGGATGATTTCAAGACACGCCGCCCCACCAAGTGTGAATACATATCCACTGTTGATTTTGTGTCTTTGGGTACGGCTATCCACTCCAGATCACAAGATCCTTCAAGTATCGCCGATATTTTGTGTAATGCAAAGCATAATCTGAGTATGCTTTAAGTAGTCTAATAAACGCTTTCATAGTCAATGATTT
Source organism: Tetrastigma voinierianum (assembly GCA_016808115.1). Lineage (NCBI taxonomy): Eukaryota > Viridiplantae > Streptophyta > Magnoliopsida > Vitales > Vitaceae > Tetrastigma > Tetrastigma voinierianum. Next base: position 268,937 of record JAEQBH010002671.1, on the reverse strand, counting down.
TCATTTGGACTAATCAGGAATCGACTTAGCTTGCTAACCAAGACAAGTTATGTCCATTTAGTACAAGCCTATGACATACATTAAATCGTCTAGTATACTACCATACTCATTTTGAGCTTTGTTTTACCAAGACTTTAGAAAGATGTAAATTAACATCTATCTGAGTCTTTTACTCGGTACAATACCTAGGTTCTTGCACTTTCTAAGAATCGCTTCAATATAATGGGATTGTGATGTAGCTAATCCTCCGTATGTCTTATGGATTTTAACTCCTAAAATAACATCACGAATTCTATATTTTTCATTTCAAATTTACTTGCAAGCAAGCATTTGATTTTCTTAATAGTCTCACCATCACTGCCAAGAGGCATAGTTATCGTCTATATATAGACATAAATGGAAAAGCAATTTTGAGCTTGCTTGAATATATACACATTTATCGTGACTCATTAATCTTCAAACCATTCGACAACATGACTTCGTCGAATTCCGCATGCCATTGTTTTGGTGTTTGTTTCAACTAGAGTGACTTATTAAGCCGACATACTTTTGCTCTTTGTCCCGAAACAATGAACCCTTCCGCTGTTCCAAATATATTTCTTCTTCCAAATCTCTCGCTTAGTGAAGGCCGCTTTTACATCCATTTGATGGATTTCAAGCTTATACACTGCTATAGCAATTAGCATCCTTATAGATGTAATTCTAGTAAATAAGTGAATAAGTATCAAAATAATCAAGACCTTCTCGTTTGCCTCCTTTACTACAAGCCTAGCCTTATATTTATCAACAACACCATCCGCTTCATTTTCCTTTCTGAAAATCCACTCATATCAGAAGGGTTTATTACCAGGAGGAAGGTCAACCAATTTCCATGTATGATTTGAAAAGATGGATTCAACTTCACTGTTGATAGCTTCTTTCTAGAACGGGGCTTTTGGCGAAGTCACAGCTTCTTTGAATGTCCGAGGTTCATTCTCCAACATATACGTTTAGAAATTAGGTCCCAAAGACGTGGAAGTCCTTTGTCTTTTACTACGTCTAGGTTCATCCTCCATTGGAACACTTCTAGATATAGTATCTCAAGACCTCTTATTATTATCAATGGGACTCATATACCGGCGTTATACGAAATATATTTTCAAAGAATGAAGCGTCCCTTGATTCAATGATCGTATTGACATGTATATCTGGGATCTCTAACTTATGAACAAGAAAACGATATGCATTGCTATTATGAGCATATCCGATAAAACACAAGCCAATGCAATTTTGGCCCTACCTAACCTTTAGCTTAGGGAACCGGCACCTAGCCAAACACCCCCACACTTCGAGATAATCTCGTTGTGCATTCTCGCCTTCCATTTCTCATGTGGAGTTTGTCAGGTCTTTCTCGCGGGGTACTCTATTTTAAAATAAAATTCGCCGCTAAACAACTTCCCTCACAAATTATGTGGTAAACTGTAACTATTCAACAATGCATTCATTGCTTCCTTTAAAGACCATTTTCCTTTCCATCACTCCATTGGGGACAGGGTGTAGCATGATACTATTCGTGAACGATACCAACTAGACAAATTTCCTCAAATGGAAATTCATATTCACCTCTCGCTACTCCTTATGATTTTAATTTTCTTTGTTCAACCCAGTTTCAACTGCCTTATAAGATTTTAAAAGCATTTACAACCTCATCTGCTACAAGTAAACATAACAATACCGCGAGCACCATCTATAAAGTAATAAAATACTTATTACCACCTCTTACCGCATTGATTTATACTGATATATCTGTGTGTATTAAATCTAAAGGTTCTGAAACTCTATTATCTACAGAGTGGAAAAGGGGCTTAGAAAATTTAGATTCAACACACACTTGGCATTTCTCACTTGGATAGTCAAAATTCGGCAACAATCCCATATTCATTAATTTCTTTATCGAATTTATAGCTTAACGTGTCTCAGTTTCAGCATGCTAAATGTCGAAGACTCAAGCACATAAGAAGAAGCAACTTTATTCAAATCATCCTTTATTACAATAGAATAATACATCGGGAGCTTGAAATCAAACCATCACCTCGTGATAACCCTTCCTACATACATCTCATTTTTTGAGAGTACAAACTTGTCGAGGGCAAACCAACTTGAAGCCATACTTGCTAAGGAGAGATCCTGACACTAAATTCTTGTGAACATCTGGCACATGCAGAACATTAATTAGTGTCACAATCTTTCCAGATGTCATCTTTAGAGCAATCTTTCTGACACCTTCAACCTTAGAGGTTGATGAATTACCCATATAAAGTTTTTCATCACCCCCCACGGTTGTGTAGGACGAAAACATCGATCTGTTTGCACAGATGTGACGAGTTGCTCCAGTATCAATCCACCACTCCTTGGGGTTTCCCGCCATATTACACTCGGATATCATAGCAGTCAGATTGATATCATCACACCACGCAGCATCTTTTTCCACCATATCGGCCGCTTTGGCTGTTGCTCGCAGCTTCCTTGGCACCATGTCCGGGATTTCTTGCCATAGCCAAGACTCGCGAACTTCTTCAGCGCCTGTCAATCCCTCTCTAGACTTGCTGTGCATTTTCCTTTCTCGGCTGGTTTCAATCCTTCAACAACATCAAGCCAAACTTCTGTGATTCTTTCCAACTTTCTTCCTCAGACAACAGATTGTCTCCCTCAATCCTCAACCGAATCAAGTCTTCAAGGATAACTCCTTTCTCTTTGTTCGAGATAATTTTGAAATCCTCCGTGATGGTGGCGCTTTTCAATGAATGCGTACCACTAAATGTCTCACTTAGAGTCATCTCTTCCAGCATGAATATCATGCACAACCATCGTTTTTAACCTCGACTTAAGACGGTCTTTGAATCAACCATCTTGAAGTCCGTAAATTTTCCGACAATGAATTTCTTCATCCGACATCTCTTGGCTTTGTACTTCTTGCCCGTGACTATCCCATAACTCTAGCCGCTTCAGCGGACTATGTGATCGCATAGAGAGTATTTTCCAGGACCGCCGAGGACATAGTCGCTTAATACGTATCGAGTGATTCCATGCATCCACAGCAGCCAACTTTTCTTTATCCGTCTCACTAGCTGGCCCACCGGACCATCCTCATCGAGGAATCTTGCCAAGTTCAAGGTCGAGATGTAACAAACATCTGCTGGGCTATCTCAAGTCTGCATTGAAACCTTTTCCGCGGGCTTTTCTCCATGATCTGAATAGAGTTAACTGAGTCGAAGGCGGCCATTTATGCAAACTAATATTTGAATACGAATAAATGAAAAATCAAGTAGTGACATAACCGAAAAAAATAATTGAATAAACTATAACAAATATTTTGAATGTAAAACTGCAGTACAGAACCGAGAGAAAGAAAAAAAAAATTGAATAAACTGTAACAAATATTTTAATGTAAAATCGCGAAGACAAAACGGAAAAGAAAAAATTGATCAAACTGCGGATAAATAATGGAATACAACTCCGCAGCATAGTAAACTGAAAACAAAATCGATCAAATCAGAATAAGTATTTGAATACGTAAACTGACAAATCAGAATAAATGTCAAATAAAAACAAATTTATTTTAGGGAAGTTCGCATTTCGTAACATATGTTTATATCCGAAATAAAACAATTAAACTGGGCGGCAAAGTACGGGAATCTATACTTAAATTAACATAAACCGACATCGCTTTTGCAAACTCGAAGGAAATAAAACATACAAGAATTAAAATATGAAAATAACACAAAATGTGATACCGGTTTTGGCTTCTAAATGTGGTCGGCTAATTCGTGAATTAGAACTCGAATGAACAAACTAATTCAAATGAGCGTAAAACAAATTCAAACGACAAAAATTTGCTTAAATTACAAAGATGTAAACAAAGAAAATCCGTGAATCTATCATCAAGTGTTGGTAGAAACAAAAAACAATCAGAATCGAACAGACTACAAGACATAAACGAAAAAAAGTGTAACAAAATGTGACCGGCAAAGTAGAACGAGAAGAAAAATCTAACAAACAGATCGTATTACATAAACTGAAAAAAGAAAAATCAGAACAATGTAATCCAAATACGAAATTTGTCTTAAGAGTGTAGATCCCGTGTTCGTTCTCAAGACAGAAACAATGTATTCGTGTTCGTTCAAAAAACAAAACCAAAAAAATATGAAGGAAACAAACCTGCAGTACAAACAATAATTAGAAAGTAGATCCGAGCCCAACGATAACGCTGTCCTTGGGCACGACTCGGGCCTCAACTGCATCGGATACGACAATCTGCCTCCCAGACCAAACAATGTGTCCGCTTGAACCGAACCGGCCGACAGATCGCGGCGCAAGGCGCATGGGGAAACCGACCTACTAGCTTAGGTCTTCCCTTCCACAAAGTGGGTGCCCTTGGGCCCCAAGTTTGAGAGGCTCAACTATTTAAACCCATCTCCTTTTTGCTTTCGTATTCGATGTGGGACAACACTTTTCATTTTCAAATACGGCTATGATTCAAGCCCCAATGTATAAACCCATCGAATCACATTAAAACCTCTGGGCGCACCTTTATATTGATTTCTTATTCAGATTGCTGAATTTATATTCTCGTGCACATTAAAATATTTGGACTAATATAGTAGCTAAATCAAGAAACTTTTAAGATTTAATATCAACCTGGGTCATATTTGGAGCACAAACCATTGCAATATTTCTTGCATTCATTTTGTTGAATTCCTCTTCCTCAACTACATCAACCATGAGATCAACAGCCCAGCTGAGCAATGCAGCCTCAGTCGGCCGCAACTGCTTTATAAGCTCAACGGATTCATCTTCAGTGGTGCATTGAAGAACTTGCACAGGAGAGTGTAGGAAACTCTATTAAAATTGCAACCAAACATTGGTTAATGAAACAAACAATTGATGGAATCAGACAATCACATCACTGTCAGGAACTAAAGGAAGAGAAATAAATTGACAAGGAATAAAAAATAAGAAGATTGTGAAAACAGAGTTATAATCTCCTTAAACAGATTCTTCGTTTTTTCTAGTGTTTGGAGACTATCGGATCGATGTTTGTCTATCAGGATAAAACGATATACAAACAACACTACAACACCTTGAGACTACTCCGACGAACTGAAACTATGTTCGAATCAATCACCCTACCAACAATGCTCAGACATATAACTCACTTGATCCAACCTTTACATACACAGAAAGAATATAATTCGAACTTAAAGATCTTAAACAGGAGAAGGCCTCTCATTTTATCAAGTAACAATGACTTTTGGTCATCAAAACTCTTGAGGCCTCTCAAATTTTTTGCACAACAATAAATGTCATTCGTTCATTTGGAGTGAATGTTATTCAAACGGTTTTTCCAACGGAAAGATCATCAAGAATTTATGAAGGAAGCTCTCTGAACCAGGCTTTGATAAGGCCAGTCAAGCAGTCAATATCAATGGGCACAATTCCTTTGTTCTATTGGTCCCTCGCATGCTCTTCTTGGCTATTCTCCGGGCTCATCCGAAAAATCTCTTCTACCTACAATACCGTTCAAATGTGCGATCATCTCTGGTGACGACGGTGATAACAGTGGCGCCAAGTGCAAAAATGGCGGAGGAAGGGAGGCAGTGGAGGAGGCATAAATCAAAGTTAGAGGTATAGACAAAGCCAACATTGTAGTATAGTAATAAGATAGTTGTTTTTTAAAATAGAGGTGAAGGGTTCAATAGAAGCAATTTTTTCCCAAAATTCAAATTTCAAGTGGGGCATTTTCCCCTTGGGCCCCATATAGCACGGCCCTTGAAGGGAAGGAGAAGGTGGTCTGAAATTTAGCAAGAGTATGTGACGGTGAGGGCTAGAAGAGAAACCGGAGAAGATTATTGACTTGCTTAAAGGGTTTTACTAAGGATCATTACACTCCATTAACTTGAGATTATTGGAGTTAATTAAAATGTGGGACTATCTAAAGAAGAATGATGAAAGTTGAAGTTATTCCTATCAATTTTTTTTATTATTTTTATTTTTTTATATTTAATCACTTCGTATTACAATATTATAGTATTTTGTTGGAAACTCAAAATTGGTCATTCCCTATGACCTAACTGACACTTAACACTAAGCAAGTAGACCTCATTAACTAATAATAAAAGTACATTGAATGCTTGAATTATTATAAAAAAATCGAAAATTTAGTAAGAATAGGCAAATATAGAAAACGAATAAATTTTCCAATTCAGTAAGAACTTAACAAATGAGACAATTACTTTCAAATTGTGGATAATTTTACCAAAAATTATAATAAAATCCAATTGTGACTTTTGGTTGATTTTTGAAAATTGCCAATAACAATTAGCAAATTACCATTCTATCCCTATTAAGAATTAATTTTAAATTTATGTAACTACGAGATTTTTGGTATTTTAACTAAGGCATCCTAGTAAGAACAATGATCAAATACTTGCAAGAACAACATAATATTATGTGAATAAAAATAAATGAAAAAGTAAAAAGAAAAAAGAAAAAGAAGTAAAAAAATGCAGTCAAATATAAAAAAATTATTTTGATTAATGATTTTTACTTTCCTTATTATTATTTTTCGGGGTTGTTACCATTTATTGCACTAAACTTGTTACTAAATTACATCGTTTATCATTTGATATATGATTTTGAATTCTGTTGATATTTGAAGCTGAGAAGAAGAAAGAAGGCGAAACAAGTTATACGCAGCTCTTTTTGTTTCGTTTTTTTTCTGTTGAAAGTCTTCGTACAAGGAAGAAGATGGCGCAGAAACCTCCCACCAAGTCCTCCCGCTCTTCCGATTATCGGTCATCTTCATCTTCTTAGAGGAGGACATCTTCATCGGATGTTCCGAAACCTTTCCGAAAAGTACGGTCCCATATTTTTTCTCCAGCTGGGATCTTAGCCGACAGTCATTGTTTCATCTCCGTCGGCGGTGGAGGAATGCTTCACCAAAAACGACACCGTTTTAGCAAACCGTCCTCTCTTCCTCCTCGGTAAGTACCTCGGCTACAACTTCACGGCTCTGGCTTGGGCTGGATACGGCGACCACTGGCGCAACCTTCGGTGCATTAGCACGCTCGAGATCTTCTCCTCTAGTAGATTTGAATTACTCGTCAGAATCCAAAGAGACGACGTTAACCGTTTACTGCAGAGAATATGTCGGGATTCGAGAGATGGGTTTAGGAAGGTGGAGTTGAAATCCAAGTTTTCGGAGTTGACTTTTAATATCATAACGAGAATGGTTGCAGGGAAGAGGTTTTATGGAGACGATGTTGATGATGATGTGTCAGTCAATTTTCGGAATCTTATAAACGAGATATTTCAGTGTGCTGAGGCAACAAATCCCGCAGTTTTACTTCCGGTACTCTGATGGATTGATTTTCAGGGTTTCGAGAAGAAGCTGATTGAGGTTAGTGCAAAGTCAGATGTGTTTATGCAGAGATTGATCGACGAGCACCGAAGTGATAGAAGCTGTTTGGAAAGGAGAAACACCATTATCGATCGTCTGCTTTCCCTGCAAAAATCCCAACCGGAGTATTACACAGATGAAATCATCAAAGGGCTTATTATGGTAAGTGGAAACATCATATACTCTGTACACTTTTCATTATTTTCTTTAGAATTGAGTGACCCAGATTTTACAGGATCCTTACCAAAATTTGTGTGATTTATAACAATGAAATTATTCGGTTAAAAGGACTCAAACAACTCAAAATTTGTAAAGCTAATTAGTAATTGGGTTCCTATTTTTATAAATGTTCTAAAAAAATAAGGTGAACATTTTTTATTTATAGTTTTTTTTTTCTAAAAAATACAAAAAACACAAAAGACAGTAAGGATCCGTTTGGGTATTGTTTTGGAAAATTGTTTTTCGGATAACAAGGAAAACATGATTTTTTTGGTTATGAAGAAACGACAAAGAACATAGAAAACATTAAATTCAAAGAATTTAGAAAATCTGAACAAATTTAAAAAAACAAGGACCAAACATACCCTAAATTCAATTGTAAAGAACAATTTTCAAAAATAGGAATCAAATAGACCAAAACTTTCTCCAAGTTTATTCTTGAAGAATGATTCATTGAGTACAAAAATGTTATTCGTCATTTCATGTATTTAAAAACAATGAATATGCGTCAGTTATGCTTAACTCAAGTGGTAAAAAATCCATCTTTTTCAAACAAATAAAAAGGGCATAGAGAGAAGATGTTCTAGGTTAAAGTCCAAAATCCCAATGAAAGACAATTTAGTATCTTGAAACTATAAAGTGCATTAAATAAAAGAAATGAATATTTAAAAAAAAAATTAATGAGGACATTATTTTTGGCAATGAGGTATTTTCATAAAGGTTAAATAACTTAAAATTTGAAAATTTAGTCATCAAAAAGGTATTTGAATTAAATCACCCATCAACGATAGGTAAGGGAAAAAGGCCCCCACCTACTCAAATTTCGTACACATATGAATACGTTCTTTAGGTTTTAGGAATTTATCAATTAATAATCATAACACTACAATTTGCATTCCGTTTTTCTAAATACTGGATTTATGCCCCTGGTGTTTTTTTTCCTATCTAGGCAGTGTGTCCCTCTTTTCGTCTATTCTTGTTTTGTTGATCTAAAATCCTTTATTTCTTTTCAATCACTTATTTCAAACTGCAAATCTTGATTCTTCTATTGTATTGCTTTAACATCTTTTATTTCTTCATGAGTCACTTGATTATCACTTATTTCAAACTACAGATCTTGATTTTCGTGGGAACTGAGACATCTGCAATAACGATGGAATGGGGACTGTCTCTTCTGCTCAACCATCCTAGTTTGCTCGAAAAAGCAACCGCAGAAATAGACGAACGAGTGGGACAAGAACGGATGATGGACGAAACCGACATCCCCAACCTCCCCAACCTCCCATACCTTCAAAACATCATAAACGAGACACTGAGGCTGTACCCACCTGGGCCACTGTTACTACCCCACATGTCGTCCGAGGATTGTGAAATCGGAGGATACCATATTCCAAAACAGACGATGGTGATGGTAAATGCATGGGCCATTCAAAGGGACCCTAAAATATGGAACGATCCGACTAGTTTTCAGCCGGAGAGATTTGAGGAGGGGAAAGCTGAGAGTTACAAGCTGCTACCGTTTGGAGTGGGAAGGAGAGCTTGTCCTGGAGCGAGCATGGCGAACCGACTGATCGGAATGAGTTTAGGCTCATTGATTCAGTGTTACAGGTGGGAGAGGGTTGGCGGGGAGGAGGTTGATATGACTGGAGCCGAAGGACTCACCATGCCAAAAATGATGCCGTTGGAACTTCATGTGCAGAAGCCGTGATGTCTTCAAAGGTTTTTCGTTGGTGTACGTGGAAAGCGTCTCGCTAGCAGCTTAGCAAAATAGGCTACTTTCCGAAAATATGATTTTAAATATTATTAAATTCATTTATTTTAGTATGACTTTTTAAAATCTGTCTCACGTCATCTTCTTATTTTACTAGCTTAGATAAAATTTAAAAAAGTCAAACATATATATAGAGAGAGATAGAGAGAGAATTTAGAGAGCTTAAATGGCTCTCCACATTTGGTGAGCCATTTGGGTAAACTAGGAAATAGAGAGTGGAATAGAGAGTGGGTTGGAGAGAATTTTTGTGTTTGGTATTAAAGTGAAACGGCTAAAAAGAAGGAAATAGAGAGTGGAGTTGGAGATGCTCTAGAAGCAAAATGTCTATTGGCGTTCTGAATACTACCTCCTTAATTCCTTCCATCTTTATGTATTGAATTTATAGTTTATACACAGTCAATAAATGTGCCTTAATTTAAATCTAGAAATCGGAGTCAAATATGGCTTTAACAGAACTTTATCTTTTTCATTTAAAAAAGAAGAAGAGTATTTTATCTTTTTCATTTAATAAAAAAGAGTATATTAATGTTTTTAAGTACATTGATTTGCGTTAGATCGTATTACGCCATGAAATTTGTCACGAACCTTTGACCCTCTCATCTTTGGTTTAATGTATATTAAGTTTGTACCTAATGTATATTAAGGTTAAACCTAATATATTAAAGTACATGTGCCCTTCTCGGATCAACTTGGAATTGGATCCAGAACGATCGAGTAACAAATTTACTAATTACTATAAACTTAGAACTTTAAGCTTTTTCATTACTATATAATGTTAAACATTTAACTTGTATTATATTTTGTAGCAGCGGATTACAAAATATATACAAGCTCTATATCTGGAAGTGTTCAACATTTACAATATTTACATTGTTTACAAAATAAACAAAATTACATATACAAAATAGACCAAAAGGTCTTCTAGTGGGCACCTAGTGATGTGTGGCCTTTTGTAGCGCCGAGCAGGGGTTCGTTGATTACCCGTCTGACATGGAAATACTCGTGAATGTCGGTGTGAGCATTTTGTAATAGGCGAGAATCTCCTTTATGCAGAGCTCTACCCAAATACAATACTTGTATAAAACACGCATTTACTGTCCCCAAGCAGTCCGATATATGCAATATATCGATACGACCACTTGGGCCCATAAACGATTACTCGATATACATACCAATCATGAGTCAAACTATATATCAATAGTTACAAGAGGTAATCAATTCTCCTTTATATGCAACACATATTAAAATTTTTAACATTCTATTACATGTATACACCACAAATCAGCCGCAATCAGGAACTTGCCACAGCTTCGACCTCTGGACGAGCACCGTCTCTCGCGCTCCTGTCTTTGTAAAAGGGTCCATTTGGGTGAGCTAATGCTCGATGGGAGAATCGCCCTAAGTGGGCTACTCACCACCCTAAGTGCGGTGCAGTATTTCCAAATTAAATACACATTCAAGCAAATGCATGATCCTACTTGAATGTCTACATGACCTTGACTCGGATCCAGAAGTCTTCAGAGCTCTCTCACACTCGCCTAAGCCTCGTATGGGAATTATTGTTTTGTTGAGTTTGTGGACAACCCTTAGATGAGTATATCAGATTGGGCGCTCCGGCGATTGATATATTATTTGTTTAATGGACTACCCTCGATGAATATCAATTGGACCGCTCAGGCGATTGATATTTTTAATTTGGACTACCCTCAGATAATTAATATTTTTAGACAACCCTCCGAACCATTTTCTCTAGACTCGTCTCATGCACTAACTCCTATAGTCCTAGGATGTTCCAGTGCATATGGAATGCATGTATGCCATTTCCAATACAGTCTATTCACATGCAAATATATAAACATGAATATACTAGCATAATTTCCAATCACATAATCATGTCATGTAATTATCATTTCACACATCGAAATTAGCTCACTTGGGCTAATGATCAAATACGAGCCATTCAACTTGAATCACCCGACCAAACACATTTTCACACAAAAATATATTTTTGTGTCACTATTCTATGAAACGGTGAACCTAGGTTTTTACGGTTTCAAAATACACATCCATTCATCGTTCACTTTGTAAACCCGCATTTTCACGACCATTTAAAGCCTCAATCCAATCGATACATAATTTATCACAAAATGCATCAATTAATAACTTCAATCAGCCATGGAGCGACCCTTGTTGCTCCATTTTCTTTCAAAAATTTGTATCAATTCGGTCCTAAGGTTTGGAACCGATCAAACGGCCCCTCACGGCCTCATTCTACTCAAACATTCGTAAAATACTTAAAATGGGAATAAAACTCAAGTAGGGAGAAACCCTTACCTCTTGGAGTTTGTCAAAACTCTAAAACCGAAGTCCGCGCGTAGCACCTTTCGGCGTGACGTCTTTTCGGCAACAATAGAAGGCTGTGACCAGAGTTGGAGTAAGTGCGTATTTCTAGAAAGAAGTTCTCTCTCTCTCTCCAAAACTCTCTCAAATATTTTGCTCTACGCCATCTCCGGTTGTCTTTCTCCTTTTTTTTTCGTTTGCTTCATTTAAGAGACGGTCACTATTGGTGAATTTTCATTTAATCAATTTCATTTATTAATTCCTTTCCTTCACCAGTTTTGACATTCGACACTATCTCGGCCGTTCATTTCCATCATTTCTCTTACCACTTATGGTACATGAGTACTTGTTATATGTGACTTTCGTCGCATCGAAAATTGTTCTGACACTCGAAGCGCGATGCCCCTGCGGCGATGCCAGCTTCGACCTCTCGAATATTACAAAATTTTACGTGCTAACTAGATTTTTTGAGACGATTCCAACGGTGAAATCCATTTCGTCATCTGAGATCTAGAGAATAAATTACGAATTTTTTTAGCTAAAATATCAATTTTGTAATCGAAATTACGATTTTGCCCTTATTCCATAATTTGGAATTTCTCGGGTCTTACATTCTTCCCTCCTTAAAAGGAATTTCGTCCTGAAATTCTGGACAATCACAATCAAACACATGCATATGCAACGTGCACTCTACCATGCATGTAAACAGTCATTTAAATCTTAAGCGACTAGCAATGCCTTCATCCTAAACAAGAAGGGATAGGTGGCCCGCTATCGATGTCCTCACGCTCCCCGCGTGGACTCATCCACTTCGTGAGTAAACATAGATACCTTATTTAGCCTCACGGTCTTCTGATGCTTAAAACTTTGATCACGGCTATCCAAAATACATACTAGTCCTCCTCGAAGGTCCATCGGGTGTCAACCTCGATCTAAACCCACGATCCACCACATGAGAAATTTTGGATCGCGGGGTATACCTTCGGAGCATGGACGTGAAATACCTCGTGGACACGACATCTTCAAGGCGATGCGCTAACCGGTGCGCTGACACACATCCTCTCGAGTATCTCGAGAAAGGCCCCGAAGAATCTCGCGATGCTTCCCAGCGCACCCGGGCGACTATGTTTCTTAGGCACCACCTTGAGCGTGATCCACGAACCTCGGGCTCTAAGGTCGGCGTCACATCCGCATAGCTCTTACTGCTTAGGCTCGGCGTGGGGAGAGGCGACTTTTAAGTATCCAGCTCACCTTCTTGGAGAGTGTCTCTAGTCATATCGGGACCATTGATGGATCTCTCTCCGCCTCTGTCCAACCCTAACGGTGACCTATGGCCTCCCACGTACAATGCCTCATGCGGTGCCATCCGTATACTCAGCCTGATAACTGTTGTAGGCGGGTCCACTAGACGGTGCCTGCCGCATGACTCGGGACGTATGCTCGCGGTGTGTCCTCTAACACTGTGTATAATCAGTGCAACCACGTATCCCTACACAACCCTCTTGGTGTGTAAGCTTACCTTCCCAAGGTCCGCGATCCGCGACAATCTAATGGTGTCTGACCTAGTCCATGTCATGAACTGACATCCATATACTAGAGTCCTTGCAGGCTGTAACCTTGACGCGATTTCCAGTAGTCGAATCTCAGTCACTCAGGCTCTATCATTGACTTTAAGTCTACATGATAGCTTTTTGTCCGTGTGTTTCATCTCGGTCATGACTCTATCCTTTCGACTCTAAGTCTATGTGACACTTGACGTGTGTTTTCATTCGGGCGACATACTTCTTCGACTTACGCCGAGCTGTTACATTCACACAGAAATTCGGGATATCTCCACGGGTCTCTTACACCTAACTCGGGATTCTCTCACCTTAGGGGATTAACGTCCCTTTTTGCTTTACTTACACACTGCAATTACTCATTTCTTGGTCGAACTGTGAGTGCTTACGTCGGACGTAGTCACAAGGCGAACTTCGACCTGTATTTCATGCGAGAGTGGTGAATGACCGTACGTGCACCCACCTGGGCGCCCGTGGCGATGTTACAGTGCACACGAGCGCCAGCTCAGTACCATCTTGTGACACCCAATCCGGGGTCCACCATATTGAATCTGGGATCTCTCACTAGTAATCTCGACTGTCGAAGGTCGACTCACCCATCTAGGGAAGAACAATCTATGCGACCTGCAAGGCATAACCTCCTAAGCGAATCGATGCGGGTGTCGAACATGACAACCAGTAGGTCGATCTTGACAACCCGATGGTTTGTCAACTCATCCATGTCAAGCGACATCAACAACCAATAATACACCACTCTAAGGTCCACTATGCTTCACGTGCGTAACTACGATCACATCCTACTGACCCGGTGCCTCGGCCCCTACAAACTGTCTGTGTTGATGAGTGCTTATTATAACACCGAAACTGGCTGGTTCTCTAGCCCTCACTAGGGTGTGGAGGAATAAGATTAATATCTCTCTATTCTCATTCTTTGGGATGTGTTGTCTGAAGTCTTGGGATCCATGTCTCTGAGAATGATCCATCACATACCCAGTATCGTGAAATAACATATCTGCCTGCTGACTAACCGCCCAATCCTGGCCCTGGTCTTGAAAATCATGTGAAGCGAAGTCATACACCTCTTCGAACTAGAAGAAGAGCTGAAATGCTCACTTGACACTAACACTCGCATCCACAGTGCTCAGAGCACCTCGATCTCTCTGCATGGTGGGAATAGTCCAGCCATGAGTCCATGTCCCGTGGCGAGAAGTCCTACGATCACATCGATGGACAACTTCAACCCATTTTCGAATCTCCTGTAATACTCGGTCAATCCCAAGAAACTACGTATCTCGAAGATTGACATTCGGTCTCTCGACTAATGTGTCTCAAGCCTTCTTTGGGTGTTTGACCTCCTGATGCTGACACCATGTGTCCAAAAAATCTCACCTCATTAAGCCAAACTCTCCCTTACTGGGCTTGCAGTCTGTTGATGGTCTCTCAACAAGCTGTAAGCGATCCTCAAGTGATACTCATGCTCCCACTACGGCCCGGAGTAGATCAAAATGTCATCCGAAGACTACGACAAAGCCCGATCTAAATAGGGTTGGAATGCCACATGCATGAGGTCCATGAATCTTCTTGAATTGCATTCGTGATCCAAAGGAGCATCACTTTGTAAACTCAAAGTGCCCATAGTAGCGTCTTATTTGTCTTAGGGATATCCGTCTCCCTAACCCTCGGTGATGGTAACCCGGTCTGAAGGTTTATCTTAGGTAGACTCGCGCTCCTCTCAGCGATCAGGTAAATTCGTCGATCCTCGGTAATGGGTACCGATTCTTGATCGTAACCTGTTCGGCTTTGTATGTCAATGCCTGATCAAATGGTCTTGTCCTTCTTTTCACCATGAACCGGAGCGCCCCATGGTGAGAGGCAACGGTCTAATAAACCGCTGTCGATGATTTCTGTAAATTTGGACTGCGGGTTCTATGACTCAATGGTGCCATCTGTCTGCGGAGTCATAGGGATGGGTGAAATACCAGTGTAACTCGATCTGCGTCTGACCCTGCAATGGAGGTGGTGGCTGATCGAAAAACTGTCCACATGCTCGCACACTGCCGGGGTAGATCTAAGTCACAGTCTCCTCGATCCTTAGGTGGGCTTCATTGTGACCCGCCTTCGTAATCCCGACACTGGACTCGTATACTATTTGGGTCAAAATACCATGCTTGTCCCACGAAATATCTGAGTACCGTCCTAGTATAAATCTATCTGTTGTCGCGACCAGCAAGGCATCGGCCAATCCATCCGGGGATGACATCGAACTCGACATGTCCGTAATCCTCGAGTCCTTGTGGTAGAGTCACGAATCTCCGGCTCCATGACTCGACATCATCATCCTGAATCTGCCCCCAGTCCCTAGGGAGAACTCACATACTCTTGGCTCCTCTAAGGTCTTTAGGGTCCTTGCCAATTTCTACCATGCTTGGGCCTCATTCTCTGGCTAGACGCGGCTAGTCTAATCCCCAGTCGTGTCGAGAGGTAATCTCAGCTCAACACCGCTTCTCGTCTATATGAGCCAATGGTTTGTCACCGTCGGATCTCACTCCCCTGTGAATGTCGAGGATGATGCGTCCTAAACCTCATTAGGATCTTCTGTCTACTGCTATACACTTTGTGCGATAGCGGCGGCTGCAATCATACGTACCGATGGCACTCACGGTAACCTTTAGGTGGTGCGACCAGTCTGCAGTGGACGCCCTGCGTCCTCGTCTCGGTAGCCATCTATACAGTTCAATGACAAGTTAAATCTCAATACGGTATCTCTAAGGCATAAACACAGCCCCGAGACACTGTCATACGTAAACCAGTGTATATACACATTGTACTGCATTTCAAATGTCTGAGGCAATCGATTTGCATTTAAAATATTGTTTTCAACAAATTTTTTTTTTTCGAAAATTTCATTTTTGAAAATTTTATTTTTCCGAAAATTTTGTCTAATTTCATTTGATTTGATTTTAGTTTAATAAATTTTTTTTTTTTTTGAAAAATTTTGTGAAGTGAACAGCGGTTCATGAACCGTTCACGAACACACGTCCAAATTGACTAGGAACAAGATCGAGTCAAACCGGGTCCAAAATCGAGTCGAATCGTGTCGCCTGGGCAGACCACCGCCCAGCCAGCACAGGCGCGCTTCTTACACAAGCAGGCGCTGCCGCGGTCGCAGTTATCGCGGCCAGAACGTGGGCGTGGCCCCGGCCGTGTCGCGCAGCCTCTCCCGTGGCCGCACGCAGCCTCATGCCACGCCGCCGCCAACCGAGCCCCAGCCGCCCCGCCGCCCGTGCCGTGTCGCAGCCGCTTCAACGACCGTGATCAGGCTAAAATAAGGCACACTGACCGTGTGTCGTGGCCTAAGTCACATTACAGCTCACCACTTCGCTTCCCTTGTTTGTCACAATACACCCAGAGTGTATCAGATATGTCCACCTCCTAGCTCACTGTCACAATACGCCTCCCTACCTAACCTACCTCTATATGTAACATATCACCAAATTTGCAATACACTTCTTCCTGTAAGTGTCAAACAGACACAATCTGTGTATTGCAATACGATTCCCATCCTACACCCTCCTCCCCTAATAATGGGCGAGTAAACTCAGGACAATACAAATCTCACTAGTAACCAGGCTGCAATACAATCCTTTTCTTTTCAGGCTGCAATACAATCCTTGCTCACAATACAGCACAATTCCAGCCTCTTGTACTGCACAAGGAAGAGTCTAAATTTCCACGCTTCGTACCAAAAAATATCTTTTTTTTTTTTTTTCATTTTTCATTTTCCACACTCAAATAAATTCATAAAAGTTTATTATTCTTCATTTTCTTCAATTTTACAACTTGTGAACCTTAGAAAATTATTTTCTTCAATTCTCATCCAATAAATTTATAAAAATTTATTTCCTCAGATTTTCTTCAACTTAAAATTATTTCATCACCTATCAGCCAAATAAATTTATAAAATTTAATCTTTCATTTTCTTCAGCTTTTTTGTACATCAGATAACCCAAAATATTTTTCTGCAACATTTCTAACACATTCTCAACACACGACAATCATGGTATACACACCATTCATCAATAATTCACCAAATCACACAAAACACACAAAACACGTGCACGTAGTGTCCTAGTTTTGGTCCCGTGATTTCCTAGGTAATCTCATACCTACACTCGACATCGAACCACACCTAGTGGTGATGGATACCCAAACCCGAGCTCCCTAGGTAGTCAGATACCTTAAGCTCGATACTAAGCCGCGACGCTCCAAACTCAAACCCGCTGACTCACCCCGTCAACCCTACGGAATATTTCGTGAATGCCTGGGTGACCCGACATTTTCACGAAAATCGGCACTTCCTCAGACGTGAGCTTCTACCAAATACAATACTTGTATAAACCCGCATTTACCCGTCCCAAACAGCATCCAATATATGGCAATATATATCCAATACGACTACTGGGCCCATAAACACTACTATACATAACAATCATGAAATAAACTATATATCCAATAGTTACAGAGAGGTAACGAATTTCTCCTTTTTTATACAACACATATTAAAAATTTTAACATTCATTGCATGTATACACCACAAATCCAAAGCCACAATCCGGCTTTTCTCTCTAAATCTCACTCAGATTGCCTTCGTCTCGCACGCCTCCCATACCCTGTAGTGGGGTCCCAAGACAGGTGAGCTAATGCTCGCAGGAGAATCGCCCCAAGTGGGCTACTCACCACCTAAGTGCAAAGCAATGTTCCAATTAAACACACATTCGCTAAATGCATGATCCTACTTGAATGTCTACATGACTAACTCGCATCCCAGTCCTCATCGATTTCTCTCACACTCGCCTGCTTCTCGTATGAGAATTATTGTTTTGTTAGTTTGTGGACAACCCTTCGATGAGAGTATATATATCAATCACGCCCGATACGATTGATATATTATTTGTTTGTGGACTACCTCCATGAATATCACCAATAGCCCGACGATTGATATTTTTAATTTGACTACTCCTCCGATAATTACATTTTTAGACAACCAACCATTTTCTCTTAATTGCCTCCCATGCACTAACTCCTATAGTCCTAGATGTTCCAGCGCATAAGAATGATGGTATTATCAATGCGCCTATTCACATGCAAATATATAAACATGAATATACTCGCATAATTTCCAATCACACACCATGTCATGTAATTATCATTTCACACATCGAAATTAGCCTACTCGGGGCTAATGATCAAAACACGAGCAATCTCAACTTGAATCAATTCAATTAAACATATTTTCACACAAAAATATATTTGTGTCACACTTTATGAACAAGAAAAACCCTAGGTTTTACGGTTCAAATACACATCCATTCATCGGTTCACTTTGTGAACCCGCATTTCACGGCCATTTCCGGCCTCAATCCAATCAATACATAATTTATCATAAAATGCATCAATTAATAACCCAAATCAGCCATGGAACGGCCACAACTGCTTCATTTTTCTTTCAAAAATTTGTATCAATTTGGTCCCAAGGTTTGGAACCGATCAAACGGCCCCTCACGACCCCATTCAACTCAAACATTCGTAAAACACTTAAAATGGGAATAAAACTCAAGTAGGGAGAAACCCCTACCTCTTGAGTCAAAACTCACAAAACCGAGACCACGCAGAGCTCCGTTTCAAAGTGAGAACGCCTTCCTTCTTGTCCCGAAGACCGCCGGTTGTCCGACACAGATTTCTAGAGAGAAGTTCTCTCTCTCTAAAACTCTCTCAAAACGCTCATTCGTGATCTCCCTAGTTTGCCTTTCCTTTTTTTTCGCTTTGCTTCATTTAAGAAGATCGACCACATTCAAATTTTGACTTTTCAATTTAATCAATTTCATTTATTAATTCCTTTCCTTCAATTAGTTTTGACATTCTACACTTACTCCTGCCGTCTATTTCCATCATTTCACTCATACCACTTATGGTACATGAGTGTTTCTGTTATATGTGACTTTGTCAAGATCGAAAATCGTTACTAAGACTCCGAAACGCGATGCCCGAAAAACATGCCAACTCCGACTGCCTCGAATATTACAAAATTTTTCAGGCTAACTAGTTTTTCGAAACGATTCCAACTGGTGAAACTAAGCCATTATCCGACATTCGTAGACAACATACTTTTTACTAAAATTTCAATTTTGTAATCGAAATATTTTGCCTCTTATTCCATAATTTGGAATTTCCTGTCTTACACCTTTGATCAAGCAATGTGGATTGTCCCGTTATCTCGGTTTCCTTCGTACCTATACTCTGACATGAAAATACCCGTATAAGCTTTACGCCTTAGTGAGAATTAATACATATGGACGAATTCTACTAAGGGGGTCACCACTAATTTCTTATACAAATGCATATACTTTATAACACACATATAACATTTACATATACTTATCATTTCTTATATATATGCTTTTTCATAACAAGTTTCATTTCACAGTATTCATATACTTTTCTATGTCATCTTATACTTTACTTTGTTCTTCTTAATCAGATACTATCATCAGATAAAGGTTATACTTTATATCATGTCATATATTCTATACATTTCATTTGCATATACTTGTCATTTTCTTTTATGTTTCATGTCTGAATAAATCTTAGAAGGATAATGAAAATAACTGCATAAAAATTCGGTTGGTACTATCACTATACTGATCCAAGATCTCTATCTCAGAGGTACTGATACACACAGACGAGACAATGATCTCTATCTCGTATGACCCAAACGGATCTATGTCATCGACCCAAACTGGGCCTCGAGATTCAGAACCGTATGTTAGAACTATATCCCTATAGGAATGCCTATCTATCCCTCTACCAAGTTCTAAGAAGACAATCCATGTGTATTTTATGTTCAATATATATCGCATATTCCCGAATAATTATTGTCATTTAGCAATTATATGCGATATTTACAATCATTTATTCGTATATTTGCATTTTTGATATCTCATTATATGCATGAATAAATATGGTTACCATATATGCTTATGAGCTATTTACTATCATTCAAGTCTCATTAAGCTATATATATATGGATGGATTCTAGACTAAAAAGGATTTCCATAGAGTCCAAAAACACCTGAAAATAGTTTTGAAAATCCTTGTCCGATTGGTTCAAAACAACTCAAATTCAGTCCGATTGTCCGAAAAATCTCGAAAATTCCTAAACTCGCCTAAAATTTTCGATCGATGTTACGACCTTCACTACTTAAATCACAAGTCATTAAATGACCTTTAGGATATAAATAACCCAAGTAGGAAAATTTTATACATCTTGGAGTTTGACGAAACATTAAGATTTTGGTGCCCACGCGTAGCTCTTGATGCGTGGATAAACTTTGTCTCTTGCTCCGATGAAATCCTACGGTCCGATTTCCGTAGATCTTAGAGAAAAGCGAGAGAAGAAAAAAAAAATCAAAATCTCACTCTCTCTCTACCCGGTCTCTCTTACCCGAGCCTCCCCTTTTCCTTTTGATAATTTCTTTTTTTTATCCTTTTTATTTTATTATTATTATTATTATTATTATTATTATTTTGACAATATTGTCTATATTATTTATTCGGTCCGCTTTCTATCCCGAAACACGATATTCATTTTCAGTCTACTTTATTTTAAATGAACTTAGCCTAAGCTATTTCGAATTCCGAGATTTTCGTAAAATCTTGAAGTCATCAGACTTATCACCTTAAAAATCGTGAAAATATTCGACCGGCTCCTTAATTTGACGAAACTTTTCGGGGTCACTAGGATTTCGAAAAGAATTTAATGTCTAGCTGCTTCATCATCCGAGATCTAGAGAATTTTCTAGGCTTTCCTGAACCACTATGATAATTTATTATTATTATCCTTTAACTAATTAAAGGTTCCATGATTTGTACTTTCACCCCTCCACTTTCCTTAATTGCAAAAGTGTCACCATTCTTTGAAAACTTTACAATTTCCTACTTTGGCATACAATCTTTTATTCTTATATCATTTGGGTCCTTAATTGGCAATTTACCAATTTAACCTTGACTTTTGTATTAATTCCGGGTTTTGCTTATTTTATTTTTAGCATTATTTATTCCGAAAAAATATGCTTTTACTTCTATTATACCCTAAACATGTCATAAAACCTAGTATACCTGGAGTGTTACAATCCTCCCCTTAAAAGAATTTCATCTCAATCTCATACCCGAGTCCAAAGAGCGTATATTGTAGCCTCAAGGCTGCTTCCTAGCTCCCAAGTAACTTCTTCTCTCGCCATGGTGTCACAGAGCACTTTCACTAATGGTACTTGTTTGTTCCAGAATCGTTTACCACCTCTCGAGCCAAAAATTGCTTTGCTCCTCAAAGATATGACAAATCCTCATATACTCAGACTTCAGACCCGGGCAAAGGTGTAGACCCATCATAACGGTATTTCCGCATAGATACATCGAACACATCATGCAACCGGCACAATCTCATCCATTATAACTATCTAGTCGATCCATCAAATACCAACTCGAATTCGTATAAATAATATTTGTATTTCTAATAACATCACCCATGATAGTCATGTTTTTGTTGTACTAGGGAAAACCACACAAAAATCCATGGTACGTTATCCCACCTCCATCGAGGAACTGGAAGATGATCTAACAAACCCTCAAGAGGAACTTGGTGTTCACTTAACTTGTCGAGACGTTTAAACACTAGAACACGTACTCATGTTAAATCTCTTTCTATTCCTTCCACTAGTAATCGTTGTCAAATCTGGTACATCTTATTACCGTACATGGTAAACAATTATTATGAGCTTCAAACAACTTTTCTTTGAGCTCTTATCACACACATAGTCTATTCTGGAAATACAAACTATACTTTTTTTACTCAAAACCTACCTTTTCACCATCTTTGACCATCCGTACCTTTTCGCATCTCTTCATCATTTTCAGCATCTATAATCATTTGCTTTAACACAGGTAGCCGTGCTTTCTGTAATCGAGCCAATATAACCTACCATCTACTAGTCTCCATTCACTGTGTTGAAGTGACAAAGCTGCCATTGCCTTTCTACTTAAGGCATCTGCTATCACATTAGCTTTCCCGGGGTGGTAGTCAATTATACAGTCATAATCTTTGAATAACTCTAACCATCTCCGCTGTCTCAAATTTAATTCTTTCTCGAGTCACAGAACATCGGCACTCGTGATCTCGTGTAAATTTACATTTTTCCCCATATAAATAGTGTCGCCATATTTTCAAAGCAAACACTACTGCAGCCAACTCTAGGTCATGAGTGGGATAATTTTGTTCATGTGGCTTCAACTGTCTGGATGGATAAGCCACTACTTTCCCATTTTGCATTAACACACATCCCAAACTACGCTCAAGCATCATCAGGAGGTTAAGGTGTACTTTTCCAGGTAGGTCAGATCAATATCGTGCTTCAACCAGCATTTCTTTCAACTGTTCAAAACTATTTTGACATGTATTTAACCACTCAAACTTTACTCCTTTCCTGAGTAATTTAGTGAGTGGAGAAGGTATGACAGAGAATCCCTTCACAAATCTTCTATAATATCCTGCTAGGCCCAAGAAACTTCTCACTTCGGTAACACTTCGGGGGCTGGGTTTCAAATCACCACAAACTTCAATCTTAGTGTGTTCAACTCTTATACCCTCAATGACACAACATGGCCTAGGAATGAAACTTCCTTTAGCCAAAATCACATTTTTATAAGCTTAAAGATAACTTTTCTCTCCAAAGTCTCGTAGGACTATTTTCAAATGTTGCTCATGCTCCGCCATCTCTAGAATATACCAATATATCATCAATAAAGACCACTTTAATAGTCCCGATCTAAATAGGGTCGAAACACCCTATTCATCAAATCCATGAATGTTACCGCAAGTGCATTAGTCAACCCAAATGGCATTACCAAAAACCCCATAATAACATATCGAGTTCTAAATGCTGTCTTCAGCACATCGACATCTTTCACTCCTAGTTGATAGTACCCTGATTGCAAGTCTATCTTTGAGAAGACACCCGCCCCTTTAATCGATCAAAGAGATCTTCAATTCCTAGCAATGGGTATTTATTAATCGTCACCTTATTGATTCACGAGAATCAATGATATCCGTGAGGGTGCCATCTTTCTTTTCACAAACAAAACAAAGTAAATCCCAAGGAGAAACACTTTTGTGGCCTGGGATAAACCTCATTCGTAAGCTCAGAGTTGAATCTTAAATTTTTAACTCGGGCTGAGCCACTCCTGTGACGGTGCCCTGTAGTTAGGAGCCATTCCTGAAAATTCAATTGATAAATCCACTTCTCTTACAAGTGGAATACTGTAACTCTTCAAGAACACATCCGTAAATTCCTTTACTATTGAATCTTTCTACATCCACCTGGACCCCCTTGAGTCAGGGTATCACGCACTAAGATGTCACATTCTTCCTCATAAATTCAGCCAAGATAGCGGGATCACATTGACATTGCACTTGATCCAATGCCTGTACTTAATACCTCATTCCGTTAGAGCATCTCAACACTATCGTTTTGACCACAATCAATCTATAGCTTGGTGCCTAGATTAACCAATCCATCTTTAATCAAGTCAAATTCTCAGAATGGTAAAGGTATCAAATCAGCGAGAAACTCTCTTGCTTGTATAATAATGGGACAATTTCTATATACACTATTCACGCTAATACTATGCCCTAATGGACTGCTCACATGCAAATCATATGCAAACTGTTCCACTACCGGTATCTTATCAAATACATGTTCAATGCATACATATGAATGAGTAGATCCAGGGTCTATTAATGCATGCATTTCAATATCAAAAAGGGAAAATATACGTGCTATAACCTTAGGAGCATCCTGATCCCCACGAGCCTTCATAGCATATGCTCGTGCTGGTGCTGTAGGTATAGGGCGATCTATTGTCTCTGACACCGTGCCTCCTCGTCCTATGTCGCTCCCGCCCCCGACCTTTACCTCTATCTCGAGTCGACTGCGGAAAGCACAGACCTCCTCTACACTGCTACTCCGAGGATTCTTATTGTCTCTTGACTATTTGGGACAATTTTCCATAAAATGTTCAGTTCTTCCACATCTGAAGCACCCTCCTGTCAACAATCTACAAACTCCCAAATGCCTTCTATGGAAATGAGGGCATTATGGGATTTCTCCCTGTCCAACTAAACTTCTACCTGTACTAGGTGCTACATTGGACCCTTGCCTTATACCTCTCATAGCGAAACTATATTCTGATTGAGTTGGAGACTCTCTAGCTCTTTTCCTCAAGGAGGACGAAGCTCCTCTAGAAAACTTCTTCTTTCAGATCTTTCTTGCCGCCGCTTAGCATCTCTACTTTCATTGCAGCTTGGACCAAATGATAGAAATCTACTTGTTGGAGAGAAGTCATAGGTGCCAACATCTCGATGGAATCATGCAACCATCCTTAAATTGCCTACACGTAAATGCGTTCTGAGGACTAATTCGCATAATGGCTGTAGATGATCAAATTCTTCTCATATTCAGCCACCGATAAGTTCCTTTGCTTCAAATTCAGGAACTGTTTCCACTTGGAATCCTTATACATCTCGATACATACTTTGCCCTGAACTCTTGTACAAAGAACTCCTAAGTCATGGGATTTTGAATCCTTAGACTTCTCAACGCTAGTTTCCACCAATCATATGCCTCACTCTACAATAGTGAGACTGCACATGATACTCTCTGATCGGGAGAGCATCTAACTTCCTCCAATATTCTTTGTAACCTTTATAACCAGATTTAAGCTACTGACTCTTCCATGTTTGTCTCATGGAATTCCTCAAACTTCATGTCTTCTTACCATGTCTAATGTGGGCTTTAATGCACCTTTCTAATACCCGAGTCATATCCTGAGATATCCTCAGTAACGCTTCATTTGGCTCAGCCGGAACTTGGCTTTCACTTCTAACATATTCAGAAGGATCTGAAGCAGATAATTCCTGATCTCTAAGGTTAACACTTTCAACTGCTTCTTTAGTTGGATTGGGAGGATGATCAATCTATACAAAACACAAGGACATCCACTTAACTGTAACGCCTCTTCTCATATCCAACCCGATTGGCGGATCCGCGGGGTGCTCTGTTACTAATTACTATAAACTTAGAACTTTAAGCTTTTTCATTACTATATAATGTTAAACATTTAACTTGTATTATATTCCTATAGCAAACATTACAAAATATATACAAGCTCCATATCTCGAAGTGTTCAACATTTACAATATTTACATTGTTTACAAAATAAAAAAATTATATATATAAATAGACTCAAAAGGTCTTCCAAAGGCACCTAGTGATGCGTGGCCTCGACCGACGCGATTGTCTTGTTCTCTGCTTCCTCTTCACTTACACCTGATGAAAAACACCAATGCTGTTTACGCTTAGTGGGAATTAATACATATGGACGACCTCTACTAAGGGTCACCACACTTCTATACAAATGCATATACTTATAACACATATAACATTTACATATACTTATCATTTCTCATATATATGCTTTTTCATAACAAATTTCATTTCTTGTCATATTTAATATACTTTTCATGTCATCTTATATTTTACTTCTTGTTCTTGTAATCAGATATTTATCATCGTACAAGAAGGTTATGCTTCATCATGTCATATATTCTATACATTTCATTTGCATATACTTGTCATTTTCTTTTATGCTTTAAGGCTCGTATAAATCTTGTGTCGGATACTGAAAATAACCTGTATGTACCCGGTTGCATTATCACTATACGGTTTTTTGATCTCTATCCGTAGGGTACTCAAGGTATTATCACCGCACGACAATGATCCTATCCTGCATGACCCAAACGGATCTATCACCCACCCAAACCCGGGCCTCGATATCTCGAACCGTATTTGTAGCAACTATATCCCTATAGCATGCCTATCTATCCTCTACCAGTTCTAAGAAGACAATCCATGTGTATTTTATGTTCACTACATATCGATATCTCGAATAATTATTGTCATTCTAAGAATTATATGCCATTTACAATCATTTATTCGTATATTTGCATTTTTATATCTCATCGTATTTACGAATAAATATGTTACCATATATGCTTATTTAGCCATTTACTATCATTCAAGCCTCATCGTCTATATATATACGGAATGAATTCTGGGACTGGGTACGATTTCCATGTAATTCAAAACACCGTAAAATAGTTTTGAAAATCCCGCTCGCATCAGTTCAAACAATCCCGAAATTCAGCCTGGATTGTTCAAAAATAGTCCCGAAAATTCCTAAACTCAGTCTAAAAATTTTGGGACTGGATTTTACGGCCTTTCACGGCCTCTAAGTAAATCACAAGCCATTAAATGACCTTTATGATAGAAATAACCCAAGTAGGAAAATTCCATACCTCTTAGAGTTTGACGAAACGCTAAGATTTTGGTGCCCACGCGTAGCTCTCGATGCTGCGGACAACTTGCTCTCGTCCGACTTAAACTTACGATCCAATTTCCGTAAATATTAGAAAATAGCGAGAGAAGAAAAAAATCAAAATCTCACTCGCCCTCTCTCTCTCTACCCGGTCTCTCTCACCCGAGCCTCCCCTTTTCCTTTTGATATTTTCATTTTTTTTTTATCAATTTTCTTTTATTATTATTATTATTATTATTATTTTATACTTGCCTACATTGCTTCATTCAGTCCTGTTTAACTCCGAAATAATTTATTCATTTTCGCCCACTTTATTTTAAATGAACTTAGTTCAAGCCATTTTCCGATTTCCGAGATTTTTGTAAAATCTCGTCCCGTTCACTCTGGCGACTTTATCAAATCTTAAAATCGTGAAAATATTCCGACTATCTCGCACCCAGCTAAACTTTTCCTGGTCACTAGATTTCTCGCGAGATCAATTTAATCACGCAATTAAGCCACATCCGAGATCTAGAGAATTTTATGCCTTCCCGAACTATTATGACAATTTATTATTATCCTTTAACCAGCTTAAAGCGTTCCATGATTTGTACTTTACCTCAACTTTCCTTAATTGCAAAAGGTCACAATTCTTTCAAAACTTTACAATTTCCTACTTTGGCATAATCTTTATCTTACGTCATTCAGTCCTTAATTCACTCTACCAATTTACTCCTCGACTCAGATAATCTCGGTTTTGCTTATTTTATTTTTAGCATTATTTTATTCCGAAAAAAACATACATTTACTTTTATTATACCCAAAACATGTTATAAAACTGTCAAGGTATAATTTGGAGTGTTACAAAGACACTACCTAATGTATATAAATGTAGTTCCTAATATGTATACTAAATTTGTACCTGATGTATACTAAGGTTATACCTAATGTATAATATGGTAATATCTAATGTATATGATTAGCTTGTTCCTATTATGTACTAAGGTTGTACCTAATGCGTACTAAGGTTGTATTTAACATGTATGCTAAGTTTGTACTGGCTATATAATAAGGTGGTATCTAATGCATACTAAAATTGTACCTAATGTATACTAAGGTTGTACCTAATATATACTAAAATCACTTATATTCAGAACAAAATTCAGTCCAATATTTGTCGAACACAAATTTTAAGTTTATTTTATTTTATTTTTTGACGAAACATAAATTTTAAGTTAGGACAACTACTAAAGAAAAAAGAATTGGTTTTAAGTCAGTCCAAAATTTCCAATGAATTACCCAACTCTTTGAACAAGCATACCACAAGAATCATGGGGAAGTAACAAAAGCCATATCACGCTATGGCCAAGAAGCCCAGAACTCCATAAAAGAAACAGTAACTATAAGTTATAACAGATTGTGTGAGTACAAAAAACAGTGAAATTTTATGGAGAAACCTAGGTTAAACCGGGAAAGAACGAGCACAAAATGCAGAAATAAGTTTCAAAAAAATGTACCAAAAGAAAATGCAGAACAGAAGCTGAGCACCGACTTCTTTCGGTTTCAGGGAAGATAATCATTCTCTCTCCCAAAATGTTTTCTCTTTCTATCTCTATCTCCCCCTTTCCTTTGAATTCCAACTATAGCGTTTCAGACTATCGATTTTTCGATTAGTAGATAAAGGTGAGCAATTTCCTCTGATCTTCCTCTCTCCGGCTCTCTCATCTTCGTCTTCCCCATTCTCCTCTGTCCCGATTCTCCTCTAATTTCCGTCCCTAAAGTATAAGGATAATTTGGGTTCTTTGATTTTATTAGGGTTTCACATTTATTGTTTTATTAGATTTAATGTGATGTCAGTTTGAAGGTATTTTTCGTTTATGATTTTTTTTAAATAAAACCAAATAAGCTACCCATAACATAAGATTCCCCTTTTATTTTTATTTTTCTTTTTGGTTTTCCATCCCTACCTTCCGGTTTCTGTTTAGCTTATCCGTTTATTTTTTTTAAAATTAAAATAGAAAAATAATAAAAGAAAGCGGATGTCTTAATCTAGAAGGTTGAAGAATGGAAAAAGGAAGGATAAAGGGAAAGGGAAGAAGTAAGAAAGGAGAAGGAAAATAAAAGTAAAAACTAAAAAGAGTTTTTTTCAAACGTTTGAAATGAAGAATGAAATAAATATTATCGGAATTGAATTGTAATTATTCATATCGGTGCTTGAAATGTGCATTTTTATTTCAAAAAGAAATATTTGATTAAAACACATCATTATATCAAATAGCCATAACAGTTTACATCAAACACATGGGAGAAACGGTGACTTGCTGCTTTGTCTTCCAGGAGACAAGGGCTGAGCCAAGCTGAATGCAATGACCAGTGAGGGCAAGAGGCCCAATCAGTATCACGGTAAGAGTTGAGATGAAGACCAATGTTACTAGGAATGAATAAGCCATTGGAGGGACAGAGCTTCAAGTAGCGAAGCAAGTAGAGGGCAGCGTCCCAATGCTCCTTGATCTCTTAGAGAAGCAATGTGCTGACTAAGTTGTTGCACCACATACATGATGTCCGGCCGAGACATGGAAACATATAGAAGGCAACCCACAAGGCGACGATAATGATCAGGGTCAGGTAAGAGAGAAGACGCGGGAAAGAACTTATGGCCCTTAGGCATGTGAATGGAAGTTGTCTTAGCATTTAGTAAGCCAACATCACCAAGAATATGCATAACATATTTTCGTTGATGGACAAACATTCCTACTGGAGAGCGGGCGATTTCCAGACCAAGGAAATATTTGGCATAACCAAGGTCCTTGATGGTAAATGCAAAATCAAGGAACTACTTAACCTGAACAATAACAGCCTCATCAGTGCTGGTAAGGAGGACATAGTCAACATAGACTATAAGAGTAAAAAATGAATTAGATGTCTTCTTAATGAAGAGACAGTGATCATGAGCAACCAATGTGGCTTAAAACAGTAAGTCAGGAGCAAAATCTCCTGATTCCATTGCCGGCTATCTGCTTGAGGCTATATAGGAGCAGAACCCATAAACCTGACCTAGAGCAACCTTAGTATAGCCCTCAAGGGGAAGCATGTAGACTTCTTCATCAAGGTAGTCATGGAGAAGGGCATTGTTAATGTCAAATTGATGAATAGGCTAGGCTTTGGAGGTGGCAATGGTCACAAAGAATGATGGTACTTAGTTGTCACAAGAGAAATCACGCTGTTGTTGTTCCCTGGATTTTAGTCGACTGGGTGATTAACCTAGCAAAGAAGACCAAGAAACAAAAAAACAAGGCACTCGGGCGGGCAGGTCGACTCGTCGATGATTAAGCACAGAGTCAGAAAGTAAATACGCCCATAGTAAATACGTCCATTTTTTCTCGTAAGGTATCCCCACCCTTTTCTTATTTATGAAGGAGAAGGGTGGTCCACTTTTTATGGAAAGTGGGTGATTGGTTTGCGAAATGGGAAAGGGGGCGCTTCATTTGCGCGTTAGGGCTTGTTCTTCCTTTTGGATAGCCAAGTTATCTGAATCTTCCACTTTAAGAATCGTTTGATTATCCTAAGGGCGATTATGTACGTGATTCATGGGAGGATGTGTTTTCGAGCTGCGAGGGATCAACTGGGAAATTATTGGCTGGCCATCTTCATAGAGACGATAAAATTCGACTAAGAGAGGATGCCCGACACACCCGCAGCTCTATATCGGAGGCCCATGAGGACGGATTCGAGCCGTGGTTCGGATCCGTGCTCGTGTGAGGATACTTGGGCCTGGCCTATGGGTTTTGATATGTCTAGGCCTTTTGAATAGGGGTGCTGGGCCAAAGGCCATGGTACCCATAATGCCCCCTTTTTCTGGCTGGGAGATCGGTTTTTCCACTGGAAAACATCAGATTTCGACCTAATGGTCATCAGAGCGGACCGCACGCTTACGTGATTCCAACGCGCATGTTATCGGGGTTTTCTATTTTTGGTAACACATTTAATGCGGCTTTTGGGGTTTTCACGTTCAAATCCCTGGCAACCTACCGTAGGGTAATGGATCTCTTTTTTGTGCCATCGGGTCGGTTTCAGTTTCTGGGTATGTACGGCTAGATGTCACGGCACCGCCTGCATCGTGGCTTTTCCGATTGCTCCTAGCCGAAAGTGTGATGTTGATTGTGGGTTACCTAAGGCTACAAGGAACGTGCTGGAGTGAGCTAACTTTCTTTTGGAGGGATGTTTTCGAGCCTTATATGCCCCCTTATATGTCCCTTCGCTTTGGCATTGTTAAAAGGCGCTGTAATCGTATTGCCATAAAAAGGGCTATTCGTGGCTGAGGCTTTTTCTTTTTTCATATATTCTTTAGGATCTCTTTTTTCTTTTTCTTCGACTTTTTCCTCGACTTTTTCCTCTTTCTTAGGTTATGTTTTCCAGTCTCTTTTGACCATTCTGGGTTATGTAATTGTTGAAGTATGATCGCTTGGTTGTAAGCGTTGCTGTGTAATTATGAACGCCTTTTGGTGTAATTAATGAAATCGTGTTTCTTGGAATTTTACGCTTTTGCTCACCTTATGTTTCTTGTGCTCGGCTAACAGGTTAACAATGTGGACTGAGTCCTTGGGAGAAGGGTTGTGGCTTTTGATGAATTCTAGAATGGATTGGCCCTTATGATTCCTGATTGGACTTAGCTTATTTGTTTAGCCCAAGCCCATCAATCAGAGGCACAAGGCTCCTACCGGGTCTACGAGCCCGCTCCACACTCGCATCAGGCCCCCAGCAAGTGAAGGCCACCTGATTCAAATCTTCGAGGGGCGATGAGTCACGAAGGCATTTAATGCACCTCGTAGACACTAGACTTAATATCTTGCTCCCTTCCGCCAAGGATTTCTACGATACTCTAGCAGCTGCGTGTTTCATAATCTGCCTTTCCAGGCGCTTTTGCTTTCTATATTCCAAGTAAGCCTAGGTTTTGTTCAGGTACGTTAGATTCCAGCTTGGGTCGGCTGGCGTTTTGGCGACAGGATCGTATGAGGGTGTTTTTAGGCACGCTAATCAGGGGTTTTTTCCTAGGCTCCAGGTCTATGTGTGTTCATGCCCTTTACCAGTTTGCATAGCGGCATGGAATTCGATCCCTTCCTCTCCCCTCTTTTATCATTGTCGTCATAAAGATGGCGAGAGGCCGGGCAGACTTCCACTGGCCAAAGCAAAGTAATAAAAGAGGGCTCTACGGATACGCCTTCTGCAAGCAGCCTAATTTCCTCTCTGTTCATGGAGGAGTTAAGGTCTTACTGTCAAATTCCTAACAATATCGATTTTGAATTGCTAGAAGATCCGACCGAATCCACTATTGATGAGGAAGACAGTGTAGTGTATTTCACCAGGGAATAGCTCGCAGTTGGGCTTCGCTTCCCCATTTCGATACTCTGTGAAAACAGCCTTACACTTCTTGTGAGCACCTCCTTCTTATCCATCCGAATGTCATTTCATCCCGACGGTGCGCCGTTGAACCTCTTTTACCAACTGACATTTCGCTAAGCCGAGGTCCCGCTTTATTTATACTCAAGCCGGGACACTAAGCTTCGGCTTATCGATGAGTCTAAAACTCATCTATTTTTAATCCATTTTTCTGGCATGTTTTTAACAGTTTCAGATCTATTTTTATGCCAAATAATGGAATATTCACCAACTTTGTGTTTTACAAGTGTTAATTGAAAAAGGAGAGAAAACAAGTAGAAAAGAAGCAAAAAGGTGGAAAATGCAGCAGTCTTTGTCGCGATATAATTTTCGTATGCCGCGACACAAAATTCAAGCAGGTCAAAGGAACTATGTTGTAGCCAACAACTAAATGTCGCAACAAAGCTCAGACAGAACTCCTTGGCTGAAAGAGAAATTTTGTCGCGACAAAGATTTTTTATGTCGCGACATTATCAAGAAGATTAGAAGAAAGTCAAGGCGGTAAATTCGACTCTATCTCAACAACGACAGAGCAGAGTAAAGAAGCCGTGAACAGAACAATTTAATTACGTCGTAACATAAAAAGTTGAAGGCTAATGTGATGAACTCTGTCAAGAATAAAAGACAATCACACGCATTTAAATTGCTCAAGTTACAACACAAGTCAACTCGAGACAAAGGGTTTTTATGTTGTGACAAAGTTTTCAAAGATCAGTTAGCCTAAGGAAAATATCGCCGAGAACAAAGAGGAAATCCTATCGCGACATAACATTTAAAATTCACAACTAAGAGTACAAAATCTCTCACGACAAAGATTATTTCTGTCGTGACAAACAAAACATGAAGGAGGTGAATTCCCTGTCGTGATAAGAAGCTGAAGAGCAACATAAGAAGAATGACGACAAAGAAGTTTTCTGTTGTGACAATAAAAGCTATGGAATGATAAAATTCTGTTTCGACAGAAAAAAATTAGGTTGCGATAGAAATTGAAGAAGAACTGAGAATGGCCAAGGCAATTATGTCACAACAAATAATTCTATCTTGCGATAAACAGCTCAACAAGCGATAAGAATCAGAGAAGAAAAGTCTGTTTCGACCAAGGAGTTTCCTGTCGCGACAGAATTTGCTAAGGACTAAAAGAAATCCTGTCGCGACAGAATTGACATGTTGAAAAGTAAATGTTTGTTGCGACAAGGAAAATTATGTCACGATAAACTCCAGAAGGACAAGGAGATGAGAAGCTGGTTGCAAACAGGTTTGGTGTCGAGACACAAGGCATTCTTGTCGCGACAAGAACAAGACTACTGAATAAAATTTATGTCGCGACATTATCAAAGTATGTCGCAACACAATCCAAGAGCAAGCCCAGAGAACATGTCGTGATAGAAAACAAGAAGCTACGACAGAGGCAGCGACAAAGATTGAAAGCTCTGTCGAGACAAACCTTTCTATGTCGCGACAAAGAGACCAATTTGGGCCAGAATTTTGGGGATCCACAACGCAATTAATGAAGTAAGGCCCAACATTGGAAAGCCTATAAATACACGCTTCTAGGGTAATGTGCCCAACTTCCGCAACTCCAGGACATTTGGGGGAGTTGAAGACTCTTGTATATTTTTTATTTTCCATTTTAGTAGATTTAGTTTTAGTGTAGCTTTATTTTGTTAGTTTTCCGTTAATTTTTTGATTGGTATCAGATCAAGTGCAAATTTTGAGTTGGTATTTTTAATAAAATCATATTTTTTTATTAATGTTTGATTTAAAATGGATGATAGCAAAGTTTTTTGGAAGTCTATTTATTTTGGCCGCTTATGATTTCAATGAGTTTTCCTGACCAGTTAGTTACTGATATGAGTAAACTAGTTTTAAAAAGTTGAGCTCACTAGGAATGGGTCATTGATGATGGTCATTTTTTTTACATAAGGTGGAAGAAAGCTTTAATTAGAATTCTTGAATTTATTTGATTGGTATTGTTTATAAATTTACTTGTTCTAAGTACTAGTACTGTGTACCCAATGCAAGGTACTGTATCTCACTTTGATTTCCAGGATGCCCTTTGAGTGACACAGAGATGGAGAATCCTTAGAGTGTAGAACAATTCCATGTAGGTATGGTAGACTAATGCTATGGAACTAATGAACTTTGAAGGATTACTCAGATAGATCACCAACTTACTTATAGTTTGAGGATGGTTGAATGAAGTATCTGTTTAATCACTTAGAGATCTCTCATCTTTATGCTGAATTGATTCTGATCCCGTGTTAGGAAAGATCTAATCAAGGAGATGGAAATTTTTATCAGAAGTATAGGATGAGGTGTTAATCAAATTGGAGAAGGCTTGCAAATATCCCGTCTACGGTGGCAAGCAAGAATTCTTACCCTAAGATCTGAGTATGAAGTACTGAAAAATAAAAATACTTAAATATTAGAAAGAGGGTTACATATTACAAGTAACTGATTAGAATCATGTCTCAGAAATGAATATGAACCTTTAACAAGTGAAAAGTATGGTTGAGGGAGAACCAAACTATACTACTGCGATATTCGACAAACTCAAGCCCAATTTACGGTTGAACTATGAATCAATGATGCGTAAATTGATTATTACTAATTGATCCATGTCCAAGCTATTCTCACCTGAATCCTCAACCCCAATTTTAGTAAACTTTACTTTTGATTATTTAAGATTTCAGTTTAGGACTACATTTTTAGTCCTCTTATCATCATAATAGTGGAGTTCAAATAGTAATGATTCAGCAATGGAGTAGTTAGTCTTTTTGATTTATCATTCTTCCTCGGGAATGATATCTGACTTTTTAAATATCCACTTTTATTACTTGTATGACCTGTGTGCACTCGTACCATCAAGACCACACACAAATTTTAAATGAATAATTTTACATAAAAGAACAAATCCAATTTTTATGTATATAAAAATGATCTAACAAGTTTTGCACTACGGATCGAAAAGTTCGAAAGGGCAAGATTTGTGAAATTTGGCATACATTGATCACATCATATAGTTTGGTCTCAAAGAAGTTCGCGCCACGCTTTTGACATAATAGTCCTTTGCAATAGTGTGTCATAAATTTGTATATATCATTTGGTCTTAACAAGTTTTTGGCGTCATTGGCCGAGGAATTGAATTGATGAATTTAAAGATCAATATTCTAACCAAAAAGGGATTTACTAATTTGGACATTTTTCTTTTTGATATTATTTTCTAAAATCACAAAATGAAGTGAATTTTACAGTAGTCAAGAAGCTACTGACATTTTTCTATGAGCTTAAAAGGATATAACTGTTTCCCACAAAATTCATTTGATCTTAGTGTGTTTCTATTTCAGGAAGATTTTAAATGCATAGAAAACAAGAAGTAGATCTTCTGCCTCTAAACACTGAAATTGAGAGAACACTAAAGAATTTGAGGAAGATCACAGTTGCAGAATCCAGAAGTATGGCAAATCAAAGAGAAAGACTGCAAGCTATTCTAGAAGAAGAAGAAGAAGTAGAGAGAACTCAAAGGCTTAATACTATGGAGGACTTTTGGAGGCCAATTATCTAAGAGGAGTATTCCCGCAGTTGAGACAACCTCCTGCTGTGGCTAACACTTTGAAATAAGCGCTTTGATTACCATGGTACAACAAAGATCAGCTTCATCGGGTCATCCTCCAAGATCCCAATGAGCATATGGGAAGATTCATGAGGACGCTAACATAGTCAAACTGAACCCGTGAGACTAAGTAATCGTTGCAGTCTTCTTCCCCTTTTCACTGAGAGATGTGGCAGCAACATGGTTTGATTCATTGCCAATTGGATCAGTGAATAGTTGGGAAGATTTGGTGGAGGCCTATATGAGCAGATTTTTTCCTCCATCTCTAACTTCTGAGAGAAGAGGAGAAATAATTGTCTTCAAGCAAGGGGAAGAGGAGAGTCTCTTCAACGCATGGGAAATATTTAAGAGATTGTTAAAAAGATGTCCTATGCATGGAATAGATCTGACCACTTGGATGGATATATTCTATCATGACGTGAATTATAAGCCTGGCGGTATAATTGATGCATCCCACGTGGGCTTTAAGAGAATAAGTATAGAGTGAGGCAAGACAATCGGATTAAAGACCTTGCCAATGCAACTATAAGGCTCCATTGCTTTGTGATGTTATAGCAAATCGAGGGGAAGTGGTTTGATTGAGTTGAACCATATGACTGCCATAGAAGCAAGCCGATGCAAAGTGATGAACAAACCGAAGCAATGAAAGGAGAATGGCTAATGCACATGAAGTGGAGCAAAGAAAAGAAGAATTAAAAGTAGTGATGACTAGGCCAAGAAGAGCCCTCACTAAGTCGAGGAGACAAAGCATATGATGCGAGCAAAGAAGCATTACTCAAGCCTAACCCCAACTTGCCTACACACTATACATCAGCACTAAAGAACCATGAAAACCTTTTATATGGTAAAGGAGCACAACAGGGCCCCAGACTTGGATAAAATTACCATCAGGCTTATGCTCAACCAGGTTCCAAGAACAGCAGCAACAGAGGGATAATAGAGGAGAATATCAGTGGTTTAAAGGACTAATCATTCAAGATCGATGATGCATTTGTTTAAAACAAAGAATTTCCAATATGCATGAGAAAATATTTTCTGAACTTGAAAATTCAAAGCAAACACA
The DNA here is from genome assembly GCA_016808115.1 of Tetrastigma voinierianum. Lineage (NCBI taxonomy): Eukaryota > Viridiplantae > Streptophyta > Magnoliopsida > Vitales > Vitaceae > Tetrastigma > Tetrastigma voinierianum. Next base: position 232,034 of record JAEQBH010002671.1, on the reverse strand, counting down.
ATTGTGTTTTAGAAAAATACTAATGCTTCATTGAGGAACTTGGAAACTCAAGTAGGGCAGTTAGCCCTTTCCTTGCAAAACCAATAAAGGAATGCATTTCCCAGTAGTACAGAGATAAATCCAAAAGATTTCATATCCACTCGAAATAAACAATGAATTGCAAGGAAACAAGAAGATGTAGAAATGAAACGTATATCAGGGAAGAAATCGATAAGAACAATCAATGAGGAGCATACAAAGAGATTTAAAATGAAGAATTTATTTGCAATGTCTAATAAAGACAAGAACTGAAAGCAAATTTTCGGGAGGCAAACTCAAACAGGATTTTAATTTTTAATAGTTAGATTAATGTGGTTAAATTTTTGTGTGTTTTTTTGATTTAGTGTTAATTGGTGTTTGAAGTTATATTTTTAGTTGTCGATTTTTCAGACAATGAAGCTATATTAAAGATGAATTTTGTTAGAAGCACACTGCTCAAAAAGAAATTTGCAAGTAAGGCCACACAAGGGGGAGTATTTTCTATTTCCTTCAATTTGTTCTAATGATAATGCATAATTGAAGTTTGAGGAATGTGAGTTTATTTAAATGTAGAAAAATGAATGATAGCTTTGTTGTTTCAGTAAATTTTTAATAACATCGCCTTGTAGATTATCTTAAATAAAGAATTGAAATGTTGTTGTTCATACTTGAATTGAGAGTCTTTGATGATTAAATGAGTTTGCACAAGTATGTTTAGTTGGATATGAGTGAATACACCTTGCTTTGAATGTGTCTTGAGTGAAAAACTGGGAAAGATGCAAGTTTAGAAAATGTTAGTAAAATGTCGCAACATACTTTCTCTGTGTCACGACATAATTGATTTTGGACTCAAATTGAAAAGGCAAGTTTATCTCGCGACACATACTTTCATTGTCACGACATAGACTCAGAAGATGCATTGAAAAGAATGTCGCAACATTTTGCTCAATGTCGCGACATTTGACTGGCCTGGGCCTAAATGATCGCAAAACTCATAATTAGTTCTCATTCCTCGTCGCGACATCAGACAGGAAATGGAACGAATCCCCAGCAAGGCCGGTCGCGACATTTAATGAAGACACAACAAAACAGTTGGCTTATAAATATAAAATTTTTGAAAACTTAAGGGCCACCTTTCTCATAAACCATCAACCCTCTCAGCTTCCATACTAAAATCTCTCTCATTTTGCCTTCTAAAAACCCTATAGCTCCAAAACCCTAACCGCTCTCTCACGATTTCTGAGCCTACCAACCTGGTTCCAAACCTCAACGAAATCATGGAAGAGTATGCTGAGTCGGAGAATGAGACAGTTCAAGCCACTCAAGAAGTAGTAGAGCAAGGTGAAGAAAGGGACGAGGTAAATAGAGTGTTTGAACCGATAGAGGAAGAATCAAGAAAAAAAAAGAGGAGAACTGAAGAAATTGAAACAGAGCAGAGAGTTGAAAAAGTAAGAAGCTTTATCTTAGACAAAGCAACGACGGAGAAGGTCTAGCGACGAGGGTTCATCGATGAAAGAGGTTTCAAAAGCTTATCTCCCTTTCACAAATGCTTGAGAAGAGAGAATGGCAAGCACTGGGCGAGCACAAGGAACCTGGGTGCGCTGCTTTGGTGAAAATTTTTTTTGCTAATATGGTGGAAAAAGAAGTAAAGAGAGTATACGTCAGAGGACATTGGATAGATTTTAGCAAAGAGAGGATAAATATGTTGTTCAATTTGAAGGTGCAGAAGGATGGCTCAAAGTTCAAGAAGCTACTGAAGGAGCTAGAAAACCAAAAGATGGTAGACTTGCTTATAGTAGGGAAAGGAAAATGGAAGGGGACAAAGAAAACCCTTTACAAATCCATTGCTAGAGGAGACTTAACTGAAGAGGCTAAGGTATGGTTCTGCTTCATCAACTCTGTCCTTTTGCCCTCAAAGCACCTCAGCACAGTAAGCAGGGACGAAGCAAGATATGCATTGCTAAAAGGGTATAAGATAAATGTGGGGAAAATAATTGAAAATTATTTCTTGAGCTACTCTGGAAGAAATTGCAGTAGATTGATTCCACACCCAACCACTATAACTAGCCTATGCCTTCTTGGGGGAGTTAAGGAAGAATGGGGACAAGAAGAAACAAACCCTAGGGCATCCCCTCTGACATTGACAGGAGTGACTAAGGGTTCAAAGAATAGAGGAAAGGGGAAAAAGAAAGAGGTGGAAGGAGAAAGGGGGCCTGAAAGGTGCCATAAGCCAACACAATGGGAGAGTCCATTCCAGCAAGAGCTTCTCAGTAGCCCCAAGCCCCATTCACACCCTGCATTGGTAGACAACCCATCAGAACAAGTTGGAAGTTTAGGCACCAGTGGTGACAAATGCAAAAACCGATGGAGGTGCTAAAATCCATGAAATGAGAGATGAAAGAGGGGACACCAAATAAGCTCCAACTACAACTCAGTGGATGAGTACATGGAGGCGCAGCCTGTAAGAAGGGACTAAAATACGGAGGATGCCTCTAAAGAAAAGAGGATGAAGAATGGAGAGTCGACTAGGAAAAAGGACCAGTACTGGTTAAATAGTATGGCACACTGCAAGCAAAGCTTTCGCCTAATGACTTATGAGCAAGTCAACAATAGAGCACTCCTTAAGTCATTGGCTAAAAGGCAGAGAGAACTGATAGAGAGTAATGCAAAAATTTTGGATTGGGCTATGAAGACAATCTCAAACAAAAAGAAAGTGCCATTGCCACAAATTAGGATCTCAGATTGTGTGCCATACATAATAGTCCCTCCAGGAGAAACAAATCCAAAGATTACCTTCTTAAACCCAAATCCGTGATAAAGAAGGACCTTTCTCAACCCTCAGAAGAACCAACTAAAATAAAGCCCCCGGTGTAACAAAGAAGAAAAAACTAACCCCAGTAGAGGAAGTTGAAGAATACTTAAGAATGGAAGCTGCCAAGGAAAAGGTTGCAAGGAGTAAAAAATGAAAATTTTCCTGCTCTTCCATATCTTTTTCCTCTATGTAACTAATACCAAATCCTTGACAATTTCAATAAAATAGAAAATTATTTGAAAGATTTGTGTTCACTTTTGTTTGATTTTTCTCGTTTGTTTTCCTTCCTTCATGTTTAATAGTTAGAAATCTTTGACTTGTGATAAATAGCTTAGTTGAAATAATTGAGGAACCAGTTACTTGGATCTAGTTGTTAAATTGTTGCAGTATGTTTGGTTGATTGAAACTGATTAAAGAATGACATTATGGTTGTGTTGGATTGTTTGAGCCAAATGCATATTTTAATGAACCTCTTGACTAGTAAAGCAACACAACAACAAATCTCAAAACCAAACAAAAATATGATAGATGCATTGGGGTAGGATGAAATGAATGGGAATGGAAAGTTGTAAGGTTATGAATAAATGTGTTGAAATTCAAGATTAAGGAAGGGCTTAATAAATTGATGGAACAGATAAGACTTATAAATATGTTTCTGTAAACAGTTTGGTTATAAAAATCCTAATAAACTATACACATGGTCAACAATAACTCTGAAAGAAATTGTGCCAAGACTAGGAACATCTTTTGGGATCCATCACAGAAAGCTCTCTAATGTCCTAGAACTTGTTAGATTATTAGTCAAGGTGAAATCCTAGGCAACACCACTAATCAGAAATGATTTGTGCCATCCCTAAGCTCCGAGCCCTTCAAAGCCTCGCCCCTTTTATACGATAAGCATATACACTAGTTCCTTATTCGAGCTTACAACCAATCTCATCATCAACCAGCAATGAGAAGCCAATTTCTTCCCTAAACATAACCCACAAAGAAAGAACCCTTATTTCGCCTGCATTATTAGACAAAGTACATTAAGGACAGAAAATGACAAGTTTGGGGGAATATTATTTCAAGTAGTAGAAAAAGATGAAAAGGGAATGAGAAAAACAATGCAAGGAATTAAGAAAAGATGAAGAGGATTATGAAAGAAGCCGTGGAAAATTTGAAACACTAATATGAATGAGTTCGTCTCAGAGCCTCTTCCTCGAATCCATTAAGTTCTTGTGGGTGTTCAACACCTAGTACCCTAATGCCATTCGTATGGAAGTTACTAACCCAAAGTTCAAGTATGGGTGGTGTAAAGCTCAAAAAGACCAACATTGCACCATTCCATAAAACTTGGTGAGAGATAAAAAGTGAAAAGGCTTCTAAAATAAAGAAAAGAAGTTATCTTCTGTGGGTGGACAATGAAAAGAGAAAAAGGCACCATAAGTTAGAATATGCAGAAAGATGCACAAACCTGATGGGAAGGTCAGAAACTTACAATCAAGAGAAATAAAGGATGCATCAAGAAGGCAAGAGTGTATTGTCGCTGAAGTCCTGCAAATCAGCCTAAATGTCTAATTATCTACCTCATTACCCAAGGCACACATTACAAGCCTAAAAGACCTATTTGATCTTGAAGGTTGTGTTATGCCTACATTAGTGGAGATTAATATAATACACTAACATATGGTACTTAAAGATGGTGAGAGTTAACTCGAGTAGTATCCTTAAGATTTAATATCCGCCAAAGAAAAAGAGGAAAGACCAAAGACAATATACAAAAATCGATCAATGATTAAATTGTTACACCATATGAAGTATTTGTCGGGTTCAATGAACTTAATATAAAATCTTCTCAATTCTAGATTGGAATAGAAGTAATTTTACAACCGACATATGTTTCCTACCCAAAATGAGCTTAAATGTAAAAATGTCCTAAAAATAAAGGTCAATTTGAACAGGACAAACAAATTTCTTTGTCTGGGACAAGCAAAACTTGTTAGATAATGATGAGTCTAAAACTCATCTATTTTTAATCCATTTTTCTGACATGTTTTTAAAAGTTTCAGATCTATTTTTATGCCAAATAATGGAATATTCACCAACTTTATGTTTTGCAGGTGTTAATTGAAAAATGAGAGAAAACAAGTAGAAAAAAAGCAAAAAGGTGGAAAATGCAGCAGTCTTTGTTGCGACATAATTTTCGTATGTCACGACACACAATTCAAGTAGGCCAAAGGAACTATGTCACAACCAGTAACTAAATGTCGCAACAAAGCTCAGACAGAACTTTATAGCTGAAAGAGAAATTTTGTTGGGACAAAGAGTTTTTCTATCGCGACATTATTGAAGAAGATTGTGAAGAAAACTGTCACGACAATTCATGACTCTATCGTGACAACAATTAAAGTAGAGAGCAAAGAAGCTGTGTCATGACAATATAATTTATGTCGCAACATAAAAAGTTGAAGGCTAATAGATGAACTCTGTCACGACAAAAGACAATTCTTTTGCGATAGAAATTGCTCAGGTTAATACACAAGTCAACTGAGACAAGTGTTTTTATGTTGCGACAAAATTTTCAACATCAAGCTAGCTCAAGAAAAAATTGCTGTTGCAACAAAGAAAATCCTGTCGCGACATAACTTTCAAAATTCACAACCAAGAGCAACAAAATCTCTGTCACGACAAAGATTATTTCTATCGTGACAAACAAAACATGAAGGAGGTGAATTCCCTGTCGTGATAAGAAGTTGAAGAGCAACACAAGAAGAATAGCGAAAAAGAAGTTTTATGTCACTACAATAAAAGTTATGGAATGATAAAATTTGTCGATGCAAAAAAATTAGGGTCATGGCTGCAATCAAGAAAACTGAGAATGGCCAAGGCACTGCGGTCACAACAAATATAATTCAAGGTCGCATAAACAAACTTCGCCAGTTTACAAGAATCGAGAAGAAAGTCCTGGTCGCGACCAAGGAGTTTCCTATCACGACAGAAATTGCTAAGGACTCAAAGAAATCTTATTGCGACAAAGAAAACCTTTGTCATGACAGAGTCGACGTGACCGAAAATGCTCACGCGACAAGGAAAATTCGTCGCGACAACCTGCACGACAAGGATATGAGAAGTCGGGTTGCATTAGGTTCGTGTCGCGACATAAGGCATTCTTGTCCCGATAAGAACAAGACTATTGAATAAAATTTATGTCGCGACATTATCAAAGTATGTCGTAACACAATCCAAGAGCAAGCCCAAAGAACAGGTCGCGATAGAAAACAAGAAGCTACGACAGAGATAGCGACAAAGACTGAAAGCTTTGTCACGATAGACCTTTCTATGTCGTGACAAAGAGACCAATTTGGGCTAGAATTTTGGGGATCCACAACACAATTAATGAAGTGAGGCCCAACATTGGAAAGCCTATAAATACACGCTTCTAGGGCAATGTGCGCAGCTTCCGCAACTCTAAGACGTTTGGGGGGTTGAAGACTCTTGTATATTTTTATTTTATTTTTCCTTTTTTTTTTTTAAATTTTCCATCTTAGTAGATTTAGTTTTAGTGTAGCTTTATTTTGTTAGTTTTCCGTTAATTTTCTGGATTTGGGTATTGTACTGAAGTACAACTTCGAGCTGGTATTTCTTAATAAAATCATCTTTTTTCATTGAGAATGGGTCATTGATGATGGTAATTTTTTTGCATAAGGTGGAAGAAAGCTTTAATTAGAATTCTTGAATTTATTTGATTGGTATTGTTTATAAATTTACTCGTTTCCGCACTAGTACTGTATCCAATGCAAAGTAATCGTATCTCGCTTCGATTTCTCAGAGGCCCTCGAGTGACACAAAGACGTGGAGAATCCCCGAGAGTGTAGAGCTCAGGGGTATGGTAGACTAATACTATGGAACTAATGAATTTTGAAGGATTACTTAGATAGATCACCAACTTATAATTCGGGAGGATGGTCAATGAAGTGACTGCTTAATCACTCGTAGATCACTCATCTTTCTCAATAATTGATTCGATCCCGTGTTAGGAAAGATCTAACTGGGCGAGATGGAAATTTTATCGTATATAGGATGAGGTGTCAATCAAATTGGAGAAGGCTTGCAATATCCTATCTATGGGGGCAAGAATTCTTTAGTCTTAAGATCTAAGTATGAAGTACTGAAAAAGAAAAATACTTAAATATTAGAAAGAGGGTTACATATTACAAGTAACTGATTAGAATCATGTCTCAGAAATGAATATGAACCTTTAACAAGTGAAAAGTATGGTTGAGGGAGAAATCCAAACTATACTACCTTGCATATTTGACAAACTCAGTTTTCCAATTTATGGTTGAGCTATGAATTGAAATGATGCAGAAATTGATTATTACTAATTGATCCATGTCCAGCTATTCACTCATGAATCCTCAACCCCAATTTTATTAAACTTACTTTGTATATTTAAGATTTCAACTAGAACTACATTTTTGGGCTCTCTTTATCATCATAATAGTGGAGTTCAAATAGTAATGATCTTGAGTAGTTGAGTAGTTAGTCTTTGATTTATCATTTTCTCGTGAATAATATCCTGACTTTAAATATCCACTTTATTACTTATACGAATTCACTCGCATAGCAGGATCAAGACCACACACACAAATTTTAAATGAATAATTTTTACATAAAAAAGAACAAATCCAATTTTTTATGTATATGAAAAATGCTTTGAACAAGATTTTGGCACCATTGCTTCTGGTGGATCGAAAAGTTCTCGAGTGGCAAGATCGGTTAGGCATACACCGATCACATCATACAGTTTGGATTCAGCAAGTTTTTGGTATCGTTGCCTTGGAATAGATAATAGTCCTTTGGTAATAGTGTCATAAATTTGTATATATCATTTGGTCTTAACAGCTATCCATGTCGGCCCAGAGCCCTCGACTGTAATTTGTTACTAGACTTCCCGACTCGCCTAAGACCGAGGTGAAAGGCGTGATCTTGGATAGAGGACCTTAGTATGAGACCTCGGACTCCCTTGACCTCTCGTTTGTTTTGAACCAATCAATATCATTCCTGTGTGTCTTGGTCAGGGGATCTATTCACTGCAGATTTTTACTGGCCTATCCTTTACGCTCTTTTATTATTATATATTTTTTTGTGAAGGGAAAATCCGGAGGGGTAAACTGGGTGGAGAAAGCTAGCTTTAAGAAAATTTAGAGGTTGCTAGAGATTTCTAAGCAGGAACGCATCATGAAATTCTCTTAACTGTGAAGAATCTGCATGAGTTGAGTCGCAGTCTTTCTCCCTACACCATTCTAGTTATTCCACGCCCTCTTCCCGAAGAAATAGTGGAGGGAGAGCATTACGTTATTGATGATCTCTTAAATTTAGCCTCTGTTTCATTCCGCCTAAGAATCCCGAGACCGGCGCGATCGGTCGAGAACTCGGTGATTAGTACCTAATCCGCAACCTTCAAAGGAGGATTCCTACTCGTCCCTGCCATTTAAGAAGGACGATAGGGGCAAAATTGCCCCAGCGCCTCCTCTCATAAATAAAGGTCTCCGTCTTACCCCCAAGCAAATTAAGAAAGGAAGGTGCCCGAATAGCCAAAACGCTTGAGAGAGGGATGAAGATTTTGTCCCTGGCTTCTATCTGTACCTCCCTACTAGTGGGAAGAGAAGAAAGAGGAGGAAGAGATGGCTGATCTCACTGACAACTTCTACAAGACTAAGCAAACCAGGTGCCGGGGCCTTTGCTGGCGACTGTGCTACTCCCGAGGTGGCCGGTGAGGTGAGTCAACAACCATCCCACGAGTTAGGATGTGCAGCAACAAATAAGCTTGATCCACTGAGATGGGATTTCATGGCCGCCTGGTCAAACGCCTATCTCGTGGATTTAAGAGAGGTCTCCCCAACTCATGTGGAGGTCCAAGAGGACATCCCTTCGAAGGCATTGGTCGCGCTAGGATAAGGCTAAATCTACTGGTCAAGGCAGTCTGCACCGCTACTCAAATGGGCCGTTGAATTTTATATTCCTCCATTAGGCGCCCTCGGAGGAAGTTTCACTCCCGGACCAAAGGCCCAGAGATTATCAATCGTTGGAGGTCGTTTAATGAGGGCGAATCCCCTGCTGCTCATATGCACCAACTGTATCCTACACTACTTCGGATGCCTGTAGCTATGCGAGTCGAGGGGAGGGGCAAAGAATATGTTGTCTCAGTCCCTGCCTAAGCTTATAAGGATGAACTCAAGCAGGTGGTTGAAGACGAAATGCTAATACGTAGTCAGATCTCATCTGGGGCCAAGAAAGTCGGTATATTTACAACTCATGGTGCACTCGTTTCATTACTATTTTCGAAGTTATCGCTTTATTCTAATGCGTTATTTACAGCCATTACGCTTATCCTAATATGATTACCAACATCGAGAATTCCAGCCCCTACCGAGTGGATACGGAGTTGCTCAGACTCTACACTCAATCGGCCGTTTACCATTGTGGCGCTTAAGTGCTTCTTTTAGCCGGGCTGCATCCGCCAAGATCCCGACACGGGAGTAAGGGAAGCGCGGAGAAGGTGGCCTTCAAGCAGATGTAGAGAGAGATGTCAAGCCACCATGAAGCCTTTATGGCCCGTACTGATGCGACGCTATGGAGTGCCGTGGCAATAAAGGGAGCTCAGCCGCAGAATCCAAAATGCCTCGCGGCGAGAGGAGGCTAGGCTGGCTACGTAAGACGAGGCTAGTCATTCCCGCCGCCGAGCGAAGTCTCTACTTGAGCCCAGGATTAGTAAAGATGAAGTGTCTCGCTTTCAGTATAAGCTCTTAAAAGAAAAGGCACCTATGAGGCTCATAAGGATGGTTTTGTCAGATTTTCTAAACTATGGTTATGGGTCATCAGGCTTTCGCACATAATATTTGTAGAAGTCAACCCGTGGTTCCGTGACGATGCCGTGACACGTCTAAGCCAAGTATCTCTAGAGTTCTTTATCAACCCTCGATGCCCCCCGGGTGTTGTCCCTGCCGAAGCCGCAACCATTGATGTTAGCTCGGGTGAAGCGATGATTGCGTCAGAGAGGGAGGTTCCCGCTGTAGTCCTTAAGGCGAATATTAGCGAGGTGGGCGAGCATCTCTCTGCCGTTGAGGTTGGGATGGGTAATGAGCCTGATTCTTCCTCTGCAGTAACCGTGAGAGTGATAACTGGCTGTCCTCTACCGGAGCCGTGGGCCATTTTCCATCGCCAGCCGGTGCCTCGCCCTCCACCCATGTTTCAGATCCCTGGCTTTTGGTTATTTTGTAACCAAGCTCCATAATAAAGCGCGGAGTTGTTTGGCGGCAAGGATGTTATTACTTTGTCGAATCATGTAATTCATTCATTTAGGTCTGCAGGCAAAGACGACTCCTGAGTAGGACATAGATCAGGTTTGAATGAACACTCCGGTAGACAAGGTTCATTTACCCCCCTTCTAGTGCCTCCTTACCCGGTCTTTGCAATGAATCAGCTGGGCATCAACCATACTAGGCCGATAGGATATCAACCTAACCTGGGCTTTGTAATGACCCAACTAGGCATCAACCATACTGGACCAATAGGACCTTAATCGTACCCGGGCTTTGTAATGAACCAACTAGGCTGGTAGGACATCAACCTTACCCGGGCTTTGCAATGAACCAGCTAGGCATCAACCATACTGGGCTGGTAGGACATTAACCTTACCTAGGCTTTGTAATGAACCAGTTGGGCATCAACCATACTGGGCCTGTAGGACATCAACCTTACTCGAGCTTTGTAATGAAAAATTGAGACGGGAACATGGTTAGAGATTGAATCATTCTTTATTGATATTACCTAACAAGGTGTATAACATTCCATATTCTAGGTACAGGTGTCCCGTCCAGTTTATCTAATGCGTACGATCCGAATTCCTAGCCATGCAGCAATACAAAGTCCCTCCCACTCCGTCGAATCCTCCGACCGACCGACTACCGTGGTTCTCAAAATTTCTCAGGACCAAGTCCCCTAGGTGGAACATTCGTGGTTTCATGCGTCTGTTGTATAGGTTTTCTAGCCCCGCGGCAGTAATGATGCTATTCGCATAGCCACGCTTCGCATACCATCCGCCATGTCTAGTCTTTAATCATGATTCAAAGATTCAACCTAAGCCAGTATATTAGTTCGTAGGCATACCGATTTCTGTTGGGACTATAGCTTCCATCCCATAAGTGAGCGATAGATATACCTACAGGCGCGGGCCGTCGCTCTATGTTTCAAAAGTACCCCGGGAAGTTCATCTACCCACTTGCCTTTAGCTGAGTCTAATCGCTTTAAGGCTGGGCCATTGTGGTTTTACTGAAGCTTTGCTGTCAGCCGCTTCACGAATATCGTGGGGTGGAGTATAGATTATTTTTTTTCAACTCTTGGCAGAAGTTCTTGTATGCCCGACTATTAAATTGAGGTTTGTTGTGAAAGTATACTGAACCGACAAACAATATTCTTCCAGATGAACAAAGTGACATCCTTATCTTTAATTGATGTGAAAGCCTCGTTTCATCCACTTGCTGAAATAATCAAGTGGCCACAAAGAATAATTTTTTCCAGCCAGTGGCGATAGGAGCACTCGACTATGTCACCCTCCATTGAGCGAAGGGCCAAGGGCTTGTCATGGAAATCAAGTTCTGAGATGGTGATCTCAAGACGTGAGGTCATAGCTGGCAACAGCTACACTTTATACGTAATCGACACCACGTATCTCATGGCCTACCAATAATACCCTGAGTGGGCCTGTGGTGCTAGTGTTCCGTCGCTTGATGATTAACACATATCCCTCTCATGTAATTCAATCACTACATATTGTCCCCCTCGTTTCTAAGAGTTAAGACTTTAGGTACGAATCTGCCTAGGATCGTTTTAAATAAATTTACCCATTAACCAAAGAGAATCTGGCCGACTGGATTTGGATCTTGTGAACTTTGTCCCTTTTGTTTAGAAGTTTTCCCGTGTTGATATATTATACTATGGGGTCCATCTAAGAAGGACTCCTGGCCCACCCGACTTACCCTGCAGTGATAATCAAGAATCTGGTCGATAATAGATGGCAGGAACACCATTCTCTCGCTTCATCGAGTTGAAGCTACTTATATTGGCTACGCCCTGGCTCTCATCGCAAATTCCTGGATGTGTTCGAGCCTCCAAGTTGAAAAGCCGCCTGCCGCTTGCTTAACCGTGGATACATACTTAAGCACCCGAGGGTCTCGCGACTCATATTCACAAGATCATTCTATCACCACCGAGAATCACTGAATCGGCTTATCTACACCGTAGTCACGACCGGCCAGGATGGTCTCCACTTTGATTCGCAAGGAGGCAATCAAGCCCAAAAAGATTTCACTCAACATTTTCCCCAAATGGAGATTTAAGTTGTAAAACCGATGCCACTCTCTCGGCTTACGAGATGCCCTCGGGTCTTACATTAAGGGTCCACTAGTTTAAGTCAGTCTGTGCTCATTTCTATTAGGATCTCGCTAGAAAATCTACTGTAACATGTTATTTTTTTTAGCTAATCTTAGCTTATATCAATAATCAAGTCGCCAATTCAATTGCCTAATGGGTTATCATTTAGGACAAGTCGCCTTCAGGAATGGTGTTCAAGAGGGAGGTCGCTTAGCACAACAAATGAGGTGTGCTTAGAAGTAATGGGCGAGCTTCTGGAAGGTCAAGCATCTTATGGCTAATGTCGCATGCCTCGAGGTGGTCAGATTCGGTTTCATGGTTTCCGGGCCATGACTTGCTAATGAAAAATACCGGCCTCTACTTTCTATTCTCATCTTCCTTGAATAGGGTAGCACTCACTGAGACATCTGAAACTGCCAAGTATATGAAGAGTGTTTCGTCGGCTTCAGAGCTAGTAAGGACTGGAGGTTCTGCAAGATACTGTTTGATCGCTGTGAGGGCTTTATCACATTCCTCATTCCATCCGGCCTGGTTGGCCTCCTTGAGGGTGACAAAGAACGGCTTACATCAGAATCGAGAGATGAGCCAAATTCTAGGGCGCTGCCCACCGTTATACCCCCTTTTTAAGTGGAGCCGGACTCCAAAATAGCTTTAAGTTGAGCTAGGGTTGGCTTCTATCCTCCGAGACACCATGAAACCTAAGAATCAGGCCCGCACCGACTCAAGGTGCACTTTAAGGATCAGCTATGCCGTGACGCCTTAGACTTTAAAAAGCCTCTTACAAGTGTTCAGCATGGTCCGGGCGTTCTTTGGACTTTACCAACATATCATCAATGTAAACCTCTATGGTTTTTCCTAGTAGCGGCTTGAACATCTTGGTCACTAACCTCTAATCGTTGCCTCGACATTCTTTAAGCCAAACGACATCACATTGTAGCTGAATAGCCCATGCGAGGTGATGAATGCCGCTTTCGTGGTCCGCTTAATGCATGGTATTCATGATATCTTTAAGGCATCTAGAACGATAATATCCTACGCCCGATGGACGTTGACAATCCGCCCATCCAAGGTAGAGGGAAGTTGCCTTTCAGCATGCCTCACGAGACCGTACCCACGCACACTCTCCATTTATCGCTTTTTTTTGGGACTACCACCACATTGGCTAGCCACTCCGGGTACTTTATCTCCCTGATGAATCCTACTTTTAAAAGATTATCCACTTATGCCTGAATAACCTGATGACGGTCCGGGTGGAAACGCCTCACTTTTTGTCTAACCGACATGGCCGAAGGGATGACATTCAGTTTGTAAGAGGCATGTACGGGGTTAATGCCAGCCATGTCTGAGTGAGTCCAGGCAAATTCATCCATATTACGGAAGAGAACCTACTTTATTTGTTCCTTCTCCCCACTGGATAGGAGGGAGCTAACATATGTGGTTTTATCTGGTCTGTCTAGGAATATTGATTTCAGGGGGTCTACGACTAATCGTTTCATTCGCCTCTCGCAGCATGAAATAATTGCTATTTCGAGGTTCAGCCCGAGGGCCTGATTATAGAAGCTTTGTTTTTCTATGCTTCAGATCGAGCAGCTTGGTATCACTACCGAGCCGCTAGTCAGCCGCTGCAAGAGGTCAATTTTCCTGACGTCGTAACTGATCATTTGATGGTAGGTCGAGGGCACGACTTTCATCACATGCAGCCAGGCTCTGCCAACAATGGCATTGTAAGGGCCCATGTCCTCGACAACCGAAAATAAGACCTGCTGAACTATCGACCCTGCCTTGATGGGGAGAGCAATGTTGCCCATCGTTACTATGGTTGCCTCGTTAAACCCGAATAGATTCTCGCGTACCCAAACTCAACTCAAGCCAAAAGAGATGTTCATCCGCCTCGAAGGTGGGCGCCAGAATAGTCGGGCCGCACTACTGTGGTCAACCAAGACTATGTGCATTGAAATCAAGTAATACATGCAGGCACGAAAGGCATCGTGGTGCAGATTAATGACCCTGGACGGGTTAACAATGGGAAAGGATAAAGGGCCCTTAATTGGCTGGATTGCTCTGATGCTATCTAGGATGTAGATGACACCTGTGCCGGCTATGGCCGCCGCAACCTCTCGCACTTAGACCGAACTGCCGCCAACCGGGCCGCCCAAGATGTAATTTATGGTGGCCACGAGGTTCAGTGAGAGAGCCCACGCAACTATTCTTTAACTCGGCGGGCAGCCTCACTCGCGACCGTCTCCCGAGACATCTCCCGAGGCCAAATTTGATTAACCTTTCCACTCAAAAATTTTAGGCTCGACATCTATGGTCCTACGCCCCATGGTCCCTATGGTAATCACATCTCAAAGACTGGTTGCTCTATGCGAGATTTGACTGAATTGGTGTGGGCCATTTGAAGTCGGGGTAATCCTGGATGAGTGAAAGGAGTATGTCGTAAGAGATGTTCAGAGAAAGGACTAGTCCTGGGAGCGTCGGTTCTTACTCACCCTTTGTTTAGACTTGCCCCTTAGTGGCCGGGGCCCATCGCTTTGAGCCGTGGATCACTTCGCTTGAGAGGCTGCCCGAATATTGTCCTCCAAAGACAACATTTATCCGCCCCGTCTGCATAATTCCTCCATTGTCGCAGGGATCCGCAGATACGAGTGGAAGAATGGGGTGGTCGCTCTGAAGCTCTTCGAAATTCTCGAAGACCGTGATCCATACTGCATAAATCAATACGCTGATGGCCCGTCCAAATCTTCTAAAGGAAAACGACGGATTCGTCCTCCCACTTGAAAATGGTTTGCAGAGAATTGATATTTTCCTTCTATCGAATCGGTTAGTGCATCGGGAAACAATGGCAGCCCACAACTCACCGAACGAGCCGATAGATCTAGTAGGAGCTCAGGAACTGCCGTGGCGAGCCCTTTCGTCGGGCCGAACACTTTCGTATAGCTGTTGAATACACAAAAGAGCAACAATTATATCTGACCAAGACTTTAGGTCATACTTTGCTCACATTTTGTATTTTTATAAGAATAGGTACTTTTGATTATTTTCGTGTTTCGACTCGTGATGTGCTCTTCGGGTTTCGCCTATAATTGTTAGCAAAGGTTCGTGACCATAAAGCTTAATATGGACTATCGAGGATGATAGAAACCTCGCCGTGGGTGAAGCTTGGAGTTGCAAAGGATCAGAACAGTGTAGAGTGCAGCTGCACGGCATTAATTTAACTCTGCATCGGACTTCAGAGCGTGAAATCATCATAGCTGCCGGTACCGTACCGTACCCCCATACGTAAAAGCACCAAAGATAAATCGATACCGGTACCACACTAACCGGTATTGATACCAACATGTAATATTTGCGGGAATTGAGTAGGATTACGATTCTAATGCAAGGGTGTGTTTGTCCTTCGACCATTAACTCGAGATCACAATGGAAAAGGGTATAAAAGCCAAAGGAAAGGTGGAGAAGGTAGCTTTTGATTTCTAGGGTTTTGATTTTCATAAAGAGTGTTATTTTTCATAGTTTTTGCTAGGGTTTATAGAGTAGAATAGGAGACTTCACTTTTCTGCAGATTTTGGATTTCAAGTTCATGTAACCTTTCAGTTAGATCACACAACTCGTTTCCTCTCTCAGTATTTTGTATTTTTGATTCTTTGGTTTTGCAATTGAAGTTTGATTTTCTCAAGTTCCTTTTATTAATAGTTTCTCATCAACTATGAGTCGCTTTATAATTTCAATGAAGTTCTAAACTCTTATGCTGGGGTTCTAATGGTGGAAACTCACCCTGATCAAGGTAATAACCCTCAATTCCTCGTCTATACTTCAATGAGATTAGTATGGGATGTTACACTTGTGAGAAAACTTATAAACCCTTAGTTGGGTATCTTCGACAACGCAGGAACGTGAGATCCTCGCACACGTTTGTGCTTGGATTACAAATGCAAACTAAGAGTCCGAAAGTAATTGTCGAACAAGTGTTTAACATCCCTTGATCATTTTTCATTCTAAAAGAGCGATTAAAGCAAAATCTTCCGTCGAAGACCATTCATCAATGGCACTTAGATGAGATTGTGAACCAAGAGGTGGGAATTACCTGATCAATAGTGAGTGGAAACCTAAGAACCCCATCAATCATTTTCTTATTTAAAGTAGTCAATTTAATCAATTACTCAACCAACCAACCACAACCCCATAATTTACTTTTAAATATACATATTTTGGAGAATAGCTCTTAAGGATCACCTAAAAGACCACTCCCTGTGGAGATGACCTATGGATTCCCACAGTATTACAATGCTAGACGACCTTAATTCCTACGCTTGGGAATAAATCAAAGATACGACAAGACTAAGAGTCAGTGTTTCCACATTTCCCGCATTAAGTATCATTGCCTGATTGAAATGTAGCATGTGATCATATGGATTGGAGGAGCCATCATACATGGCAAAAGACGGTATGACAAAGCCACGGGGTGGTTCGTAGCTTAAGATGTGTTGGCCCAACTGGGAGGATAGCATGTTTAGCCCCTGGACAAAGGGTAGATGGGGCATGCGGGGCTGTGCACCAAGGCAGGATACATGAATGGAAGTGGTGGTGCTACGCCCCTGTGCCACGTGGGCACATTTTCTTGGGCCTACTCCGATTTTCGTCGCTCTCTACTGATTTCTCTTCATACTTGGTGATGCATGCCACTGACGGAACGGTTGGAATGGCGTGGGGGCCACTTTCTTGATTCAGCCTCCACGTTGTTATTTGGGGGTGAAAGATCAAGTAGCGGAGAGCTACCAGAGGATAACTCATCGCCCATTGTAGTAATTACCATCGTCAAGTGTGACGGGCTCGCCTCTATTCCCCGTTTGACCGGAGATGTAGGATGGCTGCTCCCTCATGCATTTTCACCCCGATCCTTTTCCAAACAAGCCTCGCAGCGACGTTTCTGTCAGACGGCCAACACAGCTTCGTAATTTAACCATATGTCCCCGCCCGCTTGGGTTCATTTCCATATCTTGACGCCTGAAGAAACCGGTCTTCAAGGGACCGACGGTCGGGTCACACATAGCTGATAGGATCCGGCTAAACCGATGAGTGAGCTGAGAATCCATCGGCTTCGAGGTGTGGGGATCGCTTGATAGCCGACGAGCTGCCTCGCGACGTCGCCGATAAGATTTTTTTCTTGGTCGTTCCCACAGACGGTGCCAATTGTTGTCTCTTGGATTCTCAGATTCACCGGATCGTCGGGGCATTAACCTAGCGGTAAGGACCTACAAAACAAGACAAGGCACCGGCGGTGGTGTGTCGGTCGCCTCTCTGATGCTTAAGTCAGACAAAGCTGTAGAGAAAGTAAATACCTCATTTTTTTCTCGTAAGGTATCCCCACCCCTTCCTTATTTATGAAAGAGGAGGGTGGTACACTTTTTATGGAAAGTGGGTTATTGGTTTGCGAAATGGGAAGGGGGGCGCTTCATTTGCGCGTCAAGGCCCTTTCTTCCTTTTGGATAGCCAAGTTATCCAAATCTTCCACCTCAAGAATCGTTTGATCATCCTAAGGGCGAAAGCACAAGACAAGTGATTCATGGAGTGATGTGTTTTCGAAGTCGCGAGGATTAGCCTGGAAATTATTGGCTGGCCATCTTCTTAGAGACTGCAGCCAACGAGGAGAGGATGTGTCCAAGTACAAACTCGCAGTTCAAGCAGATCTGATAGTCCACGAGCCGGGATTTGGGCCGTGGTTTGGATCCGTGTTAGTGTGAGGATACTTGGGCCTGACCTATGGGCTTTGATCTGTCTTGACCTTTTGAATAGGGGTGCTGGGCCAAAGGCCATGGTACCCACAAGTGTAATCAATGCCTTTGATTTGGTGATACCCTTTGGTCACCAAACGGGCCTTAAACTTGTCCACAGTGCCATTTGGATAAAACTTAGTCTTATAGACCCATTTAGATCCGATGGGTGTCTTCCCGAAAGGCAAGGAAGTGAGTTCCTAAGTCTGATTTGTTTCTAAGGCTAGAATTTCAAAATCCATAGCTTTCACCACCGAGCGTCATGATAAGTGTGTTTGTAGGATGTAGGTTTAAATAAAGAAAATATGTTGGCTGAAAAAGCAACAAAAGAGGGTAAAACACGGCAGGAGGGATAGAAGCAGTACATGCAAACTGTGTTGGAGTGCAGCAGGGAAGGGAACAATGAGGTCAGAGAGCTAGGCGAGAGAAGCTTGAGGGCGAGTGCTGCGCCTGGGTAATATGGGAGAAGGAAGAGAAGGGGCAGAAATGAAGAGAGAGGGTGAAGAAATAAGGAAAGATGAGGAAACATGGGAAGAGGAGGGCACGAGACGGGGAATGGAGGAAGAAGGCGGAAGTGAGGGGAAGGAAATGGAGGGATCATCTAAGGGAATGGCTGGTAAGGGAAACGAGTCCGAAGAGGGAAGGAGATGGCGAAAGGGAAAAGCCTGTTCATAAAAAACGATGTCCATAATCTAAGATTCTGAAGTGGTGCAGTGTTTGATCACTAAGTTTAAACTTTTTAAATTCTAAAACTTGAATTTCAAAACAGTAATGATTCATAATCGATATGATTATTGATAGGAGAATCTATAAATACATCTAGGGTGCTCTCTTGTTGCTTCACTTAAAATAGTTCATTTTTAAGAATACCATCTTATAGTAAGAGCAAAGTAAGGGAAATGTCAAAAAGTTATTTGGAGGTTCAAAATTTTAGAGTTTCAGGAATTTCAATGGCTGGAGGTATGTAAAATCTTATTTTGTTTCATGTTTCCATATTAGAAACATGTTTAGGATGATGTATTTGTATTACATTTGGTATCAGAGTATCGGTTGCACCTTTGCCTTGATTTTTGCAAGTTTTTATGTTCATAAAAATTTGTAGTACATGATCTCATTTTTTCAGAATTTTAGATCTCTTGGTTTTGGCTTTTTCATTGTTTTAGAAGCAATAAATCACATTTATATTTGATTTAATGTGTTTTTATGATTTTATAATAGCTAATTGCATTAAAATATTCATGCTTCTGTTTCGGATGAAAGTCCTCCAATGGATGAAGCAAATGATACGGTTAAGATGACTTTGAAAAAGAAAAGAAAGAAAACTAGTTATATATATTTCATACTTAGTTCTTGAGCTCTTATTCTTAAGGCTTTAAGTTTTGAAGCATGGGCTTATTCTTTAAGGCTTTGGATTTGAAGCCTTGGGCCTAGTTTTGGATTAGGTCACTTTAAGAAGCTGAGTTTATTTGGACAAAGCCCTATGGGCTTCTTGAGTTATGGGCAAAGAAATTTTTTAAAATATAACACTTTTAGGATTTAAACCTATGACCAAGGATTCAATAGTTATAAACCCCCAAATTTCAATTTCACAATTCAATCGCTGGTGCATTGATGTGCTTGCATATTTGACCAGATACGCCGTATTTGAGCATTACAATAAATAACAAATAATATTTATTTATGCTTGACTATTTTATGTATAAAATCATTTTGTGCATAATAATTGTAATTGATTATGCAAATTTCATTTTGGAGCATAATATTATGATCCAATTATGTTTTCTCATTATTATGTTATTTGGTTTATAGAATTTTATTTTCACAAATTATATTATATCATTCTATTTAGATATTTAGAAATTGTGAAAAACTTAGGTTTTCTCATAAAATTTAATTTTATACATAAAACTTAAGTTTGGTGCCTAAGTTACAAATCACAACTAAAACTTATAAAAATGTCCAAGTGATCAATATAATTTTGATTAATTAAAGCATAGCCACAACATTTTTAATTAATTAAGATTATATATTAAGTTAAAATCACATAAAGAGTGCGACATAAACTTGTAATTAATTATACTTAATATAATAAAATTTATCCCATGGGAAATTTTGTTATATTTATATAATTAATTAGGATGAAATGCTAGATTATTTTCATAATCTACCCAAAGGAATTATGAATTGTTACATAATGTGGTAGTTTCATTCTTTAAGGATAGAAATACAAATTATACAAAGTAGTCTCGAAACCTTGGAACATTAAGTGGTACTTGTGTGAACTATACATGTCTAGGAAAGTCTTGTCAAAAGGGCGATAAGAGCTTTAAGACTAGTGGTTATTAAGAGGGACTGTTGTGACTTCTCCACTTACATGGGGACTTTCCTGGGTTATTGTTATCCCATTAAGGGTAAATAATTTGGAATTTCTATCATAAAGTTAAAGTGTATTTAATTAAATAAAGATTTAGCCCACAGGTAATCTTTATTAAATTAGATATAGTTTAGTGTGTGTTTTACATTGGTAACATATGCAATTAGTGATATAAGCCTCACATCTAACATAAGCTTTTGGACTTGTTACAGTATCTCAACTTGCTAGTTACACTGATATGCACCTAAACATTCCAGAACTCAGGGGTGACAACTACAAAATATGGAAAGAAAGGATTCTCCTTTAGGGTATATGGACATCGTTTATGCCATAAGGAAATCATAACCAGCAGAAGTGACAGAAGTAATGAGTCTAAAACTCATATATTTTTAAGCCCATTTTTCAAGAATATTTTAGGCTTAAAAGTCCAATTTAATCCAAGATTAAAGAATTTTTACCCAGATTTATGTTTTGCAAAAATTTGAAGAAAAGAAGGCAAAAGAAAGAGCAAAAGTAAGCAAGAATGTCGCGACACCCGTATGAGCAATGTCGCACATCAAGTATGGCATAGGTGGAAATAGATAGATCACAACTCTTCAATGTCGCGACATTGCCTCAACATTGGTTGAAATAGGTGGAGCAGAAGAACAATGTCGCGACATTGTCACGACATAGGTTGTAACATCTCTCAAGACATCAAAACTTAATGTCGCGACACCAGAAGAGCAATGTCATGACATAAAAAATGGCTTAGACAAAGAAGAGCAGAAGAATGCAATGTTGCGACATCGCTGCGGCATTAGGATAAAGCCTCGATGTTGAAGACATCATGCGAAGAATGTTGCGACATCAATAAATGACTTACAAGCAATGTCGCGACATCAGGGGCAAGGTTGTGAGAGCCAAAACACCAGTTAGCAATGTTCGACATCAAAGCAGTGTAGCGACATCAGAACAGAGAATTATTGCAATGTTGCTATATCTACTCAATGTCGCAACATCAACTGAAGTGAGTAGAGCTGAAAAGTAGTGTTGCGACATCAGAAAGTAACCTTAACATTTAAGAGCAATGTTGCGACATCAACTCAGCGTTGAGACATCAACTTAGTGTCGAGACATCAACTCAATGTCGCAACACCAGAAAAGCAATGTCGCGACATCATAGTTGATCTACAATACTGCATTTCAAAGGTCGCGACATCAATGATATTGACTGACCGTTTGTGCCCTGAATTGCCCAACATACTTGAATGTCGGCATTAGATTCGGGATCTACTATTACTGACAACTGATAAAGCTAAAACATCATCACGACACGCAGAGCTACAAGTGCACTTTGGGCTTTTTGAAGTGCGTGATTTTCATATTGTTTTTAGGGCCCAAGACCTGAGCCTATAAATAGAAACTCATGGGGAGTAGTGCACAGCTTCCAACCGCTTTTCATCAAGTTTTAGAGCTTTTTGGAAGAGTTGAAGTCTCATTGTATATATTTTTCTTTTTAATTTTTTAATTTTATTTTTAGTTTGTTTCTGGATTTAGTTTCTTATTAGAGTAGTGATCTGAACTGGGATTCCGAGCTGGATGAATGTAATATAAGCTTCAATTTATGTCTGAACTTTAATGAAATCTGAGAATTTTTCTGGAATTCATTTTTCTTCAGTTTTGATTACAATCTCAATGAATTTGTTTGATCAACTAGTCATTATCATTCGTAATCCAGATTTGAAAGGCTAAGCTCCATTTGGGAAAAATATGTTGTTGGGATTATTGTTTGTAATATTTTAATGTTGTTTCAGGTATGAAAATTAGAGTGATTTAACTGGTATTACTCCTACATTGAGCTGTTTTGAATATCAGTGTTTGGTACCCAGAAAGAACTGTATCATTGCTTTGATTTCCAGGAATCCCTCCGAGTGACATAGAGATGGACTACTTGAGAGCAAAGAGCAGTCACTTGGGGGTAAAATACACTGATATTATTTGAACTAATGCACTCTTTGGATCACTCTGGTACATCACCGGTGATGATCTAACGTCTGACTTCAAGGTTCCCTCCTAGGTGACAGCAGGAGTGTGTTCTCGAGGAATAAGATACACCTACTGATGTAGTAGTTTAATTCTGAGAGGTTTCACCTCAATTGAGAGGAATAATCTCAACCCTGTGTTAGTTAAGATTTTAATCAAGGGGAGAGAGAATTCTTGTCTAATTGATAGCAGAGGTACTAATTATTTTAGAGAGGGCTTGCATTATCCTGTCTATAGGGGCAAGCAATTTCCAGTCCTAAGAGATGGATGTGAAGTATTGAGAAGGAAAAATAGTCAAATCTTAAAGAGAATCAATTCCTACAAGTAGCTCTTCAGATCCATTGTCTAGAGATAGAAGTGTAGTAAGTTGGAGAGTGAAATGTGTGGTGTTAGGAGAAATCCATCGCTACACTAAATCTCGTTTCGGACACCTAATGTTCATGTCCCATACTTTATATTTTATTTGGAAACTTGCAAAGTGATGTTCACAACACTGTTTTCTTTCCCAGTGTTATTTCAGTCCAATGAACTCTCTGATCATGTATTTTAGAATTTTTTATTCCTTTGATTCATTTTACCTTAGAAAGTTAATTCTATCCTGGAACAAGGAGGTTCAAATAGTGATTATCTTGAGTAGTGAGGGTAGTTAATCTTTAAATTTTCTAATCAATCCTTGTGGGAATGATATTTGGACTTAAAAATCTACTTTATTACTTGTATGACCTGTGCACTTGCAATGATATAGACCAAAACTAATTTTAATTGAAAATTGTTACTTACACACCAGAGAAAAGATTATATATATTGAGTTCAAATCAAGTTTTGGGCATAACTGATGGGGATTGAATAATCTCTGGTGGAAGTGTTAAGAATCCATCATTTTTGGTCTATGTTAAAAATTAGTCAAACAAGAAGAAAACACACTTACTAAAGTTGCGCTATATGAGCAATGGGAGAGATCCAATCGACACAACGTAATGTTCATAAAGACAAAAATCATTGCTAGTATTAGGGGTTCTGTTGAGCAATATGATAAGGTCTAAGATTTGCTAAAATCCATTGGCGAACAGTTCGTCACTTCAGACAAAGCTTTGGCTAGTACCCTAATATTGAAGTTCTCTTCCATTCGTATCATAAGCATTAGGGGTGTGCGTGAGCACATCATGCAAATGAGGGACATCGCGACTCAACTTAAGAAACTCGGGATAGATATGTTGGAGTCCTTCCTAGTGCACTTTATTCTGAACGCTCTTCCTCATCAATACAGATCTTTAAGATCTCTTATAATACAATATAAGGACAAATGTGGCTCAACTCCAATGGATTAATGACTATGTGTGTTCAAGAAGAAGCAGGTGAGCCCGTGATGGAATTGGGTGAAAAGGATGTCAAGCAACTCATAGGAAGAACAAAATGAATGACACATCTCATACTTACACTTCTAAATCATATAAGAAGGGGAAAGGTAGAATACCACTTCAAGTTGATATCAAGAAGGAAAATAAGTGTTTCTTTTGTAAAAAGAAGGGACATGTGAAGAAAGATTGTCCTAAATTCAAGAAGTGGTTTGAGAAGAAAGGTAATCTATCATCCTGAGTTCTGTTAATCACAGATTACACGTTGATATTAACACCCGGTGGATTGATTTTGGTTTTACAATCCATATTGTAAACTCTTTGCAAGGTATGCAAAAACTTGATTGACTGATTTTTACATAGACCAAAACTAACTGGTCTGACAACCACTAGAGATTATTCACTTCAGCTATGCCAAAAACTTGATTGACTAAAATATATAAATATGTTTTACTGTGGTAAGTAATACTTGTACTAAAATGCACTTTGTCCAAATCATTGCAAGTGCACAGTCATACAAGTACAAAGTGATAATAATAAGTCCTGATATCATCTCTTTATACTGGATTTGATAATATAAAGATTGAACACCTTGTCACTCATAATATAATCTGATTTAAACTTCAATTTCTAGAATATGCTAATTCCTTTCTAAAAGAGAATTGAATGTAAGAGAAATAAATTCTAAAGGCATAGATTAGATAGTTACTGAACTGAAATAACACTGGGAATGAAATCAGTGTTATAACCATCAATTTCCATGTTTCCCAAGAAAATATAAAGTGTTGGATATGAACTTTGGAATTGTCCAAGAGCAAGTTAGTGAAGCTTTGGGGATTTCTCTCACACCACGTATTTCACTTCATCTATCACATTCTCTAAATTTTAACAAGGAACTAAAAGCTACTTGTAGGATTTGATCTCTTTTAAGATCTGACTATTTTTCCTTCTTAGTACTTCACAATCATCTCTTAGAACTGGAAATTGCTTTGTCTCCTTTTATAGGCAGGTGTTAATGCAAGCCCTTCCTAAAATAATTGGTACCTCAACCATCAATTAGATAAGAATTCCCTCACCCCTTGATTAGAAACTCAGCTAACGTAGGGTTGAGATTATTCCTCCCAATTGAGGTGAAACTTCTCAGAATTAAACTGGTAGATTAGTAGGTGGATAATATTCCTTGGGAACACACTCCTGCTGTCACCCAAGAGGGAACCTTGAAGTTAGAGGTTAGATCTTCACCAGTGATGTATCAAAGTAATCCTAAGGGTGGGTAGTTCAAATAATAACCGGTGTAATTTACCCCCTAAGTGTACGCTCTTTGCTCTCGGGTGGTCCATCTCTATGTCACTCGGAGGAGTTCACGGAAATCGAGAACTGTGTCTGACTCTTTGCATAGGTACAACAGCCGATATTCGAAACGATTCAATGTAGAAGTAATACCAGTTAAATCACTCCAGTTTTTGCACCCAAAACAACATTAAATACTGCAAACCATAATCCCAATGAAAGATTCTTCCTAGAGGGAGCTTAGCTTTCCATTACTATATTACAAATGACAAAGACTTGTTGATTAAACAAATTTATTGAAATTGTAATCAAAACTGAAAAAAATGAATTCCAAAAAAATTCTTAGATTTGATTGAAGTTAAGATAGAAATTGAAGCTTGATTTACATTCATTCCAGCTCGAAATCTCAGTTCAGATCACTACTCTAATCTAAAATAAAAAAAAAAGATAGAAAAGGAAATAAAATAAAAAATAAAAAGATAAAAAAATAAAGATAAATATATACAAAGGAGATTTTAGCTCATCCCAAAAGCGCAAAAACTTATAAGATCGGCCAAAAGTTGCGACTGGTTCTTAAGAGCTTCTATTTATAGGCTTTAGAAATTAGACCCTAAAAACGAGGCGAAAATCACGTTCTTCGAAAAGCCCAGAAATTTTGTACTAGATGCTGATGTCGTGATGATGTCATGACATTGAATTGATGTCGCGACATTGGATCTTTAGTGTTTCGACTTGGATGCTCGGATATGATGTCACGACATTGCAATAATTCTCTGTTTTGATGTTGCGACATTGCTGACTGATGTTTTTGCCCTTATGTTGCGACATTGCTTATTAGTCATTTGTTGATATTGCGACATTCTTTGCATGATGTTTTCAACGTTGAGGCTTTATCCTGATGTTGTGGAAATGTTGCGACATTGCAGTCTTCAGCTTTACTCACTTCAGTTGATGTCGCGATATTGAGTTGATGTCGCGACATTAAGTTGATGTTCTATGTTTTGATATCAATGTTGTGGCAATGTTGCGACATTGCAAGTTCTGATCTTCTTTGTCTAAGCCATTTTTGATGTCGTGACATTGCTCTTGTTATGTTGCGACATCGAATATTGATGTAATTTTGCTCTTGAAGCTATGTTCTGATGTTGCAACATTGAGTTCTGATGTCTTGCGAGATGTCACAACCTATGTCATTGGGATGTCATGACATTGAAGATTTATGCTCTACCCATTTCAATCGATGTTGTGGGATGTCGCGACATTAAAGTAACTGGTTTGAAACTCTCCACACGATGTCACGACATTGCTCTTCTGGTTTTGCGACATTGAGTTGATGTCGCGACATTCTTAAATAATCGTGACATGGCTCTCTTGTTGAACAATACTCCTTTTTACTACTTTTCCGCTAATTTTGGCTTCTTTTTCTTCAAATTTCTGCAAAACATAAATCTGGGTGATAAGACTCTTAAGCATGAAATATGCTTGAAAAATAAGCTTAAAAATGCTCTACCCATTTCAATCGATGTTGTGGGATGTCGCGACATTAAAGTAACTGGTTTGAAACTCTCCACACGATGTCACGACATTGCTCTTCTGGTTTTGCGACATTGAGTTGATGTCGCGACATTCTTAAGCCAATGTCGTGACATGGCTCTCTTGTTGAACAATACTCCTTTTTACTACTTTTCCGCTAATTTTGGCTTCTTTTTCTTCAAATTTCTGCAAAACATAAATCTGGGTGATAAGACTCTTAAGCATGAAATATGCTTGAAAAGTAAGCTTAAAAATAGATAAGTTTTAGACTCATCAATGAGCTAAGCATCTTATCAGGCAACAAGATGGGCTCACATGTGGAGGCTATCAGGACATGCACGTTAACACTAAGCAATGACTTTGTTTTAGTTTTAGATAGGACCTTTTATGTACTAAGTTTCTCACGAAACTTGATTTATGTTTCTAGACTTGTTCCATTAGGATTTTCTTTTACTTTTCAAGACAATGTATTTAACTTCTTTTATAAATCAGATCATATTGGAACATGTATTTTAGCAGATGGTCTATGTAGAATTTCTTTACAAAATGAAGCCACTAATAATTCTTTGCATGTTCATATTGCTACTAAGACGTGTAATATTAATGAGGATTCTTCTATGTTATGACATCAGAGATTAGGTCACATCTCCATAGATAGAATTAAGAGATAGTAAAAGATGGAGTACCTAGTATTTTAGATTATACTGATCTTGAGACTTGTGTGAGCTTTGCATTAAGGGAAAGGATATGAGCAAATTAAGAAGAATGCGTGGGAGTTCAAACATACTAGAAATCATACATCTTAGGCATATCTTTGTCCCGCAGGATTTTCCTGGTTAAAAATATTTCATCACTTTCATTGATGATTACTCATGATATATGTATGTGTACTTGCTTCATAACAAGTATGAAGCATTAGATGCCTTTGAAGTCTTTAAAGTTGAAGTTGAGAACCAATGAGGGAAGCAAATACAAATAGTGAGATCTGATAGAGGTGGTGAATACTATGGTAGGTACACTAAGAATGGATAAACACTTGGTCCTTTTGCAGAGTTTCTTCAAGAGCATGGGATAGTTGCCCAACACCCTATGCCTGGTTCTTCGGACCAAAATGGTGTAGCAGAAAGAAGAAATTGAACTTTAGTGGACGTGGTGTGCAGTATGCTTAGCAACTCCGATCTTCCTAAATTTTTGTGAGTTGACGCACTTAAGACGATAGTGTATATATTAAACCGTGTTCTAACTAAGACTGTCCTAAAGACACCTTTTGAACTATGGAAAGGTTGGAAACCGAGTTTACGACATATGCGCGTTTGGTGTTGTCCGTATGAGGTGAGAATGTATAATCCACATGAGAAGGAATTGGACCCAAGAACACTTAGTGGTTTCTTTATTTTCTACGCTAAAACGTCTAAGGGTTATAGATTTTACTGTCCATCTCATTCGACTAGGATTGTGGAATCAAGGAACTCCAAGTTTCTTGAAATTGACATGTTCAGTGGGAGGGATCGATTTAGGGATTTAATTTCTGTTCACGATCATATAGAAACTCAACCTTCCACGTCATATGATAGATTGGTTATAGTTCATAACACTCCTCAAGTTCTAATTAGTATTGAACAACCAATCATTGAAGTTCCACAAGTAGCTGAGAACCTTCCAAAGGATAAATAAGTTCAAGAATTACCTCATAATCTTGGACAAGCAGTTGAACCACGTGCTCCTCAAGCAAATGGTCCAACATTAAGACACCCACTCGTGAGTCAAGTCCGCGATTCCTAGTGATTGCGGCTAAGAAACCTGATATTGAGCCGAAATGATCTTGAAACCTTTTCACAAGCCATAAGTTGTGAGTCTGATTTGTGGTATAAGGCTATGAAGGATGAGTTTGATTCCATGAAGAGCAATGAAGTCTGGGACCTTGTAGAGTTACCTGAAGGGGCGAAGGCCATTGGTCGTAAATGGGTCTATAAGACCAAAAGGGACTCCTTAGGCAACATTGAAAGATATAAATCGAGACTTGTTGCTAAGGGATTCACTCAAAAAGAAGGAATCAATTACACATAGACCTTTCTTCTCAGATCCAAGAAAGATCTTCTTCAGATATTTTAGCATTAGCTGCACATTTAGGACCTTGAGTTGCAACAATGGATGTGAAAACGACATTTCTTGATGGTGATATAAAGAGAGGTATATGAAACAACTCGAAGGTTTCTTTAGGAAGGTGGCATTTGGCTTTCGAAATAAGAAACTATATTACTTGAAACAAGCCTCCCGTCAATGGTATTACAAATTCCATGGAGTAATTACTTTATTTGGTTTCGTTGAAAACCCAAGGATCAATGTATATACTTAGCCAATAGAGAACATGTTAAGGAAAAGAAAGTGGTCATTGAACATATTAGTACTGAGTTGATAATTGTCGATCCTTTGACTAAAGGTATGCCACCAATGAAATTCAAGGATCATGTAGACAAAATGAGGATTGTTTCCTCTTTGTAATTGTATATATACATTCACTTTATGAAATTATTAAACATTAAGTTATTTTCTCCTTTTCATGTGCACTTTAATTCATTGAGAAAATATATTTATTTGGACTTAGAATAATAAACATGTGGTTTATTCAAGAAGTTTTCTACTACATTAAGTACTTTGAGAAGCGAAATGCATCAGGATATAGTTTGATAATACTCATTATCGAGGACCTATATCTATGATTCATGTATTATATTTAAAGATTTTGATTAATCCTGCACAAAGTGAGAATGTAAGACTTCGGGCGGTGCAAACGTTTGATCATTGTTTAACTTTTGAAATTCTAAAACTTGAATTTCAAAGTGGTGATGATTCATAATCGACATGATTCTTGATGGGAGAATCTATAAATACATTTAGGGTCCTGTCTTGTTGCTTCACTTGAAATAATTCATTTTTAAGAATACCATCATATAGTGAGAGCAAAGCAAGGGAAAAGTCTAAAAGTTATTTGGAGGTTCAGAATTTCAGAGTTTCAGGAATTCAATGGCTATGGCTGGAGATATGTAAAATCCTATTTCGTTTTGTGTTTCCATATTAGAAACATGTTTAAGATGATGTATTTGTATTACACTTAGACCAAAAATTTAATGGGAAGAAAGATCATAAAGGCGATGAGTCGAATTAGGGAGAGCAAGGTTCAAAACCTCACTGAAGTTCTAAGATTTAATCGCCGAGTCAGATCCGTCCCGAAGGTGACCTCACCGAGTCCGAGATACCAAATAATGTATATATTTGGGTAAACTCCGCAAGAACTAACTAAAATCTGGCCAAACTCATTGCTTCGACAGATTCCAAGTCAATTTCTGGCCAACTCCGGTCTTTTCAAAGAGAGGGAAAAACCGATTCCTCATATTCTTAACTGCTTACCCAACATAACAAAATCAAATTTATTAAAAAATTTTCAAATAACTAAAATCAAACTTTTCTTAAAGATACTCTTCTAAAAGCACTAAAATAAAACTTTGGAACTTTTCAACCATCGAGGAGCTGGCCGAGGCATTTGGGGCAATCTTCGACCTGTTTGGGGACCATGAAATAGATGAGGTAGCTTTTGCAGCCGGCGACGACGAGGACCTAGTCTATCTCCCCCCCTCTGTAGTGGTGGTTAAACCACTATATGGTGCGCTGGTGAGTGGAAACGATCGGCGATCGCAGGGTCTAAGACGATGATCGTAGTTGTGGCATTACGAAGGCCTGTTAATAATGTATGATTAAAGGTTGGAAAGACGAAATGAAGGGGAAGGTGGAGACGGGGCGGGTGGAGAAGGAAAGATGGGGAATTTTGAGAAATTTTTTAACTTCCTACTAAATAAGGGAAAGTGGGTTACTTATTATTTTCTCAATTGAGGTTTTGTTGTTTAATTGTAATATTGATTTTTTTTTTGAAACAAATATCAATATTTTTATAATTCTGGATATGATACGATTAGTTTAGTTATAACATTTTCAATAACAAATTTTGGCGAAAATTATAATAATAAATTATTATTTAAATTAATTTAAAGATGAATTTGAAGATAAGGACTAAATTACTTTAAATATCTAACTTACTACAAACTATTATAATAATTATAATTATTTTTATATATTGCTTTTATTAAACCACTAAATATGTAGCTAAGATGGTCATTCTCCCAAATTTAACTCAGAGGTCCTAATTCAACCTCGAGAGCACAACCGCAGCATGTATCAGCTTTAGCCCTCGTGGTCCATCCCATCCACAGCTCCAATGGGAATTAGTTTGGGTGTGGTAAGACTTAAAGGTGTCTTTCGTGTGTGTAAGGACCCGTTCAAGTCACCTTATGACCTAACAAAAATAAAATTGCTTTTGTTAAATAAAATTAATTAAAAATTTTAAATAAATAATTACAATTAATTAAACTATTATTTTTATTTTTTATGTACTATTTAATTAATTTATAATACACGTATTTGTAACAAGTATATTATAATTTTGAAATTCTTTTAGTGAATGTTTTATAGTTATTTAAATAGTATTAAACATAAAATAATTTTTTATTTTATTAGTTTTAAGTCGATTACATATGCTCCTAAGGGTATATAATATTTTATATTGTAAAATATTGCGTTGCAAGAATATAATAGAGAGAATAGAGAGAGATTAAGAAGAGAAAGTAGATAAGCACCAAAGATGGTAGAGAAAGTCAGAGGAGAAATTTTATTTTCACTGTATATTTTCCTCTTTCATTCTCTTCTTCTGTATATTTTCATACACAATGATCAAAACTAAACACATTTATAAGAACACGAGGATGCACATATAATTAATGTCGATGTATTGAATATAGCCATTGAATAGGGGAGATGGGCATTCATCGTAGAATGTAGATTCTGAATGTCTTATAATAAGTACATTGAATATTCATTGATGTATATGGAGTTGGAATGTGCCATAATAGGTACATTGAATATTCATTGATGTATATAGGTTACGAATGTGCCATAATAGTTACATTGAATATAATGAATATTCATTCATGTATTTCATAACATTTTATAGTTTTTTAAACTCTCTATTTATTTTAATTTATGTATCGGCCTATATTAGAGGCTGATACAAAGTTAATCGTCTCAGAGACCCTCCCAGTCGATGTGTCACAGCGACTTTGAACCATGGGGAGGGCCGAAAAACACACATTGGAAGGCACGGGGCGGGTGTCTTTGAGGGGCGGTATTAGTGGCGAAGTAGGGCGACGAAAATCGGAGAGGCGTAATTTGGGTTTGTGATCGATGATTTCAAACGGGGTATGCGAGATAGAAGGAGAGGCGACGTGTGATAATGGAGGTAGCCATGGTATGGCTGTGATCCCGGGGGCGAGACGGCGTGGAGACATCGGGGCCGCAGAGACACGTCGGGGGTTGCGATGCTGCGCTCCACGACCTCTACGTTTTCTTCGGGGGTGTGGGGACGACCCTTGCGATGCGGGAATGCCATGGGATGTAGAAGGACCGAAGCCAGGGACTAGAAACTCCCGCCATTGTCACTCGAGTCTTACTTGAAACATTAAAGCGATTTGTAACAGATTTGAAATAACTCCCACTTGCCCATTGTCACTACGCATAGTCTTAACAGAAGCATTAAGCTGATTTGTAACCAATTTAAGAAAAACAGAGAATGTATGGAAAACCTCAGATTTATGTAGGATAAAAAAAGTCCAAGTTATGTGACTAAAATCATCAACGAAAGTGAAGAGAAAACGGGCCTCAATAAGGGATGGAACCTTGCAGGGCCGGCGATCCAGTGTAGGTTGAATAATTCCTTAAGTAGATTATTTTTAGTTGGGAAGGCGGCTAGACTACTTAGCAAAAAGGCATACAAGGTAGGTAGAAGAATCTAAAGGAGAAGTGTTACAGAGGTAAATGTTTGAAAAGTGCTTATGCTTAGGTGGCAGCCTCATACTGACACAGTTGGAAGTGGACCTTTCCTTTGTGTTTTGAGAGTACTAAAAGATGTATGGCCCAAACGCATGTCATGAATCATGAGGATCCAGGGAAGAAGGGGCAGAATGAGAATTACCAACAAAGTTGACCAAATGTGCACAATGAGCTGTATTAAGTATTAACAACATCTGAATTCATGGAGTCAGTAGGAGTTGTTGATTCCTAGTATCGAGGATATGAGCGCTCAGGAGTGGGATCAGGTTCGAAGAATTGGTAGCGAGTTAGCGTAGGTCGCGAGTACAAAATTCATTGTGCACGTGCGGGTGCAGCGTGGAGCGAAAATAGGGTCTACAATATGACCATGAGTTTAGTAATCACAATGCACGGAGGTTTTCTTAGAGTCGAGGATCTATTTCGGATCCCACAGCGAGTGATCTCACGGAGTTACGAAGGCTAGAAGAATCACGAGAACATTCCTTGAGTTACGAAGTCCTTAGAATCTACGTGAACTCGAGAGTAGACTATTAATCAACGATCGATTATGGCCTTTCCGCCCTCTACGTGATGTTGTGGCATGGAATCTGTAACGAAATTTGTATGATCGATAGAATTTGTGAAAAATCATGAACTTCACGTTGTTTCTCGATGTGGAGAACCATGGAATACTTTATTAATGAGAGGGAATTAGGGTCGAAACCATTAACACATTATGAACATGGTTGTATGTTTAAATTCAATGATACTGATTAAGTTTGTCGCTCGGGCATTAGGGCCGTGATATAAGCTTCAGGCGGGTCGAAGGTGGTGTCTTCAGTTTGCCTCAGATGCTTAAGTCGGCAAAGGATGAACTCAGGAAGAAAAGAGTACGATAGTTAGGGTTGCTACCTTTCGCTGTGGGAGCCTACGATTTATATTGAATTTATCATGATTTTGCAGAAAGATAATCTCGTGATTTTAGCGATAAAATCACTTATTCCTTATCAAAGACTAATTCTCCCTGATATTTTGGAAAGATAATCTCATGGTCTTGGTGATAAAGCGTCTCTTTCCTTATTAAAGATCAACTCTCCTTTATTAAGGATTAACTTTTTTTTGAGGTGTATCGGATTCGGATGCTGGGAGATTCGTAGATACAAATCCTATGCGTAATTTTCTCTTTAACATATTTATTTTTGCCTAACCACCAATATGCTATATGACGTTGCATTGGGGACTCGGGACCACGACGGGTTTTAAATTTATCTGAGTGCGGTCGGTTCTTTTGTGTGGTTTAAAATAATAAAGTGCCTCGGGCAGCATGTGGTGAAATTTAGAGCGGTGGGCCTCACGTGGGCGTTGGGCTTATTGATTAGGCTGGTTTTAGGCGAAGGCCCACGGTACTCCATGATGCCCTCGTTTTCTTCGGTAGAGGGTCAGCACTCTTCCTAGTTGAGGAAAACTACTATGTTTCGGGACCCTAAGTATGGAGAATTGTAGATTATTAATGTGCATATGTTCCAATGTGCCAATGACATGTGATGTCCCGATGTTGTATTTAACACGTCTTCTAAGGTTCCACCTCTATATATACGGGGTTGATTCTCCGAAGTTTATGAAGTTGCCAATGGATTCCTCTTATGTTACACAAAGCCTCTCTTCACTATTGTGATTTCTTCCCTCACCCACGTCCATAGGTTGATGAAGGTGGGGAGGTTATGGAGGAAGCTTTTTAAAGATCTCTGGTGATAAATCGTTCATAGATATTATGTGTTTGAAGATGATGTATGCACGTGTTGACCCGTGGTATCTGGGTAAGGATGCCTAACTATACTGACATCACTTTTCGGAATGCTTTCTTTGGAGCACTGCGCGAATCCGCTAAGGTCATTGACAAGGGCGATTATGAAAATGGCCTTAACTTTCGGGGTTCATGCTGAGCTAGGTGCCCCTCATCCGTGTTGGCTCGCATGGAGGTGCGGCCCGGTGAGTGTTGGGTGAGAGAAGGAGGCCCAGCTGACCCGAAGCATCTCTAGAGAGCCTTCAGGCAAAACATCTCTCGAGAGCCTTCATGCAAATCTTCTCTGGAGAGCCTTCAAGCAAAGCGTCTCTAGAGAGCCTTCAAGCAAAGCGTCTTTGGAGAGCCTTCAACCAAAACATCTATGGAGAGCCTTTAGGCAAAGCGTCTCTAGAAAGCCTTCTTTTTCTTCGACTTTTTACCTCTCCCTTTGTTTTGTTTTGTTTTTTTGGCAATTAGCTTGGTTCAGTTACTTAGACACCTTTATAATGAATCTATCTAGGTTCCTTGGATATGTGTGTTTTTGCTTTATGTAACTACTGGCGCAAATTGGCGTATTTTAATAAGATTTGCTTTTGACATACTTGTATGTTGAGTTTTGTATTTTTCGTTCTTTCTTCGTGCGCCAGCCAAGGGAGCTTTTGATCTAAAATTGGCTTATGAGAAGCCTCTATTGGCTTATGGGGATGGGTTTTAGTTTTTCCCGGCTGGGATTGCTCTCCCAGGCTCACACTTGTATTAATGCACCAGGCGTTTCAAGCTGAACCAGGGGCGATAACCCAACAGACCTGGCAGCATAGGGTTGAGGAGCTTTATAGTTGGTATTCCCAGTAGAGTGTTCCGTCGGTGAGCCCATTCGTTTTTTTTTGGTGCCTTAATAGATGAAATGCCTTTGCGAATACCAAGCGTAGGGGGAAAGGAGCACATCCGTGTGCAGCCTTCTTCGTGATTACGTTTAATGCGCATTCCGCTGTATACATATAGGGATAAGGGTGTAGGCGTTACTTTCTTTGTTCGTTAGAAACTTTTTGCCCAAGAATCCTTTGAGTGTTTGCTATCCTCCTGAAGATTTGAGTGAATGAGCCGCTGAAAACTTCGGACCACTTTCAATTTTCTGGTTGATTTTCTTTTTTGATTTCATTTGTAAGAGTTGCAGTTTTGAGACATACTTCACAGGTGCGTGACAATTTTCGGGGAAGCTTCGGTTTAGGGTGATATTGTACGCTTATCGTTTACCCAGAAGACATCCTTGAGTTGATCGATTCTTTATTTACTGTAGAATGATGTAAGAAGTCGAGAAACTGACCAGTCGGGTTGGGCATAGGAAAGGAGTACATGGGAATTAAGCTGCTACGACTGGCCTCATGTCAGCTCTATGTCCATGAAGGTACTGAGGTCCTTTTGTCGGGTTCTTGACGACACTAGTTTAGAATTTTGGGACAAGCCAACTCACTCTATTATAGGACAGGCGGATAGTGCCGTTTATTTCACTCGGGGAAGCGGTTCGCGCTGAACCGCTGTGTTGTTCTGATGAAACTGATTCTTGCGTCGCCCGACTACTCATGATTGTTCGTCGAATGTTTTTCGGATTTTTAGTGGGTTTAGTGTGTAACTTTCTCTACGAGTTGGATATTTATTTGGTAGAGATATGTTTAATCTACGTTGAAGTTGGTGGCTATTGTCGTATTAGCTATAGTCAGCGGCTACGGTCGTGTCGAACCCGACCACGGTCGTAGTCATGATGCGAGGCCTTGGAGCTTCTATGGGGCTTCCGTTTGATGTGAATCAATCTCTTACATTTCCAGGTTGGTTTGGGTTCGGTTGCAGTTCATGTCCTGCGAGATGACTCATGTTTTGACATTCATCACTTTCGATGCTATCAGAATTAGCGCGAGCGTGATCGATTAGATAGAAAAGGTTGGCTTGGAGAACATTAGGCGACTCTTGGAGATTACAGAGGTAGAGCGTAATCACGAACTTCTGTTAACGACGAAGAACTTACGAGAGTTGGTCTCTTGCACCTTTCCTTACATCATCCCCATCTTTCCCCGCTCGTTGTCCGCAGAGCTCATTGAGGGAGAGCACTTAGTTCTCGTCGACCTTTGCAAGTCTAGCTCGGGTAGCTCTTTTAAGGAGATTCTTTTGAAGAGGATCAACGAGGCTTACGAGAGGCCTTAGTAAGTGCAATCACGATCCATGACCCAGCCGATGGTAACGCCCCTGGCACGAAAAGAAGAGCGAGATAGGAAGAGGACGACAGGCTAAGTGGCCGGCGCCAGGTTGGAGGGCTTCATGGATTGGGCCGACGTACTTGCGAGTGAGTCTGTCGAGGAAGAGGGGATGTCTATGCTTGGAGTCCGGTTTGCCGCACGGATGTGAAAACTAGTTGCAAACTTAGAGGATGTTTACTCTCATACTGATAGGAGAGCATCTGCGGTCTTTGTCAGTGAATGGTGAGAAGGACGAGACGATAATCGTTGGACTCCTTGATTGAGCCTCCAATGATCGGCCCGATTTTGGAAAGCCTACAGCGAGAACGGTGTGCCTAGGAGGAGGGATCCTGGCTGGGGGTCTAGTGTTGATGAAACCGGTGAAGTGCCCTCGGCGGTTGTTGCTGGATTACCCCAGCGTAAACCTTTAAATGCGTACTGGCGGAGAGGCCGCTGGTGGGTGCTGTTGGCGAGTACGTACGTTCCTCCTTATGAGAGGATCCCTCCTCCGGTGGGCTTGGTTGCCCCTGATTTAGAGGGTGCTCAAGAGATCATCCACCGCTAGAGCCCCTTTAACTAGGCGGAGCGTTCGGTTATGCATATGAGCGACCTCACATCTAGTACTTTGATCTAGATGGTGGCTCACGTAAGTAGTATTCCATCTTGTTCACAATACGCCTAAGTAAGGGGCTTTCCCCAGTCGGTGACGAGGACGGGATGTTCATCAGTAACCATGGCGCACTCGCCGTCAGTTGAGTGGTGCTTGTTGCTTTACTTTATTGCTATCTCTGCATTGTAATTTTATTGTAACTTCTCTTTTACAAGCTATGATGACCATCTGGAACATGGTTCGTCAGTATAGGGAGTTTCAATCCTTTTAGATAATGTTGAGAGACTACGGCTTTACGCCATTCGGCCCGTTTCAAGCATCGAGTGTGGAGCGCTTCTTTAGCGAGCGAGTCCAGGGTCGAACATTGGAAGCGAAGCCCCGTCGGTGTGGAGAAGATTGAGCGGGTGGAGAAAGAAAAAGACGAGGCAAAACAGGAGGCTAAGGTGGCTCGTTTGGCAGCCATAGAAGCGGGCGAGGCCAAGGCAAGGGTGGAGGATGACTTGGCTAGGATGCTAGATGCCTTGGCGGCTGTAGGGGAAGACGGGCGAGGGCTGGAGGCTGAGGTTGCCCACCTAACAGTTGAACGAACGTCGCTCTTATTGGACCTTAAGACATCCAGAGATGAAGTGTTGGCTCTCCATTCCTAAGCAGGCAAGAATAAGGAAGCCATGGTGGAAGACTACCAGAAAACCTTGGAGTGGATTTTCACTTATGGCTACGGATGCTGTGTGTTCAAACACATCATCTGCGGTGATCGACCAAAGATTCCAGATGGCATGCCTGACTTTGTCGACCTACTTCCTTTAGAGTTTTTTGTGAATCTAGGGTGCCCCCTGACCCTAACAGCTAACGAAGCCAAGGTTATAAGAAATTTTATAGGTGAAGCGGTTATAGAGAACAAATGATAAATATATATATATATATATATATATATATATATATATATATATATATATATATATATATATATATATATATATATATATATATGATTAGATAATAGTCCTTTGATAACAGTGTCATAAATTTGTGTGTTGTGTGTGTGTGTGTGTATACACACACACACACACCTACACACCTGGTATGACAGCGTATCAGAGACTATTATCTAATCCCCGACAACGGTGCCAAAAACTTGTTGAGACCAAATGATATTTCCTTAAAATATGTGTTTATCCTTTTTGTAAACTTGATTCATTAAAAATTATGTTTGGTCTAAATTATTGCAAGTGCATAGGTCGTACAAGTAATAAAAGTGGATTTTTATAAGTCCAGATATTGTTCCCACGAGGATTGATGATAAATCACAAGACTAACTACCTAACTATTTTCAGATCCTTACTATTTGAACTCGATATTAGATGATTAGAAAACGAATAAAATAATATTAAAGTAATTTATTTAGTATACATAAATTTTTTTAATAAGAATGGAATTGAGAGTTAAACAGGTGAGACAACAACGGGAAATAGACCCGATGAATAATTTATCAATTCTGTCAATTTTGAATAATAGCTAAGCCATAAATTGGAAATCTGAATTTGTCAAAGATGCATTGTGGTATAGCTTGGATTTCTCCCTTGACCATACCTTTCACTAATTAGAGATTCATGTTCATTTCCGACTCATGGATCTAATCAGTTACTTGTAAGATAAAATCCTCTTTCTAAGATTTGGGTATTTTTCATTTTCAGTACTTTAATCCTAATCTTAGGACTGAAGAATTCTTGTCCCCATAGACAGGATATTGCCGAGCCTTCTCGATTTAGATGACATCGTCCTTCAATCTTGATGAAATTCTGCATCTCCTTGATTAGATCTTTGCTAACAGAGATCGAAGTCCTTTCATTAGAAAAGAGGAGGAGAAATCTACAGTGATCAAACGGTACTTCATGTGAGCTATCCTGTTCTTGAGTAGTTGGTTATGCGAGTAATCTTTGAGAGTTCATTAGTTCCAAGTATTAGTCTACCATACTCACAAGAATTGCTCACATACCTCGGAGTTCTCCATCTTTGTGTCACCTTGAGAGGGCCTCTGGAAATTAGAGCAAGATACGTACTGTTTGGGTACATGAAATCTTAATACTTGGAATAATTAAGTTAAAAAAATAATACCAATCAAATAAATTCCAAGAATTCTAACTAAGGAGTTCTTCCGCTGTGCGAAAAATAACAATGTCTATCGACCCATTCCCGGAGGGCTCGACCTTTAATAGGTTTACTCATATCGGTGACTAGCGATTAGGAAAATTCATGGAATTGTAAGGGCCAAAATAAATAGACTCGAAATTTTCCAAACTCCATTTTATTCAAAGCAGTGATCTGAAAAAAATTTTCTGAAATTTCAACTGAGGGTGCATTAGTTCATTACTCAACTCCATAAAATCAAAAGAAAACTAACTTAACACTACGCTCAAACTAAATCTACTAAAAAGGAAATAAAAGATAAAAATAAAAGAAAATAAAAGAAAAGAAAATAATACACAGAGAGTCTTTAGCTACCCAGAAGTCCTGGATTTGCGGAAACTGCGCACAGTGCCCTAAATGCGTCTAGTTATAGACTTTCCAATGTTGGGCCGCACTTCAAAACTACGTTGTGGATCCCCAAATATTATGGCCCAAATTGGTCATGATAGAGCTTTTAGTCTTTGTCGTTGGCTTTTGTCGTAGCATGCAGTT
This sequence comes from Tetrastigma voinierianum, assembly GCA_016808115.1. NCBI lineage: Eukaryota > Viridiplantae > Streptophyta > Magnoliopsida > Vitales > Vitaceae > Tetrastigma > Tetrastigma voinierianum. The sequence goes on along the minus strand of JAEQBH010002671.1, from coordinate 192,217 downwards.
TTCTGTCGCGATTGGTTCTTTGAGCTTTTTCTTGGATTCTTTCACGACAGATTTAACAATGTCACGACATAGTTTTGATGCAGCAATTTGTTCCAGCCAGCTTCTCATGCTTTTCTGCTTTTGGAATCTGTCGTGACATAAATTTCTTTGTTGCGATAAGCATTTTCATCTTCAGCACTTATACTTTGTCACAACATTCTTTCTATTGTTCTTTAGCAACTTTATGCATGTGAGAACTTCTTTGGTTACTCAATGATCTTTGTGCGACAAAGTTTTTCTTTTGATAGCTTTTCTTCTTTGGTTCTTATCAGCGGCTGGGTGCATTTGTTCTGCGACATAGAAGTACATTTACTCTGAGCTTGACTTGACTAATCTCGATTCTCTTTCAATTTACATTTGCGTCGAATTTTCTTTGTCCGCAGCCAGAGTATCGCTCTACGACTTTTTATTGTCGCGACATAGATTACGCCTTCAATTTTTTCATTATGTCCCTGACATATGAATTTCTTTGTGTATTCCTGCTGTATTTCTCTTCCTTCTTGTATCGTAGAGATTTCCTTGTCGTGATAGAGTTCACCTCAACCTCATGTTTTGTTTGCTGTGACAAAAATAATATTTGTCGCGACAAAGTCCTGTTGCTCTTTGTTGTGAACTCTGAATGTTATGTCGCGACAAAGTTTTCTTTGTCACGACAGAAATTCTTCCTTGAGTTGGTCCCATGTTGAAAACTTTATCGCAACATAAAAATAGTTGTCACAGCTGACTTGTGTTTCTACCTTGCCATTTTCTGTCGCGATAGAGTTGGCTTTTGTTGCGACAGAGTTCATATGTTAATCTTCAGCCTTTTATGTTGCAATAGAGTAAGTGTAATAACCCATCCTAAAGGCATAACTATTCATGCATGCATTCATGCCTGAACCTTTATGCATATAATATATGTATTTGTCATGATTAAGGGGTTAAAGTGACAAAATAGAAAGTTAAGGGAGTTAAGTGTTAAGTCAAGCAAATTGAAGGACCATTTTGAAATTTTGTCAAAATATCTAAATAAAAGCTTTAGAGTTGTCTTAGCTTCTCTTTTCCTTTATGTTTCCAGATCAGTGTGATAGAAGAGAGAAAAAAACTAGTTTTGGCTTGAAATCTCTATCATTTCGAATTCAAGTGACTTTTAGGTAAACTCACATTTCATATCTGTTTGCACCTCATTTTTGGGTCTTTAAGCTTTGTTTGGAACAAGTTGTAAATATGAAAGTTGTTGGGTTATGTCTCTTCCTAGGTTTTGTAAAGGGCTTGGTAATTGGTTGTGTTTATCTCGAGTTATGATCTATTGAACAGCGATTTGCTCATGTTGTCTGATTACGCGGTTTACTATGTGAAATTTGAAAGCATGTTTTATCCATTGTGTATTTAGTGTTTACAATTTTCCGGATATGTTCTACTTTTATATGTCCCTAGTTCTTTCTTGAAAAATATTAGGGCTTGATCAAGTCTCGATCTTGAGTTTATGGTGGTTTGTTTAAAGGAATTACCGTAACGGGGACGATAACTTGATTAAGTTTGAAAATGCAGTATAAATTATATATATGGAATATGAAGATGATTTTTACATATGTTAAAGAGGCATGAGTCTAGTTTAACAAAAAAGAATCATGTCTTTTGGATGTATATGTTGGAGTTATGAGCTAAAAGAGTCGACAAAGGTCCTTCGTAAAGAAACGGGGGTTAGTAGACCCTAGGTTATATGTTCTCATATATTTCGGGTTTTGAGTTTATCGCGTGATATATGACTTATGTATGATTAATAAATGTTTTAGACCCACGAGGGCAAGGCGTCACGAGGCGTGGGCGCATTAAGGAGTGATATGGGACGTCATTTTTGTGAGTGGATATGAATGTTTTGATACCCGTATGTTCTTGTTTGTCATTTGATGTGAATGACTTGTTTTTTGTAATAAAGTGATTCAATGTTCATATCACGATATATGTTATGGACTATGCCCGGTTGTTTTGTGCGAGTGTGTTGATGAACTATATAAGTTCACAGTTTGACGAAGCTATGTGATAAACTATGAATGTTATTATGTACAAGTACATGTTATATGAAAGATCCATGATGCATGGAAGATAAGAGGATAAGGTTATGGCCAGAGCATGTCAATGTCATGAAATACAAGTTTACAAGTTACAAGGACCCGATGGGTGAAATCTGAATATACAAAGTTGGCCAAACAAAACAAGTTTACAAGTTACAAGTTATCAAGTTTACAAGTTCTGGGCGATACTTGATGTGTTTAGGTCTATACTTAGATGAGAAACGGATACATCTGAAACATTCTTGATATAAGAATACATATGAACTATGAATGTGCCTATGTTTGATGTTATGAATTATTAAAGTGCTCTCTATTTAGTGATATGAATGTATATGAATATGTAGGAATTATGTAAGTGCTAGTTTGATAAAATGAATGGGCTTATGATGATGATGTGAATGTGTGTGGCTGGTATCATGCTTTATATCCCTGCGTGAGTAGCATCTCGTTAAAGTGCGATATTTTTTTAAGTTCACGAAGTCGAGCATAAGTTGTGTTTTTCTTTGCCCTCCCTGACCATGAGTGATGATAGGTGTTTGGCGACTTCCCTCTCACTCTCTCTCTGTCATGACCAGTATATGTATTAGGAGACTTTTCGTTGTTGTATGTGTCGATATATATGTGCACTCCCCAAAAAATTGTTTTTTGAGGCGTGTTGCTGAGCAAGAAAATGTGTATACAAGTGTTTTGGTTGAGTTTTAACGCTTTTTTTTTTTTTTTAAAATCCTAATGTTTCTATTATGAGGTTGTAACTTTCCTAAGTGATGTTTTGTGGCTAATTGAATTTTCTATAATTAGGATGACTTAGTTTTTTCTTTAGGGTTATAAAGAACCCCGAATTGGGAGGACATTACGGTGGGATTGTGGTTGTAGCATACGAAAATACCTAACGAGTTTTATAACATGTTCAGGGTGTAAAGAAAATTAAATTATATTTTTCTAGCGTTTAAATGACTAAAAAAAATAAAAAATGATAAAAACTCGAAAATTTTACAGGAGCCAAATAAATTTGGTAAAAATGTCAAGTGAGGACCTAAGGGTCATAAATAAGGAGTGTAAATGTTATAATGAAAATGAAATGAAATGAAGTGAAAATGAAAGTGAAACGAAGAGTTAAAATGAGAAAATGGGAAATAGGAATTTATGGACAAGCCAAACAAGGCCTTATGAAAACTTATGGCTTAAGACCAAATTTGGTCTTGTAAATGCCATTTTTCACATGTGAGGAAAGAAAGAAAATGAGACTTGGTGAAGAGAAGAAAGAGGAAATATGATTCATTCTCCATCATGTCCAGGGATAGGATTGATCGAAGAAGGAGGAAGAATAAAGGAAGAGGATAAGGTTTAGGTAGAAAAGCAAAATACTAACCTATACTACACTTGTGTTTAAGGTTTAATAAAACCCCCAGTAGTAGTCCTAAAAGTGTTTTGAAAGGTTGTTGATCGTTTTGGGGTTGTATTGGGTAAGATTTCATGGTTGGTTTTGGTTTGGAAGGAAAAATTTCCGGTGAGAAGGGCAAAAAATGGCCAATTTCTGCATTAGCCCGACACCCCTATGCCTAGGCGTAGGAGTGCATGCCTAAGCGTGAAACTCATAGCTAGTGAAATCCTCGCTAGGCGGACTCGAGAACGGGGTTTATCGTTTTTCTGTCACGACTAGGTGTGTGACTCCGCTAAGAATGTGCACACTGAGATCGGGTTTGGTTATTCTTTAGATAATTTCTAACCATCATCCATTGGACTAATAAAGATCCTAATAAGTGAATGAAAGGGTTCTTACAAGTATATTAGTTATATGAAAAATGTTTTGTTCGCTTTGGCTCGGCGATCCGGTCATTGGGCAAAACTTTGTTTCTTGCCCTCATTAGCTAATAGAATGATAAAAATGTCTAAGGTTGAGGAAATGAGAAAAAACGAAAGGAACAATGTACCAAAATGGAGTCGGGTAAAAGTAAACCTAAATAGAACTCCTAGATTACCCGACTAATAATATGATTGTTAATTGTATTGGAATAGGGGCTGACGAGGAGGAAAGCACGAATTGATCGAGATTCCGAGGATTGGAATCAAAGTACAACAAGCTTTTTGGTTTGTTCTTTGATTATCTTTTTTATTTCCATTATGGAGTTTGTTATTCGACTCTCTCTTTTGTTTCCATTTTGGAGTAATTCTCCATTCAATCTCTTCTTATTTCAAGTCTTACGATCATCGTTCTATTATTGAAATGATTTTCAATAAACTGCATATTGAAGTGTTTGAATTGATTTGAGGCAAATAATTGTGACATGATTTGCATACGAAAAAATTTGCATGAGTATTGGAAAAATGAATTATTGGTATAAAGATGTATATACTACATTGTATTTTCGCTTTATGAATGATTTGAATGCCATAGTAGGACATGCTTAGTTAAAATTCGAGTTAAGGATAGATTGGTATACCCGATAAAGTCAAATGAAGCGATGCTGCTTGCCGAGCGTAATGATGTGTCGCCGGTGTAGCGGTGGGATTGTATCGGTAGTGTTCATGAAATGATTTTTAATAGCAGATTAGCAGCCAATGAGGCCGTCTTGTGTTATAAAACTTTTTTTATCTGGCTCTGTGACCCGATGGGATAGATGCTTGGGTGATTCGTTATCATGTGCACTGATAGGATAGGTTAAATTTGCTTAAGGGCAAAATGATAAGAAGATATTGTAAATGCATGATTCGTGTTTTGACTGATTTATTGCATATGAAAGTGCATGTTTGGAATGATCAATAAACTGTATATGAATGTATATGAAATGAATATATGTATGATATTGCATTGATCATTCAAAAAGGTTAAAAAACATTGTTTAGAAAAATTGCATGATTTGCATTAAACTGAAATGGAAGAGAGAACTATAGAACCACTAAGCATGAAAATGCTTAGCGTGTTGTTTTTACCATCGCGCAGGTACTGAGTAGAAAGTGGCAGGACCGAAAATCGTCGGGTGTAGAGTCATCGTCAAACGGAGAGGAGTATAAGTAAATGCTTCGTCTCATGCATATCATTTCGTTCATGATATTTTGTAATTATTTTGCATTGAACTCAAAGATATAAAAGTCTTCATAAGAAGATCACATTTGTTTTTATATATCTTTTTGAAATTATGGAAATGAATTTTACATATTGTGGACAACTAGGGTGAACTCAATAAATATTTTGTAATTGTATTTGAAAAGGCATGGAGTGCCAATTTGTATAAATGCGTTATTGAAGAACAATTATAGGCCCATTTACATTAAGGAATGTATATTTTGTTTTATTAAAGCTATAGTTAAATTGTTAAAAAAAAAAAGGTAAAAGAGAGGACCGCGTCCTGGACCCGGTTCGGCCTCCGAGTCGGGTCAAGTATGGCGGTGTTCGAGCCTTTACAGTCGTGACAAAGTTCCACTGCTATCTGCCTTGCTCAATGTCGTGACAGAGTAAAGAGTGTTGCGACAGTCTTCTTCACACTCTTCTTTAGCAATGTCGCGACAGAAAAACTCTTTGTCATGATAAAGTTCTTCTTCCTCCTTGAATTCTACCTGGACTTTGTTGTGAAAAATTGCTACTGGCTGCGACATAGCTCTTCTGGTCTCCTCGAAATTTTGTCGCGATAGACAAAAACTATGTCACGACAGAGAATTCTGCATTTGCCACTTTTTTTATTTATTTTCCTACTGGAATCATCTCTTTTTCAATAAAAACCTGCAAAACACAAATTTGGTGAATATTCCATAATTTAGCGTTAAAAATATATCTCAACTACTAAAAATATGCCAAAAAAAATGGATTAAAAATAGATAAGTTTAGGACTCATCAAATTCCCACAAACTTAAAGTTTTGCTTGTCCCTAAGCAAAGAAAAGAGAATTTTGTTTGTCCTCAAACAATTTACCTTTTATTTTTAAGGACATTTTTCTGTTTAAACCTTAATTGGGTAGAAAACATAAGTCGGTTGTAAAATTATTTCTAAACATGTTTCCAATCTAGAATCAGGAAGATTTTCAATTAAGTTCACTAAATAGCCAAATAATTCATATAGTGTAACACTTTGATCATTCAACCACGATTTACCGGTGTGCGTGGTATCTTTTCCTTAAGCGATTAAGATTTAATCTTAGGATAATACTCAGTTAGCACACTTCTCCTTCATTCTTATAGTCTCATATGCTTGTTTTTCATATTAATCTCCATTAATGTAAGCATATCACAACCTTCTGGATCATATAGGTCTTTTAGGATTGTAATGTGTGGCTTGGGTAATTGGGTAGATAATTGGACAATTTAGGCTAAATTTTACCCAGACTTCATTGAAAATTTAGTACTCCTGCCTTTATTGTGTATCCTTGATTTCTTTTGATTTCAAGTTTCTAACCTTCCCATCAGGTTTTGTGCATATTTCTGCATATTCTCCATTGTGGAATCTTTTTCTCTTTTCATTGACCACACTTAGAATATAACTTTTCTTCCTTATTTTAGAAGCTTTTTCACTTTTCATCTTCTATCAAGGTTTCTAGAAAGGTGCAATGTTTTGTCTTTTTAAGCTTTCTACCTCCATAAAGAACTTTGGATGAGTAACTCTCTTGGATGACATTAAGACACTAAGGTATTAGAACATCATAGACTTAGATGACAGGAGAACCTCTGACCAAAACTATTTTCCTCACTTATGATGTTTCTTTCTTTCATGCATATTCTGTCTTATATCAATCTAATATGATGAATTTTTTTCAAACCATGCTAATATCATGTCAGCTTTAAATAATATTCCCCAAACTTGTCCTCCTTTCTCATTTGTATCTATTGTCATGTAATTTGGGCGAATAAGGGTTCTTTCTTGTGGGATTATGTTTAAGGAAGGATTTGAGATTTTCATTTGTTGGTTGATGATGAGATTGACTATTAGCTCAGGCAAAGACTAATGTGTGTGTATATCACATATCCATAAGGGTAGCTTTAAAAGGCTCAAACTTCCAAGGATGGCCTATATCATTTCCTATTAGTGGTATTGCCTAGGATTTCACCTTGACTAATAATCTAACAAGTTTTAGGACATTTGGAGATTTAACTGTTATGGATCCCAAAAGATGTCTCTAACCTTGACACAATTTGTTTTAGAGTTACATTTGACCATGTCGCGAGGCTTATCGAGTTTTCTGACAAGCTGTTTACCAAAGAAAGCAGTAGGTCTTATCTTGTTCCATCAATTTGTTGCAATCTTCCTTATTGTTGAAGTTCAACATATTTATTAATATTCTTACAACTTTCCTTTTTCAAATTTTCTCACCCTGCCCTAATGCATCTATCAAATTGCTTATTTGGTTCTTGGATGTGTTGCTATGTTGTTTAACAAGTCTGAAAGTTTAAATCAAACATTGAGTTCAGAGAAATTTAACACAACCACAATTTCATCCCTTCAACAATTCAATTCAACCAAATAAGTCACAACAATTAGATAATTAATTCCAGGTAAACTGGTTTCTCCCTTATTCAGTCAAGTTATTTACCAAAACTTCCTCAAATTCAATTATTCAAAGTAAAAGAAAGAACATACAAATAAGACACACAAGAAATGCAACATGAGAGTGAACACCAAGCTTTGCAAATAATTTTTTATTTTTTTATTTTTATTTTTTATTTTATTGAAATTTTCAAGGATGGGATATTAGGTACAGAGAGGGGAAAGGGGAAGGAAGAGTAGGGTGAGCTATTTTATTTTTCTTTTTTGCCTATGGGAGGAAGGTAGATTCACTGGGTCTAACTTGTAACCAACTGCAGAAGGTGAGAACTTAGGAATCTGGACTTGTGGCTGCCTTGATCTACTACCTTCTCCACTTCTGTTAAGTGCAGACCACTCCATGGATAGGGCTATTTGCTTGATCAATTCATTTTGTCTCTGCCCAATAAAGTTCAGGGTTTCCTCAAACTCACCCTGGGCATAGTACATCTTAATCAGGTTGTTGTTGATCATATCCAAGCTTTCAGTCCAACACTTTTCCCTGTAGTTCAGGGTGTCCTCCATTTCCTTGTCCATTTTCTCTATCAGAGCTCTTATTTCCTTCTGATTTTCCTTGTATAGGTACCCAGCTTATCTATGACAAGTTCTTCTCCATGGCGTCTTCCACTTTCCTTTATGGATTTTTTATTCCTATCTCTGCCAGGTTTGATCTGAGATGAAGGCATCTTCTCTTGCCTTGAGTTCTTCACTCAACTCTTGTTCTCTTAGTTCCCATCTGCTCTTCCACTCTTCATCTCTCTGCTTTAGGTCTTCTTCCAGATTCTAGTCCCTTCTTTTAAGTTCTACATCCATATATTGATCACTCAATTAGAGTTGGATCTGCAACCGTTTGTCCCTTTCTTGCTTTTCTTGCCTCATTGTTTTCAGAATTTCCATAAATATAGCATTGTTACCTTGAGGCTCAGAGCTTTCAGCATGCTCATGATGGGCTTGTCTCACATCTGGAGAGAGGGTTAGAATTGGGCTTAAGCTTCTCTGCCTCTGTTGGAGCTCTGGAGCTTCACTCTCAGGCTGTGGCTACTGTATTTCTGCTGGTTCTTCTTCTTCTCTCACACCTTTTACCTCTCTTTCCATGCCTCTGTTCTTAGGCCCCTTGGTGATTCCTGTAAGTGTCAAGGGTGAGGTCCTGGGATAGTTTTACTCTTCCTCCGAGTCTCCTTGTACACTACCCAAGATATAGAGCCTTGAGATCAGTGCTGGGTGTGGAATCAGCCCTTTGTAGCCTCCTCTATAGTAACTCATAATTGAGTTTTCTATAATTTTACCAACACTGAATTTGTAGCCCTTCAGGATGGCATACAATAACACTGCTTCCTTCTCCCTGATTGTACATAGGCGCTTTGAAGGTGGAATAACCGAACATAAAAAATAAAACCAAACCTTTGCTGGTTCAGTTAATGCTCCTCTGGCGATGGACTCATGTGGGTTTCTTTTGGTGGCATTCCACTTTCCCTTACCATCAGTTAGCAAGTCTACAATCTTCTAGAAGTCAGGTTCCTTCACTAGTTTTTTAAACTTTGAACCATTCTTCCTCTCCTGAAGATTGTATGTTTGGTCTATCTGCTCTCTGCCGAAGGATATCCATTTCCCTCTAACATACACTGCCTTATCCTTCATTCCCACCATATTGGCATAGAACTCCTTCACTACATATATGAACCCAGGAGTCTTGTGTTTGCAGAAAAGGTGCCATCCCTTACTCTCGACAATCTCTTGGAATGGAGAAATCCATTTGCTGAAGCCTCTCTCCCAGATGAAGTCTCTGTAATGCAATTTATCCTTCCAGGCGACATACGCCATATCAGAAATCCAGTCGCTCGCTTTTTCTCCACTGCTCTTTGCTCTCGCTTCTTCATATCCTCTCTTCCTCTTTTTCGATTCTTCCTCTCTCCTCTCCACTGCACTCTGCACTTAGTTAAGCCCTTTCTTCACTTTGCCCTGTTTCTTCCTAAGTGACTTGAACTATTTCTTCCTCTCTCTCAGTATATTCTTCCATGATTTCATTTAGGTTTGGAACTAGGTTCGTCGGCTCAGACATTGTGAGAGGACGCTTTTGGGGATCTAGGGTTTCGAAAGGGAGTGAGAGAGATTTGGTGAGGAAGACTGAGTGGGTTGAAGGTTATGATGCAGATGACCTTTTAGTTTTCAAAAATTTTCTATTAATAGGCAAAAGGTTTGTTGTGCTGTCATTAATTGTCAAGAAAAAAATTGACCTAGGGTTTGTTCCCTTTTTTAATATTGTGTTGCGACATAGAGAAATAATGTCGCTACATAAATTTTCAATTAATTGTAAACTAGGGCAATTCTTTGTCGCGACAGAGCACGAATTGTAGCGACATAAATTTTTGATGCTCCAATTGATTTATGTCACGACATAGAGAAATCACGTCGCAACATATTTTTGATTGTTCATTTGTACCTTTGTCGCGACAAAATGGAATTATGTCGTGATAAAGTTCTTGCAACTAAGATGAGGTTTGATTCAAGCTCTGTCACAATAGAAAGAAACAATGTTGTGATAAAATTTGGCAACAATGTCGCGATAGAGAAAAATCATGTCACGACATTTAACTAAAATTTTCCAGAATTGCATCATTCACGGTTTTCAATCAAGCCAAATTCAAAGCAAGGTGTATTCATTCATACCTATCAGAACATACTTGTTAAAACTTATCTAATCATCAAGGAACCTCAATTCAAGTATGAACAACAAATCTCATTCTTCACTCAATATAATTTATCAAGATATTCAATAATGCATCCAAGTCATGAGCACAATAAAGCTATTTACAGGTACCTCTGCTCTATCCTAGAGTCTGTCCCCAAGCCAACCATGCATTATTATTACCAAAAAGGCAGAAGTGAAATGGAAATACTCCCGATTCTAGCACTTTTACGCATATTTCGGTTGGCGTGCTTCCTAATAACATCCCATTTCTAATTCAGCTTCATGTCTTGAAAAATCGACAAAAAACTACAAAAATAAAATTTCTATAAAAATTAAAACTAAAACTTTCAAACACCAATTTTAATAAACCAAATTAACTATGAAAATTAAAATTTGCTTTAGGTTACCTCAGCTGCTCAGTTTAATGTCTTTATGGACATTTATCGAATATTGGAAAAGTTCTATTCCCTCTTCAAAATTTGGAACTAAACTTCATTTATGCTTCTTCCAAGCTAGTGCTTCAGTCTCTGACCATTTGCTTTAAATTAACTTCCAGATTCAGTCTGTAGTGTTACTACTTCAAAGGGTGTACTTGTTACCACTGTGTAAGGACCACTCCATCTTGACTTCAATTTCACTAGAAATAGCAACGAGCACAGGTTGTATAAGAACTTGTTCTCTTGCTTTAATTCCCTCCTCAAAATCCACCTAATCATGCCTTCTTTATCTCTATCTTGCCAGATTCTAGCATTATCTATAGCTTAATTTTCTCAATTCTTTCCAGTTCATTTAATTGGAGTAATCTCTTTTCTTTAGTGACTTGAAACTCGATGTTTGGTTTTGCGATATAACCCTATAGCTATTCCAGTTCTAAGGGAGATAGCTAGGTTTTCAATACAGTCTGTATGGGGACATTCCAATAGGAGTTTTGTAAGCAGTTTTATAAGCACACAATGCATCATCCAGCTTTATAGATCAATATTTTATGTTTGTATTTACTGTTTTCTCCAAAATTTTCTTATCATATTGGAAATTTAAACATTGACGGGGGTGATAAGCGATCCATCATCTGTTTGATTCCATACATATCCATGAGTTTTGCAAAAACTTTATTTGCAAAATGGCTTCCCTCATCACTAATGATTGTTTTAGGTTCTCCATATCTGCTCAAAATATGTATTTGTATAAACCTAACCACTATGCTGGCATCATTTCTGAGACAAGCTATTGCTTCCACCCATTTGGATACATAATCCACATCTAAGAGAATGTCTAGGTTTCCAAATGATGATGGGAAATGTCTCATGAAGTCTATCCCCCATACATAAAAAATCTGCACCACTAGGATTCCTTGTAGGGGCATTTCATTTCTTTTGATTATGTTGCCCATTTTCTGACAATTATCACAATGTTTTACCCATTCAAAATAGTCTTTGAATAAAGTAGGCCAACAAAAACCTGATTGGAGAATTTTCTAGGCTATTCTATCTCCTGCAAAGTGTCATCCAGATGGCGATGCATGACATTTCTCCATAATACCACCTTGTTCTATTTCTGGAACACATCTCTTGATGATCATATCTACTCATCTTCTAAAAAGTAGTGGGTCATCCTAAATATAAAATACAGATATCAGTTCTAATTTTATTCTTTCTTTGTGCTTTGAATAAGTGTGCAACTCCAAGCTATAATGTAATATCGGCATACCCGAGGGGTGTTTAGACTATGGCAAAACTCTGCTGTACTCTCTCGAAAATTTTCTGCTATTTCAGTTCCCTTTTCTTTTTCCGCAGTATTTTCTAATCTAGACAAGTGATCAACTATTACATTGTCACTACCCTTTTTGTCTTTGATCTCCAGATCAAACTCTTATAGAAGTAATACCCATTTGATTAGTCTTGGTTTTGGCCTCTATCTATATGAGACCTTTCATGCTTCACGATCGTTGTACCTTACAACACCGGAACTAATACTTATCAAACTAGAATTTCCCAAGCACTATTAGCATCTCCCTTTGCATGATATCATTCTGGCCTTTCCAGCAAAAGAAAGGTTGTTCAACTGCAGTACCTGACGCAAACCTCCTATTGTCTACCCTATCCTTACCTATCTACATCACACATAATTTCAAAATCATTGTTCCATTTTGGTATCACCATGATGGGAGCTGTCACTAATTTGGATTTAATTTTATCAAATGCAGACCTGCATGATTCATCAAAATCAAATTTGCATATTTTTCCAGCAGTCTACATAATGGTCTAGATATTTTTGAGAAGTCCTTTATGAATCTTTTGTAAAAACCAGCATGTCCTAGGAAACTTCTTATCCCCTTGATTGTCGTAGGTGGCAAGAGAGTTTTTATGATGGCAATCTCATTGGTTTACTCAACTAAATTGTTAGAAATTCAGTCCTAAGACAATTCTCTATGAAATGACATTTTTCCCAGTTTAAAGCTAGATTTTGTCTCGACACCTATGAAGTAATCAAGTTTCCAAAATTTCAAACAATTCTCAAACTGATCCATAAACCCGAGAAGTCATCCAGCAAAGATTTCCATAGCCTCCTCCCACTAAATCAAAACATGTATATATCACACTGGAAGGTGCGTGAACATTACATAACTAAAAGGCATCCTTCAAAGCAAAGGTGCCATAAGGACATTTAAACGAGTTTTCCGATCCTCCTGCCTATTGCAATCCGATTATAACCATAATATTCATCAATAGAAAACAAGAATGGAGTGCCCCGTTAACTTGTCCAAAGATTTGATCAAATGAAAGTGCAGAGGATAATGGTCTTTTCCAGTAGTAGCTTAGTTTTCCCCTCGTAGTCTATACATACTCTCCATCTGTCACGCTTCGTAGAACTCAACTGATATCTCATTTATAACATATGGAATCCAATTCCTTCCTTGGGAACCATATAAACCTGGCTCACCCATGGATATATGAGATTGCATATATGAAGCCTCGTATCTCACCATTTCTGCATTTCTTTTCCTCGTCACTTCTTTCATCACCTGGATTTAAATTCTTTGATGTTTTATGGTTTTAAGATTCTCCTATAACAGATTTCGTGGTATTGCTGCATAGCACATCTTTCGATCATCTATAGACCAAGCTATTGCATCCTTATATTTTCTGAGAATCTCCAGCAGTCTTTGTTCTTCAAGCTTAGTCAATCCAACTGAAATGATGACTGGCTTGGCTTTTTCTGGTTGCAAGAAAGCATACTTCAAATATTTAGGCAATTCTTTTATAATCAATCCTCCGAAATAGATTCTGAATACTTTCTTCATAATTGTCGATTTTTCTCGTATCATTTTCTTCAACACCGAAAATCGCCTCTTTAAATTAAAATTGGAATTCAGACATTCAACTTCAAGATGCTCAAGATACTGGAAATTCATCTCATTCTCATTCATTAAACTCGAAATATAATCATTTATCTACTAAAATCGATGGGAATTTTTGTTTCTATAATCTCACAATCATCATTAATAAATCTGTGTCGTTTCAAGTCAGGATTGATCAAAGTCAGCTTCCTGCTGCCAAGAAGTATTTCTCCTAACAGCAAAGTGGAACTTCATGTCTTCTTCATATGAATAACCACAAAGTCCACCGGAAAAATGAACTTTCCAATTTAATCAGCGACATCTTCAAGAATGCCTCGTGACGGGCCAAGGTCCCGTTCGCGCATCCGTAGCGGTCGCGGCCGTGGAGTAAGCTCCCCCAAACCGAGTCTTTAACCACGCATAAAGGCATCAAGTCGATGCTGACCTGTAACTGCATATTGCTTTCCCATATTAATTCTAATTTTGCAAGGTATGGTGAAGCCGCCGATCTTGCAATTCTCTCCTCGTAAAGCTCTTGAATAATCAAGATCAAGTAGCTCAAGTATCAGCTCACTACCCTTCTTCAGCTATTCTTTTCTTTATGCTCAATATATCCTTCATGAATTTTTCATAAATGAGGCATTCGAGTCAATGTCTTAAAAAAGGAATATTGATCTCATCTTCTTGAACATGTTCAAGAATTTAGAGAATCGCTTCTTCTGCTTTGCCTCTTACAAATTTCCGATAGAATGGAACTTGAGGATTGTAAGCTTTAACCTCTTCATTTTTCCTTAGATTTCCTTTTCGACTTCACGCTCTTTGCAAATTTTTGTCATTGCATTCCTTCTTTTCACGCTTTTGAACTTTGCTACTTCAATTATTCTCCAATTTCTGTATGTTTCTTTCCTCGTTGTCTTTCTTCAGCCTCTTCTTTCCGCCTTCACACTTCTTAGAGTTACGCCATGGCAATTCTGGATTCTTCTCGTGTCATCAAGAATGAACTGACTCATTTCGCATGGCTAGGCAACCTCCTACCGAGTCTTTAGTTTTTTCAAAGAGGCGTTGGTATTGGCCTGAAACATTGTGTTTACCTGGAATGTTGCTAGCTTAGAAAACGTATGCTCATGTATGTTTAGCAGCCGCTTATTTTCCCCCATGAAAGCAAGCATCTAGTCTTCAAAGGAATTAGATCTCCTATGCCCCTAATTTTCTATTCTTTGTCCTACTTGTTGTTGATGCTGTTATTGTTAGAACCTTGAGGAAGCATGATATTGCTGCAAATTCTGTTCAGGCCTTTAACCTTGCTGTGCTCCTCCTTCATATGAGAAATTCCTACGGTTCGAGTGGGCTTGGTGTGTAAATGAGCGGGCAATTAGGCTTCGGGACTTAAAAGTATAGCTCCTGGTATCAGGTATTGTGCCTCCTCAACTCGTAGGGACCCCCATGGCTCGTCCTCTTCAACACTATTTCTTATGTCTCCTTCATCTACTATCCCCACTTCAAGTGCAGTATGCATTCTTCTTTCATTGTTTCCCATCTTGTTCATTAATGCATCCAACTTTGCTTCAATGGTAGTCATTCGATTAAGATAGATTACACTAATTTTTAGTCTCGTCGTCGCCCCGACGCTCAATGGAGCTCAGGTCGCATTTGGCAAGGTCTTCAATCAGCCGCCTCCCTACAATTCTTTGAAAGCCCTACTAAAGAGTCGCATCAATTATACCCTCGAGGTATAATTCATGGAATGGTAGAAAATATCTATCCGGAAAGTGGTAAGATATATCTGTATGCATAGCATCTGAAAATTTGTATTCTCCCATGCATTATAGAGACTTTCATCCTCCTCTGCTTAGAAGCCTATAATTTATCCTATTCTTTTAAGTCAGTATTTGGGTAAAATTCATTTAAGACATAGCTCTACCAATTTTTCCTAATCTGTCACCGATCCAACAGCAAAGGACTCAAACCAAGTTGCTACCTATATCTCTTGAAAAGGGAAAGAGTCATGTACTGATCAATTTCGTCTCACCCCATTTAACTTGGATTGTATCGCCATCCCTGCGAGTCTTCCCATATGCTCATCAATCTTCGGCGATGACCAAGAACCTGCGCTACTGCACTACAGTGATAAAAGTGCCAGCTTCAGCTCAAAATTGTCGGGCTTCTATGGCGTGTCAGTTCACAAAGAGAATATTCATCTTGAATAACAGCCTCCAAAAGTCTTCATAAACATCATTTTCGAGGTTTTTCGCTTTTAAATTCTTCCGAATAGGTTGTGCTTTTCTCTTGATTTGCCATAATTTTTTTAGATTCATCACTGTGACTCTTTCCTCGATCCCTCAATGTTCTCTCAATTTATGTATCCAAAGGCAGCAAATCTACTTCTAGTTTTCTGTGCATTTACTATCTTCTTGAAATAGAAACACACTGAGATCAAATGAAATCTGTGAGAAACAGATATGACGCTAGCTCATAAATATTTTTTAGTCGGGCTATTAAGCCATCAGAAGTTATAAATATTTTGTTTCATTTATCTATGATAAAATAAAAAAAAATATCCAAATTAGAAATTCTCTCTTTAGTTAGAATATTGATCTTTAAATTCATCGTTTGAACCCCGACAACGGCGCCAAAAACTTGTAGAGACCAAATGATAGATATATACAAATTTATGACACTGTTACCAAAGGACTATTATCTAATCCCTGGCAATGGCACCAAAAACTTGTTGAGACCAAATGATATTTCCTTAAAATATGTGTTCATCCTTTGTGTAAAGTTGATTCATTAAAATCATGCTCAGTTTAAAATTATCAGAAGTGCACAGTTGTACAAGCACAAAAGTGGGATTGTAAGTCCAGATATCGTTCCCACAAGGATTGAAGATAAATCACAAGACTAACTACCCCAACTAATCAAGATCCTTACTATTTGAACTCTAATATTAAGATGATTAGAGAACGAATAAAATAATAATAAAATAATTTCACCAGTATACATAAAAAAATATTAATAAGAATGGAATCGAGTTCATCGAGTGAGAAAACATTAGAAATAGACCACTGAATAATTACAATCAAGAGATCATTTTGAATAATAGCTAAGCCATGTTGGAAAGCTAACGGTCAAAGACGATTGTGGTGCTGGGGCTCGATTTCTCCTCGACCATACCTTCTACCACTGTAGATTCATGTTCATTTCGACTCATGATTCAACTCGCTACTTGTAAGATAAAATCCTCTTTCTAAGATTTGGGTATTTTCATTTTCAAAAGATTACACTCAAATTCCTAGGATCAGCTGTAATTCATTCCCATGCATGTGATATCGTAAGCCTTCCAATTCATTAGACACCTCATCCTTCAATACTTATGAAATTCTCCATCTTCTTGATTAGATCTTTGCAAACACGGGATCATAATCCTTTCATTAGAAAGAGGAGAAACATCTGAGTGATTAAACTGATACTTCATCAAACTATCCTCAAACCATGAGTAAGTTAGTGATCAATCTGAGTAATCTTTGAGAGTTCATTAGTTCCAAAGTATTAGTCTACCATACCCACAAAGAACTGATCTATACCCTTAGGATTCTCCATTTATGTGTCACGTAGAGGGCCTCCTGGAAATCAAAGTAAGATAACATTGGTTTAGGTACAATGTGATTAGTACTTGAACATTTGCCAAAAAATAATACCAATCAAATAAATTTAAGAATTTTAACCAAGGCGTTCTTCCACTTAATAATCATCGACCTCATTCCGTAGAGGGAACTCAAACCTTTCAAACTAAATTCACTCATATCGTTGACTAATCGATCAAGAAAATTCACTGAAATTGTAAACGAACTGAAATAAATGAACTCCAAAAATTTTCCAAACTCCATTATATTCAAAACAGTAATGAAAGAAAAATTTTTACAAGAAATTTTAGCTCGAAGCTACACATCAATTCATTACTCAACTCTAGAAAATCAGAATAAAACTAACTAAACACTATGCTCAAACTAAATCTACTAAAAAGGAAATAAAAGATAAAAATAAAAAAAATTAATATACAGAGAGTCTTCAACTACCTAGAAGTCTT
This sequence comes from Tetrastigma voinierianum, assembly GCA_016808115.1. Taxonomy (NCBI): domain Eukaryota; kingdom Viridiplantae; phylum Streptophyta; class Magnoliopsida; order Vitales; family Vitaceae; genus Tetrastigma; species Tetrastigma voinierianum. The sequence continues at coordinate 174,505 of JAEQBH010002671.1, read as the reverse complement.
GGATTTGCGGAAGCTGTGCACAGTGCCCTAGATGTGTCTATTTATAGACTTTTCAATGTTGGGCTACACTTCAAAACTGTGTTGTGGATGCCCAAATATTTTGACCCAAATTGGTTGCTCTATCGCGACATAGAAAATTATGTCGCGATAGAGCTTTTAGTCTAAGGCCGACCACGTAGCATGCGCTTTCTCGTCTCTGACCGGTATTTTGAGCTTTTTCTCGATTCTCGCCACGGCGCATTTTAACAATGTTGTGACATCGCTTTACGTAACACTTGTTCTCGCCGCAGAACAGAATGTCTTATGTCGTGACATAGAATTTGTTGCAACCAACTTCTCATGCTTTTCTGCTTATGGAAACTGTCGCGACATAAATTTCTTTATCGCAAATGCTGCCACCAACACTATGCTTGTCGTGACATTCTTCGCTTGTTCTTCAAACAACTTTGTCGCAACAGAAGTTTTCTGTGCCAACGGCTGCATCTTTTGGTTACTCAACACCTTGCCGGTATTGCAGTTTTCTTTATCGCGCGATAGACTTTTCTTCTCTGTCCTCGTCGGGCCGGCCGGGTTGTTTGTTACAACATGAAATCTTTGTTGCAACAGACTCGACCCAATGCATCTTAGTTCTCTAATTTCGCTATTTAATCGGATTTTCTCGTCACGGCAGAATTCTATCACTTATAGCTTTTATTGTCGCATTAGATTTTGCTCTTCAATTCTTTCATTATGCTCGCGTAAGAATTTGCTCTGCCGCCATTCCTCCGAATCGCTTCAACTTCGCCGCGATAGATTTCGTCGCGGATGAGTTCACTCAACTCATGTTTTGTTTGTTACGACAGAAATAATATTTGTCGTGACAAAGTCCTGTTGCTCTTTGTTGCGAACTACGAATGTTATGTTGCGACAAAGTTTTCTTTGTCACGATAGAAATTCTTCCTTGAGCTGGTCCCATGTTGAAAACTTTGTCGCAACATAAAAACAAGGTCGTAGCCGATTTCAGGTTTCTACTCCTACCATTTCTTCGTCGCGAGACAGAGTTGGCTTTTTTCGCGATAGAGTTCATCTGTTCATATTCAACCTTTTATGTTGCGACAGAGTAAGGATTTTCTTGACAAAGTTCCACTGCCATATGCCTTGCTCAATGTCGCAACAAAGTAAAGAGTCATGATGCCTTCTGTCCTTCCACTGAATACTTCTGATAGAAAATCTTCAGAATATGTGCCCTTTCTTCTTCTCTCTTCTCTTCCTCCCTTGAATTCTACCGACTTTGCTACGACAAACTCCGCTACCGGGTCATACAGCTTTTCTAAATTTCCTTGAAATTTTGTCGTGATAGACAAAAACTATGTCGCAACAAAGAATTCTCGTGATGCTACTTTTTCTATTTTCCTATTGAATCATCTTTTTCAATAAAACCTCAAAACACAAATTGGGTTATTCCACTTAGCCTTAAAATATATCTCAACTGGTAAAATATGCCGTAAAAAATGGATTAAAATAGATGAGTTTAGGACTCATTAACGGCAGAACTTGGTGGAGGGCGCCAAGCAGCAGGAGCAGTATAACCTTTTTTTCTTGTATCAAATTCTTGGTCTTTTTTGGGAGATTTTTGTAAGAGGGGGTCGTCGTGCCTCCAAAATGCACATTACTCTTTGTAACCCTTATCGCCCTTTAACGCACGTTTTGATAAAAACCCCTTCATGATTACAGCTATGTCTGGGCTCCCCTTTTATTTTATTTTGAAAATGTCAACAGGGCAACAACCATAGCTGGACTTTCTATAGGTGCCAGTAGGACATCAACCATGTCTGGACGTTTTATGTGCTAGAAGGACATCAACCATGACTAGGATTTTTATGTGCCAGCAGGACATCAATCATATCTGGATGTTTTATGTGCTAGTAGGACATCAACCATGACTGGGCTTTTTATGTGCCAGCAGGACATCAACCATATATGGACTTTTTATGTGTTAACAGGACATCAATCATAACTGGGCTTTTTATGTGCCAGCAGAACAACAACCATATCTGGACTTTTAGAAAGAATTAATTATATGCTTTAAGAGGAAATGCGTAAAGAACAATATTTTATTGATGGTAATCTCCTCAAAGAATACACTACTGATAGTACTTCTTAAGATGCATGACATTCCACATCCTGGGAATGACAGTCCTATCTGGTTTGCTCAACGCATAAGACCTAGCTGTCCTTACTCGGACCACTGTGTATGGTCCTTCCTAGTTGGCTTGGAATTTCCCATCTGCGGGGTTGGCCGTGTTTTCGAAGACCCTTCTTAAGATTAACTCCCCAGCTTTGAATGTACGCGGCTTTACACGTCGGTTGTGAAAATTTGCTAGCCTTTATTGGTATGATGTTATGCCCACAACCGTCGCTTCCCGGAGTTCATCTGTTGTGTCTAGGTCTTTGGTTATGGCTTCGGCATTCGCTTCCTTAGGAATCTTTGTTCGAATGGTGGGCATCCCGATTTCTGTGGGTATGATAGCCTCCATCCCATATGTGAGGACGAACGGTGATTCCCCCGTCAGCTTCGGGCTGGTTGTTCTATGGGCCCATCACACTCCTGGTAGTTCTTATACCCACTTTCCTTTGGTTGAATGTAGGCGTTGTTTCAGAGCTGACTTGAGTGTTTTATTAGATGCTTTTGCATGGCCGTTGCTTTGCGGGTATCGCGGGGTCAAGTATAGATTTTTTATTTTCAATTTGTTGCAAAAGTTCTTATATACTTGGCTGTCAAATTGCAGATTGTTATCTGTTACAATCGATTGGGATATTCCGAACATGCACACAATGTTTTTCCATATAAATTGAATGAAATCTTTGTCTTTGATGGGTGCAAAGGCTTTGGTCTCTATCCATTTGCTGAAGTAGTCGGTGGCAACCAAGAGCGCTTCTTCCGTCATGTGCGCTGGCTCGACAGGTCAACACCCCACTGAGCGGCGGATATGGCTTATTATGGTTGGCAGCTTTTGGTCGAGCTGATAGACAGTAGCCTATCACTAGTAGTGGTCAGACTTTCTAACATAGGCGGCGACATCTGCACGCATGGTCAGCTAATAGTAGCCTTGGGTATGAGCTCTATGTGCCAACATCCTATCATTGCGGTTTCCCGCAGATCCTACCACGGAGTTTCACAATACGATTGTCCCTAACGGCAGGAGTAAGGCATGAATATAAGGCTCGCTTGGGACTGCTTATATAGCCGATCAATGAGGGAGAACCAAGCTGCTTTGACTTGGATCTTGTGCGCTTTAGCTATGTTGTCTAGTAGTTCCCCCGAACTCAAATAGCGGACTATTGGAGTCATCCAAGAAGGACCCGTTTCATATATTTTATTCACTCGACTGGTAGTGATCGACGACTCTAGTAGGTAGTACATGGGGAGGAGCACTATTTCGACAAGGCGTGGCTACTGTCACAAAGCGCCTACCTTTCGTTAGAATTTCCTGACATGTTCCACCGCTGTCGTGAAGCTCCTAAACGAGGTTGACTGGGACTCACATACCTAGTCATGTGCCGGTCCCTTATTTCATATTCGCAGTTTACCTGCCCCACCAGCAACTGAGAATCGCTTCTTATGATGATCTTTTCTAAGGATACAGAGATTGCGAGGTCGAGCCCGACTATTATTGCTTCATACTAGGCCTTATCATAAGCTGGGAAATCCAAACGAGCAGCCCTGCTCGATTACTGTCATGGCCTAAGTCATGTTCTAGTCCGACTTCTGTCTGTTGCGAAGCGCCATCCACATTTAGGATCCACCAGTCGGAGTTGTCTGACTTCATTTCCTACTGAGGATCCTCCGTTAAAAAATCAGCCAGTACTTGGCCCTTCATCACCAAACGAGGCTTATATTGAATACCAAACTCACTTAGCTCAACTGCCCATCGAGCCATTTGCTCGATAGATCAGGCTTATGTATAGTGCTTCTTAGAGGGAGGTTGGTGAGTATAATGATAGGTGCGCCTAGAAATAGGGATGAAATTTTTTAGCAGCTACCCGGAGAGCCAGTGCCGCTTGTTCAAGACGGGTATATCGAGTTTTTACCTCGGACAGGGACTTGCTTACAAAGAATATGGGTCTCTGCTTTTGGTTTTCGTCTTCTTTGAACAATGTCATGTTTTCATCGATTTCGTAGGATCGCTGGCAATATAGAGTGTGTCCCCGACTTCAGGGCTAACGAGAACAGGTGGTTCGGTGAGATATTGTTTCATTGCTGTAAGAGCCTGGTCGCATTCTTGATTCTAGTCGGCCCGCTGGGCTCCCTTTAGGGTGGCAAAGAACGGCTTCAAACGATATGTGAAGCGAGATATGAATCCCCCTAGAGCCGCCAGACGGCCAATCAGTTGCTGTACCCATTTTCTGGAAGTGAGGGTCTGAGAATCCATTATGGCCTTAAGATGGATGGGATTAGCCTCTATCCTCCTTCGTGTTACCATAAAACCTACGAATTTGCCTGAGCTGACCCCGAAAGCTTATTTCAAAGGGTTAAGTTTCATACCGTGTCTTTGCAAAAACTCGAAGGTTTCTTGTAAATGCATTGTGTGGTCGGGGCGTTCTTTGGATCTTACGAGCATATCATCGATATAAACCTCCATGGATTTACCTTTAAGGCTAATATCTCGTCACCATCCTCGATAAGTCTTCCATTTTTCAAGCAAACCAAATTAGCATTACGTTATAGCAAGACAATTTGTGGGTGTGGATGGCGCTGTTTTCTTCGAAAGTTAGGTATGGGAATCTAGTGGTATCTTAGAGAAGTATCCAGAACGACAAAATGCCATGCTCGCCGTGATCCACAATTTGATCTATTTTGTGCAAGGGAAGCTATCCTCGACATGCTTACTGATATCACAGGCTCACATATGTGCCACTTAACACCCATTTTTGTAAATTTCACCACCTTATTTGGCTAGCCATTCGTGATACTTCACCTCCCTTATAAACCCCGTCGCTAGAAGATTGCTGTCTACTTATGTCCGAATGATTTGATGCCTGGCCCCGGTGTGGAATCGTCACCCTTTCATTTTATGGGCTTAGTAGCGAGGGAGGACGTGCCTGGGCCGAGAAGCCACCGTTGACTTTCTCTGTGCGAATACATCAATGTTGCGTAACAGCACGAGTTGTAACTGTGCTTTTTCTTCATCGAACAAAAAGGAGACTCTCTCTTCTACTGGTCCACAAATACTGGTCCTTTTCTTCCACCCCCGATTCAAGCAAGATACCGTGAGTGCTATACGAGCGTAAGATCGTCCAGGGGAGGATGTTCGGAATCACACTTCCCCCTTTGTTCATGTAGGGTCAATTGATAGCATTGTCGTGCTACCAGATGGCTGCTCAAAAGGTGGACATGCCCTGCACTTGTCAAATAGCTCACCATTTGGTGGTAAGTTAACTACATTGCTTTCATGAAGTGCAGCCAGGTCCGGCCCACTATGGCATTATAAGGCCCCAAGTCTTCGACGACTGAGTACAAAACCCAAGTCTTCCGGCTTTCACAGGGAGTGTGATATCTCCCAGCATTGTTGTAGTCGCCTCATTAAAGCCAAAGAGGATTCGCCCGGTTGAATTTACCATGCCAGGGGAAAGCTTCATCTGTGTGAAGGTTGGAAGTTGCAGTAAATTTTCCGCACTACCTGTTTCCACCATTACCCTGTGCACATCAAAACCATTAATACAGAGGGTGAGTATTAGGGCATTGTAGTGAGGCACAATAACCCTATTCGAGTTAACTAGAGGAAAGGATATAGGGCTATCTACTGGCTGAACTTCTCTCTGGCTGCTCTCTATGTGGATGACATTCACCCTAGCCTTAACCGTAGCTGCTTTGACGAGTCTCTTTTGTTGTCGTTTGGATTGATACTAATCATCAGCCGACCCACCCAGTTTGGCTAGTCTGGGCTCTGATAGAGCCTCCGGATTGGCTATAATTCTCCCTATGGGCTACCTCGACCCCTTCCTGATAAACTTCCCTAAGGTACCTCCTAAGGTGTCCCGCCTTAATAAGCTCTTCTACCAAGAACTTTAGACTCGGGCACCGGTTGGTTTTGTGTCCATGGTCCTTGTGATAATTGCATTACAAGGTTTTATTTCTCTGAGCGGGATCCGATTGGATTGGTGCATGCCATTTGAAATCCGGTAGGTCGCGAATGAGGGGCCACTATAAGAAAAAAGACCTATCTTAACAGATACTGACTGTCATCGTATGTGTTATATGTCATCATAACTTCCTAGTCTTATATGTCATCTATTTCAGTGTCAAAGTAGGTGTATCAGCAACCTTGACATATATAAAATGTTAATGAATGTGTTTTTCTATTAATCAATATAACTTCTTTCAACCACTCATAATATGTCAAGGTTTGTGTTCAAATAAATCATGGTTTCTTTAAAAATATGTCAAGAGGTATGATCTTCCACCATAGATTATAAATTGAATGAAGATATGCCATGGTAGCCTTTGAAAATTTAAAATAAGATTTTAATGTTGCAATGAAGAAGTATGATGCAAAATAACTTGTTGGCATATTTAAAATTGGTGCTTAATTTAACACTTAATACAAAAATATACCTTGTTTTCATAACTAAGACTTTATCTTGTTAACTACAATGCACCATATAAATATGCATGTAGCTACAAAACACATGTACATATATTTGTGGTTAATTTGAATTAAGTTGTCCTCCCTTTCAATAATATACAAACAAAATAATATATTCAAAAGAGAAGCTAAAGCAACTTTACTTAGAATAAAAAGATACTCAAAGATAATGTAAATCAAGTTCTATTTATAATACATACATCAAAAAATAAAAAACTCATAGAACCAATAGATAAATTATACAACCAAAATATTAATTAACCCATGTATGTATATAAATCTTTAAATGTTCTATGCAAACCACCTTGAGTCTTTCACTAACCCGGGACCAGAGCCAAAAATAAATAAACAAATGACACTAATTAATTATTAGTCAAGATGAATCCATGTAATAAAATCTAATAACTACACAAACTTTAATCTTACCAAATAACAACTGAGATAACCCAAAAATATTAGTAACACATTCGTATATACATCTTGAAATCTCTCTTAAAAAACCATCTTGAGTCTTCCATTAATCGATACCTATACTAACAAATAAAAATAAGGAAATAAAAAATGATATTAACTAATTATTGGTATAAGATGAAACCCCCATGTAATGAACAAGGGTTCATTCCTAAATTCAAGACACCAAACGTAGAAAGACAATTTTTGGAGGTTCCTCATACTATTTAGGATTAGTGGAGTTTGATGCTACCTATCTCTCGTGGCAATGACTGTAAACACCCCCAACCTCGAATACTCATTGCTTCCTATAAGGATGTCAAGCGAGGGTACACCTCGTATACCATTAGTGGGAGTTTCACATATGCTTTCATGTATGTTCATATTCTATATTGTCATATCATATACTTTCATCTTATACTTTTTATCTATTCATTCGTGTATTCATATATTCATGTCATTTACGTATTCCTCATCATTCTTCTTTCGCATAGCATAGCATTTTCGTGTATTATATCGTATCATACTTATCTGATGTATGTTTTCAGCATTTAGACTTTGTATTCTTCTTATTGTGACTGTTATGAAATAATAGATGGTCTCAGATCATGAACAAAATGCAAAAGAAAATGAGCTCGAGGTTGTGTTCACACTCGCCAGAAAGGCTGTGAACCCACTTCTCCTTCCACAAGCACAAATTAGATTATCGATCATCGGGCTTCCATATTCAACATTTCAACCCGAAAGTTCAGATGAAAGTTATGGTCGCTCGAGTTAGAAGCACAAAATTGGAAAATTTTCTCACATGGTGCGAAAATTCTACTATTCATGGGTGCGAAATTTTGCACTGGCCATATGCGAAATTTTCGCACCCGTGTGTGTATCAGCTTTTGTGTCTCTAACTTCGGACGAGCATAACTTTTTCGTCCGAACTCCGTTTGAGGTGTTCTTAGACTCTATGGAAAACCCATTGAGTCAAGAATCTAGATTTATGCCTGTGGAGGACAAGTGGGGTTCACAACCTTGCTGAAATTTGAAAGTGGTGAACCCGACTGCTCAAACAATTTTCTTTTTCCTCGCTTTTGTTTTTGTTTCTCGAGACCATCTAGTTATTTCATAACAGTCTAATAAGAGAATACAAAGAGTCTAGAGCATAACAGAGCATACATGGATAAGTGATACCAAAGCAAAATTTTCCAAAAGAAGAAAAACCAATCGAAATCGAAACCAAACCAAAATAGGAAACCAAAGCAAAACAGGGCATGTTTATTAACCTCAAAACCAAAAATAAAGAAATCATTGGCAGAAGTAGCAGGTTGCAAGCATACTGTCTAGGCCCTTCACATATTTAACAACTTTGGAACTGTGGTGAGTGTTGTTGTCTTCCTTCTTCTTGCCCTCCTTTGTTGTCATCATTTTTCTCACCCTCATTCTTGTTTTGCTTCTTTTACCACAAGACTAGGAAGAAGAACCCATTTGATAAACTCAAGGAGCAAGTCATTCTGAAAATGTGCATAGGGAAGGAGAAACCATTTTATAAGAAACCCAACAAATGTGATCATTATGAAAATAAGAACAAGAACTCAAAAATCCTAACTCTACTCCACTCGAGAATCCGAAGGAGAAAAATCGAAGTTTCTTCTCAAACCTAGCCTACCCATTTCAAGAAGATATAGTAAAAACCCAGAGCCCAATTTCTCACCTTCAGTTTCAAAAAAATCCTCTTGCAATAGTAATAAATCAAACTAAAGATCCCTCCTTGAGTATGAAACCAATGTCCAAATAAGCCTTGGGATGCACCATCCAAAAACACTTGAAATACAGTGAAGCACCGTCCCTCACAAAGCTCAAACAAACTGCTTAGGATGCATATATGCCCAAAACATATAAGTAAAAAATGGCACATCAATAATCATCCATTCACCAAAACTTCCCACCAAATAGGAACCACATTCATTAAATCCTAATAAAATTTCATTGTCTTAACATAGCATATAAAAGAGAAAAAAAATACTAATGTTTCTTACCAATATTGACATAAAATTATCATTCCTTAGAAAGTATTGATATAGGTAAATTCAAATATATATTTCTTGCTATATTGATTAATGGAGAAAGGATTTGAATTAAGAATACTCTTTAAAGAAAAAAGATCTCCCTATTACTGATTAAGGAAGAACATGAACCATAGGCGCAAATTCTTTTCAGTTCTGTCCACACATTGCTCTAATCACAGATATAGCAAAAACAATCAGAAACGGAAGCATATTATAGACGGGAAAGCTACGGATCATGTATGTCAATCAAATAGCCTTAATTCTTTATTTAGTCAAGATCGAGAATTAGAGCGATGCATTTTTAAATATAGACATGAATAACCAGAATAGAAATAAAGAATTGTTATTCAACGTTCATCCCTAAACCTGAAAGGTTTGAAAAGCGAGTGAAACATGCATATACCTAAGCAGAGATACAAAGATGAAGCAAAGAGTATGATTTTAAAGCGATTAAACAAAGCGTATTATATAGAGGAGAAAGAAAGGGTTGCTCAAGAAAGTTGCGGGGAATCTAAAACTGTGTATGGAAGAAATGGAAAAACCCGAAATGAAAAAGGAAGGAAGGGCGGCAAAAATAATCACCGGGTTTCTGATCATGAGATTGAGATTGAAAACAATTCTGAACATCATCATAGTGAGATCAAATGCGGAAGACAACATGATAGGAAAGCTCATCATTGGTGCCATCAAAAGAGGTTTTATTGGCGCTATATTTCGGGGTGAAAGGGAGGAGAAGGGATGTGGTGGGGCGGAGAATTTGGGAATGGGAGACATATTAGGGTTAAATTCAGAGGACGTGATGTAGAAAAGAAGGAGGAGAAATGGCGGTCTTTGAAAAAATGGGAGGAGAGGGAATCTTGCTCTAAAAGGGAGATAGTGTACGTAATTAAATACCTGATATTGACATATATTGTCATAAGTCAGGTTCCATCATCCCCGAATCATGGACAAGTTTTATGTATGTCATTATTGCTGAAGTAAGTTGTATATCATAGTACTAGATTTAAATACACAATATTGACATATATTGTCATAAGTCAAGATAATATATGTCAAGAATTGCATTTTTTCTTGTAGTGGGCAACAACCTTTCGTATGAGATATCCAGGGGGGTGAACTGCGGGGGCTCTCTTCTTTTTTGAGATTGGTCTCGGGATTGCTTTCGGTCTCCGTTCTGACCTTTGTTGGATGCGGATGGCTTTTTCCCTACTGGCTTATCTGTTTTAGCCAGTTGATTTGTGATCATAACTGTTTGGGTTGCCGCTCGAATATTGTCTTCTAGTATTGAATATTTGTTTGCCTACTTGTATAATTCTTCCATTGTTGCTGGCGGGTCTAGAGATAGCGAGTAGAAGAAGGGGGTTGACGACCCAAAGCTTCTCTTGAAGTTCTGAAATATTGCATCCATGTTGTAAAATTCTATTTGTTGGATGACCTGCTCGAACCTCCTCGTAAAGTCCCATATGGACTCGTCTTCATGTTTCAAAATAGTTTGTAAGGAACTAATGTTAATTTCTATCGCACTGAGCATAGGTGTTGCTAGATGAATACTCCCTAGAGTTCGTTGAACGTGTTTATTGAGCTTCGAGGGAGCTTATGAAACCAAGCTAGTGCAGGGCCGTGCAGGCTAGTCGGGAAAAATTTGCATAGTAAAAGGTCATTGCCGGTATTCAAAGTCATTGCCTGGTTATAATGGAGCATGTGATCATATGGGTAAGTAGAACCGTCAAACATAGTGAAAGTTAGAATGACAAACCCGCGGGGTGGCTCATAGTCGAGAATATGTTGCCCTAGGAGGGAGGAGAGAATGTCGTTGGGACTTCGAATTGCTGCTACAGGTGGCATATAAGGCATTAGTGCTGTACTGAAGGTGGGATATAATGACGGTATGACCGGTACCACGCCGAAGGATAATGCATACGTGTTTTCTAGTGTTGCATTTGGCTGGCTTTGCTCTTGGCTTGCTTCTCTCCTTGCCCGACGGAGTAGGCCATTATTGGTGTCGCTGAATGCAGGGTGGTGCAAGTGTCTCTAGTGCAATCTAGCCCTATTGCTTTTTGCCGGGGAGGGGTTTGGTGAGCTGCCAGAGGACAACTCATTGTCTACTAGGATATCTGCATCGTGAGGGACTATGGGCTTCTTTCCCTTGTCGCGGGCGGTTAGGTGCTTTGCTTGCCTGCTCTCTTAGGAGTCTCCTTTGCCAAGATTGTGTTTTTTTTCTACCTAGGCCCGAAGATGATCGTTTTCACGCTGTAGGTGCTTAGCGCGATCCTGCAGTTCCCTCATTTGCCTTGCCTGTTCTTCCTGCTTCTTCTTCATATCTTGACGCCAATGCAGGAATTGGTCTTCGGGAGATTGAATCACCGGAGTGCTCGACATTGCAACTATGTCAGACGAATCAGATGTGGGGAGGAGAATCATCGGACCTACTACCTGCGAAGGGCTATTAGAAAGCCGTTGGAGCTAAGCTCTTACACGTCATCGATGAGACTTTTTGTTCAATTCCATGAGGTGGTATGGTGTTGGTATCCAGATTCGTTTGTCCTCTAGGGCATCGGGCGTGATATAAAGCGCAAAAAGGGGGGGGGGGGGGTCAGACGGCGATGTGTCGTTCGCCTCTCCGATGCTTAACAAAAGAATGGAGAGGAAGAAAAAGGAAGTACGGTAGTTAGGGTTGCCTACCTTTCCCTCATGGGGAGCCTCTGATTTATATTCGAATTTATCCTTGATTTTTGGAAAGATAATCTCGTGATTTTAGCGATAAAATCTTGCTTCCGCTATCAAAGGAACCAATTCTCCTTGATTTTGGAAAGATAATCTCATGAATGTACAGTGATAAAGTATCTCTTTCCTTATCGAAGATCAAACTCCCTTATCGAGGATTAACTTTTAAAGTGCTCCAGTTCGGATCTTGGGAGATCCGTAGATAAATATCATATCTTAATTTTCTCTTTAACATATTTTATTTTTCTAACCACCGTATGCGTGGGACGTATTTGGGGGACTCGAGACAGAATGAGTTCTAGAGGCCTCTGGATTTGGTTGGTTTCAGATGTAATTTAATATAATGGGGTACATCTTGGACCGCTGTAGTGGACCGAATGGTGAACTCTCATCATTGATTAGTTTGGCCACGAAAATGTGATCTGTGATTAAGACCCATAAGAAACTACATAAGGCGATTGCTGTAAAGAATATGCGACATGGCTTTGGTATGGCCGCAATTGCAAGGGCGGCAAGAACAAACGAGAAGCGGAAACAAGCAAAGCAGTTCAATTCATCCCTAGCCTTCTTTAATTTGGTATAGTATTAAGAAATACTGGGTTTTCCTTTAGTGATCGAAGCGATTTCTTGTTGGATCTGGTAAAGCGTGGGACCATTGCGCTCGCCAAATCGTTCGACAAGTTCTTCCCAAAGCTCCTTCGTCGTGTTGACGTAGAGAAAAGCATCAACGATCTATTTGGAAATAGAATTTAAAATCCAAGAGATCACCGTACTATAGCTATCTATATGGAGCCATTGTTCATATTCCGGGTTATCATTATTTGGTTGCAGATATTTCCCATTAACTCATCCTAAATTTTGCTTGGCGAGCAAGACAATCTTCATAGAGCGGCTCCAAAAGAGGTAATTCGAACCAGAAAGAGGTGCAGTGACGAGAACCATGCTGGGATGATCAGAATTGTGAAGAGATAGCGAACTATTGGGGACTTGGAGTCGTCTTCGTCGTTACTGATATGATTAGATTGTGAGAGAGCACCGTCGTGGTCGACTTATCCAATAGTAGAGAAATCATTCCCATCGGCTGCCATTGTTGAAGAGAGAAAATTTACAGCGTGACAGAGTATTGGATCACTGCTCTGATACCATGAACAAAGTCCTGAGAGAGAAGCTTACTGGACAATAAATATTTCTCTTAATTCCTAATTAATATTACAGTATGGACCAATAAATATATACAAATGAGAAACGACCTAACTAATTTTGGATCTAGAAGTATCTAACAGTATCGAGAACACGTGATACAAAATTTTACAGAATAAATAAATTAATAGAATAAGGAGTGGAAAATGGGAATAGATTTTGTACCCACGGAAGTTTTACAAAATTTAGGATGCTATTAATTCTATTTATATTTATATTTATATTATATGTGAATTTAATCTGTCAAAAATAGGAGCGAGAATAAAGAACAAGTTGGAAAACAAAATATAAATGTTAAAAAAAAAAAAAAAAAATCAAAAGACGAGATGACATACCTACATTCCATGAGCAATTCAACTGAATATCACTAAAGTATTTATTGAGTAATATAACATATGAAAAAAAATAAATAAATAAATTAAGTCATGTCGTGATATATTGTAACATTACTACATTCCTTTTGTAAGTATAATGCATTTATAATATACATAAATTTTACGATAAAATTGATAATTTTACAAATATTTATTTTTACCCTATTGATATTGGTATTAACACATTTAAGCATACTAACATTATTCCCTCCGTGTATCTCAAAATTATTTAATCATTTTTCTATTTATAAAAAGAAAATTATAAGTCTCATAAATTCAAACTAGTGTTTCATTTTATTCCAATCATGATTTACATTGTAAATAGAATTATCATATTTATAATAATGTAAATATGATTAATTACATATTTTACCTATATTAATAATGGAAGTAGATTTAAATTGTAATTTTATAATATTATTATTATTGTGAATAATATATTATAAATGTAAACTTCAAAGATAATTGTTCTTCTTTGTGTTTAATATGTCTCAAAAGAGAAGGACTAATAGACAGTTGAGAAAGCGAAAGAGTATATGAAGAGAGGAGAGCCTTTTATAGGCTCCCAATTGGTCTTTTATTTACTCACTCATAAATGTGAGTAAATGAAGATACATGCAACTTCATTTACACATTAAATGAATAGAAGTTTAATGGGGTCATTCACTACATATGAATGCTCTTCATTTACAACACTCCCCCTTGAATGACCATCATTAAGAATATGCCTCATCAAAACCTTGCTAGTAAAATCTAGTGGAACAAAACCTTGCTAGTAAAACCCAGTGGAACAAAACCTATCGTAGGAAAAAGAGTACAATATTTATATGATGTTGCAAATTGTTCTTAGTCTGCTATGACCGCCTCGTTAAAAACCTTGCCAATAAAACCCAATCGGACAAAACTTGAACGAAGGGAAAAAGAGTGCAGTACACTAACATCTTGTCATAAGCATGCTCCCCCTCATGAAAATATCTTTATGTTGGTGCATTCCAATCTTATGTATTAGCTTCTTGAATGTTGAGGTTGACAATGACTTCGTGAATAAGTATACTAGATTATCACTTGAGCATATTTGTTGAACATCAATTTCACCACTTTTTTGGAGTTCATCTGTATAAAAGAATTTTGGAGAAATGTGTTTAGTTCTATCTCCTTTGAAATAATCTCCTTTGATTTGTGCAATGCATGCAACATTATCTTCAAATAATGTTGTCGGGTTGTCTTTGATGGAGGGGAGTTCGCATGATTCTTGGATATGTTGAATCATTAATCTTAGTCATATGCATTCACGACTTGCTTCATGAATTGCTATAATCTCTTAATGATTTGATGATGTGGCCACCATTGTTTGCTTAAAGGATCTCCATGAAATAGCAGTTCCATTACAATTAAACACATACCCTTCTTGTGATCTGGCCTTATGTGGGACTGAAAGGTATCCTGCATTAGCATATCCAAACAATTGCTGTTTTGATTCCTTTGAGTAAAATAGACCCATATAAGTTGTTCCTTAGAGGTAGCATAATATATGCTTGATACAATTCCAATGTTTTTTGGGTTGAAGTGGAATTGTACCTGGCTAATAAATTGATAGAAAAAGCAATATCTGGGATGGTACAGTTAGAAAGATATATAAGTGCACTAATGACACTAAGATATGGTACTTCAGAACCAAGTAATTTTTCACACTTTTCACAAGGACGAAATTTCAAATCAAGTGAACGGACAATCATTGGTGAACTTAAAGAGTGTGCTTTATTCATATAAAAACGTTTTAAAATTTTCTTAATATATGTTGATTGGTGAACTAAAACTCCAATAGGGAAATGCTTGATCTGCAGGTCGAGACAAAATTTTGTTTTCCAAAGATCTTTCATTTTTCAAATATTTTGCTGTTCTTGTGAGCTCTTCAGGAGTCCTAATAAGATTTAGATCATCAACATACACAACAATAATTGTAAATTTGGTTTCTGATTTCTTAATAAAGATACATGAGCATATAGGGTTGTTTGCATACCCTTCTTTTAATAAATACTCGTTGAGGCGATTGTACCACATGCTTTTGGATTGCTTCAATCCATATAGAGATTGTTGTAATTTGATTGAGCACATATTACGAGGCTTTGTATTATTTGCTTCAGGTAATTTAAATCCTTCAAGGATTTTCATATATATGTCATTATCTATGGATCCATATAGATAAGCTGTGATGACATCCATGAGACACATATCTAGTCCTTCAAAGACTGCCAAACTTATTAGAAAACGGAAAGTGATTGCGTCTATGATAGGAGAATATGTTTCCTCATAGTCAATAGCAAGTCTCTACGAGAAACTTTGTGCTACTAATCGTGCTTTATATGTTATGATCTCATTATTTTCATTGCGCTTTTGTACAAATACCCATTTGTACCCAACAGGCTTTACACCTTTAGGTGTTTGGATTACAGGTCCAAAAACTTCTCGTTTCATTAACGAGTTTAATTCTACATGCATAGCTTCTTTCCATTTTGGCTAATCATTTCTATTTCGACATTCTTTTACATTTTGTGGTTTGGGATCCTCATCATTTCTTATGATGTCTAAGGCCACTTGGAAAGCAAAAATATTATTGATAACAATATCATTTCGATCCTATTTATATCCATTATGCACATAACTCATTGAGATCTCATAATTTTCAGGTACCTTTGCCTCTTTCGGAGATATTTCTTTGTTTTTCACCTCTTCAAGAGTTTCTTGTTCAATATGTGCCTCTACGGGGGTTCGTTGTTCATCATGTTCCTTTGTAGGGGCATTTTTCTTTGCTTTTGTTCTCATCTTTCGAAAAGCTACGTCTTTTGACCTAATTGGTCTCCCATGCTTCAAGCGTGTTTTGGATTCATTTTCTTTTTGTCATTTAGGGACCTCAATCCGTGTTGGAGCATTCACAACTAAGATATGTGACTTTGTCACTTTCATTGCATCAATAAATACATCTGGTAATTGATTTGCAAGATTCTATAAATGAATGATCCTTTGAATTTCCAGTTCACATTGATTTGTATAAGGATCAAAATGAGATAATGTGGATGCATTCCAAGTAATTTATTGTCATTATTTTGGATTCGACTTATCTCCTCTTAATGATGGGAATACAGTTTCATTAAAATGAGATAATATGACAATATAAAAACATCTCCAGTTAAGGATTCCAAATATCTTATGATAGATGGCGAATCAAAACCTACATAAATCCCAAGTCTACGTCGTGGACTACGTTTTGAGTCTGTTGTAGGAGTGCGGTGGTACATGGTTGCACAGCAAAACTCGTAAGTGGGAAATATTTGGTTGTTTACCAAGTACAATTTGTGAAGGGGAGTATTCATGATAAGATGTTGGTCCAATTCTTATTAGACTTGCAGCATGTATAACAGCATGTCCCCAGGTAGATGTTGGTAATTTGGTCTTCATCAGTAGTGGTCTAGCTATTAATTGAAGACGTTTGATTAAGGACTTTGCTAAACCATTTTGGGTATGAACATGAACAACATGTTGCTATATATTTATCCTAATTGACATACAATAGTCATTGAGAGTTTGTGAAGTAAATTCACAAGCATTATCAAGTCTTATTTTCTTGATTGGATAATTAGGGAATTGTGCTCTTAATTTAGTCATTTGTGCAAGGAGCCTAGCAAAGACAACATTTCTTATGGAAAGAAGACATACATGTGACCATTTAGTGGAGGCATCTATTAGGACCATAAAATAACAAAAAGGTTTACATGGTGGATGAATAGGTCCACATATGTCCCCATGTATTCTTTGTAAAAAAAATTGGTGATTCAGACATGATTTTATTAAATGATGGTCTGACCATTAACTTACCTTATGAACAAGGGTCACAAGAAAATTCATTGGGCAAAAGAATCTTCTGGTTTTTTAATGGATGCTCATGTGATTGTTCTATGATTCGTTGCATCATTGAAGATCCAGGGTGACCTAGCCTGTTATGCCAAAGAGTAAAAATCTTTGGGTCATTGAACTTTTGGTTCATTACAACATATGACTCAATAGGATTTATATTTGTATGATATAACCCAGAGGAGAATGCTGAGAGTTTTTCCATTATAGTTTCTGTTTAAAACAATATAGGTAATGTAAAGACATTTTGTATTACCTTAATTCATAGTTTCAATATGATATCTATTTCTACGGATATCTTTAAAACCAAGCAAATTCCTTATGGATTTGCTAAAATATAATGCATCATTGATATGAAACATAGTTTCATTTGGAATATGTCACTCTTCCTGGCTCAATTAAGCTCAGATTGTGATATAGTACCGATTAAATGACATTTGTTATTAAATTAAAAAAAATATTTTTTCTCAAATAATGTATGCGTGGGTTGTGTAGTTAGCAAGACATATACCACCATCATCTATTTTAAATCAACACACATAAATTTAGATAAAGGTAAAAATATAAATAACAAGATGATATTCTTATTAACTCACTAACCACACATAGAATTATTAATTTACATCATCTGACAAATAATTAAATACACAGAATCTTCAAAAAAGTCCACATCAAATATGATAGGTCCAAGCACTTCACTCAATAAAATTAGATGCAATTATTTTCCTTTGTCCCTTAATGATGTTTGATCTCACTCAGATGTTTGGTCACATATGCAGATTATGACTTTGGTCTTCATTCAAGATTGTAAAGTCTCTCAAGGAGCCTCAGTGTTTTTGCAAATACTTCAATTTCTATTTGGTCTCACCACATCATTTCTAAGGTGAAATGGGTCTTTCCTTTTCTTAGTAAGAATACATTATTATAGTATCTACACTCTACCCATGATCACTCACTCACAGAATAAATGCTCCCACTATCTACAACTTCACTATTGCTGATAAATCATTTCAATGAGAATAGTCTGATCCACTGGATGCACCAGGCTTCATTAGAATAATATTTGAACAACCACTAGAATGATGACATAATTTTGAATATTAGTAAATCACGCTCTATATTTAGTTTCATTGCTATGGTGACATAGAGGTTGCTAGAACGTTGAACAATGTCTCATCCAGATTTTTCTATAAATTAATCCTAATGATTTTAAATGAGAGCTGAGTTACACTCACTATCATTTTTAAAATCTGCAACCTCGTGCATCGAAAGTCATAGCAAACTTTAGTAAATCACCGTTGGTCAAATCTATCCTTCAAGTCATTCCTACTGAGTGTTAGATCTTAGTATGTTCATTTCATGTATCCTCATGGAGATTGATCTGGCTGGAAAATGAGGTTTCACAAACTGTAATGCTAGGACTTCCATTTGTTTCTTTACTATTTCAAGATCAAGCAGATAAATTTCAGAATTCTTTCTTGGGGTTAACCACGATATAATTTTTACCACTAAAATATCGCTATATGTCAAGATAATGGGATGATTTTGACACTGGCAAACCCTTAATATATGAAAATGATAATAAACACTACCTGCCGGAGCAAATCGTGTTGATAGCGTACTGTGAATAATATATTATAAATGTAAACTTCAAAGAGAATTGTTCTTCTCTGTGTTTAATGTCTCAAAAGAGAAGGGCTAATAGAGAGTTGAGAAAGGGAAAGAGTATATGAAGAGAGGAGAACCTTTTATAGGCTCCCAATTGGTCTTCTATTTACTCACTCATAAATGTGAGTAAATGAAGATACATGCACTTCATTTATACATTAAATGAATAGAAGTTTAATGGGGTCATTCACTACATATGAATGCTCTTCATTTACAACAATTATTATATATATTTGTGGTAAAATCTTTTATCGACGTTGAAAGGAGCATTCCTCCATAGAGCAAATGAACGTGAAAGATAATGCCACAGTGAATAAAATAGAAGAAATTTCTTTTTTCCTTTTCCCCATACCCATGTTGGGGTTACACGTTTAATGCTCATAATTAGGACATTTAAGAGAGCCCTTTCACTTTCTTACGTTACATATTCATACACTCATTTGTACATTAATTACCCCATTATGTCTGTCTAGGTGACTGTAACGCATATGCAGCGTTTCCCCCATCCCATGCTCGAGGTGTATATCCGAAAGTGGGCCTTGAGTCCTGAGAGGTGACCATCACACCATCATATGTTTTACCTAGTCTGACTCACGCCCTCGGGGCAAGTTTAGCCCATATCACTTGTGTTTCATCCAGAATAAAATCTGCATTTTGTATGGTTTTCCTACACGCGTACCCAAGGTTTTTTCCTTCCTTGGCACTTGACTTGAGACTTATCCTACTCCACTAACCCCCTTAAAGCCTTTTTGCATCGTTAAGGTCGGGAATATGTGACTTTAAAAATCTATACCCAAACACAAGGCAACTGTATTGAGTCTCGTGCACCAACATTACATTCTACCTCTCACACTTGGGTGTTCTGGATTCGGCCCTAGTTTGTCAATCCACACAAATCATTAAACGCGCCCCTCGATCATCAATCTGCCCATTCGCTCAAATAGTCCCCCCTTTCTTCCTCCATTTGATTTTTCGTGTCATTCTGCCTCCACTTTGCTAACCTCTCGTCTCTGGTCTGACGTTTCTGCCAATGAGAGGTCGTCGCATTAGGGATCAAAGAGTAGCTTGGTAAGCCAAAAATCTGACACTTTCTTCCATTTTTCGCTTACTTTTTTTTTTTTACTGTGCTGGTCAGTTTACTTGTGGCAATGATGATTTCCCACCGCCGCAGCAACTGCTCGGGCAACCCGCTAGAGGAACTCACAAGACGCACCCATGAAAACGCTCCACCGATGGCTGCGTGGAGTGAGAAACCACCCTTTCGCCTCCCGCATTTTAAAGTCTTCTCTGCAGATCCCAACCATAAAGACACCAGCTGGCTTCAACTAAGATTTCCAGCACAACATGCCTGAGAAGTATCTTTCCTTCCCAAGTTCGCATTGCCTTTCCTTTCGATTCAGTTCGCAACCCTCGTATCTGATATCGTCCTGGGGTAAACGGATCGCATCCACTAGCTAGAAATCACGATGATCATCAATTCTTCCATTAAGAATCTTGATCCAACCCGCGAGGTTCATGTGAACATCATTCAGGTTCTCCTTGTGGTATGAGTATTGAGTAAGAGGCTTAGCCTTAGGCTTGGCTTGGAGGAGGTGCTATTTGCCTATTCCTTCAAGTGGCACAAGCTTGGTCGGTATTTTGCCTCCGGCTCGACGCCCAACCACTTCCACCTAGTGACTGAACCACGCGAACAATTTAGCAAAGACAAGAATGGCTCTACAACATGCTGTCAAGGCCAATGTGCCAGATCCAAGCTCATGGAGCCTGCCTTCAGCCGCTTTCTTAAAGTCACATCAAGCCCCCATGCTCACTTTTAATATCTCACTGGTTCCTCTGTTCAACACCGCCAGTTCACAATGTACTCTCAGCCTGAGAACCCGTGACTCACCAGTGCTGAAGAAGTTCGCTGCCTCAGCCAGAGCTCTTGAGCCCCTGGTCTAAAAGGATTTCAAACTCCTATTGTCCCCCTCAAACCTCTAGGTGATTTTTGCCAAACTCGAGGATTTCGTCGTCTCGTCGGTGCCTTGTTTACACTTTGAAGGCCTGAGGAAAGCCCGTGTTATGGAGCGGGTACTAAGTCGGCTTCTTACCTACATCGTTATGGTTGAACCCCGGAGGCTCAGCCACACTATGGCGCAGCATAATACTCACCCAATTCCGCCTTCCTCACTCAGAATCTCCACCCACGAGAAGCCAACAGGCCAGGAACTTGTCCTATGCTAATTTCATCCCTTGCGCACTTGTGGCTTCAAGAAATTGCCCGAGCTACTACAAAAGCTGCAAGATGATACCTTACCTAACACCCTCTATTTAGGATATACATACCTTACCTAAATACCCTATTCGGGATTTACAGGAATGAATTATTTCTGTAACACATAATATTGTGATATGATTCCATAAACAACAAAAACAGGCCACAGTAGATTTTTTAATATAATAAATATATTATTTCAAACAAATATATATATATATATATATATATATATTATATTTATATATTATATATTTAATCAAGTATTCTTGTTTAGGACGGGTAGGTTATACGTAGTCCTGTCCTCACATCAAATCCGAGTTTTCGAATATTTAATTGGGGGTAAAATATTCCTTAATACCCTTTTTCATTCGCATCCAGTATCAGATTTTTCATTAACTTTTTAATTACTTGTTTTTAGAAATATTTCCAAACATAACTTCCTATTTCTTTTAGTACACTCTGTCAACTTATTTTTCTTACTTTATCCTTATTTTTTCCTAACAAAATAAAAATTACTTAGCGCAAAAATATTTCCAAAGATACCTTATTCTTTTCTTTGTGTAAATACTACTCTTTCTTTTCTTCTTATGTTATCCTTTATTTTTTTTTTTCTTCCAATATATTAAAACAAAGATAATGATAGGTTCTTCTGCAATTTTGTTAACCTACAAATATATGAGAACAGCTAGATAATTATCCTTTATTTTCAACAAATAAAAACACAAAATTAAGAGGGATGGTGTGTTCTTGAAGTTTTCTGTAACAGCCAGAAAATGTACCAGAAATAAGTTTTAAGTTGACGTAGTATGTGTATAAAATTATAAATTATAGTAAGCCTACCTTAATTTCCTTTCATTTCTTCAACCACAGGACTAGCTGGCATGGAACTCTTCCCTTTCCTTTTCTTTCTGCTTTCACTGTATTCTTCCCAACAAGAAGAAGAAGATATGAACTTCCGTCAGCCTGACGTCCAGATTTACAGGTTTCATCTCCACCTCCTCAAACCACCGTTCACTGAATTTTACAGAGCTTTCACAGAAGCGCACCAATATTCTCCTCCCACCTGATCCAGCTGCAGCTGTCGTTTCCTCCCGCCTGCCAATGAAGAACGCCACCAAGAACGACATCGTCTTAACCGCCCTGTTACCGGCCATGGCATGGTTCAATACACCACCATCTCCGCAGCTCATTTATGACCATCAGGAACCCGCCAGATAGCGCCCAAATATTTCCTGAATCATCGATGTTTTTCTGGCAGGCAATCCAGGACATGAAAATTTCCCATCACCGATTTGGCTAAAATCGAGGGAAGGTTTTGCAGAGGTGGTTTACGCCTGACCTCGGTTATCTTTAATAACATTACAGATTACCGCCGGAAAGCGATACTACGGAGAAGACGCCGAGTTTGAGGAGGCTAAGCGTTTTCGGGATATTGTTAGCGAGCTTTGCCAGAAGGGTGTGGCATCAGAATACTCGGCAGATTTTTTCCACACAGCCAATAAGTGTGGAGATCATGATAAATAAGATTATAAGATCATGATAGAGACAAAATAGGCCATTGCAGGCTCTGACTGATGGTTATAGGGGTTCGGTGAATAATAATTCTATGATTGACCATCTGTTATCCTTTCAGAAAACTGAACCACAGAACTACACAGATGACATCATTCAAGGGCTTGTACTGGTGAGTAGTGAATTATTTCGATTCGTGTTTTAAAATTTCACACATAACAAAAATAAAAATTTACTGGCACGTTTGTAAAATCATTCTTGCATGACAGCTTTGAAATTTTTCATATCCTTGCTTCTTTCAAAATCCTTATTGTTACAAAAAAAAAGAACAAAACAGAACAGATTGGATCTGTTTTATTTCAATTTTTTAAACTGTTAATTGAAAACAATTTTTGAAAACGTAGAAGACATATTAGGGCATGTTTTGAAAACTGTTCTAGATACCCTTGAAATTATTTTTCAATTTTGTTTTTCTTAATTTCCAAATGAAATAACTTATACAAAATGTCCCTTTGAAATCCACAATTTATACCATATACACTATGTTTTAGTTATATACTTACAAATGACATATGTTAAAATGTTTAATTTCAGATTGATTTTCAATTTTTGTTTGAAACTATGTAAAATAAAGAAAAAAACATAGACTTAACATACTTTGGTTTTCTTAACTTTATTTTTCTAAAACACGCGATCAACATGCAAATGAATTTCATGTTGTTGTTATAATTGATGTTATTTAAAAACTGCTATTATTCTTTGAATTTAGTTAATGTCTTTTGCATTCTCCATATTTTTCAAAATAAAAATCAGTTTTTAAAAGCGGTAAACAAAGACTTCATTAATATTTTTTGTGGGTTTTCTTATATGGTTTAACTTTAAATTCACAAATTCCTCCGTATAGATTATGGTTATCGCAGGAGTCGACACTTCATCGGCAACATTGGAATGGGCAATGACCCTTCTCCTTCGTCTCACCCGGAGGCTTAAGAAAAGTTGAAAGCAGAGCCGATGACCAGGTGGGTTCAGTCGATTGATAGAAGAATCCGATCTTCCCAAACTGCCGTACCTTCAGAGTATCATTTCCGAAACTTTAAGATTATTTCCTCCGGCCCCTCTTCTAGTTCCCCATGTTTCCTCAGATCACTGTCAGATAGGGGGATTCGATATTCCAGCCAACACGATGATAATCGTCAATGCATGGGCCATTCACAGAGACCCTAAATCCTGGGAAGATCCTACGAGTTTCGTACCAGAAAGATTCGGATTCCTCGGAGGAATCAATGAAGCACGTGAGAATTACAAACTGCTGCCATTTGGAACAGGGAGAAGAGGGTGTCCTGGAGGTGGCCTAGCTCAACGGGTGATTGGTTTGGCATTAGGGTCAATGATTCAGTGCTTTGAGTGGAAGAAGACGAGCAACGAAATTATTGACACCACTGAAGGGAGAGGGATCACCATGCCCAAACTGCAGCCATTGGAAGCAATGTGTAAGGCACGTGACATTATCAAAACAGGTTCAGTACTAGAAATAGAGAACAAAGCTTAATTAGTTGGTGTTTTTTACTGTTTGCTTGCTTGTATTGATGCAATGAATAAGCATAGTTGGATTGTTGTTATCCCAATTGTGCCATGTCTGTGATGAGGAATATCGGAATCAAATATTTGGTTTAATTTTGTCTCTAATACCCTCTTAAATAAAAATGAATTTTGTGATTTCAATTATTGTATTCGGATGTTTTAGGAATTAATATCGAGTCCGGAATGATTATTTGTTTAAGCAGTAGATTTTTTAATAATATTTATTTACAAAATAATCTATAAAAATCTAATGAAGATATATGAATAAAATAGTAATTTTAATATATTGAGAGAACCTATATATAATAGGTCAAACATATATATAACAATAAGTTAAAATTAATTAATTATAATTTTATTTTATTATAAGAATTAAGTTATTTGTGATCATTTTTATTTTTTTTTATTTTAAAATTATGATATTTTTGTAGATAGTCCAATAAAATAATAAATTTTTATTTCTAATTGCTTCTAACAAAGCAAATACTTTATTACTAATGACAATTATTTTATGAGCCTATCTAATGAAGAGCACCAAGTATTTATTGAGACATAACTGTGGGATCCCTGATTTTTGCCATGCTTTTCCACTACAAATGCGAGACTCGTTTCTATATTTTGCAAAAGTATTTTTAAAACAGCTTGAATATTACTTATTTTTATTTTATTTTAATGTGAAACAAAATAAAAAGCAAAAAACCCTAAACGCGACTTACGATAAAGTTAAAACGTATCCCTTTAAAATTCAGTGCTTAAGTCCAGGGTCGTTACTTATCACGATATTTATGTTTAACACCCCCTCTAAGCCCTTAAAGTCGGGTCTCTACTAAACAAACTAAAGAAAATATGATTTTTGACTAATCAATTAATGAATACTGAAGATAAGCAGTACATCAGATATATGTAAATGAATAAACATATAAATAAATAATAAAACAAAGTCAGATAAGAAAAATGTACTTGAGCTTACCTTTAGCCTTTATACTCCTTTTTTTTCTAAAGCCGTTGTCTAAGCTCTCCTCCCTTTTATATCTTTCTGAACTTCTGATTTGCCTTGCTAATACTCTTTTCTAAAATTTCAAGACAAAGCTCTCCTCCCTAAAAAAAACGACTAATCCCCCCTTTCTCTCTTTTGGTAGCCCTCTCCCCCAAAACCCTATACCCTAAAAACTAATCCCCCTAAAACCCTAGTCTCCTTCCCCTTTTATACTAAAGACAAAAAAAGAAAACCCCTTTTATGGCAACCATCTAGAGCTCATTAAATATGCCCTTGATAGAGTTCATATTTAGTGAACACAACACGCAGTGAAACTAATGCGCGGTGCTGTTAAAATCACAATCATATCAAAGAACAAAAGACCCCAGCATCCAAATAACACTCATATAAAAAGAGGTCTAGACACCCTAAGGGTGGACAAAAAAAAAAAAAAAAAAAAAAAAAAAAACAAGACAACCTATTGTCCCTCCCATGATATAGATCAAAGCATCATCTAAGAAGGCCCTCTCAAAGGTGAAACTCAGATCGAAGATAAATAAATGAAGCCGGCTGCTTCTCATAAAAGTGAGACTGGCCATGTGCACTATATAGTGATGAACACCAATCTTGTCATAAAAAAACATGAACACTCAATAAAATGGTGAAACCAATAAAAGAATAAGCGTTGAAGGCAAATGGTATGCTGATGAAAACCCCATAATAGTCAAATGTAGACTTGCAACAAACTCATGAGCTAACAAGTGGAAAGTAAGATAACCGAAAGAAGTCATGTGATCAAAGTGGGCAATGCTAACGACTGTGAATACTGGTAGCGATATCTCTGATGAAGATGAACTTTGAGGGTCTGAACTATGGTGAAGGCATCTGAATGTCTGGTTTGAAACGAAGGAACTCAAAGGCAAAACCTGAACACCTTTATTCAAGATGTAGAAGGTAGAGGAGAAATCTGAATGCCCTTATTTGTAAAAGACGAAGTAAGAACGTTTGAACTGCAAATCAAAAGAAGTGATGAAGACGAAGTCTGAACATCTGAACTATATGAAGGTGTGGTCTGAACATCTAATCTATACGGTTGAAGTTCAACCACTGATCATAAGACGGTCTGGAACCCGCCTATATGTACGTGATGTTGATGAAGTCTCGAACATTCGACCTATATAAAGGCGGTCTAAACGTTTAACTGTAGAAGACAAAGTCCTCAAACGATTCGAACTACGATGCTAGCAAATGGATAAAACAAATCTGATTCATCTATATGAAGGCGAATTAAACATTGATCACATGTTAGCAAATGTGATGCGTATGAAGTTTGAACATCTCGATTCATATGAAGACGGTCCGAACACCGACGGTGTAAGACCTAAATCTGGTCCAAATACGATGCTAGCAAATGTGATGCAGATGAAGTCTGAACATCTGATCCATATGAAGGCGAAGTCTGAACGCTTGATCTGCAGAAGATGAAGTCTGAATGTATGAATTGCGGTGCTAGAAAATGTGATGCAGATGAAGTCTAAACATCTTATCCATATGAAGGCAAAGTCTGAACGCCTGATCTGTAGAAAATGAAGTCTGAACGTTTTAGCTAAGATGCTAGCAAAAGTGATGTAGATGAAGTCTGAACATCTGATCCATATGAAGGCAAAGTTTCGAACGCTCGATTCAGAACACTAAGTCCAACCGCCCATCCGTGGATGCTAGCGCGGCGATGCGCATGAAGTCTAAACATCTGATCCATATGAAGGCGAAGACTGAACGTCTGATCTGCAGAAGACGAAGTCAAATGTTTGAACTACGGTGCTAGTAAATGTGATGTAAATGAAGTCTGAACATCTGATCCATATGAAGGCAAAGTCTGAACGCCTTATCTGTAGTGCAAGCTTGTTAAAGGCGGTCCAACGCCCAAATCTATGGTAAAACATGGTTTAGTGCTGTCCTTAAACTCCTGAATAATCTACTGTGAAAATCTCATATGGAATAAACATATGTAAAAGGCTAAATAATATATGCATGGATCTCTATATCTTAAGAACACTATTATCAATATAAAGGGGATTTACCAATTAAATATGGACTGCCAAATAACTTTCATTGAAGCTAAATCATCTCATCAATAAAATAAGGGATATGCCCCAGTATGGCGAGCGGAACACCACATCGAGTGGATATCTGAAGTGACTCTAGGCAGTAAACATTGTGCTTAAAAGTCGAACCAACAATATCATCAGAAATAGTACGAGCATGTGCATCTATCATGAAGGACTAATAAGAACTCAACGTAAAAAATGAATAACTCCTTTCATCAGCTCAAAAAGCCATGCTAGAAACATATGAGAACTCCACTCTGTAAATCTGAAGACATCTTAGCACAGAGGTCCCAACATCTTCAACAATGGATGAAAAAGAAAGTTTAGAATGCTGCAAACCATGGCCCAAATAAACAGATCTCAACACTGAATAATCAATACTATAGCAAAAATGTCACAATGAAGCTCGTCCTTGATAAAAACCATCTACACATCTCTAAACTGCACCAAAAATAAAGAATTCGAGATGACATCACTGAACGCCATAATGAGGCTCATCCTCTGACAAACACTACACAAACTAACCACCTCCCATGGTTCGATAACCACAAACCCTAGTATGACATCCAACGAAACACGACGGAATGTTATAAACGTCATAACAAGGCTTATCATCTCAATAAGGACTATCTGCACAGGCTAACAAACTCTAGATGATCTCGCTAACTAGAGGGGTATGCCCCAGTATGACATCTAACAAAAACATGATGAAGTCCAAAAATGTCATAACAATTGCTCATATCCTCGATAAGAATTGCCTGGACAAACCAACCACCTTCGAATGATCCTCAAAGACAGGGGATATGCCCCAGTGTGGCATCTATCAAAACATGATGAAATCCTAAAAATGTCATAACAAGACTCATCCTCTCAAGAAGGACTGTATACACAAACACCTGATGATCTAGGCAAATAAGGGATATGCCTAAGTATGACATGTATGCCATCTAATAGAGATGTGATGAAACCCCTAAATATCAAAATATGGCTCGACATCTAAAGAAGAATTTTTCTACACAAACCAACAAGTCCAGAGGATCCCGACAGATAGGGGATATGCTCTAGTATGGCATCTAATGCTCTATAGTGTTGAAAAAAATCAATCGAAATCCATGCATCCACTAGTAACGAAAGGCAACCTCTAGTCATTTAGAACCGCAACTAGAAATGAATCTAAGTACTAGTAAGGCATCTCTTGGAAAAGGCCGTATGATGTCAACCAGAGATCACCAAACCAATATCATCATAGATGCATCAAAAAACGCTAAATCACATGGTCTTAGGGTGGTCTTACTACATAGACTGTAATGTAGGCTCGGAGTGATAAGGTAAAAGAAATGAAGGGAAACTAGGCTAAAATAACCAATGATCAATCTCGCTGCGCCTCTGAGGCGTCACATGCATAAGAAGTCCACATGAGCTACGACACGAAGACATCCAATGGAAGTGCCGGCGAGAATGATGGATGCAAAGTGTAACATGTGGAGATGAGGTAAAAGGACAAGGAAACATTAGACTCAAAATCAATAAATATATGAGGGTGATAAATGTGAAAATGAGAGGTATGAAGTCAAGAAGATAAATAACAGTAAGGAAAAAAAAGGTGATGATATGATGAATCTACCAAAATCACTGTATGGGGAAGACATGTCGTCGACAAATGCGATGATGAATATGAAAAATGGGATAATGAATATGACACTAACTCGAAGCCCATAGGAGAGGATCAGTCATCTCACATACCACTAATAAAATCTCAAAGTAAGCACATGATATTGGGATCTCGGGAAGGTCACATACGAACTCCCACAAGTAATACATACACTCAAAACAATGATCCTCATAAATCCATATCATACTCAAGGAATACTAATATTGAATACATACACGTGCGCATTTATTTAAAAATTTTTTTATTTTTTATTTTTTTGCTCATATACTGAATAAAACAATGAGAAACAAACTAATATGATAGATAATAAACTAATATATCTCAAAGTTAGCTGCAATAAAACAACTCCAATGAAACGACATACTCTTTTCAAACTAACGGTCTTTGAATAAATGTCGATGGAATGAGTGAAGGAACGACACGACAAACCCCTATGCAGTAAAATGAATAGATCACCAATCTAAGTGGGAAAGAATGAGATAGAACAAGAACTTAGATAGAAAGAAAGTAGTGAAAACATAGACACTACAAAATGGAGCAGAAATAATGAAGTGAATGTGGTAAGGTGATGTAAAGAATGTATCGATGTGTCCACAACTCATAAGATCCCTAAGCTAAGGCATCCACACACTAGAGGGCCCTATCCCGGATATGAAAAGGTAAGGTGATATAAGAGAAAATAAAATGTGGAGCTGAGGCTAGTTCACTAACTAGAAAATTATGAGTAATAGGTGATAAGGTATTGGGCTAACCGAAATGATGACCACCCATTCTGCAACCATGGTCTCAAACGTAAAATTTTTTCAGTTGATCCAATTTGGTTGGCTCTGAGAATTAGTTTCCATTTAAGTCCATCATCCATATAGCTCCCTCTGGGGTCAACCCTCTAATACCAATATCCGCTTCGATGGTCTAAACTTCCCTACATCTGCCGACCAATCCTCTGAGGACTCTAAAAAACAAATCACCTCGTTAGAAATGGTCTGTGCTTGACTAGCTTTTTGTGCCACAGCACTCTCCCTTGGTAAAGCCTAAACATGGTCACAGATTTCAATCTCCTCTCATCTAATAGGCTAAGCCGGACAACCGTGGATCGAGCCCACTCGCCCCTCGTAAATCTATTGCTCTAGGGCTACTCTCAAGGATCCAATCTCTATCTCAATTGGAAAAACTGCCTCAATGCCATAAACTAGAGAGTAAGGTGTGGTTCCTGTAGAAGTGCGAAAGGAGGTGCGATGCGCCCATAATGCGAAAGGTAGCTTCTTAGACTAGTCTCGAGAAGTCTTAATCATCTTGCACATAATCCTCTTGATATTCTTGTTCGTAGCCTCTACTGCCCCATTTCTCTACGGCCTGTATGCAGATGATCTATGATGTTGGATGCCATATCTCTGTAATAAAGTGTCGGCCTCACCTCAAACAAATACCTTTAACTGATATTCACTAATGAGAACCCATCAGTAGATAATGCTATGGTGATAAAGGTGGCAACTCGTCGCATTCGCCTTTGCATAAGAAGTGGCCTCTAAATTCACTTCTAGAAATAATCAATAGCGACCAAGATGAACTCATGACCACTAGAAGCCCTCGCAAATCTTCAATAACATCTAATTTGACCGAAATGGCCAAGGTGAGTCAAGGCATGCACTACGATGGTGGAAATACAGGTGACATAACCAGCGCATTTGACACTTTATTATTCTTGAACAACCGACAACAATCAGCTCTATGGTCAACCGAAAATAGCCAATCCTCATAATCTTATTAGCCAACATATGTCCTCCCATGTAAAACTTACAACCTCGACATGAACCTCTCATCAACTGATCAAATTTAATCTCGATCTACACAATAATACCATCGCCGCATGTCTATATAGTGTTTCTCCATGTATCACAAAGCGGGTGGCCAACTGTGTCAAAGCTCTCCTGTCCTTGCCCGTCATGGCCTCAGGGTATGTGCCATATCTAAGAAACTGATAAATATCATGATACCATGACAAACCATCATCAAACCCTAACTCATAAATTAGGTAACAATAAGCGTATTGTCCTAATTCTCAACTAGTCGCTTAACTACCACACCCTTAGGAATGTCAATCATGGAAGCCAAAGTAGCCAGAGCATCGAAGAACTGATTCTATGCTCTAGGTATGTAAGTGTAGCTCAAGTCGTCAAATCTCCCGACTAGAAACTCTAAATAAGCATGATATGGCCTAAGCTTCACATCTCTGGTCTTCTAGTCACCTTGAATCTGTCTAATCACTAGATTAGAATCACCGAATATCTCCATCCCCATTCCGCCTGGGCGCTGCCTTCTAACTAAGTGATGCATGCCTCATACTCAACAATGTTGTTCGGCCTGCAACGATCCAAAGGCCAAAACGAACTCATATCTTGCAGATCACCATGGAGAAATCAATAGATAACCTATTCCATATCCATAATGAACCACATGTGCCAACCAAAACTAGTCACCCTCGCATCTCCTCATCCAATACCTTATCAATCACTTACCGCTGAGCAACCGGAAGGGCACCTAAGTGATATGCTAAAACACTTTTGCACTTTTGAGTGACATACTAAGTCTACTAGTCAAAATAGGTTTGTCAAACAGATATCTTAAAGGATCTAGATGAGAAACAAGCTACATAACACTTCATGTAATATCTGAATCTCCAGTGGCTCAAACCCAAAGCTACAAGATTCTGACCAGGCAAATTGCTCACACTCAACATCCTCTTATCCAGATAATAAATAGCTCGCTCCCTGCCGGAATCATCAAGTTGGGCTAGCATGCACCCCAAAGCGATATCTGAAACTGACAAATATAATAAGAGAGGTCATCCAAGCATGGGAGGTACCAAAATAGAAAGGGAAAGCAAATACTCTCTAATTCGCTCAAACGCCTACTGGCACTGATCATCCCAAACCTTAGGTTTTTTCTTCCACAGAAGTCGGAAGATAAGCTCACAAGTATCTGTTAGTCTAACAATAAACCTGCTGATATATTGCAATCTACCCAAGAAACCTCGGATCTCAATTTTAGTCTGTGGTGGAGACATGTCAAGGATAGCTCTGATCTTATCAGAATCTGCCTCATTACTTCTCTCACTAATCATGTAGCCCAAGAGCTTCCTAAAGGTCACTCTAAAAGTGCACTTTAGATTCGGCCTCAATCTAGTTACTCAATCTCTGAAGAAGGACTTTAAAGCTGCCTAATGATCTGCCCTATCTTGGGACTTCACAATCATATCATCCACATAGACCTCAACATCCCTGTGCATCATGTCATGAAACAATGTAGTAGCTGCTCTTTGATAGGTAGCACCTGTGTTCTTCAACCTAAACGACATGACTCTATAACAGTAGGTGCCCCACTTAGTGATAAAAAATGTCTTCTCACTGTCCTCGGGAGCCATCAGAATCTAGTTATAACTTGAGAATCCATCCATAAAAGACAACATCTCATGCCCTGCAGTACTATCAACCAACATCTCATTATGTGGGAGAGGAAAATCATCCTTAGGTTAAATTTTGTCGGGAAGATTTTTGAAGTCCATACAATCCTAACCTTGCCTTCCTTTTTAGAAGTCATAATTATATTATAGCCACATCACTCTAGATAACAAACCACCGATATGAAGCCAACACTAAGTTTCCACCTCCTCTCTCACCTATAAACTCTATCAGGGGTGTAATTGCCTTAATTTTTGCTTAACCGGTCTAGCATGTGGTTGTTCGAAATCACAGAATTACCAAAGACTATAAGTCCATGATAGCAACACCAAACCTTGAGTAGTGATTTCATCCCTGCCGCACGGGTCATCAAGTAATACAGTGAGCTAACATGTCCAGATATTGATCCCACAAGGAAGGTGTGGTTTTAATGAGGATTGAGTACGTCGACTACTGAAGTTGTTCACTATTTATGCGACTAGAGGGGAGGTAGAAAAAGGTTTTAAAAACAAAATAAAAGAAAACAAAGTAGGGTATAATTAATGTCCACTCACAAGGAATGGAGTCATATTGGGGATAAAACTCAAGGAAATATTCTAGGGTTGATTGTCTCCATTGATGCATTTATGGTTTATATTCATTAGCACATAGTGAACGACACTTACATGTCCAAGGAACTGATATGAGGTTTACATCAGGTTCCTCAATTTCATAGCACCCCGTATTCTCCTTTTGGTCCATATCTAGGTCATCATTAAGCTCACTACAAGAAATTATCTTGATTAACTACTCGAACAAGGTGGAAATAATCCCTAGCTAATTTGCGAGGGATTAGCCAATTTAATAGCAAGAGATTTAGATTATAAAATTAATGACAATTCTTTGCGACGGATTTGTGACGTGATTAGAGACCGGAATTGCAATGATAAAAGTCTCAGCTAATACATCGTTACTTTGGCATAAAGATCGACTTCAAGAATTTATAAATAATCTGTAGATTGATTTTCCCTAGCTAATTAGCTGTAGAACAACCAAGGTTAAATCATGATCCTGAAATATTTTTTACAATTTTATATGTATAGCTAGGGGAAAAAATCAAGGTTAATATTGCCCTTAAATTGTTATTTCACAAATGTATGTATTTAGCTAGGGATTTCCCTAGCTATTTAGCGAGATAGCGTCCGGGTCAAGTTAAGTCTATACTAAATATTTTTTGTTTTGATATATGTATTTAGCTAGGATTCTACTAAAATAGCTTAGGCCAAAATCCACGCTATTAAGGCCCTTAAATTGTTGTTATTTTCATAAAATATATGCATTTAGCGATTTTCTCCCTAGCTATTTAGCTAGGATTGTTTCTGTAGTTAAGTCTATACCGAATTATTTTTTGTTTTGTTTTATATATTTAGCTAGGGATTGGTGCCTAGCTAAAATAGCTAGGGACCAAATC
This sequence comes from Tetrastigma voinierianum, assembly GCA_016808115.1. Classification (NCBI taxonomy): domain Eukaryota; kingdom Viridiplantae; phylum Streptophyta; class Magnoliopsida; order Vitales; family Vitaceae; genus Tetrastigma; species Tetrastigma voinierianum. The sequence continues at coordinate 140,483 of JAEQBH010002671.1, read as the reverse complement.
CGTCGCTATTGGTGCCCTTAAATTGCTATTATGCATGCATTTAGCTAGGGATTTTTCCCTAGCTATTTAGCTAGGGATTATGTCCGTCGTTAAGTTTATACCGAAATATTTTTTTGTTTTGATTTATGTATTTAACTAGAGATTAGTCCCTAGCTAAAATAGCTAGGGCAAAATTCGTTGCTATTAGTGCCCTTAAATTGTTATTTTCACAAAATATATGCATTTAGCTAGGGATTTTTCCCTAGCTATTTAGCTAGGGATTGTTTCCGTCGTTAAGTCTATACCGAATTATTTTTTGTTTTGTTTTATATATTTAACTAGGATCGGGTCCCCAAATAGCGAGACCAACCGCCGCTATTGATGCCTAAGAATGTTATTATGTATGCATTTAGTTAGGATTTTTCCCTAGCTATTTAGCTAGGGATTATGTCCGTCGTTAAGTCTATACCGAATATTTTTTGTTTTGATTTATGGGATGAAGACTTGACACTTATATCCCGCTAAATAGCAGGACCAATCCGCTGCCATGTATACCCACTGTATGCATTTAGCTGTGATAGCGTCCGTCGTTAAGTCTACATCTAATAATTTTTTGTTTGCTTATATATTTAGCTAGGGATTGGTCTCAGCCAAATACAGGAAAATATCCGTCGTTATCGTGCCCTTAAATTTAGTGTTTCACAAAATGTATGCATTTAGTTAGGATTTGTCTCAGCTAAATAGCTGTGTGATTTAACCGTCGCTATTTTTACCTCAAAATTCTTTTCTCATTTAGGAAATTATATTTAGCTAGGGATTCCTAGTTATTTAGCTAGGGATACATTCCTAACTATTTAGATAGTGGATACTGTCCCCGGCTATTTAGATGTGATACTCCGTCATCAAGGCTTTTAAGTAAATACTTATGTTTTACTTTAGATGAAGAGGGATTTCCTAGCTAAATAGCTAGGAATAATCCGTCATTATAATTTACTCAAATTAATTTTTTCAAATTTAATTGATTTAGCAGATAATTCCTAATTAGGATGAATTGTCGTTAAGTATGCCTGAAATTTTTTTTTTTTTGGCTCTATATGTGTAGCAAGGGATTGTATCCTTCATTAGGTTCTTAAACAGAAACGACATCGTTTCCTTCTCTGTTATACTTAGAAAGCTTACAGTTAATCTTCTCTTCTCTCACCATGTCTCACCAAAAACAAAGAAACCATTCCCTTCTCTCACCCGTCTAATCAACATTTATTCCCTTCTTCACCGTCGCCTCTTACTCCGCTTCACCACCGCACACCGCTCGCCTCTCGTAACACGCCATCGCAACGCCATTTCAAGCAACTAAACCAAACAAGCAACATCTCTCTCTCTCTCGGTTCTTTCTTTACCACTACCGAACCTCCATTTCTATCTCTTCTTGTTACTGTGTAAGATTCTCACTACTCTTCCTTCAAAATACTCACTCTACATCTCTCTCTCTCACTGATTTAATTAGCTGAGTTTGGTTTATGTGGATAGTTGCTTTTTTCATTTCTTCCCATCTTTCTTCTTCTTCGCTCAAGCTGTTGATCACTGAAGATTTTGACTCACCCATGAGTGAACCAACACAATCGAGACATTGCCAAATTCACATTGGGCTTATTTCTTTTTCTATTTGAACACCACTACTGATTGACAAAGGTACCTCTCTGCCTCTGCCTCTGTTCTTTTGCTTATTTTCATTTTAATTTCATGAGAAAATGGTAATGAGTTTTGCAATTTTTAAATCCCAAGAAGAGCTAAATGGTGCTTTTTTGTTAAAGAAATAACTTTTATTTTGAAAACAATTTTTTTATTCAATGTGGGTGGTTCAATCTAACTGCATTTGATTGGTGGAAATATATTAACTTTAATATTGAGACTAAACTTTTTTCAGGAATCACAATAGGGTGTGGAATTTGTTCACCTACAAGTGAAGTCCAACATCCAAATTACAATTTATTTGTGTCATTTTCCTTATGTGAAGCCATTCACTCTGTGAATCGAGAGAGGAGTTAGCGGCGCAGGCGTGTCATTTTCCAAGTTTTACCACTCATTTTGTTTTTCTTTTTTGGCATTTTTAACTATGTGATTTTTTTCTTTTCGCTTCATGCTTTTATTCTCTTGTGTCCTTCGATTGTTTATGATTTACTATGGCATTTTAACCATTTGTCAGATTTCTTTTTCGAAAACTTCAGATTCTCAATTAATCCTTATATTTTGGGCTTCTTCTTTTCCACTCAATTGTCTTTTACCATGCTTGTGTATTTTGGTGTTTATTTCTTTGAAATAGTTTTTGCACCGCTGCTTTGCAGCTTCTTAGCCATATTGATTTAAGGCCCTTAGGCCGCTACTTCAATTAACTGGCTATTTATGGCTATCTCCTAGCCTACCTCACTATAAGAAAAGTATAGATTGTTGACATATATTATCTTGACTTATGGTAATATATATATTACCCATTTAAATGAATAATTATGACATATTCAAATTGTGTGTAATTCAATAATGACATATATAAAAAAAATTTCACCACTATATAATAGAAGATGATAGATAATTTATAAGTTTACAATATCAATATTTATTTAATAATTTTTAATTAAGCTCCCTATAATTTTTTGAATCAAATTGATTCAATAATTTTTTTTGAATCAACTGATCTAATTTTTTTATACTTTAATAATAAAGAAATTTATTTTATAACTTATATTTTAATCTACCTAATTAATCAATTCCAAAGAGTAAAAATTAATTTTTTTTGGAAAGAAAGAAAGCAAAAATTATTTTATTAGGATTGATTTTGTATTTATATATAACCCGGAAAAATATAATTTAATAAAATTTTTAAAAACTAATTTATATGTTTAAAAAAAAATTATTTCATTAAACTACTATAAAATATTAATTCAATGTTGTAAGACCCGAGAAAATTCCAATTTTCTGAAAAATGGCAAAATCGTACTTCGGTAAAATCGAATTTTTCTGTATCTTAATGACAAACCGATTTCACCATAACTGCCGCAAATTCCAAATACCACGCCACACTTCCTACACCCGGTGATACTGAATTTACATGCTTCGATGCGACCGAGTATCGTGTCGTAAAACGACATGCGCATGTGACAAAGTCACCATAACATTGCACTTGCACACATGTCGCATGAAAGGGATTGTAGGATGGAAATGAACAGCTGACGAGCCACGTGTCAAAAATCTAGAAAAAGTGGACACATTGGGAATTAAATGAGTTTAACGAGGAAAAGACAAATTTAATATTATTGTTTTCTCCATTTTGAAGAGCAAAGCAAGTGGCTGGACGTGAGGAGAGAGGGTGCAGAAGTTGGGGTTTTTTGAATTTGGGGAGAGCGCAAGAACTTCTAGGATTTCTGACGACCGGACCGTCTACTTCTGCAACAAGAAGCAAAGTGGTTCCACGCAGCCGAGGGCTTACGGATGCGACTTTTACTCTGGTCGCTCCTACGTGATGGCTCAACAATTGTTGTTTCCTCAGATTCTCGCAGTCCACTGATCGCCGAGGCATAAACCCGGCAAAGCAAGAACTCGCAAACACAAAGGACCGACGGTGTTTCTACGCCTCCACGCTTAAGCTAGTTAAGGAGATAGAGAGCGTTCTAACTGCTATTGATGTTCAAATTGAGGTGGATAAATGATACGAGGGATGATTTGAGACCCAGAACACTCAAAAACCACCCTCCTTCTATCATGTCATTTTTTTCTTACCTTCATTCTTTGTCTAATATATGCTTTTCCCTTATTTCTTTGAACCCCAAAAATTAACTGAAAATATTTTGAAATTTACCAAAGAATTCCATTTGATTTCAAAATAAATTCTACAAGACTTGTTTTATTTTTAACTTTTTTATCTAAAAATATATCATGGATTTTCCTAAAAGGGACACTGTAAGGCCAACTAAGGTTACACGCAAAGCGAGGAAAAGCATAATGCGTATTTTTTAAATTAATACAAAATTAAACATACTTTATTTTGAAAAACAGTAAGAAAAAAATTTGAAAATAAATTTATTAAAGGTAGCTATTATTGTTATCAATTTTGGGTTTAAATGTTTAACAACAAAAATTAGGAGGCAAGTACAAATTCCTTGACTTATAACTGTATATCCAATTTAGTCCTTTGAGTTTTTTTTTTTTTTCAGTTTATAGGTGCTCCTGACGTTTAGTATCATAGCTTATTCATCCTCCTACCGTCACAGTTTTGTACATATAAACAAATGGATGTTAAAACACCTTTAAGATGGAGCGCATGTGAATAGCTCTCATATGTCCATCAATACAAGTCCGTAACGGTAGAAACATGAATGAGCTATAACACCAAAGTTGGGACACTTGCAAACCAAAAAAAAAAAAAAAAAATCCATGGGCTAAATTAGACATATGATTATATGTAAGGGACATTTATATACAATTTTTCCCATGAAAATGAAGATGAATATTTATTTTAAATGAATGGCATTAAAATTTCTGAATATTCTTATAAAAAAAAACATGAATATTTATTCTAGGACTTGAAAGTGAACCGTAAGTGAACAGATTGGGAGGCATGGCTAAACAGTCGTATTACACCACATTTCCAAACAAGACCTCTCTCCCCCTCGCTCCCTTCTTAGTGTCGAAGCTCCAAAATTTCCTCTCTATGATACCCCAAAAATCAACAATCCACTGGTATTGTCTCTCTCAGTATTGGGTTATTACTAAGTTTTAATTTTTCGTTAGAAAATTTAGGGTTAGGGTTTTGAGGTTTTATTCTTTTCTATGCAATGCTATACATCTCTGAATAGTTTACTGTTCTTTTGTACTGCAATGGATCCGTTTGTTTGGCAGGAGTCTGTTATTTTGGGAGGGGAAGAAAATAGTAGTTGTCAATTCTGAAAATTTAAATATGTCAGTGTGTTATTTTTTTTAAACTTTGTTTGAGATGGGTAGGACTCGATCCTCGCTTGGCTGCCGAAAGAGAAGATCGAGAAACCGAATTTTACTTTAAATTTAATCACTGCTGTAAATAAGGAAATTGAAGTTTTTCTTTTGTACGGATTAGTTTATGGAAACAAACCGGCCGAGGTCGATGAATCGGCAAACTAAGCAAAAAATTTTGTCTGCCAGTATTGTTATGGTTTTCCCCTAATTTTACGTCCAAACATTAGTAGCGCTGGGTAATCAAGTTTTGGCTTTCTTATGGATGCTAAATTTCTCGAGTTAAAACAAAGTTTAGAGGGACTGAAACTTTTCTCTCGAAACTCTTGCTCATAAGGAAGTCATTAAAAAACAATAATAATAATAAGGGAAAGATGCCGAGAGTTGTATGGATTAGTTACTTTTCAATATTATGGGTCCGTTGATGGAGGCTATGTGTATATTTTGTTGCATATTGGCATTATTTCTGTCGCTTATAGCATAATGGGAATTCTTAGATTTTCTAGGACATCTGGGAAAGGAAATGAACTGGTGCTTAAGAGGCCAACAATAAGACCTATATATGGATTTCCATCTCAACTTGCTTTAGTTTTAGACCCCGCTTTTGGTGCTTAGTACTATATTGTTTTCTACGCTTATAAAGAAAAGGTTGCTTCGCTTTGCAGATAGTAGTGTTATCTTATCAAGTTATTTGAGAAAGCACTTGATTTTCCAAAGGATCAATTTGGGCCACTTAATGATCTAGCATACTTTGATTCTTTAGTTTTTGGTTCCACCTGATGTGCGAATGCCAGCCAACTGAGAGGTTCCTACCATAGCCACATCTCTCTGATTGGATTCAATCAAGCTGTTCTATGTCTTAAGCTTAGATTATCCAGTTTAATTCAAAATCAAACGTAATGGTGTTTCATTTGGCCACGTTGAGATTCTAAAGTTAGAGATGAAGTTGTTTGTAGGAAGATCATATACCCAACCTTCATGATTGCTGATATTTGTTGGTTTCCATCTATTCCACTGTAAGGCTTGGGATGTCTTATTTCACAAATTCTGAAGCCCTTTTTCAATTATTCAAATTTCTGGCATCTGCTAAATGACTTGAACTAATGTATCGTTACTTCCATCCCGAGTGCTATTGCCACTTCAACTCGGATCTGCAATTATAAAGTATGTAATCAGAAGAAGTTGCTATAAAATTTAATAGAACTGATGAAGAAAATGAACCGTAATTTTCTTTCTTTTTTTTTTTTTCGTTAAATTGATTTTCCATTAATTTACTTTCTAGTCGTTAAGCATCTCCCGCATGTTACATAGCTTGAAATAAGGTGCCTAGAAGACAAAGAAGAGTAATGGTAGGCCACCAGCATTCGGCCGTTGAATCTCGACTCGCTGGGAGCGGACTGAACAAATACTACCGCGCAACTACTAGTAGCTCCAAGGACTTCCATGTTTGGAGCAAAGTCTGGGTTTGTTATCCCGAAAAATAAATTATCAGGCTCTATGGTTCCCATCGCTCGGGTGGTAAAAACTGGAAGTAGTGACGGAGCAAATGAAGAAAGTAATAAAATGTTCAGAGAAAACTAAATGAACTTAACTGATACAGATGTTGCTGCCTCAGAGAATGGCGTAGCTTATCAGGTATTGCAATACTTTCTTAATTATGTTCTCGCCTTTCAAGTGTATTGATTTCCGGAGAATTTTTAACTTCATAAATGATAAATTAAAATATCTTTTTGTTGCAATTTATATCTTTTGTATTGGATCTTGAAGTTTTGGGGGTCAGTTTCGTGATTGCTTAAGTTTTTAAAAGTGTCACTTTTCACTTTTTTTTAAAATTCTCATTCTTTTTGAATCAATTTTTAAATGCCTATAATGATACCATCCAATGGTGAGAAAATCAAGGATACTTCATCCGTTAGCAATGAAATATTCCCTTTTTCCCATGGATGCTAAAATGTTAGCATCTTCCTTATGAATGGCCTACACGCAGCTTCAACTGTGTGCCACTAAGTGATATTATCACGTGGTGGTACAAATTTTTGAGCAGACCGCATCAAATTTACACTACGTCAAAACGAGTAATCGATGTCATGACAATCAAGATTCATCGTCAATGTGCTCGTGTTCCCGATCGAGTTTCCTACGATAACAAAGTGAGGTATAGTTTTATTTTTATGTGAAAACTTCTTCTACTATTCCTTTCAGACTTGATTTTACTAGTTTCAATACCATTTATATTCCATAAATAACAGACATAAGGGAATTTCACAGCGCGCATCGTATCATTAAACGCCTCCAAAAGGATTTAATGCCAGAGAACATATTGAAAAGAAGGATCCAGCCACCCCCTAAAACTTGTCGCTTTTTGATCACAAGATTCTTCCTGCTCACCGTGATACCGAACCCGCCCGAACTCTCCCTAAGGAGTTCAAAGGCCCTCTTCCAGCCTCACTTCCTCGATTGGTTTCAATTTCTGATCGGGCCGGGACGGCTTAACATTTCTAAATTTCATTTTCTTTTCAATTTTATAGCCAACAATCATCAGTTTGTGAGGTTTTTCTGTGTTTGGTTCAATCTCTGTCCGATGAATTGATTTTTTCTGAGTTTTGTGTTGTCGTTAAAGTGTCTAATCCTGAGGGCGATGATGTTGTGATCAGAGCCGAAGTGAGCGTTTCTAGAGAGCTGTAAACTAAATGTTGATGGCTCGTCATGAGGATTTTCTGTGAATTATTGTTAGAGAGTGTGGTTGTGGTGGATTAATGACTGTTTGTGTCAGGTTTTGAGCCGCCATTGGAGATGAGGTCACGTGTCGCATTGGAGGAACTACTCGCTCGCTAAAACAAAAAGTGCCAAATGACAAGGCTTATGCTTGTCGGGCCTGTCAGTTGGTGAGAACTGGCTGTGAAAGGCAAACGGTTGATATAGACTATGAGAAAACCAAGGTATCAATGCCAGTTCATTAGGGCTTAATTAAATGAGTTTTTTTAACGCTGAGAAATAGATCAAGAGAAGGAACTGAATAAAGAGACAGTCGCTTTCTTCCTTATTTTCTTTGCAAACGTTGAGATTCCTGATTTGGTCTTATTTGTATTATAGGGTCATGTTTAGAATAACTTTTGTTTAGGGGTTCATTTGCTAGAGCAAAAACCATGGTTTCAAACAAGCACCATAATTACAACATTGCATGTAGTTTTCTCGAAACAAGCATTTTCTAGAAGTAACTTTTGACTTATCAAGTTATTTTGTTTAGGCTATAAGCACTTTAGAAAAATTATCCAAATAGGTATGGAACCTTTTATTAAACTTCTTGGGAGTTATCTAATACAGGGCCTAACTCCATGGCTTGTGAATGTTTCCTTGAACTCCAAACTTGTCAATTCAACCCTTCTACTTATACATTAAGGCCAATCTTGTTAAGCCAAATGTAATAAATAGTAAACTGACTTCACTCATCGGGTGGGTTATTCAATATTTGCAGCATGTTGTGGCCTTCATTCATATTTCTCGTTCAACCTTAAGGATTTTCATCTCTCCACGTCCCTTAGTTATTCTCATGTATCCTCTTAAGGGTGGAAATAAAATATACAAGCATCATCAGATGCGCTTAGATAATGTATAAAAAAATATCCGTCTATATTTCTTTCATTTTATTTATATTGGTTGGTGAGTATGTGGATGTTTTGTTGGTTAATGAAAAAGTAAACAAAGAGAAAATGATGGAGATTGTGGAGTATTCTCTATTCAATTGCTCATAAGTAAAGTAAAAATAATCGATAAATTATTTTTATCAAGGATCTACTCCTATTTGATGATGTCACGATGAGAAACAAGATTTTTATTTTTTTGTTTAGTTGCCAAGAAAGTGGAGAGTAATCATAAAATGATTTGTTTTATTTCACGTTTTAATATTTTGCTAATAAACGATGGAAAATTTTCGTCTGTTCCTTAAAAATGATGGTTAGGAGAAAAATATTTTCCTTAAATACTTTTCCGGTGTCAGAATGGATATTTTGTTGATAAGAAATGAAAATTTTCCTGATTACACCGAGTCAGTAGATCTTGAAAAGCAAGTACAAGTGATTCAATTTTAGTTTCACTTCTACTGTTTGCAAACACCCTAATGGAAATGAGAAGTTTTTCCTATTTTCTGAATCCTGTGCCATCCAAACTTAGGAATGAAATTTACAAACCATTCTATTCTTCTGGAGGAATTGTAAAGGGATATTCATTCTCAACCTTGCATTCTGGTTAACCAAACATGGCCATAGGGGAGCTGATGAATGGTTTTTCTTCCCTGATATATTAAAGAAACTTCTATTCCATTAGATTTGTATTGAACTTTATATTATTCATCGTTGTCTTTGTTCTATTTCGCAAATGTGATAGTTCTAGTCCTATTAAGATTGATAGAATTATTCTAAATTTTTCTTCTTCGCTTTGACTAGAACACCTTGATTTTTTACATATGTCTATGTTCGAGGCTTATGCCTAACTCCCTTTAAGATTACTAAATTTAACAATAATTATTATTTTGCGCAGATGACAAGAAGGACACACTCTAAACTCGTGACTTGATGAGGAAATGTCCAAGCATCCTAAAGTCTTTTTGATGGGTGAAGAGGTGAGCAAAAGTGGATTGGAATGCCCCATTTGGCTTTGTTCTCACTTGTTTCTCTTTTTCACTTGTCCATGTTCTTATTTTCTGATTTTTGTTTATAGGTTGGGGAATACCAAGGTGCATACAAGGTTAGTAACATGCTTTATGAGTTTATATATTTATTTTTAGTTCACCTAATGATCATAATTTCATATAATCTTCACATAGATTTCTTAAAGTGGCTTTTGGACAGTACGGCCCTCGATAGTGGTTTTCGATACCCCAATCACGTAGGTCGGCTTCGTTACATGACTTGCCCATATAAGTGTACAAGCAAGTTTTGGCTCAGAATTCGTGATTAGTCCAAAATTGCTTATCATTGGTGGTATACTTACTACCACATGTTTGTTGTATATTTGGTGTGCGCCGCTTTACTAGGATTTGAAAGCCAAAGCGTTTTTACTATGGTCTTAAGCCCGTCAGAGTTCATGACATTTAATTTCTATGTGAGGGTTTTATCACTATATACTCAAATTTCGTGCCTTCAGGATTATATTTGATGTTTTTAAATTAAACCTTTAGCTAGGATTGGTTATAACTGAGGTACATTAATACCTAGAAATCTTAAATCATTATGATATCACATTCCGCTGCCATATCCCCCCTCGAACTCTCAATCTCTACGAGAGTGTATTTTGAACCTTGAACAGTGCTTTCCCTTATCAACCCTCACCATCCATTGGAACATTATCCTAACTCGATATTGGTGGCCAGACATTGATATAAGTTGCCAATGATCCCATCAGAGAGGAAAAAGTGGACATCGGGAGTAGAAGTCGAGAAGGTTTCCCAGTCGGAAAAATCAAGAAACGACATCACCGCCTATACAAATATACCGGCTTCCTTTCGCCTTCCATGTGAACCCTCCTGCATAAGCAAACCATTCATCATATGGAAACCAACAAAACCTGGAAAGTTTTTCATGACTACCAATTTTCTACTTCTTGAGTCTCATGATAGGAGAAATGGTTCACAACAAAATATTTCTCCAAGCACCATGTATCCCCTAAGTAATCGTCAACAAAGGGAGAGGGCATTGGAAAATTCTAAATATGAAATTTTACCTCCTCTCGAAATTTGCTTTCTAGCTTGTATATGTAAGTATATCTATCATATTAGAATGAGGCTAACACTAGAACTCCCTACTAAGCCTCAGAGAAAGTATGTAGGTGCAAGCCTTGATTAAGGTCTCAACTGGGATTAGGTCAGATTCTAAAGGGGGAACAAAGAGGGCACCGAGGTTGCGTGATATTGGTATTTGAATGCATAGTTGTTATGAAATCAAGACAGCTAGCAACTGACAGACAAAAGGATCAATCTGCATGAAACCCCACCTTCCGAGTAGCAAGGCATGTTGCAGAGTGCTGGAAGCGACATCCTTCCGAACTCTGGGTATTTCCATTCCACCATCAACTCATTCACCGCTCACTTTCTGCTCATTGTGCTATGTCTTCCAGGTCATCTTCCTCTACTAGTAAGCAGTGAATTGTTTCCAGTGTCAACTAGATCCTCGCCATATCAGTGGGAAGAAAATAAAACTGATGCAACAAGTGCCCTAGAACCGGTTAAGTTCTAGACTTTTAACAGCAAATGAACTCAATACTTTGAAGTGTTCCTTTAGGTCTTGAGCTTTTTCACTTTATATGTCGGAGAAAGAATAATCGCCTAATTGAACATACAATGTGTCTAAACTAGAATGTTTACTAAGGTTATTTGCAACATGAAATAAAATTTTAAGTCACCACAGATGTAAATCAGATCTATGCTGCAGAATCCATTGATTGGATAGCCTACCTGGTAATTTTTCCTTGTGTCTTATTGATTGAATAAAGCTTGAATGAAGTGAAATCGAATTTCAATGATATTAATTCTTTGAAATCATAATTTAAAAAATCTAATTTAATGTAAAGAAAATTTAAAGATTCTTGTGTTAAACAAACATCTAATTAAAAGGTAAGGCAATTATACTAATTTTAATACGCAAATTAAAACTTGAGCTGAATTGTGTAAAAGAAAAAATAGTTATATAAACTTGTTCATGCTTTGCTATGAGCTAGAAAACTAAAGGTGTCAGAAGAATATGTTTGGAGTGGCAACATCACAGAGGTCCTTTCTGAAGAATTATCTAGGCCTATCATTTCTAAGACATACAAGAGTAATATATTTGGTCCAAGAAGACAAATTTTATATTATATATGTTGTTTCCTTGGATCATTTTTCTAGACATTTTGCTTATTTTTGTTTGATCATCTTTTATAATGTCCACATAGGAAAATCATTAGTTGGCTTACTTATTGTATGTCTCGTGAGTTTTGAGAGTGTTGATTCTGTGAGGGCTTTCTTCTTTCATCTTAGTACCATTAAGTAATGCAAATGTAGGCTTATTGAATCACCTAATATGTTTTGATGCGTAATTTTATTATTTGAAAATAAATATTTTTCCGACTTTATATTTAAGTTCAGATATGTGGAAACATCAAAAGGGCTGTTTATTGTTATTACATGTCACCACAAAGGATGTTTGATGCTTTCCCCATGTATTTTGTTCCACTAATACTTATTTAGATTTAGAGCTTTTGTTGCAACAAGATCCTGGTCTTTTGGAAGTTGATTTTTCCCCTCAGGTCTTTTCTATATACAGATGTTGTTATTAGGAGAATGCCTGCAAGATACATTAATTGTTTCCTGCGAGGCACTTTGGCTTACTCTAAATGGGCTTTTGTACATACATAAACTACATAGGTAATACAGAATATATACCTTGATGCTCTAAAACTTGTTTTCCTTGGGGTTATATAACCAATAATAGAATATGTGTGTGGTGTTTGTATGTTAATGTATATATGTATATGTACAAATTGAAACTTAGAACTAGTTACTTCCTGGGTTTATATAACTCAATAAGATTTAAATTAAAGTTCACAAAAGAAGCATTTTGCCAAAGATTAATAGAAATTAAAATATGAAGACAATCATATAGATGAAAAAGAATCAAATGTCGAGAAATGAATGAGGAAAAATTAGGAAAACCCAGACTCATCCAAGCAACCAAGAGCACTATAATTGTTTGCATATTGAGTCGCTTTATCTCATTATTCTTTTGCCTTCAATTTTAGTGATATCATCTAGTTAGTTAAGGGTTTGTTCCCGTATACCCTTCCCATTCTTCACTTTCACTTGTGGTTTTGCACTTTAATTTATAAAGTACCAACATATATCAAACAAAAAAAAGATGGGTTTGTAGTTTCATTGCAAGGTGGGGAATATATTTGTTTGAATGCTCAAGCAATTGTTCTACTTTCTATATGCTTAGTTTCTGAAATGTGTTTTTATTATGTTTGGATTTGTTATGGCATTCATATGGAAGATCACTCTTCCTTGATTATGTATTGTTTGTTTCTAGTCAGAAAAATCATATCTCCAAGGTCATGTTCTTTTGATAAGCAAAGATAGAATATGCTGATAGGTACACATGCTTTATACAAACATACAAAAGGCCAAATGGTGCTAAAGGAAAAGGGAAAACACACACACACACACATTCCTAGAAGGGAGGAAGAGCAACTCCTTGTATTATTGAGCTCGGTTAATTGATGAAGTCCAACATGATACAAAGAAATATCTCTCCTAATGCTGGTCCAATGTTTGTTTCACGATTAATTTAATTTTATTGTCCCAATTATAGGTTTTTTCTTGTCTCGATTTAATTTTCCTCCTCAAATAACTTTCCTGAACAAACTTTTATTATGGAGATCAAGGTTTGAGGATTCCGTAGAACTGAACAAAAATGGAACAAAAGCCCTTTCGTAGGTGTTGTAGGAAAATCAATGTGGTCCGTGAGCCGCCCAACGACTAAAAGTTTTGACTTCCGTGAGGAGAATGAGGTGGATGCAAAATCGTTGGAAACATACCATTATGTCGAACAAAACACTGACAATCTGGAAGAGATTACTTACTACGAACCGTATCCGGATGCTTTTTTAAGTGATAACTCTGCATTTGTCGGCTGGATTTTTCCTAGAGATCTGATGATCTCTCAACCCCACTGAAGGCATCCGTGTGCTGCATGCTTGATTTTAGCATTTTCTATACTCTAAAAGATGGTGATAATTTATGCAAATGATTTTGGTTCTTCCAAACATTTGAAAGTGGAAACCCTATTTCGAATTTTGCACCGCTCGATCGGGAGGTAATACTATTTTACGAGAAAATCACGATCGTGTGAATACTTGTTAACTAAGTATCGACCGATACTCTATCCAATGTACTCGTGGAATGGTGGAGGAGCCGAAAAGGTCATCAGAGCTCACCGTGATCTAAGAAGCACATGGAGACAGTGGTGCATCCTCTTCATGAAAATCCTACATGTGACTCTGAATCTGTATAGTAGCATAAGGAACTTATATTTTAGTTCAATCTGGCATCACTAGGTAGAAGTTTAAAGACTATTCATGATGATCATTTCAACCCTTGCTTATTTGCAAGCTAATTCATTTCCTTGGCTCATTTTAATTTATATTATCTTATGTAATCAGAATTTTGGTATATTCCATATCCATTCACTGAAACCCAGTAAGTTATCGCTTGTTGAAGTGTATCCTCGCTCCTTTGCATCCGCCGATGCCCCTACGAAAGAAGTAGCTCTTCTAATGGAACTCACCCATGCAAAGAATCTCTCTAGTTCAGCCATCTCATCACTGAAGATCCAAATGAAGAAACACTTACTTGGAGTGGCAAATGTGGTAGACGACCGGGTCATATGGTGGGTTCAGTAAATATAACTGTGTTTTCTTTCTTTTGGCTTTATTTAGGTTGATGATATGAATACTACCGCTTTAGAACCATAGCTAGCTTCGGTTCCCTGCAAGGCCAACAGTTGATGTCCCGGCCTGCTCACTCATTCATTTTGGGTCCTGATCCTTTCAAAGGAGTTACAAAATCTGGACTCGCATTTAGAAAGGTAAGACTCTTAATCCATGTGTTCCCTACACATACCCCACATAGTGTTATGGGTTAAATGAAATACAAAAGTGTTGTCGAGGGACAAAAACCCCAATGGGTCTGAAAACACCGTTATTATTAACTTATTTTTTTATGTGTTACCTACCAAACTGAGACAATCTTAGCGTCATTGAGTCTTCTTGTTTTGTCAATTTGTAATTACATCTAACCCACGTCACACCTATTGATAAAAACATAGCAAAACACTCATTATTCGCCTAACTGACTGAGTTTGAGATCACCACTGCTGAGCAATTAGAAAATAGAATATAAAAGCCCCACACCTGAGCTACATGATACGTCATTTTTCTTTTTTATAAATTTAGGCTGTGTGAATAATGCTTTCTTACTCTTGTTATGATGGTTTTACCGTTCTGTATGTTTATTAAAGTCAGAAGAGGGTATTTAGAATTTGTTTCGTTTTTTTTTTTTTTTAAATTTGGTTCAGCTAAGCGTTTTTATTTTTTTAGAAAGTTCAAGGCACTTATGGAATGCTCATCAAGAAATGTAATATACCTTTGTCCGTTATTCTTATATATTTAAATTAACTGAGTTCGACACTTTATTTGAACTTCTCGGGATGATAATTTAGCCTTACGCTTTTAATGGGATAAGGCGTATAAATGTTCTCGATTTATAGTCGTATGTCTAATGTAGTCCTTGAGGTTTTTTCAAATCATAGGTGCCTCGATGTTTAGTGCTTGTTGTAGCTCATTCATGCCTTTGTTGTTACGAGCTTGCATAGATGCAGAGTCTATATATTTTGTTCTTGACCTGAGATTGATTTTTTTTTTTAACCCTAAACCTTAAACCCAAATATGAGATCGATATTAAAGGGGAAAACTGACTCAAATTTGTTTCTTAAATGGCTCCTGGGCCTTTTCCCGCTAATCTGTAAACCCAGTACCGCCAAAGCTAAAAATAATAAAATGCAAAACAACCATCATAAGAAAGTAATTTAAACTAAACCTATGAAGAGTACTTCCATACTTAGACTGAGCTATTTTTGGATGTTGAAAGAAGGGAAAGGAAAAGAAATATGATATGAACTCAGCACTTTATGATTTTAGGGCCTCAATCCCGCACTCAGACTACAAGCCTATTGAAGTCTTGACACGGATCTAGCCGCAGTAGCATGCTCTTCAAAAGAAAGCGAAGGTTTTTTGCTTGTGTTTTTTCTTTCTTTTATTTATTTGGTTCTTTCTAAATCCAAACTTAGGGTTTATAGAAAAATGGAAACACATCTTTGTTCAAGAGGTTTCTTTCGGGTTTTCTTAAAACTGCATAGGATGACATCGCTGCTTCCGTTTCATTTATTTTCTTGACTTTAGAAACCAAACATGTTTCCATAAATATAAAACAACATCTTGCTCTATTTATTTTTTCTCTTTGATTTTATTAGAAATCAAACTAGGGTTGAGAGAGAAAAACAAAATGGGGAGGTTCTTGGTCATAAAATCCAGGAAAACTTTAGGTCTCAAAGTTGAAGCCATTTTCATTTCAACTCAATTCGTGGGAGGATTTATAATGAATTATGATATTAATTCGGTAAAATAAGTGGCCCCAATGGAGCATATCCATGAGGTGCTTTATGCCAATTTTTAAGCTAATGCATTGGTCTACATTTGTGCAAAACATGACGATAGGTACGAATGAGTTAACACATACTAAATGTCAAACAGTTAGTACTTGTGAATCGAAAAATACTAGGTTAAATTGATATAAAGCATTTGCACCTATCTTTAGTTTTAAATTTTAACTGGCTGAAAACTTACTGATAAATATGGCATGAATGATTCAAATAGTATTAAAATGTCAGTTGTTTACTGTAATCGAAATTACTCTATGGGTTAAATTGACATAAAGTTATTAGAGAGTGATTATGCACCTTATCTTGCTTGTATTAATAAATTAGTTTGACCACTTTATAAAGTTGCTATGCCATGTGGCATGAAAAATATTAGAATATTTAATTTATTTATATCTAGCATTGTAATTTATTTTCATTTATCACAGACCTCATGAGGAACGTGTGATAGCCGCTTCTCAAACAATTGAGGTTCTATGGATCTCAACCAATTGACTATGATCCTATCTATTCTAGACCATAGAGGCCTGGTGAAGGCCAGTGTACGACATCGGGCTCAAGGGAGTGGCTTTTTTGTTCTAGCAATCGCGGCTTCTAGTTCCTCCACACAAAGAAGAATGATAGAGCGCCACATCGAGTAATGGAAACAAATGACATGTCAGCAGCTTATACATAGTAAATGAAAGAGAAGGATCGACAAGATTACTCCTTTTCAATATAAAGAAATGAAAGAAGTGGAATAATGAGATGAAAGAAATGAAGAATGTGAATGCAACAAAGAATGACCATATGCGCCACAAATGAGCTTGATGGGAAGATGGGACACTGAGTTCAAAGAGAGCACCCACCCGTTTGACAAATTTCACTACAGATCCACCAACTAACGATGAGGATGACGATTTAGGTTTAGATGATTAGAGACCTATGTTATTATTTTTATTTTTACTGACACTATTGTATTTATTAATTTCTGTACTACTTTGGATTTATGGTTAATTAAAACTGCTTTTAGTATATGTTTTTATTCATTATTACAAAAATTTAAAAGTATGTATTTAAATTTCAAAAAAAAAATTATGAAACAGCTATGAATGATCCTCAGTTATTGTTGTGAAGGTTTTTCATAATGAATTAGATAGTGACGAATTCAACTCCACTAAACATTAGGGACACCCGCCGCTATTTCCTCTTCAAACTCACTATACAATAGGTAACGAAATCAACCCTTCACAACTCATTAGAATAAATCTGCAGCTATTTCATTAAAATTTCATTAGAAAATAGTGATTTGAATCGTCCCAATAATGCTAAATGTGACAATCTACAAATGCCTAAAATTAGATGAAAAATAGCGACGGGAATTTTCCTCAGCGCACTAGTTAGGGCATTGGGTCACATTCAAATAAAATATTAATCGGGTCATACAGAATTACTACCTCAAAATTAGCAAGTGAAAATATATAATTATTAGGGAATTTCACAAGAAAATAGCTAGGAAAAATTTTTCATTAATTTTGCATAAGTACTTTAGCTAGGGATTATTTATGTCGAATCCATCGCTATTCTATTTTAGTTGGCTAGATTTTTACCAAATAGTTAGGAAATTTCCCGCCCATTTTGCTTTTTTTTTTGTAGAGCGATGGTACTTTCAGGCGCTTTCCTCAGAGTCTTATCACACTCTCACCCATACAACAAGATCATCTGACTATTCTTGGATCGATCACCTCTTGATCTATACAATCCTAACATAATGCTGAGATGGTGCTACTCTTAATGAAACCCATCTAGTACTAGGCATTCCTGATTTCATAGACTTCTTTGATTAGGTTAATCAGTATTTAAATTAACTAATTCATACCTTAAGAGACCCGGGACCAGATTTTAGGGCGTAATCCAAGCGTCACCAAGGATGCCCTATTATGGGGATCGAAGACCCGACTCTTAGCATGGCTTAATTAATTAAAACCATAATAATCCTAAGAACTACACCAACTAACATCCACACAAGCATGAATTCATAAAACCATCATAAAATATATATAAACCAAGCATCAATTTCCATAATCAACCCTAGAGGATGTTTAGCTACTAATTGCAACCAACTAATCCAACAAAATCATATTTAAGATGAATATAATAATGAAAGATTTACAAATAGAGTAGAGTTTAGAGATACAAAACAAATGGAAGGTGAAAATCGTCCTCAACTCTACACCACAGCTATAAGAGCTCCTCTAATGAGCTTCAATATCAGCTCCAAAACAAAGTGGAAATGAACAAAAACTAAAACCCTACAAAAATGGCTCAATAAGAAGGACGAAGTAGAAGCCCTAAGAGGGTGTTCTCTCTCAAAAAACTGGAACCCTTAACAAGTGTAAAGATGATATATTTATCCAAAATGGAAAATGGGCCAAAGATGGGCTAAAAATGAGAGGTTTACTGTTCCAACCCGATTTTCTTCGCCTAGGCGAAGAGTCCTTCACCTAGGCGAACCAGAATGTGCTCATTTAAACTTTCCTTTTTCTTTCCCTCACGCCTTCACTTTTCACGAACCTCTTGACTCTTTGTATTGATCAACATAACTTCATCCGACCTCCAAATGCGATGATTTTGGTATCTACGAAAAGCTAAGAGAGAGTAGAATATATCAATATCAAGCTTAGAGTCATTAGATTCCATCAGATGGACTGAAAATGCACAAACGTTGAGGGATGTTGAATGTGGTGCCTTGGAAAATCCTCTCTTGACTTCACAAGGTTGTATATTTTCGCTTCAATCAATCAAGGATCTAAACTCGTTTGGAAATCTTCGGGGTGCTTAGAATCCATATACGACATCAAGCTTGAAGCCATGGATATGTCATGGTAATAAACTCGTAAATTCATCTTTTTGGCCCTCTTTATGCTCTTTGCTTCCAAAATGTTCCTACAGCCATAAGATGATAAAATTAAGCATTAGAGTTGTTAAAAGCACCATAAAAGCATATGATTGATAGGTTATTAATGGTATAAAATAATTTATGAAAAATCATTGGCACAAGCGGTAGATGATGCTGAACTATAGAGGGGTTAAGGCCTGGCATGTCCTCATATGACCACGCAAAACATCCAAGTATGATCTGAGTAACCCGAGCAAACTATCTCTCTCATCTGTAGACAAAGTGGTACCGATCCTCAACTCTCTAGCCGGTCCACTGTGATCAGGTCAACTGCCTCAAGGTCAATGCTGATGTGAAACTCAGCTTCATCGCAAAGCTAAGGATTGAGTCAAACCGTAACTGCTATCCAAATCAGCCGTAGCGGCTCATCAATGCATTTCATGAACTCCGTGACGTGAGTGAATGAGGTGCACATGCATCAATATCATAATAAAAGAGATACGCGAATACTCGAAAATGCTCAAATCCATAGATGAAAAAGAAAGTACATCATCCGAATGAGAGATAAATCTCGACAAACTATCAAAAGAAAATGGTGGGTCCATTTAATCGTGACTCCTCTAACATGTCAAGTAATATACTAAGAGATGCATATTAATAATAATGATCATAATTCGCATTAGCTGAGCAGAGGAGCATCTCATCATCTCCTAGAGGCAAGGCTTCCTTCTCACAAAATCGCAATGCATAATCGGGCTTAGTTAATCGATGATCATTTGGCGAGCTCTCAACATAATCATCAAGCGACATAACCCCATCAACACCTCAGCACTGGCTATCTCTGCTTAGAAAGCACATAGTGAATGATATCGATTACCAGGGAAGGAGTGAGAGATCAAGGTAGTAAAGTGGCATGAGTCACTCGCTTAACTGCTTCGAAAAGTTGATGCAAAATTTCAACATGCTGGATATTAGCAGGCTCATCAATCGATCCATTGGGATGCAATAATGGCTCTAAAGCCCTCAGAAAATAGTCAGTCAACCTCAAACTGTAAGGACGAATAGGATAGTCAAATAGAATGTGATGAAGTTGAGATCCGAATTTCTCCCCACGAGTCGCACCATGCATCGAAAATCGGGCTTCATGTACAAATCCTAAGCTGGGCGGTGGTCAGCGGTCTAAAACTCCGTGATAAACTCGCTACGACTACGTCGACGACGCCTAAACCAAAACTAGAATACAAATATGCTTCTCATAATGTCTAAAACAACTGCCGCTATGGCCGTCAACGGGACAGTGGTAATCGAATCTCTAACAAAATTCCCTAGCTCCATGGCATGTACCTCATCAAAAGTGAATATGGTAAGAAGAAAATCATCACTTCCAGGGCTAATCTCCATTATTGGCTCAGAAGTCAAATGTGCCTCACTTGTAGACGAAATGGTGATCACTCGACCATCATGAATGAACTTCGCCTTCAAATGAAGGGAAGATGGGATAGCACCAACACTGTGAATCCATGGGTGGCCTAAGAGTAGGTTAAAGGATACAAGGATCCTTAAAACCTGAAACAAAACCTGGAAATGGATCAGCCTAACTACCAACTCAGAGTCAGTTCCCACACCTCTTTACGCCATCATTACAAGCTCATCATCGCAGAGATGGCTCAAAATCAATAGGCCCATATCCTAAAGCAATAACAGTGGCAAGTGGACAGACATTTAGGGCATATCCATTGTCTAAGAGGACAGATGGAACACGACGGCCCAAAACAAATTAACCGACAGGTAAGGTCGAGCGTATTCGAACCTCCTAAGTAAGCTATCCAAAGAAAAATAATGCAATTGCCTGACAACAGAGCATATGTATCGTGCCCTTTTGGTGATGGTTGTGTCAATCAATCCGACCAAAGCTCCTAATCAAAGTCTCTCTATGGTGGTAAAGGAAGCATTAAGCTCCAAATAGAGATACAGAAGCCAGGTAATTTATAGCCGCTGAGGATCTCATTTATCCTTCATCGCCTCATCTTTAGCAGTATTAGGATCTATAGGATGAGATGGAACTGGAGGCTGCTGTCTAACCACTCTACCTCCTTTGATAACATACTGAATCTCCGCACAATGGTCCCTGGGCTGCGGAGTCACAAAAGGAGTCTAAACACTAACATGGCAAAGTCAATACGTGTGGTATCCAAACTAAGGATGCTAAGCTCCGAATAAATACGTGTGAATCTCGCTTAGCCTAAGCACCTCATGAACCCCATCATCGTCATAACCATCATCAAATGCTATGGGCTTTGACCCCTGATCATCCTATGACAACATATGGATATGATCATCAGACTCAACAACATCAATGGAATGAATACCTCCTACTGGAGGAGGAACTACATGTGTAGAATATGCCGGAAGGGGGTTAGAACTAACGCTTAGTCAACCTAACCGTACACACTGATCAAAGACCTCGAATAACATGTCTCGCAGTTGGTGCACTGATCCGTAGGCGTCCAGTGGCCCGGCGATAGGCACAATGTGAGTCCATCCAAAAACGAAGAACAACCTACCGTGAATGGCCCTGTATAATGGATTGAGCAACGAAAATTATCATTTGTAAGACTTCACCCAAAGGCATGCCTAGTGGTGTAAAGTCCGAAATGGTCTAGGCGGCGCAGTAGGAATCAGGGGGTGCCCTATGGTCCAGATGAGCAAAGAGGTATTCTCCACAACCCAGCGTAAATCGGTGTGGTAGAGTATATGGAGTTGGTAACCTAAGCGATTGAACCGGTAGTGAAGGTCTATATTAAAATGAACTCTGTGCATGGGAAGGCCCATGCGGCCGAATAGATGCATACTAAGGCCTCGTGACCTCATTCGAATGAACCGACGGCTCCTACCCCTCTCCCTAGGTCTATATGATCCGGATGGCTCTTCCTCCCGCCACGAAGAGAAGAATCAAACCACAACCCACGCGCCATACCATCCTCGATATTATATAATGCCTCTAACAAAGCTCTGTAATCCATAATCGGTATGCCCATAAGATGTCTAGCATAACTAGGCTGTAAACTCCTCATGATCATGCTAATATGCTCTATCTTCATGGTCGGTCAATCATCCAATAACCTTCGCCTCAAACAGAAAGATGAATAACGGAGGCAGCCCATGAGCTCCCGCCTCATAAATTTCTTAAGCCTCGTGACATCTATGACAGTGTGCAATAAACTCATGGGCAAGATCCTCCTATGTTTGCCTACGCGAGGCATCCAAGGTGGTAAACCAGCTCTATGCCACACTACTCAGTGACAAAGGGAACAACATGATCAACTAAGCCTCATCCAAACCCATGCCCCTCATCAATTAACTATATCCTCAAATGAGTACATGAGCATCCTCTACTTGTATATTGCTCCATGTCAAGCATTCGAAATTTAGGGGGTAGTGGGGTCACAAGTGTACTATCAAATCCATCCCACACATCCATACCCTCTACAACTCTCAACTGTCTAAGCATCTACTGTACTCTCTGTATGCGATTATCGAAAGCATCAGTGGTCTGAACTGTAACAATCGCATATAGTGGGATCACCTCTGTGTGCCTGTGAATGAAAAAATGAGTGCCTTGAGGGATAGGCGGCGGTGCCATCTAAACCATCGATGGGGATTGAGGTAATGCCCTTATGTCAAATTGAGTATCCTCCTATGCTGAAATCTATGGGGTTTGATGTCTATCAATCCTCTGACTGAGACCATGTAACACCCCAAATTATACCCTAGTAGTTTTATGACATGTTTAGGGTATAATGGAAGTCAAATTTGTATTTTTCATAAATTTAAGTGTTAAGTGTAGAAAAGGGTAAATTGGTAAATTTACAATTAAGGACTCAAAAGACATAAGATAAGAAGTTAGTATGCCATTGTAGAATTTGAATAAGTTAGTTGTCAAATTTAATGAAGTAGGAGGACTAAATAGAAAAGGGCTAAAAACTTGAGCCAAAAAGGGCATAAGATAACAAACTTGTCTTTAGAATAGGAATTCCCCATTTTTGGGCTTTGAGAGCTAGGGCACCTGGTTGTGTAGGGAGGAGACCAAAATTGGTTTGCTAAATCCATTGTTCTTGGCTCTCCTTGTTCAAGCAAAGAGAAAGAAAGGAAAGAAAGGAAGAAGATGAAGAAAAGGGAAGCTAGGTTGAATCTTCCAAGATAATTCAGGTTAGGAAAAATCCTAACTCTTCTCATAAATGTGTTTTTATTGGTTTGAGTTAGGTTTGAGGTTGTTTTTAATCTTGTTTTGTTTTGGATTGGAATTTTTTGGTGAAAAGGGTAAAAAATGCCACATTTCTATTCAAGCCCGACACCCTTTTCCTAGGCCAAGAGTCCTTCGCCTTGGCGAAGGCTAGGTGTCTTCCTTTTGGATGATGTCTCTTTGCCTAAGAGAAGGTCCGTCTCCCTTAGGCAAACCCAAGACTATCTTCTGACCATTACCCCTTTCGTCACGATAGTTTTAAATCAAAGGCTTCGGCCAAAGTTTATTTTCTTGCTCGCTTTGACTCTTATTTGCTTGCTTTGCTTTCATTTCTATAAAAAACCATACAAATCGTGGGATCGTAATCGCGGAATCGGGTGAATTTCGCAATCGTCACACACAACTACATGAATGTTATTAAGACCCAAATAAAACGCTCCAAAACAATATATAATCAGATGTCATAAGACCAGATAGTGAATAATATGGACTAGTGCTATTCAAGATTTCTGCTTCGTGCTACCTAGCATCGCCCTGTCTGGACTTAATTAGTGGTCGCCGCTTAGTGCTACTTAGCACTCCTATTCTGTTGGTGCCATTAAGTGGGTTCCCATTATGGCCACTTCTTGTTCTGTACTATACTATACCTACTGGTACCTATTGTACCGTGTCCTTGTTATTCATTTTCATTGGTTTATGCAAGCAAACATTTATATGAAAAGTATCTGAATAATGAAGGCAAACATTTAAATGAAAAGTATATGAATAATGAACAATATGAAAACAAATGTAATGTCTGATGTTAAGGCATATCTTTGGTTTCTATATCAGAGGTACATTTGAGTACCTATGTTATGAAATTCCTCAGACAAGACTTACGTGAGAGATGAATAATATGATATGTGAAATATTTATATATGCATGTATACTTGAATTAAAGACCACCGTGGCGGTCATACATGTTATTCTGTTTCCACTAAGCTAAGCAAGATGGGTGTTTCATCCGTGTAGGTTCAAGAAGTTTCGCTGTAGATATCTCTGTGACTTGCTAAGGTCAATACACAAAGATTAGAGTCTCCTATGTAGGCTCTTGATTTGCTTTGATTTTGTAATAGAAATGTAAATGTAACATTTTGTAATAGTAAAACTTGTATGAATTCAATTAGTTATAGAATCAAGCATATATGTACAGGACAATTTAAACACCATTATGGTGGTAGTTTTACAAGGTTATGATTTGTAGTCAAGAATTTCCTTAATTCTAGCTTTTTGAAACAAGTTTATGTCACTTATGAATCTATGCTTAAAATGGTCCAAATTAATGCTAGAAAGTTAGGTTAAAAGGTCTTAGCTCTGTGTGGAGTCCCCTCACCTACCACAGTCAGGGGAAGGGCCGTTACAGTTTAGTGGTATCAGAGCCCAGGTTTAGGCGTTTCTGGAAAATTATTAGGTTAAAAATGTACCTACATAGTATTGTGTTAGCCTAATGTGGATGTCCTTGTTTTTGTTTTTTTAATATAGTGAATAAGATGGAATGACCCCAAGACACTGTTGAGGAAAGTGCAAAAAAGTGTTAACCCTAAAAATCAAGGTCCATCAGCCCTCAGTCCTTTTGAGTTGACTAGAGGTAAACATGATGTTCCTCTCGTGTCAACTGAAGCGTTGTTCAAAATTTCTTAGCATATGTCAAGGGTCTTAATCGACTCACGCCTTCTACTGACTCGATTGACCAGTTGTGTTACTTACAGGTAAGCATTCTATTAAGTTTGGAAAAGTCAGATAAAGCTGAGTTTTGTGAAAGCTGAAGGGCTACGGGCAGAGTGAAATGTCCCCGAGCAGGACGTGTGAATGTGCGATCTACTTCTGTAGATTCTAGATTGGTGGAGGTTAGTTTTAAGAAATCCACTGCTTCTAGACCCAATTTCATGGGACTTCTATGTCCAAGAGTTTTAGACGAAGTATATCACCGATGATTAAAGAGAGACCAAGTGGAAGCAATTTCTGAATCTGAAATAAGGGTATTTGATAATGGCGAAGTATGAGAAAAATTTTAGCCACCTCAGTAAGTATGCACCAGAACCAATTCTTCTTGACCTTAGGATGTGAGCAGTTTGTGAGATATGCTAAAGGTTTATAAAAAGGTACCTCTGGTACATTACATCATTTCAAGTGGTGATTCTATTATTTGATTACAAGCGCTAGAAAAATTGTTGAAATGATGATCGGAAAGAAAAACAAAGAAAGTTCTCGGGGTAGTTCCTCTTGGGTAAAGAAGCCCCAGAGAGTCTCAGAGTTAAATAAGTACACGGTTATGCTGCACACTAGAATTAGAAAATGAGGGGATCTACAATGACCCACAGGAGTTAGATGAGGGGCACTTCAATCGTGAACAAGGTGAAGACTTGCATGCCATATTGCCACAAATATCATTATGAATTTGCTGTGACGGATATTTGGGGTTGTTTCGATGTGAAATCCTGAACCATCTTATAGTGGCTGTCATTTGAGCATATGGAATTTCTAGAAATCCTCAAGGAAGTAGCAGAGGAAGATCAAATGTACCTCCACCGACTCGTGATAAGGGTAGAGGGCGAGGTAGTTTAGGGCAGCATAGAAGAAGTATTGCATCAGGAATAGTAAATCACCCTAACACTATAGTCCCAGCCCGAGCCTATGTTATGAGGACTCATGAAGATCAGGATGCACCAGAGGTTATAGCTGGTATTTTCTCTCTCTATGACAGTGAAATGCATGCTTTGATAGATCCTGGTTCTACACATTCTTATGTTTGCACCGAGCACTTGTTTGATAAAATGCCATCAGTAGAGCAATTGGCATATGACATGCATGTTACTAGTCCCTTAAGGCATAGTGTCAGGGTCAACCGAGTGCATAAGAACTATCCTCTAGTGATCCATGATAGAGATTTCTTTGTTGATCTAATTGCATTGCCTTTTCACGAGTTTGACATGATATTGAGGATGGATTAGTTATCCAAACATCAGGCTATAGTTGATCGTGATAAGAAAACAGTAGTGCTTAAATGTTCTGACCTGTCAAAGGTAACTATACATGGTATCCGATATGGACCAGTGTCAAATGTAATTTCTGCTATGCAAGCCCAGCATTTTCTTTAAAAAGGTTATGAAGCCTTTTTGGCCTTGGTGCTTGACTCTAAGAGGGGACATGTAAATATGAAAGCTATTCCAGTGATAAAGGAATTCCCTGATGTGTTTCTCGAGGAATTACCAGGTTTACCACCAGAAAGAGAAGTAGATCTAGCTATTGAAGTTTTACATGGAATGACTCCTATTTCTAGGGCACCCTACCATATGGCCCCAACTGAACTAAAAGAGTTGAAGATTCAACTACAAGAGCTATTAGACAAGAGATTCGTCCGACCTAGTGTTTCTCCATGGGGTGCGCCGGTTTTGTTTGTCAAAAAGAAAGATGACACTCTCCGGATGTGCATTGATTATCGAAAAATAAATAAGTTAACCATGAAAAATAAATATCTATTATCGAGAATAGAAGATATTTTCGATAAGTTGAAAGAAGTGAGTGTCTTTTGAAATAGACTGCGGTGGGATGTTATCGACCGGGTAAAGATGTTGATGTCCGAAGCGGCCTTTAGAGCTTCGATATGGTCATTGCCTGAATTTTTAGTAATGCCATTTGGATTGACTAATGTACCGACCCACGTTCATGGACTTGATGAATAAAATTATTCCACCCTTATTTGGACCAATTTGTAGTGGTGTTCGCAGATATTGTGAACGGTTTGTATTCTAAGGATGCACAAGAACATGAACAACATTTGAAGATGGTGTTGTAGATCTTGAGAGAAAAACAGTTGTTTGCAAAATTAAGAAAGTGTGATTTTGAAACCCAGGAAGAAGGTCGATCTAGGCCATGTTATTGTCTATAGAGGGTATTATAGTTGACTCTACGAAGATTGAAGCGATTGTGAGTTGGAAACCACCTCGAAAATGTGAAGGTGAGAAGTTTCTTGAGTTTAGGTTGGATATTGTCGTGCGTTTTGGCAAAGGGATTCTCCGTCATAGCCTCTACACTTATTAAGTTACTCCGAAAACGGGTCAAGTTTGAATGGGATAACAAGTGTCAGTCAAGTTTTGATCATTTAAAGAAAATATTGGTTGAAGCACCAGTGTTGACTCCTTTACTTAGAATTGAAAAGGAAATAGCCACCATGTATAGTGTTGATTCAAGGATTGGTTTGGGATGTGTATTGATGCAAGATGGAAAAGTGGTAGCATATGCCTCAAGACAGTTGAAACCACATGAGCATAATTATCCTACACATGATCTGGAATTGGTAGCGGTAGTATTCGCTTTGAAAATATGCGACACTACTTATATAGTGAAAAATGTAGAATATTTACAGATCATAAGAGTCTTAAGTATCTTTTAACTCAGAAGGAACTAAACTTGAGGCAACATTGGTGGCTAGAATTGTTTAAGGACTATGATTGTATAATTGATTACCACCCAAGTAAAGCTAATGTGGTGGCGGACGCCTTAAGTAGAAAAACAATTTCCGTTTTGTCCCTAAAACACTATATATGGAAATTTGCAAATGAGGGAGCCTTGTTAGCTCAATTAAGATCTATGTCCGATTTGAGGTAGATGGTAATAGATGCTCAGAAAAATTATTTCAAATTACAACAAAGGATACAATTAGTTGGAAATGGAGACAAAACTGATTATTCCATGAAATAAGATGGAGGTCTCTATTACAAGAACATATTATGTGTACCAAAGGTCCAGGAAATGAAAAACAAATTGATGTATGAAAGCCACAATTCCGTATTCACCATGCATCATGGAGGTAACAAGACGTACCAGGATTTGAAATAGTACTATTAGTGGAGGGATGAAGGATTCAGCAGTCTCTATCGAATGTGTTGTCGACAAAGTAAGGCGAACCTCCAGTACCACCGGTGTTAAATCATCAAATTCCTGATGAAGTGGGACAACATGTAATATAGTTTGGGTGTGCGGTTTCCCTCACCCAAAAAACACAGTTCCAGTTTGGGTAATGGTCGATATAACCTGGGAAATGCCTTGCTTCTTACCGAGTTCGACGACTGTTCTATGGATAGTTACAGTAGTATGTGAGTGTGTGACACCCCAAATTATGCTCTAGTAGTTTTATGACATGTTTAAGGTATAATAGAAGTCAAATCAGTATTTTTTCGAAAATTTAAGTGCTAAGTGTGAAAAATGATGTGGTATTATGAGTGGGACTCGAAGGACATAAGATAGGAAGATTATATGTTAAGATGAGATATTAACAAGGCGACGTAAATAGAATGAAAGTGGAGGACTAAGAATGCAAAGGAAAATGAGGCAAATCCATAAGACAAACACTTGTCTTCTAGGATAGAAGCATTCTCACCATTTTGGCTAAGAGAGGGGTTAGGGATACGAGTTTGTGGAGAAAATGGTACAGGGTTGATTATCTCGATTTCTTGATTCTACTTGTTGAAGCAAGGAAGAAAATGAAGCTAGTTTGGATTCAAGGCATCAAGGTTGGAAACTATCTAACTGCACTCCTTGTATGTTGTGTTGAGAATTCTCGACCTCCTTCTTTGGTTATGTGTGACTTGGAAAACCACAACTCTCATTATAAGGTGTTTTTGGTTGGTTTAAATTCGATTTATAGTTTGTTTGAGTTTGTTTTGTTTGTATTGGAAGTGTCACAGTGAAATAGAAGACAAAATGCCTCATTTTTTCGGCCCGGCCTCGCCTAGGTGTGAATACACACCTAAGTGAAGGTCTTGGCAGAAGCTACGTTCACTAAGCGATCAACCTATTTTTTGATTACTGTTCCTTCGCCTCGGCGAAGGGTTGATCGCCCTAGGCATAACTTTCTTGTTTTTGTTAAGCCTATTTTGCTTTCTTTCCTTATCAAGCCTAAATGAATGGGTTATATAACCACATGAATGTTAACAAGGACAAAATAAAATGCTCTGAAAACACATGTAATTGTGTGACTGCCTAAGACCAGATAGTGAATGAATATGTACGTCTGTATAGTGCCGACACTCTACGTCTAGTCACCTGACGACATACATTTTTTAGTGTGACAGGCGCGTCGATTAATTAACGACACTC
Source organism: Tetrastigma voinierianum (assembly GCA_016808115.1). NCBI lineage: Eukaryota > Viridiplantae > Streptophyta > Magnoliopsida > Vitales > Vitaceae > Tetrastigma > Tetrastigma voinierianum. The sequence goes on along the minus strand of JAEQBH010002671.1, from coordinate 111,022 downwards.
CTGCATGCAATCTACTACACTCACATTTATAAACTTCAGAGCCTGCGTCTGTTCAATGCTTCGACACTTATATTGATCTTGTATTGTACCTTCAAGTACCTATTGTCTTTGCATCTCTCATTCATTTGTTACTAGTCTATGCGGGCAAACATTTATATGATAAGTAATGAACAATGAAACATAAAAAACAAAGTAATAATCAACCTTGATCTTAAGACATGGTCGATTATGTTTGTAGTGTGCAGTACCTTATGATCACGAGAAAATCTACGGTATGCCTCCTATGGAGATATGAATATTATGATATGTGCGATATTTTAAAGTATCTTTATGGTGGGACCACAGCTCACAGCATTACATGTATGCTATATGTTTTCCACTTCATTTATAAACAGCATAAATGTTCATTATGAGTCTTAAGAGGTCGATAGAACATCCGTTCGCGAGAGCGACACGACATTAGGAGTCTTTCTAATATAGGTCTTCGAATTAGTTTTGTTGTGATGAAAATGTAAATGTAATATTTTGAGATAATTAGACTTGTTAAATACAATTAGTTAGACTCGGGCATATATGAGGCAATTTAAACACCACTATGGTGGTAGTTTTACAAGTTTACTATGTTTTTCATGAATATGCTTGAAATGGAAGGGCCCACTAATGTCAGTTAGTATTCTCAGTCCTATGTGGCCCTGTGTCGAGGCGGGAAAGGGCGTTACAGTTTAAGTGGTATCAGAGCCTAGGTTTAAGCGTTTCTGGAAAATTATTAAGTTAAAAAGGTACCTACATAGTATTGTGTTGGCCTAATGCGAATGTCCTTGTTTTGTATATTGACTAGAATCCCAAGACATTGTGGAGAAAACAACTAAAAGCGTCAATCCTATGGACCTTGATCATTTGTCACAGTCCATCGACTGGCTAGAAATGAACATGTGTCCTTAAGGCGTTGTTAAAATTTCGGGTGCTGACAAGGGTCTTAGATTGACTCACGGCACCTCGAGCTTCGATTGATTTGGTAAGAAAGCATGGAGTAGAAGAATTCCATGGTGTAAGTTTGGAAGTGCCTGATAAAGCTAAGTTTTGGCTAGAGAAATTGAAAAGGGCTTTGGATAAAGTGAAATGTCCCCCTGAACATATGGCTAAGTGTGCGGTCTCACTTCTACAAGGTGTAGCTTATGATTGGTGAAAGTTCGTTGTAAGAAATCCACTACTTCTCGACCCCATTTCATGGGAATTCTTTGTCTAAGAATTTTAGATAAAGTATGTCATTGATGATTACAGAGAGACCAAATGGAAGCAATTCCTGAATCTGAAATAGGGGAAAATGACAGCGGCGGAATATGAGAAAGAGTTTAGCCACCTTAGTAAGGATGCACTAGAACAGACCTGAAACTTTTCGATGTGCAAGGCAGGTTTGAGGATGGCACAAGAGTCATAAAAGGTGCCTCATAGTTGTTACATCATTGCAGTGGTGAATTTCTACTAGTGGTGTAGCTAAAGTGAGAAATCTGAAATGATGAGTCATGAAGAAAGTGAGAGAAAGTTCTCAGAGTGTTCTCTCGGGTAAAAGACCTAGAGTCTTAGTTGAATCAGTACATGATTTATTACTAGAGGTAGAAGGTAAGGACTGATGACATCGGGTTACGATGGGGCACTTCAGTTGCAGACAGAAGAAGAATTAGTGCTCATAACGTCACAAGCATCGTGGGTACTTGCGGATGGATAACGGGGGTTGTTTGATGTGGAAGCATGAACCTTATAGTGAGCAGTCTTGAGTTGGAGTTCAGAAATCCTCGAGGAAGTGGTAAGTAGGATCAATGTGCTTATCCACCGACTCGTGATAGGGGTGAGGAGAGTAGTTCGGGACAACAAGAAGAAGTGTCAGATCGAGCTTGATAAATCGCCCTACTACTCACAGTCCAAGCTGAATATGTTATGAAACTCGCAGATCAAGATCTCTGCCCAAAGTTGCTCAGGGTAATTTCATTCTCTATGACACTGAAATGCATGCTTTGGTAGATCCAGGTTTTACAAACTCTTATATATGCATTGAACAATTGAGTGATAAATTGCCATCAGTAGAGCCTTTAGCATATGACATGCATGTTACTAGTGCCCTGGAGCATAGTGTTAGAGTTAACCGAGTGTATAAGAATTGTCCTCTAGTGATCCATGATAAAGAGTTCTCTATTGATCTAATTGCATTGTCTTTTCATGAGTTTGACTTGATATTGGGGATGGATTAGTTATCTAAACATCGGGCTATAATTGATTGTGATAAGAAAATAGTAGTGCTTAAATGTTCGACACAATCGGTATCACATGAGTATCCGTCTGGATCGGTGTCAAATATAATTTACCTTTTAATAAATCCAGACATTTCTTTAAAAGGTTGTGATTTTTTGGCCTTGGTGTGACTCTAAGAGGGCGGGTAAATGCGGAAGGTATTCCGGTGATAAAGGAATTTCTAATGTGTTTCAGAGAGTGCAGGTTTCTGAAAGAAAGTAGATAAAGGCGTGAAGTTTACATGGAATAGTTTCTATTTATGAACTTTTATGCAGAGTATGGCTACGACTAAACTAAAAGTTGAGAACTCAGCTCACGGTGCTATTGATAAGGGATTCGTCCGACCTAATGTTTCACCCTGGGGTGCGCCGGTTTTGTTTATTGAAAAGAAAGATGACACTCTCTGAATGTGCATCGATTATCGACAAATAAATAAGGTAATAGTGAAAAATAAGTATCCGTTGCCAAGAATAGAAGATCTTTTTTATCAGTTGAAAAGACTAAGTGTCTTTTCAAAAATAGACTTCCGATCGGGACATTATCAACTTCGGGTGAAAAATGTTGATGTCCCAAAAACAGCCTTTAGAACCCGATATGACCATTATGAGTTTTTAGTAATGCCATTTGGGTTGACTAATGCACCAATCGCATTCATGGACTTGATGAATAAGGTATTTTGCCCTTATTTGGACCAGTTGGTAGTGGTATTCATAGATGATATTATGGTGTATTCTACAAATACACAAGAACATTAACAACATTTGAGAATAGTGTTGTAGTTCTTGAGAGAAAAACAGTTGTTTGCAAAGTTAAGTAAGTGTGATTTTTGGCTTAAGTGTCATTCATAGGCCATATTGTGTTTGCAGAGGGTATTAGAGTTGACCCTAGTAAGATTGAAGCAATTGTGAGTTGGAAACTGCCTCAAAATGTAATAGAGGTGAGAAGTTTCTTGGGTTTAGCTGGATATTATCGTCTGTTTGTAAAGGGATTCTTCGTCTTAGCCTCTACACTTATTAAGTTACTCTAGAAACGGGTCAAGTTTGAATGGGATAACAAGTGTCAGTCAAGTTTTGATCAATTAAAGAAAATATTGGTTGAAGCACCAGTGTTGACTCAGCCTACTTCAGGTAGAGAATATGACATGTATAATGTTGCTTCAAGTTGGTTTGGATGTATTGATGCAAGATGGAAAAGTGAGGTGGCATATGCCTCCAAGGCAGTTGAAACCCACATGAGCAAAATTATCCTACTGATGCAGGGTGGTGGCAGTAGTGACCAACTTTGAAAACATGGCGACACTACTTATATAGTGAAAAATGTAGAATATTTAAAGATCATAAGAGTCTTAAGTATCTATTAACTCAGAAGGAACTAAACTTGAGGCAACATCGGTGGCTAGAATTGTTTAAGGACTATGATTGCATAATTGATTACCACCCAAGTAAAGCTAATGTGGTGGCGGACGCCTTAAGTAGAAAAACAATTTCCGTTTTGTTCTTGAAACACGGTACATGGAAAATTGCATTTGATGGAGCTTTGTTAGCTCAATTAAAAACTATGCCTGGGTTGAGAAAAATGATGATTGGTGCTCAGAAAAATGATGTCAAGTTACAACAAAGGTTACAATTAGTTAGAAATGGAGACAAGTCTGACTATTCTATAGAAGAAGATGAAGGTTGTTTCTGAAACTGATTATGTGTCTTAGAATGTCACAAGATGAAAAAAGAAAGTGATGTATGAAATACAATACCATATTCACTCATGCATCATGGAAGTATTTCAAGATATACTAAGTTTACAGCTTGATGCTATTGGTATGCAAGGGATGAAAAAGGATATAGCAGACTATGTATCCAAATGTTTAACTTGTTTAAAAGAAAAAGTTGAACATTAAGTATCGTCCGGTCTGTTAAATTCCATCCCAATTCCACAATGGAAGTGGGACAAGATTACTATGGATTTTGTGTCTGGTTTTTCCCTACCCCGAAGAAGGGAAGAGAAAGGAAGGAAAGAGCGTGGTCGGTTGGGTAATCGTTGATAGACTTTACAAGTCTGCTCACTTCTTGATCCCAGCTGGAAACTCTTCATGAATCCGATTAGTAGAAGCTATGAATGAGATTATCCGATTGCATGGGATTCCATTGTCAATAGTGTATGATCACGATCCACAGTTTACGTCAAGGTTTTGGAAAGAATTACAGTCATCCTTAGGTACTCGACTGAATTTCAGTACAACCTTTCATCCACAAATAGATGGACAATCTGAAAGAGTGATTTAATTGTTAGAGGGCATGCTTCGGGGTTGTGTGCTAGATTTTCCTGAAAGTTGGGATAGGTATATTCCCTTTATGGAATTTTCTTATAACAACAATTATCAATCCAACATTGGTATGGCCCCCTATGAAGCTTTGTATGATAGGAAATGTAGAACCACTGTATGCTGGACAGACCTGAATGAGCATAAAGTAATTGGGCCTGACATAGTAAAAGAGATAGAAGAAAAAGTTCGAGTCATTCAACAAAGGTTAAAAGCTACCAGTGATAGACAAAAGCCGTATGTAGATCTGAAAAGAAAAGACCTAGAGTTTGAAGTCAAAGAAAAGGTTTTCTTGAAAGTATCACCGTGGAGGAAGATACTTTGGTTTTGAAAGAAAAGGAAACTGAGTCCAAGGTTTATTGAACCTTATGAGAGCTTAGAAAGAATTGGACCAGTAGCTTATCGTTTGACTCTCCCTCCAGAGTTGGCCAAATTACATAATGTGTTCCATGTCTCAATGCTTCGAAAATACCATTATGATGAATCACACATCTTGCCAATACAAGAGCAATCAGACTTCACTTATGATGAAGAACCAAAGACCATTCTAGCTCGTGAAGTAAAACAATTGAGGAACAAACAAGTTCCTCTAGTAGCATTTGGAACACCATGAAATGGAGGAAGCAAATGAGCTGAATCGACAATGAGGGCACAAAGACTTAACTCTTCAATCTGTATTAATTTCGAGGACAAAATTCTTTTAAGGAGGGGGGAGAGAGAGAGAGAGAGAATTGTAACACCCCAAATTATACCCTAGTAGTTTTATGACATGTTTAAGGTATAATAGAAGTCAAATTAGTACTTTTTTTTTTTTTGGAAATTTAAGTGCTAAGTATGAAAAAGGGTAAATTGGTAATTAGTAAATTAAGGACTCAAAGGACATAAGATAAGAATATTATATGTTAAGATGAGATATTAATAAGTTGACTTGCAAATAGAATGAAAGTGGAGGACTAAAATGCAAAGGGAAAAATGTGAGCCAAATCCATAAGACAAACACTTGTCTTCCAGGATAAGCATTCTCACCATTTTGGCTAAGAGAGGGTTAGGGCTTACGGTTTGTGGAGATGAGCCAAATTTTGGGTTGATTCCTCTCCCTTTCTTGGTTCTACTTGTTCAAGCAAAGATAAGAAAATGAAGCTAGTTTGGAAGTTCAAGGCATCAAGGTAAGGAAACTATCCTAACTTCCTCCTTGTTATGCTGTGTTAGGGAATTCTCCAACCTCATTCTTTGGTTATGTGTGAATTAGGAAAACCCTAACTCTCATTATAAAGGTGTTTTTGGTTGGTTTAAGTCAGTTTGTGGTTTGTTTTGTTTTGGATTGGAAGTGTCCTATGAAATAGGGAAAAAATGCTTCATTCATGTTTCTAACTCGACGCTTCTCCGCCTAGGTGAAGGAATGCACACCTAAGCAAAGGTCTTCGCTTGGGCGAAACTCTGTTCACCTAGGTGAACCCGAGGTTGTTTTTTTATCACTGTTCCTTCGCCTTGGTGAAGGGTTGATCCGCTTAGGCGAACCCCTCCGCCTAAGCGTAGCACTGGTTCCCCTAGGCGAACCAGTCTTCCGAACAAGCTCTGTTTTCTAATTTTTGTTAAGCCTATTTTGCTTTCTTTCTCTATCAAGCCTAAATGAATGGGTTATATAACCACATGAATGTTAACAAGGACAAAATAAAATGCTTTGAAAACACATATAATTGTGTGACTACCTAAGACCGAATAGTGAATGAATAGGTACATTTGTATAGTGCTTCGGCACTCTTGTCTAGTGCGATAACACTTCTGTTTCGTGTGACAAGCACGTTTGATTGCTACGACACTCATGATTCGTGTTGAAGGCACGTCTATTTAGTGCTTCGGCACTTCTGCTTAGTACTGTACTGTACCTGGGTAACTATTGTGTTGCGTCCCTCTCATTCATTGTTACTGGTCTATACAAGAAAACATTTATATGATAAGTATATGAACAATGAAACATAAGAAAACAAAATTAATCAGCTCTGATGAGAAGGCATAATTCAGTTTTGTTCTGTTGTGTACCTACTAGTACCTTCTGTCCTGAAGTCTCTGTTATGTACTCCTATAGGAGATATGAATATTTTGATATGTGAATTATTTTAAAAGTATATTGTAATTGGGGACCATTGCAAGTGGTCACTATTGAACAAAAAATTGGATTTTTCGGCCGATTTATCGCGAAAAAAATCGGGTTTTCGGAAGATTAAACGATTCGACAAAAATCTGAAGAAAATCGAAAATCAGAAAACTGATATTTTCCCCTGCTTTTTCCTTTGCCCAAAAAAATATGAAAAAATTGCTTCTGGCGGCTTCAAACTTTCACCCAAAATGCCTGTGGCACCCTCCAACCACTGCTACTGAGATCGCACTTATTATATATAAGGCAAACTTCTTTATATTCTCTCTTATTATTTATTTGTTCATAACTCTTTATAATATTTTATTTTAGTTTTTATTTTACATTATAACTTATAATATTTTTAAATCAAATATTAATTTGAAAAGGAAAAGAAATAAAAATAATATCATTTAAAAATTCTAAAATTATAATATATAATATTTTTGAATCTCCTCATTATCTACATAATATTTATAATAATAACAAAAACAAATAAATAATATCTCTTTAACATAATAATATCTGAATAATATATTAAATATAACATATTTAATTTAATAATTACTAATCCATTTAATTTTAATCTACCTTAATTAAGATATGAATCATTTCTCATAATCTATGTAATTAAAATATGAAAAATTTTATTAACTGATATTTTTGTAAAAATATCGACCGATATTTTACCGATATTTCCGATATTTCCGTAAAATCCAATTACCGATATATCCGTGTTTACCGATATTTTGATCCTTGGTGGTCACATATGCTATTTGTTTTCCCACTAAGCTATAACCTAAGCACGAGTATTTCATCCGTATAGGAATTGAAGAGGTCGTCAGTGTCACGCCCCTACCCCCGCCTGGGTGAAGAGAGGGGCATGGCACAAGACTAGGACTCCTTTAACTGATTTTCTGACATTAGTGGGCCCATTTCGATCATACTTTCATAATTACATAAACTTTTAAAACTACCACCGTAGTGGTGCTTAAATGTTCTTGTACATATATTCTTGAGTCTCATTTACTTACACTTACACAAATTCATTATTACCAAAAATATTACATTTACATTACAAAACAGAGTAAAAAAACCTACATATGGTGGACTCCTATTGCTGTGTTAGCCCTGGTGAATGCGGAATGCCTTGAGTGTCTTCTTCAGTACCTACACGGATGAAACACCCGTGCTAAACTTATAGCTTAGTGGGAAACAGATAACAGATATGACCACTTGGGGGTGATCCACATACATATAATAAAATGGATTTATCGTGAGTTTATATATAAATGTAAATCTATAATGTAGTTTTCATATAACATAATTCTTATAACTGTTTTCATATCTCCCCGTAGGGAGTTCGAATGTAGATCTTGTATGTAAGGTAAATTGTGAGGTACATTGCGTAAAAAACCTAATTCTTAGCTTTCTTATTGTTCATTATTCAAATTCTTATCATATAAATGTTTGCCTGTATAGACCGATAACAATGAATGAGAGGGACGCAACACAATGTGTAAGATCCTGAATTTACAGTTTTCATGAATAGTAAATTTTGTTTTCGATCAGTTGGGTATTTGACTGGAAACAGTCAAATGAATAGTAATTTTCGAAAAACAAGCCCCAAAAAAAAAAAATGTTCATAATAATGTATTGAGTCTGGCAGTCGAAATAGATTAAAACGAAATTATGTTATGGGTGAAAATTAATGCCTGAAAATGGCAAAACGGTAATTTGCCACAGAAAAATCTGAACTTTTTCTAGATCTCAAATGACGAAATGGACTTCACCATTGAATTCGTCTCGCGAAATCTAGTTACCCAATCAAATTTCGTTGAATTCGAGACAAATGGATTTTCTCACAAAATTCGAGTAAGGGCAGTCGAGGGACCTCAAAAGAAATTTTGTAGTGTTCCCCGAAAATTGTCAAGAGTTTGTTAACGCCCGATTTAAGATTATGATGGAACCAAACCGAGACGAAATAAATTGTTTCGGAGTGAAAACGGAATCGAAGAAATGTGACACATGGCGCGACGTGGGCCACGTGTCCACACTATATATAGTCACTGAAAAAATGAAAAAATCTCATTTGGTCTTAGACAAACTGTAAGAGAGAGAGTAAGAGAGAGAGAGAGAGAGAAAAAAGCAATCTTCTCTCTTCGATTCATGGGATTTCGTCGATCAGATCTCGTTAGTTCAAGAATTAAAGCTGATTTACGCGACGAGAGCTACGCGTGGATACCAGAATCACAAGATTCTTCCAAGGTCCAATGTTCGGGTTTTCACAGAAACCAAGAAAATGCGGTGTCCCGAGAAAGCACCATTTGATAGAGTGCTCTTACTGTGTTGTTCTCGTTTGTGCATGTGTGTGTCCAAGGGAGATGTATCCGGCTTTTTCCAACCCTATGATCGTATTTTCAAGCCATAACTCGCCATCACTAATCCGAATCGAGTGATTCAAATTTTTACGTAACTAGACTTGATAGGAACATATCTCCTGAAATAGATCTATCCAAATTCCGAATCTATCTTGAATTCAAAATGGCCCAAAGTGGACCTATGTTCATGTAGTTTTTCTGTTATGTTTTTAAGACTCTATGACTGTATTTTGGCCATAACTTGGTCATCACTCATCCGAATTGAGTGATTCAAATTTCTAGATAAATTATACTGATAGGAGAACAAATTATTGTGAAATTGGTATATCCAAATTTGGACACTTTGGGACTCAGAAATTCATTCAAAGCACATCAGCACACTAATTCCCGGGGGGACACAATGGTCATGGCCTCCAATTTCGGAAGGTCGTAACTTCTTCGTCCAAACTCCGTTTTGGGTGTTCTTGGACTCTATGGAAATATCATTGAGTCAAAATTCTAGCCATATTCCTGTAGAGGACAGGGGATGATCAGAACGTGGCTGAAAATTTATGTTTTTCACCAAGTGTGCAGGTTACTTGGTTATGTCGATGTGAGTAGCCGGGTTTTGGCATGACCATTTCATGACATGTTGTGGGCTATTGTATGGGGTAGAAATTTCCATGAGTTAGCATAAGAAAATCATGAGAACAAAAGAGGTTGAGTTCAATTGATTTTAATCAATTGGAAGTGATTAAATGCTTAAGGGTTACTGGAAAGTATATTATAGTTAATGGCGAATCGAATATGACGGGGCGTGTAGATGTTAAATGACTATGATATGTGACTCTTGTCAGAGGAAGGTGATATAAGAAGGACAATGGTGGAGGTGGAAAGTTTTGTTTAAAGGAGGAAAAGGGCTTAAATAACTAAGGTGAGGGAAAATAAAAGTTATGAAGAGATATATATATTAATGTTTACCAATGTATATGCTTTCATATCTATGTTATAAATGTTCAAATGTGATGATGCTTTTTCAACCGGAACTGGGCTAGAGCGTGCTGGATTTGCTACTACCCTTCTGAGGCCACGTATCGGCTGAGATGTCCACGTCGGATCAAGTATTCAATCTCCCTCTTTAGATGGATGCACGTCGTTTCTGGCGTCTATGATCCCCTTGCGGGAATCTACAAGATTTGGTGTCGCCTCTTCTAAGGGGTCCGACTTCATCCGGGATGGCCACCCCATGAACCCGTCATGTTGCACTTCACGAGGACCTCGCGGACACTGAGGGCTGTCGAGGGGTGTACATAAGGTGAACACACGCCGCAGCCTCAGCCGAGGTGGTCCCCGTGATCTCGACGCCTCGTCTGCCTGGGACCGCTCTGCTTTGCTCCTCTTTGGGATCCGTCCCTCCTCGCCCGTCCCTTTGGGCTTTGTTCTCTTTGTCGCCCGCTTCCTTTCCTTTGAGAAGCAAGAACTTTGCTTGGACAAGAAGGCTTCTTCACCGCTGATATACTATTTGGCTAGGCTACCTGGCCATGTCAGTCACTGAGGGCTCTTCAGAGCAGAACGATCTTTCGACACTCACCCTGCACTCCAATGAAAGCAAAGAACGCTAACTCGCTACATCAAGAATATCCACCTTAGTGACTGCAGAACCCTTGAACATATGACTTCAGCTTTCTCAGATCTCTCGCTTTATGGTCAAGGTGATAACTCGACTTCCTAAGAATGCCCCATTCTCCATAAAGTGGGAGACGACGTGATGGAAATCGAACGATGAGATGGAAAAGACGGCGATTCGTTTAAACCACGTCAATGTCGGGCTCCTAGTGTGATAAGCCGGAAGGCTCCAGCATCGCACGGTCTTGATATCCATGTACTCCACCAATTTCACAGACAGGTGGTTCTTGGCTAGGGTCTTTTGTCCCATCAAACGCTCCTAGACCATGCATTCGAACTTTCTTGCCGAAAGGGGAAGTACAACACCCCACAGAATGGAGATTTGGTTTGTTACTGTATGCCCATCGAGACTGAGCTCGACCTTTACCGCTACCTCATGTGGCTGATTTCGCCGGATGTCCCCGAACCTTTACTCCCACGCACCTCTCACAAAATCCTCCGAAGTAAGTTGCAAGGCCTACGCTCCTCGCGCTTTAGCTCTCTTCTATCCACTTCTCGAAGAGGGCCGAGGTGTTGCTCTTCCTGCAATAGAGTTTTGGTCTTTTTCGCCCGCTGTGGCCCCCTTTGGGGCTCAGATTTGCCTCAAGTATTGCTCCAACTCTTTTCTGCCAAGTGCTGTTAGTGACTAATAGAGGCCTCCACCTCACCGTGCTAAGCCCGTGACCGTCTCTAACGCGCCTTCGGGAGGTCTGCTGTCCACGCCGCCTAAGCCGGTCTCAGATCCTTGGAGGATTGGAGTTGCTCCGCTTATGTTCCGGTCGGGATACCATCACGAGAGGTCGGCTTTATTTGTAGAGGAACCTGTTTGCCCTACGTGACGACGCCAACTGATGATGCCTTTTAGATCTTCCAACTTGGTCTTTAATGCCGTTTTAAGAGTCCGGATGGTGACTTCAGCCTGCCCATTAGATTATGGATGAGCTGGGGACGAGTAGTAGTTCTTGATCCCGGTGCTCGCATACAAAAATCCTCAACTTAGATTATCTGTAATTGCTCCCATTATCATGACGTGAGCTCTCGATAATAAACCCGCGAAACTATGGAACTGCTTCAAACGAAATTGCGATCTTCCTGCCTGATAGTAACAAAGGTTCGCCTACCATTTGGTGAAATAATCCACCCGCCACGATGATAAATTCCAGACCGGGCCCGGGTCGAACGGGCGTGAGGTCCCAATATGTCCAACCCCTACTCCGAAAGCGGCCGGGTCGGATCGACGTGCTTCGTTTTCTCCGTAAGCCCGACCGAACCCTGCAACCCGAAAGCCCCCTTTCTCCTTCCACTCCTCGCTTCCTCTTCTTTGCCACTCCCTCACCGACCTTCTCTCTCAAGAACGTTATCAAATCCAACTTTGACTCCTCTCTCGCCGACCTTCGTCGCCACATGTTCGTGAACGCGGATTACGGTAATATCGACTTCGAGACGACCTCCTGAGTCACCAAATTTCCTCCTTGGAGAGACCTTCGAGTTTTACCCCACATGTTCAAGACTGTTAAGGACTCGCCGAGAAGTTCACATGTCTACCGCGCTTATCCCTTTCATGGGATGCCTAGGCATTGCTTCATGGCTCATCCACACAATTTTTATATATTTCCTCGGAAAGAGCTTCCAAATGGGATGGTCCATCGATGAGCTCTCCGCTGCATTAAACTCTATCACTTCCCTAGCTAAATACCAGTTTGATTTCAATGCCTGCATATATGAAGGTAGTTCATTTTCTTTTTGTATGCATCTTTCTTGCTTCATTCATGTACCTAAATTTGTAAATATTTTTTGAAATCTTTGTTTTGGGTTAATTTATAATATAATGGTTTGTGATACTTAAAAATGTTTAAGATCTCGGTCTCTCCTCTACATGTTAAATGGCTCTATTTCATTTCTCTCTTTAGACGGTTAAGCCAAACAGTAAGGATCCATTGAAAGGCCAGGGCCAAACCCATACAAGAGGATGTGGAACTAATGCACATCATACAAGAACCTGTAGTGAACCTTCTCCTATAGCCCACTGCATTTAATGTGACCGTAACGACCGGGAGTTTTGAATCGAGTTTTGTCTAATGAGAGTTCTTTCCTCTTCACAAAATCTTGATTTCCTTCCATTCGATCTACTCAGGTACATGTTACTGCACTGCTATGATTATCACCCCGATCATAGTATTTATATCATTCGTCTTATCTGCCTTGGTTTTATTTCAGGTCTTCACTCTCGATGATCTCAGCCTATCTTATTTATCCAGAGAACAAGAGAATGAACGCCGCGATGCCTGAATTCCTTGCGCGAGGAACGTATGTCACCATTGTGTCACAAAGATGAAAGAAATTAGAGACACACCACTGGGTTAGCGTGTCATGTCTCTTCGCTGAAAGAATGAAGAATAGGTTCAATGAATGGCGTAATTGGTTATTACATGATAGAAATGGAGGGTCTCAATTTCTGGAGACCTCAAATGATACAAAACCACAATTCCCAACCATTTTCTTCAAGATGTGGCCAGCTCTTACGTTGAATGGGTTCACTTCTCATCAGCTAAGATTGATTCAAATAAGCCATACGCGCAACATTCGCCCCTCTAAGCGCTGTTGATATTTCTACCACGTGAGAACCGACTTAGCATCGGAGTGGCAAATCTGGTGAGCCCTCGCGACCCTCTTGTTTCTTGTTTTGGCAGAGGAGTCCAAGGTCCAGAACTTCACCGACTGCCCAAATGACAATTCCAGTTTCTCAATCTCGACGATTCCCACACACTCTATCCTAGTTCCGGTTGAAAAAGACATCATCAAAATGAAAAAAAAAAAAAAAGAAATGTGGTTTCCTTGACTTTAAATTATGTTGAGAAACTATGAAATGATTATGGTTTCCATAGTTTTATAAAACATGATTTATGGTTTCCATATGAAATGAAATGTTTATGAATGTATATTTTATATATACATATTTATATGAAAATGTTTGAATCCATGGTTACCCTATGTTACAAAGATAAAGTTTGTGCTGAAAGTCGATTTCAAAGTACTTTACGCGTGCATGATACATGGGTAAGGGTTAGGATTTTTTATAGAGGGAAGGGAAGAGTGATGTATATTGCCATACACGTCTAAAGTATGAAAAGTTTACCAACGCATAATGTGATTTATTCCATAGTGCAATGGTATTTAAAAGAAAGGCAATGATTATCTGGAGGTTCCTTTTAGGCCACTTCCAGAATCGTAAAACTGCTTCTCATAGGTTCTTTCATGGGCCAATGGTGGTTAACAGTATGGCACGATTTCTGAGGTTCATTCGGGGCCATCTATGATCGTGAAGACTGTTTCCTCGGCGTTCTTTCATGGACCAACGGTGGTTAACGGTAAAGGGTTCCACGGACATGATTGGATTCAAAAAATAGTTAAAGTATATTGAAAAGTTATGTTGATATAATTGTTTTACATGTTTTATTTGAATAGAAAGGAAAAGAATGCAAAGTAAATGTTTATGGAAATGAGATCTCTATACAATTGTTTTACACATTGTATTTGAACTATATCTGCAAACATTATTTTCCTATGAACTGTACTCTCATTGAGCTCCTTAAATTTCAATTCTTTTCCAAATGTTTTATAAAATGTTTTCAAGTGCAGAGACTGACGTGCAATTTGAGCATCCTCCGCTGACACTCTCCGCCTCACATGACGACCACCTTTTTGAAAATGTATAGTTTTTATTGTAAATAACTACTTGTACACCTTTATTTTGTAATGTATATAGGTTTTTAAAAGATTGTTTATATATCTATAGTGTTCAAAAAATGATTTTAAAGTTTGATTTGAAATTGGTTGTGGTGGACTTGATGTCCCATTGTTGGATGCAGAGGAAATTAAATTGTTTTATTACAAAGTGTAAATCGGGACATGTCCGAAAACGTATAAACTCTACCCGATTTTCTATATGGTTTATCGTTAAAAATATATATATATATATATATATTTGTCCCACCATGTTTCATAAGATTTTAATGGAAAACATAACTGTATAAATGAGTTCGCCCACGTGATTCACTCTTTTAAAACGCTAGTTAAAATGAGCGTTTTTTTTAATCTGCAGGAGTGCCGAGAGGGTCCCCTCCCGAGTTAGGAAAGGAAACTCGGGGTTGGGTCCTTCAATATAAAAATTCGGCTGCACGTGATAGTACTGAACCGAGACATGCCTCGCACATGTAATGTATGCATATAAAGACAATGAAAAGAGTGTCATCGCGACTAAATAGACGTCCTTCATGTAACAAAAGTGTCAGACAGGATTCCACCCACACAGACTCCGACCGACCCAAAGGGATTTAATCCAGACCGAACGCTGGCCCTCACTCTTCTTTCTTTTTCAAATCATTTCAAAAAAAATCTAAATACAATTACTTTTCTATATACATTTCAAATACTCAATGAACATATATACATGTAATTACCACTTTAACATAAAGGGGGCCCATCATTTGATCACAAAACTCTTTCTCATTCGATATGGCATTTCATGCCCATTTGGTCCATTTCCCACCTTTATATAATGCAGCATTATTAACGTTTTCAATAACCAAATATTTACAAAACAAAGTCAGAGTTCAATTTTCATAATAGTGTTTGTACAAAATGAATCGAATAATTTCATATATACATGTGACGAAGCTTTACTTCTCCTCCGTGTGACTTTGACAATGACTTTGATTCACTGCGGTCTACGTCTTCATACTTGTTCACTCGGTACCTGCGCGATGATAAAAGCAACGCACTAACCATTTTCATGCTTAGTGGTTCTATATAGTACTCTCTTCCATTTCAATTTAAGTCAAATCATGCAATTTTTCTAAACCATGCTTTTGAATCTTTTTGAATGATCAATGCAAATACAACACATGATAACACTCATACATTCATTTACAGTTTATTGATCATTCCAAATATGCACTTTCATATGCAATAAATCATTCAAGACACAAATCATACATTTCACAAATATTCTTATCATTTTGCCCTTAAACGAATTTAATCTATAATTTCTACAAGACAAGATAACTTAAATCACTAAAGACGGCCCCACCGTGGCTGGGTGTGCCTGCGCATAAAAACATTTTGTTTTATAATACAAAGACGGTCCCGCTGGGCTGTCGGGATTACATTAAAATCAATTCTCAACACAACCGATATTGTCCTAATCGGGCTATGGATCGGAGGACACATCATTACGCTCTGCTCATAGTACCGCGACTCAATCTCTTTATATGTATACTAATCTATCTTCAACACGAATTTAACGGTTAACTTTTTACTAAAGGCGTTCAAATAATTCATAGCAAAATACAGTATAGTATGCACATTTATACAAACAATTCATTTTCAATACTCATGTAAGTTTTCATATGCAAATTATTTCACAATAAATTGCCTCAAATCAATTAAAACAAATCAATATGTTTTTTCTTATAAATCATTTCAACAATTCAAATCACTTTGTAATCATTCAAGCACTTTGGAATTATAGAGAGAGAAGTGGAGAACAAACCAAATAGCTTATTGCACTTTGATTCCAATTCTTGGAATCTCTAATTCAATTCGGTTTTTGCTTGTCGCCAACCCCTAATTCATCACAATTAGAGAACAATATCAATTGGCTTATTTAGGTTTTTAGTTAGGGTTGTTTTCTACCCAACACACCTTCACTTATAAAAATTTTCTGGAAACAAAGGAGCCATATTTTACCCAATTTCCTTCAAGTCCATTGCTCCTCTATAAATCTATTTTATTCAGAAATTGGAATCATCCAATTTGGAGCACCGAAGCTCTAGATATGTCCTAAACATCCAAGACTATTATATTTTCAACACATAACCAGAATTTGCCTAAAAATAGAGCTTCACTTTGACGAATTTCTAGGTCCAATGGGGTCCAAATTTGAATACACTTATTTCAAGGAGATTTGTTCTCCTAGAAGTCTAGTTTACGTAAAATTTTGAATCACTCAATTTGGATGAGTGAAACTCAACTTATGGTCTAAATACCAAAACTGTATCAGAACTGAACCAGATTGACCCAAAAACAGAGCCTCACTTTGACTAATTTTCTGGGTCAAATGGGTTCCAAATTTGGATACACTTATTTCAAGGAGATTTGTTCTCTTAGAAGTATAGTTTACCTATAATTTTGAATCACTCAATTTGGATGAGTGAAACTAAACTTATGGCCTAAATACCAAATTTGTTCCGAAACACCAAAACCGTATTAGAACTGAACCAGAATTGACCTGAAAATAGAGCCTCACTTTGACAAATTTCTAGGTCCAATGGGGTCCAAATTTGGATACACTTATTTCAGCGAGATTTGTTCTCTAGAAGTCTAGTTTACCTAGAAATTTGAATCACTCAATTTGGATGAGTGATGGCCAAAACAACAACATGGGTTTTGGAAAATTTTGACATATCTCCCCTAAAAACCTAACTTTTCCTTTATACAAAATTCCTCAACACCAATCCAAACAACCATATAACAACTTAGAGTAACCCCCAAAATTGAAATAAACCAACCAACATCATTTTTATACCAACTTAGGGTTCTTTCTAAACCCAAACACAAGATTTAAGGAAAGTTAGGGTTAGTCTTTTACCTTAAATCTCTTATTTTCTCTTCTTTATTCTTCCTTCCTCTTCTTGATCACTTAAACTCTTGATTTCATGGAGCAAAATCACCCACTCATCTCCCTTTTCTCTAAAAATCGGGTTTGCCCTAGCTTTTTCTCTCCCTTTCTTTTGCCAAATGTGTAAAATGCCTCCCAAAGACCAATATTTGGTCTTTAAATCAAAATCATGCACTAAGCCTTGTTTGGCAACACATTAATTCCCAATTTTCTCATTTTTCCCACTTTAAAGCTTCATTTCAATTTCATTTCCACTTCATTTCATTTCATTTATACTTTGGCACTTACATTACTCATTTATGACCCTTAGGTCCTCATTTGACATTTTTAACAGAATTATCTGGGCTCCTTTAAAATTTTCGGGTTTTTATCATTTTTCGTTTTTAGCCATTTAAACACCGAAAAAATATAATTTAATTTCTTTTACACCCTGAACATGTTATAAAGCTGTTAGGGTATTTTCAGGGTGTTACAACTCTCCCCTCCTTAAAAGAATTTCATCCTTGAAATTACCTTCATTGAACAGATAAGGGTATTGTTTCCGCATAACTTCTTCACTTTCCCACGTGGTTTCCTCGGTCTTGTGGTTTCT
This sequence comes from Tetrastigma voinierianum, assembly GCA_016808115.1. Classification (NCBI taxonomy): domain Eukaryota; kingdom Viridiplantae; phylum Streptophyta; class Magnoliopsida; order Vitales; family Vitaceae; genus Tetrastigma; species Tetrastigma voinierianum. The sequence goes on along the minus strand of JAEQBH010002671.1, from coordinate 92,989 downwards.
CCACAGCACTTTTACCAATGGGATTCGCTTTTTCGACAACTCTTTCACTTCTCGAGCCAAGAACTCTACTGGCTCCTCTTCATACGTCAAATCCGGTCTAAGCTCAATCGTCTCCGAAGAGACTACATGCGATGGGTCTGACCTATACCTCCTCAACATTGACACATGGAAAGCATTATGAATCTTTTCCAACTCTGGAGGTAAAGCTAATCTGTATGCTACTGGACCCACTTTCTCTATCACCTCAAATGGCCCAATGAACCTAAGGCTCAACTTGCCTTTTTTCCCAAATCTCATTACATTCTTCCAAGGCGATACTTTCAAAAGCCTTTTTTCGCCGATCTCATATTGAATATCCTTTCTTCTCATGTCGATATAGGATTTTTGTCTATCCGTGGCCACTTTCAATCTTTCTCTAATCATTTTCACTTTTTCCTCGGTTTCTTGAATCAAATCAGGGCCAATTATCTTCTTCTCGCTTAACTCGGTCCAACATAATGGTGTTCTCGTATTTTCTTCCAGAGAGCCTCTATATGGCGTCATTCCAATACTGACAGCTATTGTTGCTATTAAATTCAACTAGAGGAATGTGTCTATCCCAACTACCCTCATAATCGATCACAAAACTTCTCAACATAGCTTCTGACACTTGGATCATTTTTTCAGATTGTCCATCCATCTGCTGGTGGAACGTTGTGCTGAAATTCAGTCGAGTGCCCAAAGCCTCTTGCAACTTTCCCCAAAATCTCAAGGTAAACCTCGGATCTCTATATGAAATGATCGATATTAGAATCTCGTGTAACGAAACTATTTCCCTTATGTAAAAGCTCGTTTAGCTTGTCAAGTGAATAGTCTGCTCACCGGTAGGAAGTGATTTACTTTTAGTTAATCATTTACCACGACCTAAACTGAAAGTCATGCTTTCTTCCCTGCCACCGGTAACCCGGGAATAACAAAATCCATTGTGATTCAAATTCCATTTCCACTTCTGCATTCTTAATAGATCGCAATAACTCACAACTTGACAAATTCGCTCACTTTTGACACACCATACACTTGGCTATCAAATTCGATATGATTCCTTTTCATTCCTAATTCACTAGTATGAAGTCTTTAAATCCTGATACATTTTTGTGCTACCAGGATGCATAGCAAGAGATCCACTGTGTGCCTCTTTAAGTATGGATTTCTTCAATTCATCATCATTGCACACAAAACCCAACTTCTAAAAAGAATCCATTCTCTTTGCAGAACTCGCTTTCTTTCCCCACTTATTTTGATTTACAATTGCAGCAATTCTCTCATCATTCTTGTGCCTCTAGCACTCCGATTCAACAACCGTTTTGCTATCAGCCTCGCTTACTATCGCACCGTCAGTTCGACAATGACAAATGAGCATTCAACGCTTGAAGTGTTTGTACTGACTTTCTACTCAGAGCATCTGCTACTACATTGGCCTTCTAGGGATGATAATCGATCACACAATCATAATCCTTGATCAATTCCATCCATCTACGTTGTCTTAAGTTAAGCTCTCTTCGCTAGGGCAAATACTTAAGACTTTTGTGATCAGTGTAGATGAAACACTTTTCTCCATAAAGATAGTGTCTCTATATTTTCAATGCGAACACAATGGCAGCCAATTCCAAATCATGCGTAGGGTATTTTTTTTCATGCGGCTTCAACTGCCTTGAAGCATAAGCTACCACTTTACCCTCTTGCATAAGGACACACCCAAGTCCATTTAATGAAGCATCACTAAAAATCACGATTCTTTACCGTAGTCGGCCGAGTGGCATCGGTGCCTCGGTTAAGAATGCTTTCAACTTTTCAAAACTAGCTTGACACTTTTCACTCCACTCAAATCTCACATTATTTTGGAACAAACTTGTCATCGGGGTTGCAGTCATCGAAAACCCCTTAATGAACCTTCTGTAGTAACCTACCAATCCCAGGAAACTATGCACTTCTGTGACATTTCTTGATGGTTTCCATTCAATAATCACCTCTATCTTCTTTGGATCCACTCGAACTCCTTCTTCTAATACAATGTGTCCAAGAAATGACACTTCTCTCAACCAAAATTCACATTTGCTATGTTTTTCATATAATTGTTCCTTTCTCAAGGTTTCTAACACTACTCGAAAGTGCGTATCATGATCTTCCCGATCCTTTGAATACATAAGGATGTCATCAATAAACACCACGACAAACCAATCTACATACGGTCGAAAAACACGATTCATTAAGTCCATGAAAGCCGCTAGTGCATTTGTTAACCCAAATGGCATTACAAGGAACTCATAATGTCCATATCGCGTTCTAAACATCGTCTTATGCACATCCACATCCTTAATCCTTAACTGATGATACCCAGATTGCAAGTCAATCTTCGAAAAGCCACTTGCACCTTTTAGCTGGTCGAACAAGTCATCTATCCTTAGTAACGGATATTTGTTCTTCAATGTCATCTTATTCAGTTGCCTATAGTCAACACACAACCTAAGTGTACCATTTTTCTTATTAACAAAGAGCACTGGAGCTCCCCATGGTGATACACTCGGATTAAAAACTCCCTTCTCCAACAACTCTTGCAACTGAAGCTTCAATTCTTTTAACTCCATTAGAGCCATTCTATACGGTGTAATGGATGCCAGAGTGGCACCCGAAACAACGTCAATTGCAAACTCAATCTCTCTCTGTGGAGGCAATCCCGACAATTCCTTTGGAAACACATCCGAATAATCATAAACTATAGGGATGTCTAATAAACTAGCCTCCGCCTTTTTCATATCTATCACATACGCCAAGTAGGCTTCACACCCCTTTCGAACCATTGTTCTAGCAGTAGCGGTGGATATCACATTAGAGAGGTGGTTCGACCTCTCGCCGGTAAAAGTCACTTCTTCACCACTCGGTGTCCTTAAGGTCACTCTCTTCATTCTACAATCAACTACCACATGGTGTTGGGACAACCAATCCATCCCCAATATCACATCAAACTCTCTAAATGACAACTCGATCAAATCTCCTCGAAACTCATACTCTCGTATTTGATAGGGCAATCTCTATAAACTCTATTCACAATGACACTATGCCCAAGTGGATTTGTCACCAAAATGTTATACTCGGTTTTACTCTTCGGTAAACTACCCAAACTCAGAATGGTAGTACAAATATAAGAGTGGGTTGAACCTAGATCTATCAATGCATGTATAATAGTCTCGAAGATATAGAAATTACCAATTATCACATCCGGTGCATCTTTCTCTTCCACTGCCTTCATTGCATATGCCCTGGTTGGAGCACGAGCATCCTGTCTACCCATAGTTTGTGTCACTTGTCTCGATGCACTCGGTGATGCAACGTTCTTGTTGTCCTTGTTGCTCTTCTGTACTACTGAAACTATACCCCCAGTTCGGGGTGCTTTGAATGAACAAGCTCTAGGACAATCTTTCACTTTGTGCTTATTGGATCCACATACCAAACAAGCAATTGTCAATCTCCAACACTCTCTTTTATGTTTCCTCCCACAATGTGTGCAATAAGGAGGAGCTAGTCCTCTTAAAGAACCTCCTAGTGTACTACCAACTGATGGTGCCAGTAGAATAGTCTTACTACCGGTAGCTTGAGCTGATCCCTGAGTTGTAGGCCGACAGGAACTCGTGGGTCCTCTGGAATTTTACTCCGTGTTGATAAGAACTTGACTGTCCAGGGTTTTTCTTACCCTATCTTCTTTCTTTTCTTTCATGCTCTTCTTTCTCTACCCTTTCAACATTTAGAGCACATGTCACAATTTTAGAAAAGTCATCATTGTGACGCTCCCAACCTGGCACTCAGTGTCAAGCGAGGGTGTCATCAAATTTTATTTTTTTTTTTAAACTTATAACCTTTAAGCTTGTTCATTCATATAATGTTAAACACTTAACTTGTACTATATCCTGTAGCAGCGGATTACAAAATATATACAAGCTCCATACATGGAAGTGTTCAACATTTACAATATTTACATTACTTCATTTGTTTACAAACAACAAAAAGGATATATATATGCAATAGGACCAAAAGTTTCAAGTGAGCTTTAATGATAGCCAATTGAGACCGGATGCGGATTGGCCCTGCCATCCGCCGCTTCGTACCTACACGGATGAAAACTCGTGCTAAGCTTTACGCTTAGTGGGAATAAACTCAAGGACGACCACTAACACCAGTCATCACACTTCTATACACATGCATATACATCTAACATATCCTATCATTTAAACATGCTTATACATATCTCATATTTGCTTATCATATCATGTTTCATTTCTTATCAACGTTCATATACATTTCATATCATTTTTACACTTTGCTTCTTTTTCTTGTCACAGTATACTTGTCATCGCATAGCGGTGCTATGCTTCTCTTATCATCTTATATCATTTCATATGTCATATTCAAGTCATTTGTTTTATGTTTCACACCTGCATAAACCTTAGAAGTGGATAAAGGAAACTATAAGGGCCCAAAGGCGCTGTACTCATTGTACGAAACAGTGGTCTATAAGGGCCCGAAAGCGCTGTTATCATTGTGCGAGACAATGATCATCTATAAGGGCCAGAAGGCGCTGTTATCATTATACGAGACAATGACCATCAATAAGGGCCCGAAGGCGCTGTAATGACCCAAACGGGGCCAACTGACCAGTATGCTGCAGACTTGTTTTTCCCTAATAGGCATCCCCATATATCCCTCTACCAGGTTCTAAGCAGACAATCCATGTGTATTTTATGTTCAGTACATATCTCATATTCCCGAATAATTATTGTCATCCGATAATTATATGTGATATTTACAATCATTTATTCGTATCTTTGCATTTTTCATATCTCATTTTATGCATGAATAACTATGGTTACCATGTATGCTTGTGAGCTATTTATGAGTTCATAATATGAGTTCATAATATGAATTACTATGGTTGGCCTCACAGGCCTACTATTTTTCGTGGATTTTCGGGACCCAATATGAGTTCCACTCTCATCGCCTATATATGGATGGATTCTAGACTCAAAGGGCTTTCCATAGAGTCCTAAGAAACATCCGGGAACAGAGTTCGGACGAAGAAGCTATTGTCGTCCGTCGGAGGCCAACAATCGTAAAATTCGGATAATTGTGTCCCCAACTGGCTATCGCACACCATAAATGCATCGCTCCACTTTCTTGGGATGAATTTCTAAGATTGAAGGGTTCGGAATTTGGATATACCTATTTTGAGGAGATATGTTCTCCTATAAGTCTAGTTTATCCAGAAATTTGAATCACTCAATTCAGATGAGTGATGGTCAAGTTATGGCCAAAACAAAAATATGGGTTTTGAAGAAATTTTGACATCATCTCCCCTAAAACCCCAATATTTCCTTAATACAAATATTCCTCAATTGAGGATTTCAATCAACCAACCCACGTCCAAAACACAACCAATATACCAAGTAGAATTCTTTTAGACCCAAATTCATCAAAATTGGGTTTATGGTTTGATTTTTTTCCTCCATACAAATCCATAAAAACCCATACTTCCATACCAAAATCATACTCAAAGGGAGGATTTCATACTCCTAACAAGTAATCACACTCTTTAACACCTCAAACCCTAGCTTAAAGAGGAATTTCATATAAAAGTCCACAAATTCATACCAACCCATAACAAACCATACAAAAATCTTAGTTTCCATACAAAAACCTAGACTTCCATACCTTTCTTTGGATTTCTTCTCCTTCTTCTTTTTCTTCTTCTTCTTCTTCCCCTTCTCTCTCTACCCGTATGTTTCCTCCTTAAAAATGAGAGACCAAATGGCCTTCTCATTTTGATCTAAATTTTCCTTTGTTTACACTTTACTCCTCCATCTCTTCTCTATTCACAATTTAACTTAACAAAATCCTAATTTGGCATACAATCTTTTATTCTTATGTCATTTGGGTCCCTATTTGGAAATTTACCAATTTACCCTTGCTTATCTTGTACAAATTCTGGGTTTCTCCATTTTCATGTTTGCATTTAAATTACGAAAAATTCAAATTATACCTACAAAATACCCTAAACATGTTATAAAACTTTTAGGGCATATTTTGGGGTGTTACAATCATGGCAAAATCCTGTGACATGGGCCCGAATATGGTCATTGAGGCCATCTTCAAACTTGCGGCATTTCTCTTCCTCAGTCACTAGCATCTCGGGAGCATACTTGCTCGACCAAGTGAATTCTCTCTGATACTCAATCACACTCATCTGTCTTTGCTTCAAATTATGAAACTCTCGTCTCATATTACTCAGATAAATACGACCCACATATTGCTTCTTGAATTCCGCCAGGAAGAACTCCCATGTGCCAACCCGAAGGCCGAACCTAGACCTAGGGACGCGGTCCTCACTCTTCTTTCTTTTTCGAATCATTTCGAAAAAAAATCCAAATACAATTACTTTTCTATACACATTTATAATAATCAATGAACATATATATACGTAAATACAACTTTAACATAAAGGGGGCCCATCATTTGATCACAAAACTCTTTTTCATTCGATATGGTATTTCTTGCCTATTTGGTCCATTTCCCACCTTTTTACAATGCAACATTATTAGCCATTTTCAATAACCAAATATTTACAAAACAAAATCAGAGTTCAATTTTCATAATAGTGTTTGTACAAAATGAGTTGAATAATTTCATGTGTGCATGTGACGGAGCTTAGGGGCTGTCTGGATGGCATTTAGAGAACCAGAAAAACGCATTTTTCTGGGTTCGCGTATGTCACTATTCACATGAAGCCTCCAACTTTGGATGACCATAACTTTCTCGTCCGAACTTTGATTCATGAGTTCTTGGACTCTATGGAAAGACCTTTGAGTCTAGAATCCATCCATATATAACTTAATGTAATTTGAACTCATATTATGTCCGAAAATGACGAAAAATAGTAGGCCCCTACTGGTTCTGCACGTACGTCACTATTCATATAAGGCCTCCAACTTTGGACGACCATAACTTTCTCGTCCAAACTCCGATTTGTGTGTTCTTGGACTACAAAAAGCCCTTTGAGTCTAGAATCTGGTCATATGCCTGTGAATGACAATTAGTGTCGACATATTTTCTGAAAATTTTAATTGTAGCACCAAGTGTGCAAATTGCTTGGTTGTGATGACGCGTGTGATCTAATACATTGAATTTAGTGTATGCTGGTCGGTGATTATATGCATGTTGATATAATTATTCATGAGGCTTGGGGAAATGCATGAGTTTGTGTATGATTGAGGCCATTACATGGCTTGTTGTAGGCTACTTGTGGACTTGATATGTCACAATTAGACTTGATATGTCACAATTAGGCCTAGAGGTTAAATTATGTTGTTACTCGAGTGGTAATGACTTATAATGTCAATGAATGCGTGTATTGATATGTTGGCATGAATCGTGTGAATCACTTGGAATTTATGTGTACATTGATATAACTTTCCAATTGATGAATGGGTTGAAATGCATGAGTAGGCATGTACATATAGCACTCATATATATGTAGCATGGTGATAGGAAATGGCATATTGCATTTATGATGCCAAGTAAGTACATCGTGATGAAATGGGTGTGAGTGCATAGGAAAATCAGCATTGTATTTGGTGTTGATGTTGGTTTCGGTCTAGGGACAAAGTCCTAAAAGGTTGCATGAATGATCGGAGGGTTGTCCACACAATAAATTATCGGAGTATGTCCACTATTATATATCGGAGGGTTGTCCACATAATAAATTATTGGAGTATGTCCATTATTATATATCGGAGGGTTGTCCACAAAGTAAATTATCGGAGTCCACTAATTAATATCAGAGGGTTGTCAACAAATAAAACAAATATCTTTGTTTTGAAGATTATTTTTCATACATGGCATATTGCATGATGAGAGAAGTCGGTGAGGACTTGGTACATGGATCATGAGGAGTAGCATCTCATTCATGTCATGTAGATTCCATTCTAAGATTGACATAATCGTGATTGGAATGTGCTTGTGGCATGACCATTGCATGTGCACTTAGGTGGGGAGTAGCCCTTGTATGATTTCACTCTACTGGGCATTGCTCACCCAGTCGTGGGACCCTCCTTTCAGGAACAGGAGATGTGCAGGGAGATGGCTCTCACTAGAGGCCAATAATGAGAAGAAAGTTAGATTGTGGCTTTGATTTATATTTTGAAAAACATGTATTAGAATTCTTAATTTTAATATATGTTTTGTATAAGAGTGGTGTAAATTTAAACTCTTATGGACTATGGTCCTATAGTCATGTGCTTATGTGTTTGAGAGGTAAATGGGCCAAACGCGCCATTTTACTCGTATGTGGACCCAAAGGTGGTTGCCAGAGCACATTTGGGACAAAGGCTATGTAATCAGACAGTTGTGGTATTTTAGGTAGAGCTCCCCGTATAAAGGAGACTGCCCGATTTTCGTTAAATCATAGGTCCCGGGAAAAGGGGACTCAATGGTGTGGTGTCGGGTTACCCGACATCCACAAATCTTTCGAGTGTTAACGGGTTGTCAACGGACCCCCAGGATTTGAGGCGTCACATAAACACTTTGGAATTAGAGAGAGAGAAGTGGAGAACAGACCAAATAGCCTGTTGCACTTTGATTCCAATCCTCGGAATCTCGACTTCAATTCGGGTTTTCCTTGTCGCCAACCCCTAATCCATCACAATTAGAGAACAATATCAGTTGGCTTATTTAGGTTTTTAGTTATGGTTGTTTTCTACCCAACACACCTTCATTTGTAAAAATTTTTTAGGAATAAAGGAGCTATATTTTACCCATCTTCCTTCAAGTCCATTGCTCCCCTATAAATCTATTTTATTCAAAAATTGGAATCATCCAATTCGGAGAACCGAAGCTCTAGATATGTTCTAAACATCCGGGATTATTCTATTTTCAACACATAACTAGAATTTGCCCAAATATAGAGTTTCATTTTGATGAATTTCTGGGTCAAATGGGGTCTAAATTTGAATACACTTATTTCAAGGAGATTTGTTCTCCTAGAAGTCTAGTTTATCCAGAAATTTGAATCACTCAATTTGGATGAGTGAAACTCAACTTATGACCTAAATACCAAAACTGTTTTGAAACACCAAAACTGTATCAAAACTAAACCATAATTGACCCAAAAACAGAGCCTCACTTTAACGAATTTTCTGAGTCTAATGGGGTCCAAATTTGGATACACTTATTTCAGGAAGATTTTTTTTCCAAGAAGTATAGTTTATCCAGAATTTTGAATCACTCAATTTGAACGAGTTAAACTCAACTTATGGCCTAAATACCAAAACTATTCCGAGACACCAAAACTGTATCGGAATTGAACCAGAATTGACTCGAAAACAGAGCCTCACTTTGATGAATTTCTGGGTCTAATGGGGTCCAAATTTGGACATACTTATGTTAGAGAGAATTTTTTCTCCTAGAAGTATAGTTTATCCAGAAATTTGAATCACTAAATTTGGATGAGTGATGGCTAAGTTATAGCCAAAACAAAAACATGGGTTTTAGAAAATTTTGACAGCATCTCCCCTAAATACCCAACTTTTCCTTTATACAAAATTCCTCAACACCAATCCAAACAACCATATAATAACTTAGAGCAACCCCTAAAACTAAAATAAATCAATCAACATCATTTTTATACCAACATAGGGTTCTTTCTAAACCCAAACACAAGATTTAAGGAAAGTTAGGGTTAGTCTCTTACCTTAAATCTTTTTCCTTTCTTTTCTCTTCTTTCTTCTTCCTTCCTCTTCTTCGACACTTCTTAAACTCTTGATTTCATGGAGCAAAATCACCCACTCATCTCCATTTTCTCTAAAAACCGGGTTTGCCCTAGCTTTTTCTCTCCCCTTCTTTTGCCAAATGTGTAAAATGCCTCCCAAAGACCAATATTTGGTCTTTAAATCAAAATTCTGCTCTAAGCCTTGTATGGCAACACACTAATTCCCATTTTTCTCACTTTAAAGCTTCATTTCAATTTCATTCCCACTTCATTTCATTTCATTTATACTTTGGCACTTACATTACTCATTTAGGACCCTTAGGTCCTCACTTGAGATTTTTACCAAATTTATTTGGCTCTTGTAAAAATTTTCGGGTTTTATTTTTCGTTTTTAGTCATTTAAACTCCGAAAAAATTTAATTTAATTTATTTTACACCATGAACATGTTATAAAGTTGTTAGGGTATTTTCAGGGCGTTACACGTATCACTAGCAGGAGTGGCATTACACATATCACTAGTAGGAGTGTCGTCGCACTGACCAGAGACGTGTCTGCCCACATAACAAAGGTGTCGTAGCACAATGCAGAAGTGTCGTCGCACTGATCAGACATGCCTATTCATTCACTATCTGGTCTCCGACAAGCATACAATTATATTTGTTTCCAAGCTTGTTATTTTATTCTTAATCACATTAGCAAATAAGGGGCAAGAAACAATCTATGCCCTTCGCTTCATCGAGGCGGTGAGGTATAGTGTAACGCCCCAAAATTACCCTAGTATTTTTATAATATTTTTATTATGTATTTAGGGTATAAATTGAGCAAACTGAGGGATTTTTCGAGTATTGTTAAATGATCATATGTTAAATGTTAAATGTTAAATGATTGATTATGATTCAATGAATGAACCTGGAATTTACCCAAGTGTTAAGGGCAAAATGGGAAAAATTATCAAATGAGGACCTAAGGGTCATTTATGATAAGGAAAATATGTCTAAGTGTGAATAGTGAGAATTGAAGTGCAAATAGAGAAAGTATATGGGTTATATGGCAAATTGAGAGAACTTAATTCAAAAATGGGTTTTAGAGCCAAACATGGCCTTATGATGTTAAGTGACTTAAGACCACATTTGGTCTATTGAATGGCCATTTGCAAAAAACGTATTCGAGATTGAGAGAAAAGCTAAGGTTTTGAGTGAAGATCAAGAGATTGTGTGGAACTTGCTCTTTGGTGCAAGATCTACAAGAAAACAAGAGGAAGCTGGGGCAAGAAGTTTCAAGATTCAAAGTAAGAACACAAAACCCTAAAAACTCTTTCTTGTGTTTAGATTTCAAGGGGAAAAAACCCTAACCTTATGTAAAGGTGATTTTGATTGGTTGTAGATCGGTTTTTGGGGTTGTGTTGGGCTGATTTTTGAAGTATTGTTGGCTGGTATTGGTTTGAACGGCTTGTTGAATGCTTTTAAAAAGGAAAATGTTGTGTTTTCTTGTGTTAATCATTGTCAAAATTATTAAAACCCCTGCTCTGTTACTCATGCTTAAGTTATATCATCCAATGGAGTGATTCTAATTGGTAAAGGTCCATATGAGCTACAGAGCTACAAATCAGGAGGGACCAGGAGGATATTGTAGTTCTAAGGCTCCCGAATATGGGTTTAAAGGTGAGTTTCGGGTAGCTCACGGGTATGCTCTGTTTTGGGTGTAGTTGTGGTGTTTTGACCATAAGTTGAGTTTCACTCATCCAAATTGAGTTATTTAAAATTTCGGGTAAACTAGACTTCTAGAGGAATAATTTACTTGAAGAAAGTGTAATTAAATTGTAACCCCAAAGTGCCCAGAAATCTGTCAAAGTGGAGCTATGTGCAGATTCTGTTTTTCAAATTAGAGTAGTCTAGATGTAAAATGCAATAAGTTGAGTTTTGGTGATCCAAATTGGATGATTCCAATTGGAGAAGAAACCTTAGAACCATAGCTTCAAATTAGTGAAAGAACCATTACATATTTATGGAGTTAAGACCCCAGAAATCGAAAATAACAGTAGGTGATCCAATGAGCTGGGCATATCGACTAGTTTGGCATTAAAATGTCGTAACTTGAGTTTAGGTGATCCAAATGAGATGATTCCGATTCCTACTGAAAATAGACTCATATAGATATCATTTTCTTCAAAGAAGCATGAGAAAAATATGGCTCATGTGTCCCCAGAAAATTTTGCAAGTGAAGAAGTATTGGGTAGACATCAACCCTAACAAAAAAAATCATATAATGCACAACTGATTTTTCTTTCTCGTCAGTTTTTTAATCTATTATATTTGTGATGGATTATGGGTTGCATGAGGAAGTTTGACCCAAGAACGGGATTCTGAGGATAGGAACTCAAGATGCACAACCTTTTATTTGTTCTTCAATCTCTCTTGTTTCAAATTTGTGAAAGTTTGATCTACACTCTTCTTTCATTGTTTCAAAATTGATTGTGAAATATTATGAAATATTGAAATGATTTATGATAAATTGCATATTGATTTGTTTTAAATTGATTTGAGACAACCGATTGTGAAATAAATTGCATATGAAAATTTGCATGAGTGTTGAAAAATAAATTATTGTATCAAATGTATACACTATTGTAAATTGTAATAATGATCTAAGGCCCTTAAAGAATGTTAACCGTTAAATCTGAGTTAAGGATAGATTTGGTATACCAATACAATAAATTAGCACATCGCATCGAATGTAATGATATGTCACTCCGATCCGTAGCCTAGTGGGACAGTATCGGTAATGTTCACGAAATTGATTTTTAATTATCAATGCTGTTTTACAGACCGTGATCGTTATAAAATAGCTTTATATCGCTCGTGAACCAAATGTGACCATGCCGTGATTCGTTATCCCAGCACCAAAACATAGGTTAAATTCGATAAGGGAAAATGATAACAGATTGAAAATGCATGATTTGTGATTTGAATGATTTAGGTGCATATGAAATTGCATAACTTGCAAATGACCAATGAATTGTAATTGAATGTAAATGAATTAGAGAGTATATATATATATATATATATATGGCAGCATATATATATATATATATATATATATATATATATATATATATATATGTATGTATGTATTGTACTGAATTGGTCCTTGGGAAAAATGTACAAAAGCATTGTTTTATAAACATTTCATGAATTGGTTTAAACTGAAATGAAAAGAGAATTGTATAGAACCACTAAGCATGAAAATGCTTAGCGCGTTGTTTTTGTCATCGTGCATGTATCACAGAGTATGATCAAGATCGTCAGCCCAAAGTCACCGTCAAAAATAGCTTGTAAATGCTCCGTCTCACGATATCATTTCATTCACATATTTTTGCAATTATTTTGCATTGAACTCGAAGGATGTAAAAAGTCTTCATGTTAAATTCACATTTTTTATATCTTTTGAAAGCATGGAAATGTATTTTACATATTGTGGACAACTCAGGTGAACTCCATAAATATTTTATAATTAGCTTGAAAAGGTAATGAAATTGGTGACATTATATAATAAGTAAAGATAGTTAGCTGATTGAAAAAACGATGATATTGGTATTATGTTTGAATATATCTTAAAAGTAAAAGTATTGGTAGTGCAATGGACGCTACATATAGAGCATTTTTCATATAACTATTATACTTGTATGGACCCTTTCATTCACTTATTAGGATCCTCATTAATCCAATTTTATGCCTAATTATCTTCCATCGAAAATCCAAACAAAAGAGTAATGGATTCTAGAATTAATAGAAGAAAGAACAAAACTAGAACTATAGTTTAGCCTAGGCATAACAGTTGCTACTGGTACACAGAGGTCTTACAGCGAATCCGGTGTCAGGCCTAGGTAGAGCAGAATATGATCAGGAGGGGTCTCGGGCTCGCCTAGGCGTAGAGACCTTCGCCTAGGCAAAGACTATCGGGCAGGTGCAGAAATGGGGCCTTTTGCCTTTTTTTTCACCAAAAAACTTCAACCAAACCAAAACCAAAACAAATCAACCTTCAAAATTTGACTTAAACTAACCAAAAACACATTTATTAAGATTTTTCCTACACAAACTTAGACAAGGAGGGATTTGTGATAGTTTCCTTACATAATTTCCATACATGAGTTCCATACATGAATTCCATACAAATATTCCATACTAGTAATCCATACATGAATTCCATAGAAGTATTCCATACCAGTAATCCATACCTTGATTTCTTCTCTACTTCTTTCCTTTCCCTTTGCTTGAACAATTGAAAACCCAAAAATGGCTTATTCTCTTCAAACCGTAGCCCTTGCTCCCAAAGCAAACAAAAACAAAAAATGAGAACTTGTCTCATTCCAAGACAAGTTTGGTCTTATCCCCACTCGCTTAAGGCCATGCTCAATGATCACATTTTGTACTTAATTTCTAAATTTCTCAGATTTTAGTCCTTTATCTTTCTTTCATTTTCAAATCAAATTATCATATTTCTACTTTAATATATCAATTATGTTATGACCTTGGTCCTCATTTTACAAATCACTAATTTACTCCTGCACTTCACTCGAAAAATGCAATTTTACTTATATTATACCCTAAACATGTAATAAACTACTAGTATATAATTTGGGGTGTTACAAATCCACTCTCCCCTGCATTCCTCGTCCTTGAAATTGTACCTGAATCGAAGAGTTGCGGGTATTATGCTCTCATTGTCGATTCTGGTTCCCAAGTTGCTTCTTCCATATCGTAGTGTTGCCAAAACACCTTTACCAGAGAGACTTGTTTGTTCTGCAGTTGTTTTACTTCATGATCTAGAATAGCTTTTGGCTCTTCATCAAAAGTGAAGTTTGATTGCACTTGAATATCTTGTACCGGTAATATGTACGATTCATCTGAACGGTATTTTCGAACCATTGACACATGGAACACATTATGTAATTTGGCTAACTCCGGTGGGAGAGCCAAACGATAAGCAACTATTCTAATTCTTTCCAAAATCTCATAGGGTCCGATAAACCTTGGACTCAGTTTTCCTTTCTTTCCAAACTGCAGCTTCCTCCATACATAATATTTCAAGAAAACCTTATCTCCGAATGCATACCTATGTCCTTTCTTTTCGTATCCTGATAAGACTTTTTGTCTATCACTAGCAGCTTTTAACCTTTGCCGAATGATCCGAACTTTTTCTTCTGTCTCTTTCACTATGCTAGGACTAATTACTTTATGCTCATTCAGTTTGGTCTAACATACAAGTGTTCTATATTTCCTTCCATACAAGGCTTCATAGGGGGTCATACCAATACTGGATTGATAACTATTGTTATAGACAAATTCCATAAGGGAAATATACCTATCCCAACTTCCAGGAAAATCTAGCACACAACCCCGAAGCATATCTTACAACACTTGAATCACTCTTTCAAATTGTCCATTTGTTTGTGGATGGAAAGTTGTACTAAAATTTAGCCGAGTACCCAAGGCTGACTGTAATTCTTTCCAAAACCTTAACAGAATCGTGGATCACAAATGACACTAAGAGTCATCGAACCTATGCAACCGAACTATCTCGTTTACATACAACTCCACTAACCGATCCATGGAATAGTCAAGTCGGACTGGTAAGAAGTGAGCAGACTTTGTAAGTCTGTCGACGATTACCCAAATTGAATCATGTTTCTTTTGGGTGAGGAGAAAATCAGATACAAAATCCATAGTAATGTTATCCCACTTCCATTACGGAATTGGAATGGGATTTAACATATTGGACGGTACTTGATGTTCAACTTTTACTTGCTGACAATTCAAACATTTGGATACATACTCTACTATATCCTTTTTCATCCCTCGCTACCAATAGTTTTGTTTTAAATCTTGGTACATCTTGTTACCTCCAGGATTCATGGTGAATATGGTATTGTGGCTTTCATACATCAATTTCTTTTTCAATTCCTGGACATTCGGTACACATAATATGCTCTTTTAATACAAACCTCCATAATCTTTTATAGAATGGTCAGTATTGTCTCCATTGCTGACTAATTGTACTCTTTGTTGCAACTTGACTTCATTTTCCTAAGCATTTATTATCATCTATTTCAAATCAGGCATAACTCTCAATTGAGCTAACAAAGCTCCATCAACTGTAAATCTCCATGTACAATGTTTCAAGGACAAAACAGAAATTATTTTTCTACTTAAGGCATCCGCCACCACATTAGCTTTTCCTGGATTGTAATCAATACAGGCAAATATAGTCTCAGGAACAATTCTAACCACCTGCCTCTTCAAGTTTAGTTCCTTATGAGTTGAATGTGATACTTAAGACTCCTACGATCTATAAAGATTCTACATTTTTCACCATATAAATAATGTCGCTATATTTTCAAAGCGAACACTACCGCTGCCAACTCCAGATCATGTGTGGGATAATTTTGCTCATGCGGTTTCATATGTCTAGAGGCATATGCCATTACTTTTCCATCTTGCATCGATACACATCCCAAGCCTATCTTTGAAGCATCACTATATAAAGCATATTCTCTACTGAGGGGCCAGTCAATATTGTGCTTCAACCAATATTCCTTTAAACCATTCAAAACTTATTGACAATTGTCATCCTTAATTTGAACTTTACCCTTCCTAAGTAATTCATAAGTGTAAGGGCTACGACGGAGAATCCTTTACTAAACAACAGACAGCCGGCAAACTCCAAGAAACTTCTCACCTCGCTGCTACATTTTTGAGGTGGTTTCCAACTCACAATTGCTTCACCTTCGTGAGGGTCAACCCACACCCTGCGCACACACAGATCTAGAAATGACACTTCCTTAAGCCAAAAAATCACATTTACTTAACTCGCAAACAACCTTTTCTCTCAGATTGTAACACTATCTTGAAATGTTGTTCATACCAGGCATCCCAGAATACACCAAAGTATCATCTATGAATACCATTACTAAACTGATCCAAATAGGTGGAATTATTCATCAAGTCCATGAATGCGATTCGCAGCATTAGTCAACCCAAATGGCATTACTAAACTCATAATGACCAACCGGGGTTCTAAAGGTCGCTTCTGACATCAATATCTTTCAACTAAGTTGAGGATTATCCCGATCGCAAGTCTATCTTTGAAAAGACACTTGCTCCTTTCAATTGATCGAAAAATCTTCTATTCTCGGCAACGAATATTTATTCTTTACTGTTACCTTATTTATTTTCCGATAATCAATGCACATCCGTAGAGTGCCATATTTCTTTTTGACAAACAAAACTAACGCACCCCAGGGCAAAACACTAGGTCTGATGAATCCCTTGTCCAATAGCTCCTATAATCGAGTCTTCAACTCTTTTAGTTCAGTTGGGGCCTTATCGTAGGGTGCCATAGAAATAGGATTCGTCCCTTATACAATTTCAATAGACATGTCTACTTCTCTCTTGGGTGGTAAACCCGGTAATTCCTCGGGAAACACATCAGGGAATTCCTTTATCACTGGAATATTTTCTAGATTTACCTGTCCTCTCTTGGAGTCAAGTATCAAAGCTAAAAAGGCTTCACAACCTTTTCTAAGAAAACATCGGGCTTGCATAGTTGAGATTAAATTTGACATTGGACCAAATCGGATACCTTGTACAAGTACCTCTAACAGGTCAGAACATTTAAGCAGTACTGTTTTCTTATCATAATCAACAATAACCCGATGTTTGGATAACCAATCCATGCCCAAAATAAAATCAAACTCATGAAAAGGCAAAGCAATTAGATCAACCGAAAATTCCCTATCATGGACCATTATGGGACAATTCTTATACACTTGGTTGACTTTAACACTATGCCCCAAGGGACCGGTAACATGCATGTCATATGCTAAGGGCTCTACTGATGGAAATTTATCATTCAATTATTCAATGCATAGATAAAAATGTGTAGAACCTAGATCTATCAAAGCATGCATTCGGTTGTCATGAAGAGTGAAATTACCCGCAATAACCCCTAGTGCATCCTGATCTTCGCGAGCTCTCATAACATAAGCTTGGGTTAGGACTCAGCAGTAGGGCTACTTTACTCGGTCGGCAATACCCTTCCTAATGTCCTTGAACTACTCGCCCTCTACCTCTATCACAAGTCGATGGAAAGATGATCCTCCCGGAAGCATTTCGAGGATTTCTAGAACCCTAGATCTCGCGAACGCCTTCACTATCGGGATAGTTTGCAGCTTCGGTGATCGGAAACATCCTCCGCCATTCTCTCGCAAGTATCAAAATGGTATTTGTGACAGTTCAGGGCATTTAGGTCTTTCGTCTTGTCCGGTTGAAAAGCCTCTACCGGAACCCTGTGTCATAGTAGGACCTTGTCTCCTACCTCTTGTAGCTGAACCTTGTATCGAATCCTCTTAAGACTTTCTAGTCCTTTTACGGGAAGATGAACTACCTCTAGAGAACTTTCTCTCCCAATTTCTTTCCTAATTCTTCATTTCAAATTTCTCTAGATCCTCGCGAACGCCACTATTAGATAGTTTAGCTCCAAGATCTAAACATCCCCTCCGCCACCCTTCCGCAAGTATCAAATGTATTTCAGGATGCTCGCATTTAGGTCTTTCGTCTTGTCCGGTTGAAATGCCTCTACCGGAACCCTGTGTCATAGTAGGACCTTGTCTCCTACCTCTTGTAGCTGAACCTTGTATTGAATCCTCTTAAGACTTTCTAGTCCTTTTACCGGAAGATGAACTACCTCTAGAGAACTTTCTCTCCCAATTTCTTTCCTGATTCTTCATTTCAAATTTCTCAATTTTCATAGCCGCTTACACCAGTTGATAAAAGTTCACTACTTGCAATGATGTAACAACCGTGAGGTACCTTTTTATAGACTCCTTTAGGCTATCCTCAAACTGTCTACATCGGAAAGTTTCAATAAGGACTAGTTCTGGTGCATACTTACTAAGGCGGCTAAACTCTTTCTCATATTCCTCCATTGTCAGATTCCCTTGTTTCATATTCAGAAATTTCTTCCACTTGGTCTCTTTATAGTTATCAGCGGACATACTGGCTCCCGAAACTTCGGGACAAATGTTCTGTACTTAAATTGGGTCGGGAAGCAATGGATTTCTTAGAACTGGCTTCCACCAATCATAAGATGCACCTTGCAGCAATGGGACCACACATTTTGCCATTTTTTCAGGTGGACATTTTACTTTGTCCAAAGCTCTTTGTAATTTCTCAAGCCAAAAGTCGACTTTATCAGACTCTTCTAAACTTGTACCATGGAATTCTTCTACTCTATGCTTTCTTACAGAATCAATCGGAGCTTGAGGGGTCGTGAGTTGATCTAAGACCCTTGCCATATCTTGAGAATATTTTAACAACACTTCAGTTGAAGCATGTTCACTTCTAGCCGACCTAGACGGACCAGAGACTGATGGATACAGATCCATAGGATTGACTCTTTTAATTGTTTCCTCCACAGCTTCCTGGGATTGATCAATTCTAGACAATATACAAAACAAGGACATCCGCATTAGGCCAACACAATACTATGTAGGTGGCATTTTAAAACCTAATAAGCCTTCCAAAACGCCTAAACCTAGGCTCGAGCACACTAAAACTATCACGCCCCACCTTGCTGCCACAGAGGGTGTCACACGAGACCGGGACTCCTTTAACCGATTTTCCGACACGGCGCAGCCTAATCATACTTTCATAATACATAAACTTATGTAACTACCACCGTAAAGGGTGCTTAAATGTTCAGACGATATTCTGAGTCTCATTTACTTGTACTTACACAAATTCCGCTATTACCAAAAATATTACATTTACATTACAAAACAGAGAAAAACCTACATACGGTGGACTCCATTGCCAGGCCGTCCCGGGTGAAAGTGAATGCCCTGATATCTTCAAGACCTACACTGATGAACACCCCGTGCTGCTTATAGCCGAGCGGAAACAGATAATAGATATGACTACTTAGGGTGATCCACAGACATATAACAAAATGGATTTATCAGAGTTCACGTATAATAGAAATCTATAATAGAGTTTTCATATAACATAATTCTTATAACAGGGTTTTCATATGTCCTGTAGGAGTTTAGAACATAGATCTTGTAATGTATAAAATCTATAGGTACTTGGCAAAACAAAACCGATTCCTTATGCTTTCTGGTCACTCATTATTAAGATTCTTATCATATAAATGTTTGCCTGTATGCACTAATAACAATGAATGAGAGAACGCAAAGACAATAGGTACTCTCAAGGTACGTAGCTAAGATCAATCGAGACGTGCCCGCCAGACATCGCAATGCAGGTGCCGTGAGCACAATGCGTATATCAGCCGCATTAAACAAAGACATCCGCCCACGCATTGTGAAGGCGGTCGTGAGTACTAGCAGGAGTGCCGCCACACTAAACAAGAGATATTCGCCACGCACTGCATGTGTTGTAGCACAATGCAGGAGTGTCGTTGCACTAATCAGACATGCTTATTCATTCACTATCCGGTCTCCGACAGGCATACAATTATATGTGTTTTCGAGCTTTTATTTTATTCTTAATCACATTAGCAAATAAGGGGCAAGAAACAATGTCTGCCCTCCGCTTCACTGAGGCGGCAAGGTATAGAGCATTTTTCATATAACTTTTATACTTGTACGGACCCTTTCATTCACTCATTAAGATTCCCATTAATCTAATTTTATGCCTAATTATCTTCCATTGAAAATCCAAACAAAAGAGTAACGGATTCTAGAATTAACCGAAGAAAGAACAAAACTAAAACTGTAGCTTAGCTAGGCGTTTGAGGTTTGCTTCAAAGGACAGTTTCTACGCCAGCGAAGAAGAATATGATCGTGAGGGACTTCGTCACTCTAGCATAGAGACCTTTCGCCTAGGCGGAGGACCTTGCTCTAGGCGGTGCCTCTTCGCTAGGTGAGACCGCCGAGCAAAAGCAATGGGGGGGTTTTTTGCCTTTTTTCATTAGAAAACTTCAACCAAACCAAAACCAAAACAAATCAACCTTCAAAATTGGACTTAAACCAACGAAAAACACCTTTATTAAGATTTTTCCTACACAAACTTAGACAAGGAGGGATTTTTGATAGTTTCCTTACATAATTTTCATACATGAGTTCCATACATGAATTCCATACAAGTATCCCATACTAGTAATCCATACATGAATTCCATATAAGTATTTCATACCAGTAATCCATACTAGTAATCCATACATGAATTCCATACAAGTATTCCATACCAGTAATCCATTCCTTGATTTCTTTTCTACTTCTTTCCCTTCCCTTTGCTTGAACAATTGAAAGCCCAAGAATGGTCTATTCTCTTCAAACCGTAGCCCTAGCTCCCAAAGCAAACAAAAAAAAAAGAGAACTTGTCTCATTCCAAGACAAGTTTGGTCTTATCCCCAATTTGGCTTAAGGCCATGTTTGGTTTATCACATTTTGGACTTAATTTCTTAGCTCTTGCATTTTAGTCCTTTATCTTTCTTTCATTTGTAGATCAACTTATCATATTTATACTTTAATATATCATCTTCTTGTGTTATGACCTTTCGGTCCTCATTTTACAAATCACCAATTTACCCTTCGTACTTCAATTTTCGAAAAAAGCAAATTTTACTTATATTATACCCTAAACATGTAATAAACTATTAGGGTATAATTTGGGGTGTTATAGTCAGAGACATCTCGTATTCGCCAAGGCTAACACAACAGTAGGAGTCTTTCTAATGTAGGTCCCCTAATTAGTTTTGGCGTAATGAAAATGTAAATGTAATATTTGAAGAGCAGCTGAATCCTGTGTAACATGCAAGTAGTCGGGACTCAGATATATGTATAAGGACAATTTAAACACCACTATGGTGGTAGTTTTACAAGTTTATGTTTTCATGAATATATGCTTGAAATAGGCCCACTAATGTCAGGTTAATAGTTCTCAATCCCGTGTGATGCCCCCTCGCTTGTCAAAGACTGGGGAAGGGACGTTACAGAGCAAGATTGTCTGATTGCATGGGATTCCACCGACTGGTAAAAAGGTCTTCTCTTAGGCAAAGGTTTGTCTCGCCTAGGCAAACTCGAGACCGTTGTTCGACCACACTTTGCCTCTACGAACCGCAAGCTTCGGCAGCTTTTTTTTCTTACCGCTTGACCTCTTTGCTTGCTTTGCTTTCTATTTCTACAAACCTAAGCAAATGGGGGGATTAGTGTAATCGTTAGGAATCGGGTGTGAATTCTTGCAATTGGGTCACACAACTACATGAATGTTATTAAGACCTGAATAAAATGCTCTGAAACACATATAATTATATGCTTGCTTAAGGCCAGGTAGTGAATAAATAAGGACTAGTGATATTCAGTACTCCTGTTTCATGCTACCTAGCACGTCTGTTCCGTACTAATTAGTACGTCTATTTAGTGCTACTTAGCACTCCTATTCTATTGGTGCCATTAAGCGTGTTCCGTTTATGGCCATTTCCTATTATGTACTATACTGTACCTTCAGGTACCTATTGTACCGTGTCCTTGTTATTCATATTCATTGGTTTATGCAGGCAAACATTTATATGAAAAATATCTTAATAATGAAGGCAAACATTTATATGAAAAGTATCTAAATAATGAACAATGTGAAAACAAATGTAATCAGTTTGGATGCTAAGACATTTCTCGGTTATGTACTGTAGTGTACCTTCTGTTATGTACTCCTCTGGGAGAGATGAATAATATGACATGAGAAATATTTATCTATGCATGTATATTGGAATTGAAGATCACTATAAGTGGTCATATATGTTATTTTGTTTTCCTACTAAGTTAGAAGCTTAGCACAGGTGTTTCATCCATGTAGGTTCTGAAGAAGTCGCTAAGGACATCCCGCACTCGCCAAAGCCAACACAGAATTAGGAGTCCTCCTTATCTAGGTACTTGATTTTGCTTTGATTTTGTAATAGAAATGTAAATGTAACATTTGTAATAGTAAAACTTGTATGAATACAAGTAGTTTTAGAATCAAGCATATATGTATAGGACATTTTAAACACCACTATGGTGGTAGTTTTACAAGGTTATGATTTGTAGTCAAAAATTTCCATAATTTTGGCTTTTTGAAACAAGTTTATGTCACTTATGAATCTATGCTTGAAATGGTCCCTAATAATGCTAGAAAATCAGCAAAGGTCTCGCCTGCGGTGGTCCCTCACCCGCGCAATCGTAGGAATTTGTTATAGGTCATGTAATCAGATTCCGTTTCAAGGCGCTTATAGCAATTTTCAATAACTGCTGGGGATGTGGATCCATATCTGTCTAATTTGATGTACGTACTAATCTACCCTCAACTCTAACCCACGAAGATGGTCCTAGAAAAGTGGAATCGAAACAAATAAGGTGGAGTGCAGGTCGAACCAAAAAGAATGTTGATATAATGAAATTGAAATAAACAATCCATCTCTATGCACAAAACTGCCCCTCTAAAACCCAATATTCTGATCAATCTCTGTATACCCACGAGAGGAAACCAAACTAGAGAGCTCTGGATCCATAACATGACTAAATCAGCCCTGAAGACTCACAAATGCACCCATGTGTAGGATGAGAGTCCTAATCAGTAGATCTTAACTCAACTTAAAAGGTTAATGGTGGCTCTAAAAAGGTAAGGGTGGGTTTTTTAAAGGGGTCCTTAACAGCAGCGATCGTACCCTCCAGTGGTACACAACCTCCTACACGTCTCCAAAGAGATGGGGAGCTTCCATGCAAGGTGGTCATCAACTCCACACATGCACTTCCTTGACATCCCAGGGGGGCGGCCTATGGTAAGGGCTCTCACTACTCTCAACACTCAAGAATAAACTAAGTGTATAGTGAATATGTGGGTGCATCCGAAAAACCTAAATGACATATAAAACAAAAAAGGCACATTGATCAATCAAGTATCCTAAAATCTAGCTCTGTGCTATACAAGTCTTCAAAGATCGGACTTCTCAGCATCTATTATGTCGACCTCCACCAAAATGCTCCCAATAATAAACATAGCCCATCATTAGACCTTATTCCTAGTCACTAGCTTGGCAAAAAAGCAAGCAAGGAGCAACAAGTCTCTAATCAAACACAAAACCAAGAGACACAAAGTCGACCAAGACTAGAGGTTTGGAGATAAGGGGATACATCTACGCCCCACATAGACATGCGACAAGCAATCATGCAGGAGAAAGGTAGTCATGCAATAGACAGTCATGCAAAGCGCAGGTATATCATCCATATCTACACATAATCTAAGTAGGATTATAAGATGAGTAAGGTGAATATATAATAAAAACAACATGCTAATATAGGTGTTCAAGATGAATATACAATGGAGAGAATCAACATGTCAAAGAAAATAAGATAATCAATCAATCAAAATGTACATGTGTTAGGATGAGTAAAGTAATCATACAACAAGGAGGAATCAACATGCTTTGATAAATAAAATATCCAACCAATATAATCAACTAGATCATGACAAATGAAGTATGCAAAAATAAGAGTCTACATATAAAGAATGAGATAAAATATCATATAGTAGGAGGAAGTTAACATGCTATGAGAATAGTCAAGCAAAACAATCAACACATCAAAGTCGGTGGACTATACAACAATGATAAAATAATAGGTGCCAAGGTGAATAGAATGAGCATACCACAAGAAGCAAGTGACAAAACAAGATGAGTAAAAGAATCGACCAACAAAGTCAACCAACCAACATAAATAATACAACAATCAAGCATGTGAAAGGTACAATCAGAAAATTAAAACTCTTAACGTGCTACCGATAATCAAGTATACAAAAAGCACAAAAATAAGATATCTATCAATCAACTAATAAAAACCACATTTTCCCCAATTTGTATTCAAACTTGACCCTTACTGTCCCCAGTGGAGTCTCCATTTTGTGGACCCCGCATTTTTGGCTATTATGCTTTTCCCACTACAAAGGCGAAACTCGTTTTTATATTTTGAAAATTCATTTTTAAAAACGATTCGGAGTTGCCACTTATTTTTGTTTTATTTTAATAGGGAAAACAAAATAAGAAAGAAAAAGCCTAAATGTGACTCATGATAAGAAAATGCAGGTCTGGGAAAACCGAGTCTAGGTCCGGGGGTTAGGTTACTTATCGAGAAGGTACGTTGGAAGTATAGTACCCTTCTAAGCCCCTAAAGTCGAGTCTCTACTAAACAAACTAAGGAAAATATGGCTTTTGACTAATCAGATAATGAATACCGAAGATAAGCACACCAGATGTATGTAAATGAATAAACAGATAAATAAATAATAAAGCGAAGTCAGATGAGAAAATTATATATGTTTTTTTTTCTAAAGTTGTTGTCTCAGCTCTACTCCCTCTTTATCCTCCTTTCCTTCTCTAGAAATCCTCTCTTGAGCTTGCCTTTGGCTTCTCTTTCTAAAAAATTTTCAAGAAAAAGCTCTCCTCCCTCAAAAAAAGGGTTGATCCCCACTTTCTCTCTTTTGGTGGCTCTCTCCCCCAAAACCCTATTCCCCAAAAGCTAATCCCCCTAAAATCCCAGTCTCCTTCCCTTTTTATACTAAAGACAAAAAAAGAAAACCCCTTTTGATGGCTGCCACTTGGCAGCCATCTGGGAGCTCTACAATAACATATGAAAAAAAAGTTAAGTTATGTTGTAATATATTGTAACATTACTACATTCAGTGGTGGGGCCTAGAAAATAAGTTGAAAGGGTAAAACAATAGGTTGTGTTTGATTCTCAAAAAGTATAAAGGAAAGGAAAAAAATGTTGAGGAAAATGATTTTCTCATGTTTTGTTGTCTAATAAAAAAATTTAGGTTGCATTTGGTTCTCAAAAAAGTACTACGGAAAAAATGCAAAGGAAAATAAAATTTTGTCCAATAATTTTTTTTTTAAAAGAAAATCAAATATAAACAAAATCAATTAGAAATTTAAGTATCTTAAAGAAAAAGTACTAAGGAAAAAATGCAAAAGAAAATAATTTTCTTATGTTTGATTGTCCAATAAGAAATTTCAAAGAAAATCAAATATAAATAAAATCCCTTAGAAATTTAATTATTTTAACTTATTTAATATTTATATTGATGAGTTTAAATAAATAAAACTGAAGTTTTGAGGTAGTAAATAAAAATAGTATATGAAATTTAATTATATTTTTATTTTCCTTGGGTTTTTTCTTTCTTTATACTTTTCATACCTATTTTCTTTTCTTTGATTTTCCCTCTAATTTTCTAGAAACCAAATATAGCTTTAAAATCAAATATAAATAAAATTACTTAAAAATTTATCGATTCTTAAATTATTTAATCTTTATATCAATGAGCTACAATAATAACCTTTTTTTTTAAATAGTAAGTAAAAATAATATACGAGTAACTCTATTTTTATTTTCTTTCATTTTTTTTTCTCTTTCCTTTAGCTTTTCCTCCATATTTTATTTTCTATGCATTTTTCTTACCAAATATAGACTAAATTAATTCCAATAGGGGCAAAATCAAAATATAATCACTTAAATGATTTAATGGAAATCAGATTTTAATTGAATTTTCATATGGGATCAAATCCTAGTGCAAATAATTTGTTTTCACAAAATTATGAAATACCTCACTACATTCCTTTTGTAAGTAAAATGCAATTATGACATACCTAAATTTTATGATAAAATTAATAATTTTACAAATATTTATTTTTACCCTATTGATATTGGCATTAACACATTTAAGCATATTAACATTATTCCCTCTTTGGCTGTAAAAAAAAAAAACATTATTCCCCTTGACATTATTTATTCATTTTTATATTTGTAAAATGAAAATTATAAGTGTCATAAATTCAAACTATAGTGTTTCATTTTATTCCAAGAATGATTTATATTGTAAATATGATTATTATATTTATAATAATGTAAATATGATTAATTACATATTTTACCTATAATAATAATGTAAGTATATTTAAATTGTAATTTTATAATATTTTTATTATAGGTAAAATCTTTTTATTGGACATGTTTTCGGGTTTACAAATGTAAAAATGGTTTTTGCTTTTCACAAACACCTCAACAAAAGAGAAATAACATTTAAAGAGATGCTAATGACATTTTCATTATCTTTTTCATCGCTAGACATGACTAAGAGCATATCCAATCATATATTTAAAGATACTGAGATCTATTTTTTCACTTTTAATAAATGGTTTAAAAACCAAGCCATTTATTGAATCGAAAAAATTACCAATTCCCGATTCAATATCAAGAAGTGGACAGGCTTTCCATTGGGTTAGTACATAAAGCCCTTGAAAGAGAGATGAGAAGTGGGCCCTCTACTGTCTAATTATAATTTATCTTATTTTTTGAATTATTATGGGTAAAAGGTATATGAGATTGGTATATATTGACTTTAAAGGGTATAAATTTACATAATCCTATGAAATGTGAATGATATCAATAACCTTGTCAAATAAATCATCAACAACTACGATAACAAACCAAACATGTTTTAAACACAACATTATCCCTAAAAAGAAGTCTTGCACATTTTAAAATCTTATTCATTTTACATTTTGTTTTCATGTGAGATATGTAATAACAAAAAGTGATCTACGAGATATTAGGCGCTCAACCGAAACTTATTGTAGCAAAACTTTTGTGAGTACCATGATCTCTAGGATCCAAGATCGGATCGGTCCCGTGGTCCGCAGCCAGGTCGCTTAAAACATTTGATTCCATCTCGCCTACCAAGACCAAAGCACTTCTTATTTCCGAGAATCTAGGAAGGTCGCTCGGGAAATAAATAATAAACTCTTCCAGGTTAAGCCAAGGTGCCCGCCTGGGACTTTAAGTCTACCAGTTGGCCATTCTACCCCATATGGGAATTTTATCCTATATGGGAAGTATGTTTCAAATAAGCACCTTGAAGCGGAAAATCTACAAAATCGATTTTATCAACGAATTTTCTAGCTTCCGAATCCCTTACTCTTCGGAGAGATAATCCTGGAAAAGGGAAAAATAATCCCAGATAAGGAAGAACTAGTCGTTGATAAGGAAAACAAGATTTACTCCCTTAAACTAGGAGATAAAATCCTATCCTAGGAAGGAAGGAGGGGATTTAGTGAACCGAACCCTATAAGTCAGAAAGATCCCCCACTAGGAAAGGTAAGCAATTCTAACTGCTCCTATTCTCTTCTCCTTCTCTGCATTTTTTGCTGACTTAATCATCGGAGAGGCGGTCGGCCCACCGCCATCGAAATGTCATTTTTGCAGGTTCACATTGCATTGTTGATACTCAGGGAATCTGATGATCAGGACCCCTACAATTTGACATTTTGGGGATCCGACGATCAAAGTCCTAACAATTGGCATCGTATGTGAGAATCGAATAAAAATTCTCTAGCAGCCCCCCGTTACCTAGAACTCTTTCAACTCCCCTTTTCGCATCTGATCTACCCGAAGCAATCGCAATGTCGAACAATTCGATGCATCAAACACCCGAAGATCAGTTCCTCCATTAGCATCAGGAGATGGAGATGAAGCAAGAGGAGCAGGCGAGATAGATGCATGAGTTACAAGCTCGCTGAACGCTTGCAATGTGAGAATGATCGGTTGCTGTCCTAGATAGAAAAAAGCCTCGAACTTGGAAAGGATGTACAAGATGGTGATCATGTTGAACATCCAATGGTTCACAATAAAGGAAAAGAGCCCATTATTTCCTGCGACACTGATGCCTCAGCTGATGATGAATTGTCCTCTGGGAGGTCCCCATCCACAAGTCCTCCACCAGGAAGGAACGCTTGAGGCAGTACAAAGGCCAAATCGTGAAGGAAGCACTTGCACCACCCTGCCCTCAGTGATGTCGTTAGTGGTGCCTCCCGCCAAGCTAGGGAGTAGGCTGACGAGAGACAAAACCAGCCGCTTCTAGCCCCTCGAAACGCGTCAATGTTACTTGATGGTAGGATACCGCCAATGTCGCCTATGCATCCCGTCTTCGGTGTAGGGCCAACATTCTATGCACAACCTATAGCCTTGATTCGGGGGCCTGACGACATGCTCTCTTCACCTCTAAGGCAACTCATTCTTAATTACAAGCCACCTTAAGGGTTTATCATGCCCGCTTTACCATGTTCGATGGCTCTAATGACCCTTATGACCACATGCTCCATTACAACCAGGTACGACAATCGACCGGAAATGACCGGTCTATTGTGCAAAAGCATTCCCGGCCAAAGGCTTGAGGCCACATAGTCTAGTTCCACAAGCTCCCACGTAATTCAATAAACTCGCTCAATGAGCTTTGGACTACATTCATCTCTTAGTATCTTTGTTCGGTATGGTAAAAAATGAATATTAGCTCTTTGCAGACTATTCTAAAGCAGGAAGAGGAATCCATACGAGACTTCACAAAGAGGTTCGGGCAAGCCGTCTAGCAGGTAGAGGCTTATAGCATGGACATAGTCCTTTAGAACTTCAGAAGAAGCTTTAGGCCATCCACTCCATTCTTCCACTCACGCTCTTTAGACCCACCAGCAATAATGGAAGAATTATACAAGCAGGCAAATAGGTATTCAATGCTGGAAGATAACATCCGCGCAGCAAGACAAATTGTCATGATCATAAGCAAGCCGACTGAGAGCAACAAGCCGGAGGGGAAGAAGTCGTCTGAGTCTAAGGAAGGTCAGAGCAAAAACCGAAAATGATCACATGACCAGTTATAGAAAAAGAAGGAACCCCCACACTAATTTTAAATTCACACATATATGAGAGGTCACGCCTCATTCGCGACTCCCACAAATTTCAAGTGGCCTACACCGATCCAGACGGATGCCTCTCAGAGAAACCCATTCGTACGATGCGATTATCACAGAGATCACAGGCACGAGACCAACTGGTGCCAAATCTTGAAGTTTCTAGTGGAAAGACTAATCAAAGCAAGACACCTCAGAAGGTATGTCGTGGAAGTCAGACCATGAGCGAAATCCGAAGCACCAATAGATTGCACTACGCCTAACGTGGTCAGCTTCTATCAAAACCGCATTGGCCATAAACTATATACCGAGGGGCCCGCTGACACCTAGACAATCAAAGCACTAACATAGGAAGCTCTGAGAGCTGGCTGCGCCAAGGCCCGGGTAACGTTTATCCACACCGACGCAACCGCGGCTAAATCAAGTCGATGACTACCCATATCCTTCCTCTGTAACCCGAACAGGGTCATTATGCCCCATTATGATGCACTTGTACTCACCCTATGTATTAGAGATTTTGATGTGCATAGTGGTGCCGGTAGAGATCCGGCACACGCAGAGCAAACCCAATTGCCTTAACTTCGATGAAGCTTTCTTACCAGAAATGTTGAACTTAGCCAAGTAAATCCTCTCTAGTTTCAACGGCGCAACAACCACGACACTAGGAGACATCACGCTTCCTGTACAAGCAAGACCAGTCACCCACTAGGTTTTGTTTTCAGTCGTCAAAGACTTGGTCCTTACAATGTCATAGTAGGCCAAACCTGGCTGCACTCGATGAAGGTCGTCCCTTCAACATATCACCAGACAATCAGTTATTTAACCAATGCGGGGCAGGTTGACCTCCTAAGCAATCACCGACCGCACGACAAAGGTTACCAACCATCCATACAGAGCGTAAAGGAAAAGACCTCGGGATACCCTTCCTAGAGATCACTCCCGCAACAAATCCACAGTCAGCTTCCAAGGTTAGGGCTGGCGCAGCGACCCATTAGCTATGGATCCCCCGAGACAAAGAGCGTTGAGGGCCGGTTCACATACGCGCCTTCTACTATCCAAAATGAGAAAAGAGTAGCCTAATAATCAGACATGTAAACATAGACGTGTTCGCCTGGAATCACTCAGATATGACCGGAATTGACCCGACTCTAGTCTCTTACAAACTGAATATTATCCCCTCGGTAAAACCTGTGAGACAGAAAGTAAGACGTTTCCACCCGACCGCTTAACGATTATCTAAACAAAGGTGGACAATCTTCATTCAAGTTTCATCATGTAGAAGTGATCCTCGAATGGCTTGCCAATGTGGTGGTGGTCCTAAAGAAGGGCGGTAAGTGGAGAGTATGCATGGACTACATGGACCTCAACGAAGCATGTCCAAAAGATAGCTTCCCCCTACCACGAATAGATCATATCGTTGATGCCTCAGCCTTACATGAGATGCTCTCATTTCTAGACGATTTCTCCGGCTACCACTAGATTCCTATGCACTCCCCTGATGTACAGAAAATGGCCTTCATTACGCCACACGGGCTATACTGCTACAATGTGATGCCTTTTGGCTTGAAAAATGCCGGAGCGACCTATCAGAGGCTGGTGACAAAGATATTTCGACCACTGATGGGCAAGACCATGGAAGTCTATATCGACGATATGCTTGTCAAATCCAAAGAACGCCCCAATCATACGAAGCACATGCAAGAAAATTTTGAGTTGTTGCATACGTATGGTATGAAACTCAACCTCTTAAAATGCGAGTTCGGAGTTAGTTTAGGCAAGTTTTTGGGCTTTATGGTGATTCAGAAAGAGGATTGAAGCCAATCCTATTCATCTTGTGGTTTATTATGGATTTCGCACTCCTACCTCCAAAAATGAGTAGAAATTGACTAGCCTATTGATCGACTCTAGTGGCGACACCCTTTGTTTTACCTACCGATTTAAGCCATTTTTTACCACTCTAAAGGGAGCCAAACAGACCGGCTGGAATAAGGAATGCGACTAGGTTTTCATGGCAATCAAGCAATATCTTACTAAACCACCAATTCTGGCTAGCCTCAAAGCAGGTGATACGCTCTATCTTTACCTAATAATTTATGATGTCTCGGCTGAAGGCAATAATGATTTGCTCAAGAAGATGAAAACCGAAACATGTAATTGTTCTCTATAAGCAAATCTCTATCTAAGGCGGAAACTCGATATAACCGTCTCAGCAAAAAGTGTCGCTCTCCGTGGTGGCTAAAATTAATTCATTTCCAAGCACTCCTAACGTCATACGACCAATCTTCCCGTTAAACACACACATAAACCCTAATCATTCGTGGAAGGATGGTTCAATGGCCATCGAAGCAAGTCGGTTCGGGTGATCCGCACAAACCCCGCTGACAATAAACGGATAGATATCGCGCATTTTTTATCGAGATCCCCAACAGACGCTGACCGGTAACGCCGACCGGGTGGATCCTAGTATGGATAGCGCTTCCGACAACGGAGCCGCTGTTCATGACTTAAAGCTCTAACCGGGAGAGAGGATAGGAGCATGCTATACGCGATTTCTCGTCCAACAATGAGGCTAAATATGAAGCAATCCTAGCCTCCCAGATAGACCTCCCCGCACCTCCGCTTTCCTCGTAAGATCATCATACAAGGTGAGTCCCGGCTAGTTGTCGATTGCCAAAGGAGTACAAAAACAGACCAAAGACATGGCTACCAACCAAAGAAACGGTGTTCTCTCTTTGTCTATTACTCACTTAAGTCTTCACTGCTTAACCCGTGAACGAGATAAGAAGCATGTCCTCTCGATGACTCTAATATTCACTTCCCGAGCTCGGAGAACCTTGAGCAGTAGGGTCAAGCCCACAAGATCTCAAAGTTCGTATAGTTCAATTTTCCCTGAACGGCAAGCCAGGCTAAATGTTCCCTAAACGACCCATATCTTAAATGCCTTACCACACAACAAGGGTAATATGCATTGGCGGAACTCCATGAAGGAATATGTGGAAACCATCCAGGCAACAGAACTTTGGCGCATAGGGCCCATACCTAGGGCTACTACTGGCTAACCATGAGGGCGGATGCAGCCGTCTACGTTAGGAAGTGTGATTGCTGCCAATCCAAGCAGTTCTTATTTGTAGAGTGCCTACGTAACCCGACAACCATAAGAAGCTCCTCGTCTTTCGCCCAATGGGGAATCGATATAGCCGACCACTACCTATCGCTCCGACGCAAAAGAAGCTATTATCGGTACGATGGGATTATTTAAAGAAATAGGTAGAAGCCAAGGCCGAGCAAAGACAAAGATATCGCTCCACTTCAGATGCTAAGAATATCATTCGCTGCTTCTAATACCATAATGGTGAAGAACCGATAACGTGGGCTACAATTTAATAATGTGGTATAGCTGTGAAGTTTTACAACGAGCTGAAAATCAAGAACTTGTATTCAACCCCGCGATACCCATAAAGCAACGACTAGGCAAAATCATCCAACAAGTCTCTCCTAACAGCTTTGAAAAAGCGTCTGCATTCGACCAAAGGAAATGGGTAGATGAGCTACCAAAAGTTCTATAGGCCTATAGGACCACCAGTTGGAAACCAACTGGGATATCTCCATTCACCCTGACTTACGGGATAGAGGCTAAAATCCCCACATAAATCGGGATGCCCACACTTCGAACTGGAATTCCTGAAGAGGCTAATGCCTAAGCCGTTACTAAAGACCTGGATATAGCGACGAGCTCCACGAAGCTGCAACTGTGCGTATAGCATCATACCAGCAAAGACTAGAAAACCTATACAATAGGCGGGTACAACCGTGAACATTTTAAGACGGAGACCTGGTCTTGAGAAGAGTCTTTAAAAACACGGCTAACCCAATAGATAGGAAATTCCAACCAAACTGGGAAGGGCCATATACGGTAGTCCGAGTGGGAGCAGCCGGATCATATGCGTTGAATAAGCTAGACGGGACTCCCATACCCAGAATGTGGAATGCCACACATTTGAAGAGGTATCACTAGTAAAATTTCCCTTAAAAGTATTACTATCAATAAAGATCGTCTTTAAAATATTGTGACATTTTGCAACTGCCTCTTCTCAAAAGTCCAAATATGGGTGATATCCTGCTAGCAATCTCAAAAGACCAGACTGTGGCTCTTAGCCTGCTGGCACCCGCAAAAGTCTAGATATGACTGATATCTTGTTAGCACTTTTAAAAGACCATATTTGCGTACTTTAGCCTACCGGGCACTCAAAGTCCAGATACGGGCCGAGTATCCCACTACATTCCTCGCACCATACCGTGCATTTTAGTCACGGGCACTCAAAAGTCCGTATATGATCGACATTCAAATTTAACACTTTCCGTAAAGACCAGATCATGCCTTACCGGCACTCGCAAAAAGTCCATATACGGTCGAGCACCCATCACACTTTCCAAATACCGCACTACGGCTCTTAAAGATGCTAAGACTCAGCAAAAGCTTAGATATGGTCGATATCCCTACCGGGCACTTTCCAGCACTAGATTGTGGTTTCCACTGGCCGGGCACTCATAAAAGTCCGTGATATTAATCACATCCCGCCGGCATTCCCAAATACCAGATCAGGCACTTAGCCTCGCAAGACTCATAAAGTCCATATACGACTAATATCTCACGGGCACTTTCCAAATACTGGGGATCGCATTTCCTGTACTACCACCTCAAAAAGACCGGGATTGTAGCTCATGTCCGTTGGCATCTTCAAGAATACTGCGTGACTTATCTCTAGCCCGTTAGTGCATGCCATAGCACGATTACCTTGGTATGTTGTAAGACACGACACTTGTCACGACCATACGAGCCTAATGAGGGCACTTATCCGGATATAATTTGACATCAGTGTCTTTAAGACATCAATCATAGCCGGGAGACATTTGCTCAAAGAATTACAAAAAGTTATATCTCATAAATACGCCAATTCGCAATTGGGCTACATCGCATTTATACGCTTACGCTGTCACATTGAACACGCCTCTGCAAGGCCATAGTTACATCTGCGATATATGTCCAGCGGCCATATCAAGAACTACCGAAAAGATGGCTAAGAAAGTTTGCATTATAAAGGTCATTACGTGTGTTAGCAAGGTTATACAATAATTCATTGACGTTTATTTAAATCCCCAAGAGGGGCACCTCTACTAGAATCCTCCGCCACCTCTCTACGATGCTCCCCTGCAGCTACGTCTCCGAAGGATACCCAGACATAGGCACCGCGCCAAAGAACGTTAAATCTGTGGTGTTAAAATCTGAAGCCACAGTATTAATCCCAACCAATTCTAATACTCCACGTATATCACAGGTTTCGAACCACGGATTTAGCTGCCGCATACCGTCGACATACAACGATATATCGAATATCGAAAGGCACCGATACGATAAAGGGGACCAATTATTATTTGTGCCAAAAATCGTGAAAATATCGTCAATATCAACGAAATATTGGCGATATATTGGAATTTATCCAATTTATCGACGACAATATCGGGCGTGAAAGGTGAAACACACCCACCCCGGCTGCAATTCGTAGGTTTATAAGAAATTTCTGTAATTATGATGATTTTCGATGAAATTTCAAGAAAATTTGCACTTAATGAAATGAAAATGATGATTTTTCACTAAAATAACATCGAAATTTCACCAAAAATGATGGAAACTTTTGAGTAGAAAAAATGCGCACTAGGAAGGAAAAAAAAGTAAAAAAAAGAGTGAAACTTATTGCACTGGAGTGTAATAGTTGCCGCTGGAGGTGCTAGTGGTGAACTGGTGCTGACGACGTGGCTGGGTCGTTGCTATCAGGGTGTTGGAGGCTTGCACTTAGGATTTAGGGCAAGGAAGATGATGAAGGGGAGGGAAGCATTAAGGGAAATAAAAGAAAAGAATGGGAAAAGAGGTGTTCGGTGGAAAAGATCTCAAATCTGAGAGTTAATTCGAACCACAATTTCTAAAATAAATTACTAATGTGCCACATAATCATTAAACTTATCAAAATTTAATGAGAAAAATACTTAAATAGTTTGTATATAATTAAAAATCATAAAATATTATATATTTTATATTATTCAATAAATTTAACTTAATTAAATTAGAATTTCAATATCAAATATTTCATTTCTTTCATTAATCATTTTCTTAAAAAAAATTACTATCACTTTATTTTTTATTTTTTCACATTAATATTTTTAATTTTAAAAAAAATTATATTAAAAAAAATTATTAATCAAGTTATAGTTTATAAATTAAAATTAATTTGATAAGATGAAGTATTAATATATTTTTTGATAATATCAATTATTAAAATAAATTAATGTCGTTGTTAAAAATAATTATTGTTCGTATCAAAATATAATCATTACAACTACCAAATTGTATTTATTAAATCTCAAATAAAATATTTTATATAAATTATAGGAATAATTTAATTTTTATTATCTAAAATATGATAAAATATGTTTTAATAAAACTAATTTTATTTTTATAATAAATAAATAAAAATATATTTTAAACATTTTTTTAAAAAACTAATAAATACTATCATTCACTATACTTATCAAAATTATTTTGAACATAAATACTCTTATTTCAATGTTTTTTTTAAAGAAATTTAAGTATTTATTTAAATTTTGAATAATTTTTGTTTTACTGATATTTATGTAAAAATATCCATCGATATATCTCCGATATATTCGATATATCCGTAAAATCCAAGTACCAATATATCCATCAAAACCAATACTTTTATCCTAGGTTTGAACACACAACACCCACAACCATAGGTGAAAGATGGCTCTAGAGTCCTCTGACAGTGTTCCATCATGGCTCCCTTATCCTTGCCAGTTCACAAGAACATAGAGGAAGAGAAATCACAACAGACGAAAGACTTTATGGATAGGCGGCACTAGAAGTCAAACCCCTTTATATAGGGGTGAAACGCCAACATATGCATTAAATACCCCAATAGAAAATCATGCACCACAAACAACGATGGGACACACGTGTTACCCACATGCTTTGTGACCAATCACCCTTCACCTTCCGACACACTTTACGTGCGCATTAATTTTCCGACCTGTCCAGCTTTCCATACTCAAGGTCAAGATACTCATCATGTAGTACCATGGTTTAAACTCCTACTCCGTCGGGTCGAGGGCTCGTTCGGGGCCCAAGGTCATCCGCTTCGCACGCACAGCTTCAAAGCTTGTCGCACCTCCTCCCAAGTTAATTGTGATCGCACCAAAGTTCCCTTACTAAAGCACTTCCAAAAAAGAAACCATACGAGGCCTCCACCCTGCTAGTACATGATCAAGCCTTACGATGATCCTTGGCCTCTTGACTAACAACTAATGCTCGAAGATGGTGCCTTGCTTGCCAACACAAGGGCGAACCCTACAAAGCTCCCAACTTAGCATTAATGTCCTAGAGTGACCATCCTAACCAAGAAATTGAGGACAGGGGTTGCACAAGGAAAGAAATCAATGGCCTAAGCAAACCAGAAATTATAAGAGCATCAGTAGTAAGAAATAAGCAATAGTAGAAGTAGATAAAAAGGTGTATTTCATTGAAGTACCAATGGTGCCCAAAGAGTACACAAATGATGGTGGTCGGCCAAGGCCCCTTTACAAAAAGTTGTCCTCGGTAGCAACAATCTCCACAGGCTCCTCAGCCACCTTGTTCAGAGGAACTTTGGTCGTAGTGGCCTTGGAAGCTACCTAGACAGGGGGGCACCCAAGGTTCACAAAGAACTCAAAAGGCAACAGGTCGGTGGAGTCAGGCAAACCCTCTGGGACCTCTAGACGGTCTCCACAGATGTTGTGTTTGAAAAGATAACAATCTGCACTACAGGAAAAAAATCATCTCCGTAGCCTTTATAAGATTCCTCCTTCATGGCCTTGCCCTTACACGGCCAGACTGGGAGAAGATACTCGCCCGACCGTCCTAAGCTCTAGCAGGAGAGACATTCAATCAACCTCTAGTCAGGTGGCCTCAAACTTAGCCTCACGCCTAACTTCTTCTACTACCACCTCGCTTCCCACAACTACTAAAGCATTCTTCGACCCTAGCCAAGTCACCCCTCCGCTTTACTCCCGTCGCCACCGTGATCTCGGCTTACTAACCCAGCAACCTCGAGCTTCCTCCTTAGCCTCGTCTCTCTTTTCCTACCCTTCTGCCTTCTCGGGTCCTCCCTCGTCTCCATTCCCAATGTCTAGATCAAGACTAGGCCTTGCCTGGGGACTCTTCAGGCACTCCGCCCGAGAGGCGCGCCTCGGGCATGCAGTCGCACCTCTCGCATCCTCCGTACCCTACGACGAAGCTCCTCAGGTCAGCTTCCCATGTTCCTGAGAACCGTCTTAGCCTGTAAAGATAGAACATTAGAAGGAAATCATAACGTCAAAACAAATAGTCAAACATCAGAGGTTCAACCACACCAGTTCGATAGTCTCATCGAAATCATGGTTGCACATATACATTCCATCCTCGGCCACGCGCTAGTAGGACCTCTTATCCAAGTTGACTGGGAAGGGGATGGAGTATTCCTCCCCATGAGCCACCGCTGGTACGCGGAAGCTATGAGGGTAAAGATCGCGCATGTGCGCGAAGAAAGGGTCCCTCTGGTCGAAGGGCCCTAAGATAATGAGTTCCCAAGCTGATCAAGAGCCGTTGCATCCTCCGATGCCTAGCCCACTCCACCGGCCTCGATGTACTAATCCACACCACCATCTAGGCCTCCACGCACCATAAACCAAGAAACAATCCCGTCTGGCCTACATTGGAGGTGCATCAGTCACTTCGACAAGTGAAACCTTGACAGACGTATCGTCAACACGGGGAAATTCTCCAACTGGAATCTCATCCTCTAGAGCTGCACAAGAGGCATCTTAGGTGGCACCCCGAACGGTCCCCTTCCCAAGGCTGGGCAAAGCTGGCCACGCATCCGTATAGCAAATCCAAAGAACGAGGCCATACATTTCAAATTCTTTTCTCTTCAAATTGATCGCTAACCGGTTTGATTCGTTTAAATTCCCACACCTCCAGCTTCCTCATCTAAGAAATTCCTTTTTGCCTACCTAGATTTCTTCTTCACACCGCTAGGGGCGTGCTCAGTCCCGTGCGACCAAAGGTA
The DNA here is from genome assembly GCA_016808115.1 of Tetrastigma voinierianum. NCBI lineage: Eukaryota > Viridiplantae > Streptophyta > Magnoliopsida > Vitales > Vitaceae > Tetrastigma > Tetrastigma voinierianum. The sequence goes on along the minus strand of JAEQBH010002671.1, from coordinate 54,258 downwards.
GATAATTCTGTAAGACAACAAAGGGGCTCGAACTTCCCCCCTCCGCTAGGTAGGCCTAGGCAAGAATCCAAAAAGGTCCCGCAAGAACAAAATATCAGCTCTAACGAATTTCCTGGCCAGTAAAGGACTCAGGAAGAACGTACACTATGTGGAAAGGATTAGCGCCCAATCTTTCGTGCTCTTTTGCAACAGAAGGAGCTCGTGATACGCCCTCTCTAGCGATCTCCGCAGCCAATAGATGAGATCCAAACCGCCTTCTCCACCTAGTCACCGCCTACCGCCCACGCCTCATCTACAAATCATCAAGAATATAGGTATGTCAATGCACCCACAACCTAGGGAAGAGAAAGATGTACCAAAATAGGAACGGAGATAAACCCGGGAATGTAAGGGATTGGTTCATATTGAAAGGAAGCCCTGGAGAGCTAGGGATTTCATACCACGAGCCCTTAACAAGGACGACCCTTTTTGCCTCCGTCTTAGGGGAGTAAGGGAGCCCGATTACGAATTGCAACCGGGGACTATGGGCTGACATGGACAAGAGGCCCCCGGTCCTAAGCTTCAAAGTGTAAATAAAGCATAGCTCCACCAGCGAGATATCCAGCTAGTAAAGAGAGTTCAACACATTGCAACCCATCAAAACCAAAAAAAAGCGTTTGGATGTACGAGTGCAGGAGGTGCCTAGGTAAAGTGCAGGAACTACTTCACCAGAGATGGAACAAGGAGGCGAAGCCTAGCAGCAAACTACTCCCGTGTAAAATAGACGGCATTATCTGCCTCCCTAAAAGTTGAGGTAGCTGCGCCGTCTAACGCCTCTAGGCTGATTTCGGTAGGAATTTGGTTGTATAACCTCAGTTCCTCTATAGACATGGCAACAACTTGTTGGCTGTACCCCTCCTACACCCAACCTGACTAGTTGAAACCTCTTCGTGACTTCTTGCCATTCTACATGCAGATAAAAAAGGGGGAGTAGAGGAAGGGGTCAACTTGAGGTCCATAAAGCAAAAATAAAATAAAAAGAAAGGAAAGAACCCTCGAAAGAAAAAATAAATCTCCCATAAGAATTTGACGACCCACCATAGATAAAACCTAAAGAAAGTAAATCAAAGACCTTCGCGAAAACTAATAGAACACCTCTAACCACGGAGACACTCAAGCAAACCAACGATGCGGAAAAGGTTTGAGTTGCAAACATTCACCAGAAAATCAAAAGTCGTCGAAGAGTCAAGAGTCTCTGATGGCTCCTTTGGAAGGGAAATTTGCAGAAGCGCAGAGGAGGATGAAGTACAAGAATCAAAAGAAAAAAAAAACCTTTTGAGAAAATGTAAAAGAAACCACTATTGAGACCACTATCCCTATTTATAGGGGAAGGAGAATGCACCGTCAGAACGAGACGCGTAGGATGCCCATCGGGAGGCGTGCATCTCCCATGTGCCTTTAACACACACAAGCGTCGCCTTCGAGCGCATTTAATGGACTAATTGTTTTTCACAAACCTTTCAACTCTCAGCATTCAACATTTGAAACCACAATATTTTCCCCTTATTGAAATAGCACAAAAACTCTAGCCGAAGGAAAATGAGGGTATTGTGAGTACCATGCTCTCTAGGATCTGGTACTCGATGGGCCTGGGGTCTGTTGGGCATGTGTTTTGAAACGACCTGATTCCATTCACCTAACCAAGACAAGGTGGACACTTCTCAGACGGGAGAATCTATAGAGGTCACCCAGGAAAGCAAGGACAAATCTTCCAGAGCTTGCTCGAGGCGGCCAGCCTGGGACTTCAAGTCATCCAGCCGGCCATTCTACCTCATATGGGAATTCTATCCCATATGGGAAGTATGTTTCAAATAAGCACCTAGAAGCGGAAAATCAGCAAAAGATATATTATCAGTGAATTTTCCAACTTTTGAATCCCTTACTCCTCGGAGAGATAATCCTGGAAAAGGGAAAAATAATCATCGATAAGGAAGAACTAGTCGTTAATAAGGAAAATAAGATTTCCTCCCTTAAACTAGAAGGAGATAAAATCCTACATCGAGAAGGAACGAGGGGATTTCGTGAACCGAACCCTATAAGTCAGAAAGATCCCCTACTGGGAAAGGTAAGCAATTCTAACTGCTCCTATTCTCTTCTCCCTCTTCGCATTTTTTACTGACTTAATCATCGGTTATGAACCAACCCACCACCTCCGAAATGTCTTTTTATAGGTTTACATTACGCCATCGATGTTCAAGAAATCTGTAACGATCAAGACAAATACAATTTGACGCTCCGGTGGATCCGATGATCAAAAGTCCCAACAACTTTGTATAAATATATTTTAAAATTTTTCATCTTCTTCCAAAACTCTTACCTTAGTTTTATTTTATTTAAGAAAAATGAATTTGACTCTCTTTTATATATAAAAATTATTACTTTCAAACATCTCATATTTTTCTTTTATTAAAATATAGAAAATAGGGGTGGAGCTAAGGGGGGGCCAAGGGGGCAACACTTTCAAACGTGACGCAACAAGCCACACTTTGGATCCATTTTTCCAAAATAGGTTTAGGAAATATATGAGATAGTAAAAATTAAGAAAGCCAAGGATATAAGGAGGCAAAGGGGTCAAATTCAATTGTATCCTTTCATGATTTTTCTATTTTTTTTCTTTACAAGCCACATATCCTCATTTCTTCTTATTTACATTTTCAAACGTGACGCAACAAGCCACACTTTGGATCCATTTTTCCAAAATAGTTTCTAGGGAAATAATATAGGAGATAGTAAGTTAAGAAAACCAAGGATATAGGGAGGCAGAGGGGTCAAATTCAATTGTCTCCTTTCATGATTTTTCTATTTTTTTTCTTTACAAGTCACATATCCTCATTTCTTCTTATTTACATTTTCAAATGTGACGCAACAAGCCACACTTTGGACCCATTTTTCCAAAATTAGGTTTATGAAATATATGAGATAGTAAAAGTTAAGAAAGCCAAGGATATAGGGAGGCAAAGGGGTCAAATTCAATTGTCTCCTTTCATACTTTTTCTATTTTTCTTTACAAGTCACATATCCTCATTTCTTTCCTTATTTACATTTTTTGCTATCAACATATATATATATATATATATATATATATATATATATATAGATGAGAACCAAATATAATAAAATTTATAGAGTTTATTCCAAATAAAAAATCATGATTTTTAAAAAGTATTGTTGTGCATCTGCTAGTCAACTCCTTTTTTTTTTTTTTTTTTGGGATGTTTTTGTATTTATCTGATTGATCTCATTGAGAATCGAGGTTAAATTTCTTAAAAAGTGCTAAGAAGCATGATACTGTGTTGAACCTAAATCTAGGGCTTAAGTCACTAGCTTCAATTTGAATCCCCATATAAAGAGGTTGTTAACTATTGTTTTCCCCTCTACTACTGGCTAAGTAGGCAACAACTTTACCAAAATGATTTTTGAACGTGTTTTCGAGTTTATAAATATGGAAATCGGTTTTGCTTCTACAAACACCTCAACATGAAAAAATGTTTTTTGTTTCTCTAAAATAAAAAAACTTTAACATGTAAAATATCACAATGAACTAGCATTCAACGTTTAAGTGAGATGATTGAGGTATTTCTTAACTTAATTAAATGTTCTGAAGCTTGAGCCTTGGGATTGTAGGTGTATTCCGTGGTAGAGCTTTATTACCTTAGTGATCCATTCCAGTTCGAATGGAAATTAGTTTAGATGTGGTATAAGTATAACCAAGGATAAAAATATCGGTTTGGATTGATATATCGGTACTTAGATTTTACAGATATATCGAATATATCGGAGATATATCGATAGATATTTTTACATAAATATCAAGAAAACAAAAATTATTCAAAATTTAAATAAATACTTAAATTTCTTTAAAAAAACATTGAAATAAGAGTATTTATGTTCAAAATAATTTTGATAAGTATAGTGAACGATAGTATTTATTATTTTTTTTAAAAATGTTTAAAATATATTTTTATTTATTTATTATAAAAATAAAATTAGTTTTATTAAAACATATTTTATCATATTTTAGATAATAAAAATTAAATTATTCCTATAATTTATATAAAATATTTTTATTATATTTTAATTTATTACAATTGCAGTTGTAATGATAATATTTTGATACGGACAATAATTATTTTTAACAACGACATTAATTTATTTTAATAATCGATATTATAAAAAAATTATATTAATACTTAATCTTATCAAATTAATTTTAATTTATAAATTATAACTTGATTAATATTTTTTTTTAAATATACTTTTTTATTTTTAAAATTAAAAATATTAATGTGAAAAAATAAAAAAATAAAGTGATAGTAATTTTTTTTTTTAAGAAAATGATTAATGAAAGAAATGAGAATATTTTGATATTGAAATTCTAATTTAATTAAGTTAAATTTATTGAATACTATAAAATATATATCTAGAGGATTTTTAAATTTGAATTATGTATACAAACGATTGCTATTTTCCCATATTAAATTTTGATAAGTTTAATGATTATGTGGCACATTAGTAATTTATTTTAGAAATTGTGGCTGGAATTAACTCTTAGATTTGAGATCTTTCCCACCGAATTCATCTTTTCCCATTCTTTTCTTTTATTTCCCTTATTGCTTCCTTCCCCTTCATCATCTTCCATGCCCTAAACCCTAAGTGCAAGCCTCAAACACCTTGATAGCAACGACCCAGCCACGTCGTCAGCACCAGTGCAACACTAGCACCTCCAGCGGCAGCACAATACCTCCGAATAGCAATAGGTTTTCCTCTTTTTTTTTTTCTTTTTTTTTTTCCTTCCTAGTCTTCCCATTTTTTTTCTACTCAAAAGTTTCCATCATTTTTTATGAAATTTTGATGTTATTTTAGCGAAAATCATCATTTTCGTTGCATTAAGTGCAAATTTCCTTGAAATTTCATCGAAAATCATCATAATTGCATAAATTTCTTATATACTTACAAATTCAGCATCGATAAATTGGATAAATTCCACATTTTCACGATTTTTGGTACAAATAATAATTGATTCCCCTTATCGTATCAGTGCCTTCCGATATTCAATATATCGTCGACATATCGATGATCTATCCAGAAATTTTCATTCATAGGGGTATAACTTAAAGATATATTTTATGTAAGTATGGACTCACGAATTCGCTTAAGACATCTTATGGCCTAACAAAATAATAATAATAATAATAATAATAATAAAGTTGTGGTTGAGAACTTCCATATGCACAACATTAGGTATGACGTCATTTCCTTATCTTTTTCATCATTTGAATTTTTCCCTTTTATTTTAAATAAAATTGATAGTCTAAATAACTTCCTTAATTAAAACCGGCATAAAGATTTTAAAAGTATATTATTTACAAGAATTTAGAAAACTTAGCATCTATTTGTAATTATTTTTTTAAAGAATGTTATTAATATTTTGTACAATGAAAATTTATTTCAACATCTTAAAATCTATTTCAAACAATTTTTTAAAATATATTCTATGTAAATAATATTTATGTTTATTAATTTTATTTTTAATCCTTTTACATGTTTAAATTATTATTTTTTAAACCCTCTTAGAAGAAAATAAAAGATATTCTTGATTCACATAAAAGATATTCTTATGTAAAATAATATTCTTATTTTTCATTTTAATAAAAATAGAAAATAGTGTATGATTGTTAAACATGTTTTTCTAGCAATATTTTTAAGTTTTTTTTCTACTAAAATTGAGCTATTAAAATAACATCACATCATCTTATCCCATTTGAGTTTTTTTTGGAAAAGTGATAAATTTAATACAATCTATACAAATACAAAATATCAAAGATTCCAAATTTAGGGCACAAATTTTGATGACATAACTAATCAATGCAACAAGCAATAGGTCAACAACATGTCTGTCACAAAACAACCTGTAATAAGTCAGATTATAAAAATACCAACAAAAAAAAAAAAACAAAGTAAAAATTGTTGGAAAAAATAGGTTTGAACATAATAATTTAGCTATCTTTGAGCTAAAATTACATCGCATTCCACAGTTTTTGCCGTCCACTGAACGCTGCTCTCCTCCATAAGGAGACGAACATATATATCAGCCGCTTCAAAACCATTGGGCGAGTCGACCAAATCGCTCCAAACATCACCCCTTGAAAACTGTGAATCAAAGGTTTAAGTTGCGGGAGGCAAGCCAGGTCCCACACTCCGATGGGAACAAGACTTTTTTCGCGTAGTTACCATGCTGGATCGATGCGCCTTCTCCAAAGAGACGCTGACAGGTTTGTTCGCCATGAACATACACGACCCTTCCAAGCTTCATGATCGTTTCCGCAGAATGCATACGACCCTTTCCTGCTTCACGATCGTCACGAATGCATACGACTCTCCCAAGCTTCAGCGACTGCATCACTAGCCATGAGCGTGTCTATAAAGACCACACCTTCTCTCATTTTGACATACATTCATTCATTTCCCCATTTCATAATGAGAGAGACAGAAGTTCTCGCAAACAAGCCTGCCTCGACGTACCCAACAAACGGCGCTTTCTCGATTGCCGTGAGATCATTTCATCCTGTGGCATTAAATCACAAAGACTAAGCACCACCGCGAGGGCAATAATTGTCTAAGCGAGACCGCGGTCCAACACAAGACTCGATCCGCAAACAGTTCCTCTGACTTTTCAAGCTTTCCCTGTAAACCGTGTTAATTGTTCATCCTTTACTGATTCATTTTACATGGTCAATTTAACAATCTTAAGACATTATCGCTTTTTTTTTTATTAGTAATATGCTTTGCTATTTTTATACTTCACATTTGCACAAGTAGTAATCGCTTTGTTATTTTTATACTAAGTATTAATCGTCTCATGTTTGCAAAAAACCAAGAATCTCGCTCCGTTTCAGACTCCGCACTCTGTGTTTTTTTTTTTTTACACGTGAACTGCTTAAACCATTCTCATTAAGTAATTTTTGTTTGCAAAACCGTCAGTTTTATGTTAATTTTCTTTTATATTTCAGTACGTTTTTTTTTATATATAGAAAACAATAGGTTTTTTACTACAGTGTTGTTCTGGAACTGCACTGGTTTTTCTGTTGCAATTTTTTTTGGTTTGCAACAACGTTCTGCTTTTGTTTTTTTTATTTTATTTATATCAGTACGTTTTTTATCAGTCTTCGCGTCAGTTTCGAATCAAGCAGACTGTGAGCGCTCTGTAAACCCACTTCCCGTGAACTATTTCCAATTTCAACTACGTTTTTTTGCAAAACGCTTATTTCTACTCTACAATAAGAGTATTCATATGTTTTAATATTTCTACTTGCTCGTAATTGCTTTTGTTATTTCTCTCTGAAAACAAGACTGCTTAAAAATACTTAGCCAAAGCCCGAGCAAAGTCGTGATACATAAAAAAACATTGATATCGCTTCGAATTGTTAGGTCATTTCACTAAAATTCAATAATCTATTTCGTTTTAATATATTTTATTTTAACCGATTTTGGCAAAGCTTCCATTTGATTTCTAAAGAAACTGCTTTGCAAACAAGAGCTTACTTTGATTTAATAATCGATTTTATTCAAAATTTGGCAAAGTCATTTTTATTAATACATTGTTTCGAAACAGACTTGGCTCAAGAGGAATGAGACCGATTCTACCCCCACTCGTAGTGCCTCCTCCGCCGCCAGCATGTAAGGCCACGCCCGTGAGTCACGGAGAGAAGCTCCGAAAAGTTCACCTAATCAATTCAAAAGGCATGAACAAAAGATGTCAGTTTACCTACCACTAATTTGGCCCGTTTCCTTCAAGAGAATGCTCCCGCCTTAAAGGAAGATGAAAACCGACAGCAAGTGGTCACACAGAGAAGCATGGAAGCATGCCGATTTCTCAGGTTCGAATCCACCTCTGAATGGCTCGACAACACACTAATCGTATAATGTACTGCGCCTTCAATACCGCAAGAGAATCAGGAATCTCGACAAAATACAAGACCGAGGATGCGTGGCTCAAGAAGTTTGTAAAGGGGAAAACTTAGACTACAAGATGCTTGATTCCAAGACGCTGGATCACCAAGTTCAAGATCTATATGATTCCGCATGACACATGCAGGCGGATATCTCAATCCTTCCAAGTGGGTCGTAATTATTAGAAAATTGCCACCACTATGGAAAGAATTCAAGAATTACCAAAGCATAAGCGGAAGGAAATGAGACTTGAAGACTTGATATGAGCGAGGCCGAGAATGTGAGGAAGACAATCATGCATCCGAGAAGAAGGCAAAAAGTGGCTTCATGGAACTAAGGCCACTGTCAGGAACAAGGCGCACTGCAATCACAAGAAGAGGAAGACAATGGCAATGGGCCCCAAGCAAGGTCCTACGTTAGTTCCGTGCCGCAGCCGCTATGTGTGCAACAAGCGTGCGGCACTCGTGCTAAGGACTGGCCGTAGGGCCGCAAGGAACTAGAATCAAGAAGAAACGCCCGCCAATGTGACTGGCAGACGATGTCTTACATGAACCTTCAAATTAGTCTCCGAGGTGAACTTCATCGCGCTAATACCAAGGAATGGCTGGTGGATTACGGTGGGCCACTCGTCATGTTTGCTCAAACAAGAAGATGTTCTCATCATATCAAACCATAGATAATGGAGAACAACTCTTTACGGGCAACCTCTCTTTCCAAGGTTGAAGGCCAAGGGAAGGTAGTATTGAAGATGACATCGCAAGGAACTTACTCTCAATGATGTGTCAGATGCGTTTAAATTCGAAAAGAATCTAAAGGTCTAGATCATTGTCGAGTAAGAAGGCTTCAAGTCGTGTTTGTCTCGCATAACTTCATCCTCTCCAAAAATGGGATGTATGTGGGAAAGGGGTACATGAGCAATAGGGTCTTCAAAATGAATGTAATGACTGTTGTACCTCCTATTAAGAATATCAATAAAAGGAGCACGTCTTCTGCTTATATGCTTGAATCTTCAAATGTGTGGCATGGTAGACTAGGACATGTTAATTATGATACATTGCGCAGATTAATTATTATGGAATGTTTGCCTAATTTTAAAATAGATCCAAATCATAAATGTGAGATTTGTGTGAAATCTAATCCATGTGCTAACTTCTTTCCAATCAATCAAAGAAGTAGTGAACCCTAGAATTAATACATTCAGATATCCGTGATCTGAAATTTATTCAAACCAGAGGTGGTAAGAAATATTTTCTTACATTAATTGATGATTACACAAGATATTGTTATGTTTACTTATTGAGAAGTAAAGATGAGGCATTGGAAATGTTTCAACATTTCAAGAATGAGGTGGAGAACCAACTTGATAGAAAGATCAAGTGATAAAAGTGATGTAGTGGTGAACATGAAGCACCTTTGGTTTTTTTGTTCACAACATTAAGATAATACACCAAATGATTGCACCCTATTCAACCTCAGCAAATAGGTTGCTGGAATGTAAGAACGGGACTTTAAAATAAATGATGAGAATGCATTACTATTGGGTTCCGACTACCTCAAATTCATGGGAAGCAATTCTTTCCCGCAAATTATAGCTCTCAACCGAATACCTCTCACAAGAAAACCAATAAATCCCCCATGAGTCATTGCGGAAAGGTCAAGACCTTCTCTTACAAATACTTAAAAGTGTGGGGTGTCTCGGCTAAAGTGGTGGTACCTATACTCTAAAATGTTAAAATAGACCAAAAACAAGCTTGATTGTGTTTTCATCGATATGCACATAATAGTAGTTAGATATCAAGCTGACCATAACCGAATTATCGATATGCATGCCAATACTATTATCGAATCAAGGAATGCATCTTTCTTGAAAATGTATTTCATAAATCCACACGTGAGTCGAACTCAAGTAAAAAGGACTCATGATACTACACAGCAAGAACAGGCCAACAAGATGATGATGAACCTAGACGTAGTAAAAAGAACTAGAACGGGCCAAAATCTTTTGGTCCAGATTTTCTAATGTATCTGTTAGAAGATGAGCCTCAAAGCTTCAAGGAAGCTATGTCGAGCCCTAAAGCTCCATATTGGAAAGAGGCTATAAACGATGAACTAGAATCCATCTTGCAAAATCATACGTGGGAACAAGTGGATCTTCCACCAGGTTCAAAACCTCTAGGATATAAATGGATATTCAAGAAGAAAATGAAACCAGATTGATCTATTGATAAATATAAAGCCAGACTGGTTATCAAAGGTTACAAGCAAAAAGAAGGCTTGGACTATTTCGATACCTATTCACCAGTAACAAGAATATCATCCATTCGAATGCTAATAGCTATCAAGAGTCTATACACAATCTTATTACATCAAATGGATGTAAAGACACTCTTTCTTAAATGGTGACTCGGATGGTATTAGGGATCTACATGGAACAACCCAAGGGTTTACGGTTCCGTGTCAAGAAAAGAAGTTTTTTGTTTCGGGCTTGTTAAATCCCTTTATGGATTAAAGCAAGCACCAATGCGTTGGCATGAGAAATTCGACAAAGGTAATGATGACAAATGGATTCAAAATCAACGAGTGTGACAAATGTATATGTCAAGAACAATCAACGCGATCGGCCTCTATGTCGATGATATATTCATCATGGGTAGCAATAATGAAATCATTAAAACTACCAAGGATATGTTCAACAATAGCTTGATGAAAGACTTAGGTGTTGGGCCGATGTTATACTGGGATAAAGATCTCCAGGTAAACATCGATGGACTAATATTATCTCAATCACATTACATTGAGAAAATTTCTCAAGAAATTTAAACAAAATGATAGTAGTCCAATGAGAACACCGTACGTGAATCTACATCTATCCAAAAATAATGGAAAAGCCTTTCATACAACAAGAATATGCACAAGCAATCAAGTGTACCGATGTATGTCATGAACTGCACTGCCTGCATAGCCACGCCGTCGTAAGAATCGAGTAGATACACAAGTAATCCAGTCCGTAATTATCGAAGGCACAGTTAAAGTTTTGAGGTATTCAAATACACCCAAAACTGCCATGGATCACTACTCAAAATATCTAGCAAGACTAAGCGATACCGTGACGCGAATTGACATCCGACACCAAAGACTCAAATCCACAAGTGGCTATCTATTTACACTCGTGGTGGAGTGGTGTCTCGAAATCTTCTAAGTAAACGTATCATAGATCCACGATGGAACTGAGTTTATCGCACTAGATAAAGCTAAATAAGAAGTAAGAGGGCTTTGTCATTCTTAGAAGATATTCCAATATACCGCCACAACCTCGTGCCTCGCTATCTCGCATTCATCGCGATAGTCAATCAGCGACTGAAGAGCACGAGTCATATATATAGTTTGCAGTCTCACATATTCGCTTAAGACATAATAACAGAAGACAACTTTCTCTCTAATGGTACTATGACCATCGAATACATAAGGTCAAAAGAGAACACTATCATGATCCGTTAACCAAAGGCTCGACTGCAGGAGCAAGTAAGTAAATCATCTAGGGAATGGGCTTAAAGCCTATGCATCAAAGAGTCGCTAAAATGGCAACCTGAACTACTCAATCAGAGATCCCAAGATCTAGGTTCAAAGGACAACCGAATTTCAGGTGACTCATTTGAAGATCACTACGAGAAAAATCTCTACTGTCTTCATAATTAGAATAAGGATGTCTCATAGCTGCTGAACAGGTAAGCCACGCTTTAATGATTCTTACATCTCATAAAGGCAAGTGGGGTATGCTATAACACCTTCCATAAGGCTCACCTGCTATGAGTGAGAACTGCCTGGCTTCTAAGGAGAATGATAAAGGCTAAATTTGTATACCCCATGAAACCAGAATTGTTCGTACAAAATGAACACAACCGTGAGAACCAATCGTCGTGAAAGATTCCGCGTGAATGTTATCGGGCTTCGTTTACAATAAATGATTGAACAGTTCAAGACATCATGTTCAATGATCAATCAGTAACCCCGATAGCATTTCACAAGGGAAGGTTCAAGCCCACAAGCTACCTTCCTCTATACAAAAATTTCCAACTGAACTCTCTCTCTAGTGTCGCAGTCATTCGTATTAATCTCAATCAATTTCATTCATGTGGGGGATTGTCGGGAAAATGGCCTGAAAGACAATAATTTAGCTATCTTTGAGCTAAAATTACATCATCCCACAAAGCTTTTTGGTGGGTCCATATGGAATGTGTTCTCCTCCATGAGGAGATGAATATTATATATTGAGTTGCTCAAACCAAGGAGTGAATTAGAAATTGCCTCCAAACATCACTCCCTTGAAAATCCAGAATCTCAAAGGTTTGCTTGTGGAAAAGCTTCAGGTCCCACACTCCGATGGGGAACAAGACTTTTCAAGGTGAGGTTACCACTGGCTGGATCGATGCCTTCTCCAGCCAGACGCGATCGCGGTTCGGTTTCGCCGCGAATAGCTCACGACCCTTCCAAGCTTCACACCGTCATATACCACTCTTTTCCAGGTCTCACGATCGTCACGAACGTACATGACCCTCCCAAGCTTCATGTCTATACCGAACAGTCATGAGCAGGTCTATATAAAGACCACACCTTCTCTCATTTTGACATACATTTTTTACATACATTCATTCATTTCATTTCATACGAGAGAGACAGTTCTCAAGTAAATTGTTCTTGGCTTCATTACCAACAAACGGCGCTTTCTCGATTGTCGAGATCATTTCATCCCGGGAGAAATCACAAAGACTCAAGCACCACCGGCAAGGGCACACCGGTTTTAAGGAGATCAGGTCCAACACAAGACTCGATTCGGCAAACAAAGTTCTCGACTCTCTTCTAGTTTTTTTCCTGTAAAACCGTGTTAATTGTTCATTTGCTACTTGATTTGTTATATTTTACAGTGCTGAATTTCTAACAAAAATAAAAGCCCACTTTATTAAAAAAACCTAAATAAAGAAAATGGTAAAGATGTAATTCTTAGATCAAAAAAGCCATTCCTTCCTCTAAAGAACAATGGCTTCAAAGAAGAAGGGCGCAGTATAGAAAGACAAAGTTTCTGTTTCATTTGGGTTTCTTCTATAAATATTTTAAGAGATTTTCTAGTATTTTTGTAATATATGAAATGATTTTAATGTTCTATATATACACGTTTATATACATACTGAAACTCCTCTTATAAGATATTTTAATATTTATGTATTAGGAAAGTCGGATTCACAACAAATGTGTATATATAAACATGTAAGCGTTGGATTAAAACATCCGGTAAAAACTACTTTACTATGGAATCGGGATTCTATTCCTTCTTTCATCTTTCATTGAATGGGAATCTTATTCGATCAAGAAGAAGAAGATATCAAAATTCCCACCCGAGCCCGGCTTCTAGCCCGCTTATAGTCATCTCCACCTCCTCAAACCGTTGGTTCACCGATATCTACGTGAGCCTTTCATTAAAGTACGATCCAATATTCTCCCTCCGACGGATCCTGGGCCTGTCGCCGCTTCTCTCCGGGTCCGCCGTCGAAGAATGCTTCACCAAGAACGACTGCTCAAGAACCGCCCCGCCCCGACGTCCTAAGCAAGCACGTGGGTCCAACTACACCACCATGTCATCTAAGACCAGACGACGAAAGACCGGCGAACCTCCGCCAATTCTACTACCGGAGATATTCTCCCCAACCGCCAACATGTTTGTCTACATCCGTAAGATGAGGTCAAGCTCTACGCTCCGATTAGTCCGAGATTTGCCGAAGGTTTTGGAAAGGTAAAGTTGAGGCCAATGCTTTCGGAGATGACTTTTAATATTATAACGAGGATGGTTGCAGGAAAGCGATACTACGGAGAAAACGCGGATTTTGAGGAGGCTAAGCGCCATGGAGATTATTAGTGAGGTTTTCAAACTCTGGCAAGTACCAGAAATATAGCTTCCATTTTTTACCCTTATCGGGATGGATCGGGTATGGAGAGAATGAAAGAAGATAGAGAAGATCATGAGAGAGACAAAGAAGATCTCGTAGTGGTCCGATCGATGAGCATAAAGAGGTAATACCAGTGGTTTGGTGGAATAACACCCTATGATCGACCATCCGCTTATCCTCGAGGGATTTTGCTATACAAGCAAGTCTGTTAGCGAAATCAGTCTCTAAGATGTGGAGGCCCAAATGGATATTAAGTATTCTAAGGCTTGTACTCTATAAATAGAGAAGGATAATACAACCCTAGATGATAATCTGAATTAGTTTTAGAGATTAGCCACAGAAAAAGAAATCATTTCTTAATGATTCAAGCGCCCACACGCTGCTCCATCACCTCGAGGATAGTCGGAAGATCCGCTGCTCTTGTGCATACTTCTCGCAAAATCCATAACAGACCTGACTGACACAGAGGCATATTAGTTAGTAATTAAATTGAATATTCTAAATCACAAGATGAATCTTGCTTTCTAATTATTCCTACAATTGGTATCAGAGCCTTCGTGTGATTAAATTTTCAATTTGATCTAAACAATTTCATGTATTTTGGTGTTTGATTAGCAATATGGCACCTAGGTTTTCTATATTTGTTGATTCGCATGTTTAATATGATTTTTTGTTTATGGATGGTTACTAAATAATTGTGGTTTTCCCTTCAATCCATGGTAGAGTTTTCTGTGTATTTCATTTGTTTGTAATAAGGGGGCTAATCATAAGATTAGTTTTCCTTCTTGATTTATTTTCTCCATCATCTAGAATTCTTGAACACCATTTTATTAGGGTATAGGATTATTTTTTTTGTAAAAATATTGAAGACTAATGAAGAACTAAGAGTAGTTAAGAACCTATGTAGAACACTATACACGCGGATCAAGCCATACTGGCCAAGGCGCCATGTGACATCCAATGACAAACGAGAACCGGTTAGAAGCGTAAGGAGGAGACGACGCTGCCCGATAAATTTCAGGCCGAACCACCGCCGGACGCGCCCCCACAAACGGCTATGCATGGGCTTCACGCGACTCAACTCAGGCCGCGCGTGAGAGCCGTGGTAGGTTTCGCCGCCGATTTTGCGCACTTCCTCCTCCGCACGTCGCGCTTCTATGGTGGCTCGCCGTGCGGCAACATACAAATGATGACTTTGATGGCTGGGGTTTCATGTCAGGTGTTTGGGAGTTTTGGGTTTTAACTCAAATCTCTTCAATTTTCAAATTTCCAAGCCCGTGTAAATCAACCTAAAATGGACGGCCGGACCAAAGCCGGACTCGGGATTAATACAATGCGGCCCAAGTGTTATCGGGCTTGTGTTTTTTTCTTTTCAGAAAACCATGGATTAGGGCTTTTATATTTATTCATATATTATTTTTTTATTTAATTTATATTCGTAACATAAGTTTTTAGTCAGGATAACATGACATATAGACTAGGTGGTGTCATATTATCTAGCATCAATGATATACATGTGCTTAATTAAATTTTGATTTTTTTTTAAATTTAGATAAATATAATTATGAAAAATCCTTCAATTTTTGTGGGTCCAAATAATAAAATGGTCATATGAAGCCCCATCTGATAATCATGATCGTTTTATCGATTTGACCGTAAATAATTTTAAAATCTTAATTAGATTGACCTGGCCCACCATGTACAACTTTAGAGATTAAGAGAATTTTAAAATTAAACAAGGATTGGAAGAAACCACGATAATTTTATTAACCTCCTAACGAGGCTCTAATAATATTATTATGGGCCAAATGAATAATGATTGAAATGAAAGTGTATTATCTAGGAAGGTTCTATCTAAGAAGATTGGGATGTAAGTAGTCCGGTAAGTGACCCCCAATTTTTTTTGGGACCTGACTTAGATGGATACTATTCATTTTATGATCAAGTTTTAGTTTGTTATAAATGTTTTGCCCACCGTGAGCATTTATTATGGAAACTAAATTATTGTTTCATATGAATGTCAAATATATTTTTGTTTTGGATTTACTAAATATATGTTTATCAGATAATAATAGTTAATATTAGTGTGCACAATGTATAAATTTTTTTAGTAAAATGTCATCTATTTAAAGGACTAGGAAAACTACTAGACCTTGGATCCTTTTGTAAACACAAGGTTCATCAAGACTTTTCAAACCGTATAAAGTTATGGCTCGATCAAACCTTAATGTTCCATGTTATGGATGCCACAATTCATAAACGACTTTCGCAACTTACATGCCACGCGCTTCGCCTCTAGCTATGAACCCTTCTCGGGTTGTCGTGACGTAGATGTCCTCTTCTAAACGCCATTTAAAACGCTGCTTTGACACCATCCGTCAAATCTCGTAATCTGCATCATAGCTATACTAAAAGAATCGGATGGATTTAAGCATGGCTACTGGCTAAAAGGTTTCTTCATAATCTATCCCCTCTGGGTATAACTCTTGCCACTAATCATGTTTGTTACTCTTGCGTTGGTTCAAACATAGCACGCCTATCATATGACAAAGATACTTGAAACTCGTAACGGAGCTAATCTCTCGTAAAGGCCATATGACCGCTTGTTTTATTTTTGAGAACAATAGGACTTTATGTTTAGAAGATTGTTTATTTGCTCAGATTTCAAGAGGAATTTAGTTTCGCGCTTGTTTAGTCGAAACTGGGCCGACAAAGACAGCTTTAATTCCTCGCTTTAATAAGAAGTAAATCTTATTTGTTCCAAGATCTTATGAATAATCTTTATTTTTTAAGTCCTCATTCTATGATATAAATGCTACTTAGGTCTGTTGAAATGAACAAAATCACTTACAAGAAAAGGAAAGTATCAAATGAAACTTACCGGCATTTTGCGATTAGTCATATTAATCCTAATAGATACATGGTTCGTGAAAAGTGGGATTTAAATTCCCTAGCATTTGAACCTATACCAATGTGTGAACTCGCTTGAAGGTAAATGACCAAGAGGCCCTTCAAGGCCTTGAGCCATGGGATATCGCGATAGTAGTTGGAATTGATTGCATCTTGTGTATGCTAGGGCAATGGTGTTCAAGCAGAGGTGGGTATGAGTGTTTTGTCACTTTTACGGATGACTACTCAAGATATAGTTTTGTTTACCTAATGCGCAAAGTGAGGAAACTTTTTTTTTTTTTTTTTTTTTTTTTTTTTTTGATAAATTTTGAAATATAAAGGCTGGGAGAAGCGATTGGTGTGTATCAAATGGCCCACACCACCACCACCACCACACACACAGATCGGCCAGGCGGGTGAATACTATACGGAGGTTTAAGTTTTACTTAACTCGAGGAAAAATAGTTTCCTGGCCCCATCGACCCACAGAACACCTCGACCAGAAGAAATGGTTGCGAAAGGGAGAAATAGAGCTCTCTAGACATGTTTGAATCGATGTTTGAATTAACTATCTCACCATCATCACGTTTGGGGGATATGCGCGGGGAGGCGCTACATACTTATTGAACTTGGTTCCCTTAAGTGGTTTCTAAGACACCGGAATTATTCAGGAGCAGGGCGCAAGTCCCAGTTTAAAATCTGCCGTGGGGTTCGCGTAATCTGAGATCACATGGGGTTTGAACTCTAGATGGGTATGTTTTCCATTTTAGTGATTGCAAAGACCGGGGTGGGCTTTGTGAGTTCCTCGGGTGCATAGTCAAGAATTCTAAAGGAATCTGCATCAATTTCAGATCAAGTAAAGACAAATTGGGGATCTGGACTCTAGGCCAGTGATATCCACTGAGACTCTTGTTTGGAATTAATGTGCATTTTATTCCAGTGATGGATAGTGGAAGAATGAAAATATACTTTGAAGATTGACAAGCACCGAAGAGTGGAACCGATAAGTAGAAGCAGTAGATATACAAGTGGAATCATAATAAATCTCAGAAAATCAAATTCAAACGATCAAGAGGACTTCCTATAGAACCACAACAACCAAAGGGAGCTGCACGTAGTGGGAGAACAACACACAAGCCTACCGAGATATCTTTGTTAGGCTAATCACTAAGCTTATAAACTATTGATAGTTTTAAGAGGATCCTGTAAATTGCAAAGAAGCATTAGAGGATGTTGATACACAGGAGTGGCTCAAAGCCATGGACCGTGAGATGGAGTCTATGTATTCTAACTCACCCTGCCTTCAGAGGCACCTAAAGGTAAAACCTATAGGGTGTAAGCAGATCTACAAGAGAAAAGACGACTCATATGGGAAGGTAGAAACCTTCAAGCTAGATTGGTGGTAAAAAGGTTATACCTAAAAAAGAGGGGATAGATTATGAAGAAACCTTTTCACCAAAAGCCATGCTTAAATCCATCCAGATTCTTTTAGTTGTAGCTGCAAGTCTAGATTACGAGATTTGGCAGATGGACGTCAAAAACAAAGATTTTTAAATGGCAATAGGAAGAGGACATCTACACGCAAAGAACTAAGGGTTCATAGCTAGAGGGCAAGAACAAATGGCATGTAAGTTGCAAAGGTCCATTTATGGACTAAAGCAAGCATCCAGAACATGGAACATTAGGTTTGATCAAGCCATAACTTTATACGGTTTTGAGAAAAGTCCCGATGAACCTTGTGTTTACAAAAGGATCCAAGGTACAAAAGTAGTTTTCTTAGTCCTTTACGTAGATGACATTTTACTAATCGAAAACGACATAGCAAGTATCAAGCTGCAAAAGGATACTGCAAAGCAATTTGATATGAAATATTTGGGAGAAGTAAAACTATATTCTTTTGAATCAAACTTACGTGACCGAAGAATAAGGTGTTGCATTATCTCAAGCTTTATATAGATAAAATTTAGCTCTGCCTCTTTGAAGATGGAAAATTCCAAGAAGGGAACTTTACCCTTCACAGCATGGAGTTCATCTTTCTAAGGCAATCACTAAAAACCTCTCGAGCGTAAAGAATGTATGAGTAGGATTACCTTGGTTTCTGCTAAGAGGGTAGGTCCCATGCATGCCATGTTACGTGACTGCAAGATATTTGTTATAATGGGAATAGTTGTCATCAATCCGATCCTTAAGAAGAACATTATCGCAAAGGGAAGCATATTCTCAAATATCTAAGGAGAACAAGAGATTATATGCTAGTATATTCTAGTGGGAGTCTGGAAACTATTGGTTATACAAACTCAGATTTCCAAGGGGATATTGATTCAAGAAAATCCACTTCTGGATATGTGTTTACACTAAATGGTGGAGCCACGGTCGGAGGCTGTCAAACAAACTCGCTGCTGTCGACCCAATAACCCGAAGCCGCGTACGTGGCCGCCCGGCAACGAAAGAAGCAAGATGGTCAAGAAGTTCCTTCGATCTCTGACTGAAAAAGTGATCGCCCATTACCCTTTTATTGTGACAATAGTGGAGCCAGAGTAATACCCAAGGAAACCGAGGTATCACAAGAAACAAAAACACATAGAGAGAAAGAACCATTTGATTCGCGATATCATCGAGAGAGGAGATACAGTGGTTACTAAAATAGCATCAGAGGAAAATTTAGCATACCCATTTACAAAGACACTACCTGTTCGAGTTTTCGATAAACATGTAGATTATATTGCGTATTAAGAGCCTACTGTACTTGTTTAAGTAAGTGGAGTTTATTTGTGTTTTTTAACAAGACAGATGTGTTATTATATTTTCTCGAGTTTAATTTTACAATATGAGGTATTCTTCATATTATCAGGTACACTGACATTTACGATAAAGGCCCTGATTAATCGTAGAGTATACGATCATACGAATAATGCTCATAGAAGATATGATCATAAGTTCATAATTAATGAATAAGATCACAATATTAAACAGCCGCGCTTTATTTAGACTAGCAATATTTTATTTAAATAACTGGCCTTGTTATTATAAAATATTGGCAATAAATTATGCTTCAGACCGATAGTGACGTAGCTTTAGATTTATTTAAAGTTAAATTTCGTGAAAAGGAAATAAATCTCAAGCAATATTTCTCACATTATTCTTCTCAATCCCCGGAAATTTTATTATGGGGACAGTGATTTAAACGATTATCGTTTTCAGTTGTCAATAAGTGAGGTCTATTTAAATGACCAATATCTCGATGATCAGAGCAAGATTATTTAAATTACCTAGATTTATGAAATAAACAATACGAAATTTTAGATTAAATATCCTCTTACATGCTTTCAAGATTTGATGTTAAGTGTTTCATCGGCAAGGCATTTTAATCTAATAGAGAAAACTCTGATAAATCAAGAGACAATAATCTGATTGATTGATAAAATCTTATCAATTAATTATTGATATTTTTACAAAAGGAGAAAATAATATTAATATTTAATATTATTAACTTTGAGTTCAATTTCCGGGGCTTTTAGTGGAATGAAGAATTCCGACAGATAATCGCTGCACATGGCGAGCCTTGATTCACGATAACCGTGAGATCCCAAAACTAGCTCAGATAAATGCGGAAGATGTATATCATACTACAAAAAAGAACCTGATTGCTTTTATACAGTTCGAGATTTGTGATTACTATACAAGGTGTTCAAATCATTTAAACACTAAATCGGCTCACATACTGACTTCGCCCAAGCGATGCTAAAACGACGACAAGATTCTAGTACAGACTCTATAAATGTAGGCGATAATACAACCCTGTATTTGATAATCCGAATTACTTTTGTATATCAAATTAGAAAAGAAATCTTTTTTACTGATTCAAGCGCTTCACACGCCGCTCATCACCTCTCAAGGATACAAGATCTCGCTGCCTCGCGCGCATACTTCGCAAATCCATTGAAGGCACGATCCGACCTGCTATATTACTGGCTAAGAATTAAATCAATATTCTAAATCACACGACTTAATCTTGCCAACGATTATTCTACAACAACCAGAAGCATTCACACGATGACATCATTGAAGGGCTTGTACTCTATGAGAAAAAATTAAGGTTCGTTTATTTGTCCTAGAGATCGAAAATAGTTTTCAAAACGGTATTAGCCCACACCTGGGTTTGCGTGTTTTCGATTCGTGTTCTAAAATTTCACAGGATGTTGATTACTTCTGGTGGGTTCTTACTTTCATACATACAGGTCCTGATTCTGCTGGAACCGACACTTCAGTGTTACCTGTAGAATGGGTAAATGACCCTTCTCCTCAATCACCCGGAGGCTTTGAAGAAAGCGAAAGCAGAGTTGATATTCAAGTCGGAAAGGAGCGGCTGATGGAAGAATCTGATCTTCCAAACTGCCATGTATCTTCAAAACATCATTTCTGAAACTTTAAGATTATTTCCTGTTGCCCTCTTTAGTGCCCCATATGTCCCTTTGTGATTACTGTCAAATAGGAGGATTTGATATTCCAGGAGGCACATTACTATTAATAAATGCATGGGCACTTCACAGAGATCCTCAAGTATGGGAAGATCCTACAAGTTTCCTACCAGAAAGGTTCGAAAACGGAGAACGTGAAAACTACAAACTAGTACCGTTTGGATTAGGAAGAAGAGCCTGTCCTGGAGCTGGCCTAGCTCAACGAGTGGTGGGTTTGGCTTTAGGATCATTGATTCAGTGCTATGAGTGGAAGAAAATCGGCGACACAACTATTGACACCACTGAAGGGAAAGGGCTCACCATGCCCAAACTGGAGCCCTTAGAGGCCATGTGCAAAGCACGTGAGATTATGAAAGAAAAGGAAGACTAAATTTAATTGACGTTTGCGCTCTCGTCATTCACTTTGTAGTGATGCAGTATGCTTACTTGGATTGTTGTTACCATGTGTGATGACTGAAAATGGTCAATAGAAATAAATAAAATACTTTATTTCCATCTCTATTTCTCCATGGTTTCCATCTCTAAAGAATATTCACTATTTCATAACAATGAGAATGCGGCCGATGTTGTGTTGATGAATAATGGGTGTGCTGGGTGGCTAGTTGGTCTGATTATCGGGCTTTTCCGACATTTAGCCCAAAGATAAATAAAAATTCATTCTATACTTGAGAAATTATCTTAAATTTGTAGCACTTTTTTTATGTGCGGGTGTTAGCTCTTTCAAGAGATACTTCATAGCTCATATGTTTAACTCATTTGTTTAAAGACACGAATTATATAAGAGATTCATAATGAGTGATAATATATTTTCTAAAATTTGAAAACCTTATTTTAAAAAATTTTAGTATTTCTAAATTGTTATATTTTTTAAAAACTCCGAGGGGTGGAAAGAGATTACATTACCTTCAACCTAAATTCGACCTTATATCATTTTCTTTCATATTTTTTTTCTTATAAATTCATTTTTCTAAGAATGAAAAGGATTTTTTTATCATTCTTGGCTTAAAATCACATCTCTTAATTTTTTTCTTTCATTTTTACTAAATAAATTATTCTCCTATAAAAGACTTGCGCTTTATTTTTATTTTTCTATCGTTATTTTATCGACGTCGATTTATCAAGCCATTACATTTAATGCTTGCTTATTTATCATCTGCTGCTGCTTTTATTTGATGCGAGATTTATTTATAACAGCAAAGATGATTTTACCATAAATATCAAATTACTACTCACATGTCAAAAACCTGAGCTTATGTATATTCTAATAACTATTTTATCAAATTTTATGATTTTATACTGATTTATTATGCTATTAACCTGTATATTATTTTATTCTATATTATCGATTTATTTCAAGTTTGAATTAATAATATTATTTTTCCTTAAAAACATTTTCTAAAGTTTTCAAATCATCCCAAGCGAAAATCTATATGGAAAACTACGAAATTGATATTAATTTTCAAATCATTTTATATTTATTTTTAATTTTTATATGATGTTTCTTTGTAGAACTCCATGTGATTCATTATGACCATGTGCAATTATTATCTTTGGTGATACGAAAAATCGATCGGTGTGACATTTCAAAACTTTTGCACCACAAATGCTCTAAATCTTTTCAAAACCAATCAAGGCCCATAGTGACATTTTTATCGTTTTCTGACACCAAAAATAATATTTATGTACGAAACAAAAATAACTATAAAATTTACAAAAAAACTAAATGAGGATAAATAGTAATTTTAAGGTATTTTATATCTTATAAATTTTTATTACATTGCATTTGTTTGCTAAGGAAAAATGAAATTCGACTCCTCTCTTTATATTGCATCGTATAAAAATAGTTTCTTTTTCTCTCGGCCATTTTTCTGCTAACTTTTTTCTTTAAGTGAAAAGGTGATTTTCTTATTATTTTTATCTCAAATCATTTACTCTTCAGACTTCTTTTCATATTTTTCTCATAAAATTGTTATTTCACAAAATATGTATTTATTCGTTTTTTCGATTTACCATCACCTCGATACATAGCCAGCTCAAAAAATTATTCAGCTTTTAATAAATATAACATATATAAATTTCTAGGGGGCATACAAAGTAGAAATATGCAAAGATAAATTTATTGTCAAAAGCGTGCTGACATCACACCTTCATACTACAGCCAGATCGTCAGTTCTTGCACGACAGCGCGATTGCGTATCTTATCATCATGGTCATTTTTATCGTCATACAAGAACATTTATTCATGTTTATGTGATTCGTGATAACAAAGATATACGATCGATAAAAAATCAAACGAATGATCTTCTAATACGCCAGAACTCAGAATAGATTCTAACGATATCAGATCAAATTTATGTGACTCAACTATCAAACGTGATACGTTGGGTCGCTTCCATTATAATTATTAATTCCGTGACGCCGTTTTATCCTTAAGATTTTCGATTATATATTTATCAACGTATTAAGCACTAATCAATAAAATTTTATTTTCACTTCAAAAAATTATTACTTTCAAACATGCATCTTGTATTATTCTCGTAATAAGATATAATCGTAATTTTATAGTCGTTTTGTAATATATAATCTCAAAAAAAAAAAAAGGATTTTGATGTTGTAAACTGATTTTTAAATGCATATTGGGAAAGTTCCTTACTGTTATAATATTTTTAGGGCTAAGAAAGCTGGATTGGTTAACAAACATTTATAAATGGATGTAAGCATTGATATTGTTGAAAAATCAGGTCGAAAGCGGCCGCCCCTTTCAACCTTATCCTTTCGATTATTGTAACCACACAACCCGACTATGGGCACCATTACCTTCACACGCTTCTGTCCTTCTTTCGTCTTTCTTGTTTGCGATCGGAATCTTAAGCCTTGAACAAAAGAAGAAGATATGGAATCTTCCCACCGAGCCCGCCAGCAGTTCCGATTATAGGTCATCTCCACTTCCTCAAACCGCTATTCATTTGATCTCAGCAGAGCCTTTCACAAAAGTACGGTCCAATATTCTCCCTCCGATTCGGAACCCAGCTCGTGGTCGTCGTTTCCTCTCCCTCCGCCGTAGAAGAATGCTTCACCAAGAACGACGTCGTCTTGGCCAACCGCCCTCGCTTAGCGGCCGGCAAGCACGTGGGGTTCAACTACACCAGCATGGCCATGTTACCATACGGCGAGCACTGGCGCAACCTCCGCCGCCTCAGCGCCCTGGAGATATTCTCCTCGAATCGCCTCAACATGTTTGTAGGCATCAGGAAGGATGAGATCAACCTACTACTCCTCCGATTAGCTCGAGATTCTCGGAAGGGTTTTGCAGTTGCAAGCTGACGATGCTTTCTCTAGAGCTGACATTTAATATTATAATGACGATGGCTGCCGGAAAGCGATATTTATTGAGAAGACGCGGACAGAGGAGGCTAAGCGTTTTCGGGAGATTGTTAATGAGCTTTTCAATTGTTAGGGCAACATCAAATCCTGCAGACTTTTTTACCCAGTATTAAGATGGATTGGGTTTGCTTCATGAGAAGCAGATGGAGAAGATCATGAGAGACGAATAAGCTCTGGCTTGATCGATGCCTACAGAGCCCGGTTTAATACAATTCCCATGATCACCATCTCTTATCCTTGCAAAAACAGAACCAGAGTGAATACACAGATTGACACTGCCAAAGGTTTGTTCTGGTGAGTGAAATTATTCCGTTTTCCATTTTCATATTTGTTGTATATTCAATTCGTGTTCTAAAATTTCACAGAATGCTGATTAATTTTTGGTGGGTTAATTGATTCTTCATACATACAGAACTTAGTTCTTGCTGGAACCGACACTTCGGCAGCAACACTAGAATGGGCTATGACACTTCTCCTCAACCATCCGGATGCTTTGGAGAAAGCCAAAGCAGAGTTGGATATTCATGTGGGAAAGGAGCGGTTAATAGAAGAACCCGATCTTCCCAAATTGCAGTACCTTCAGAGTATCATTTTTGAAACTTTGAGATTATTTCCTGTGGCCCTCTTAGTTCCCATCGTCAGATTGCTGTCGAATAGGAGGATTCGATCTACCAGGATGCACAATGTTATTGATCAATGCATGGGCCATTCACAGAGATCCTCAGGTATGGGAAGATCCTACAAGTTTCGTACCAGAAAGGTTCGAAAATGGAGAACGTGAAAACTATAAACTACTACCATTTGGATTAGGAAGAAGAGCCTGTCCTGGAGCTGGCCTAGCTCATCGAGTGGTGGGTTTGGCTTTGGGGTCAGTGATTCAGTGCTATGAGTGGAAGAAGATCGGCAACACAACCATTGACACTGCTGAAGGGAAAGGGCTCACCATGCCTAAACTAGAGCCCTTAGAAGCTATGTGTAAAGCACGTGAGATCATAAAAAAAGGTTTATTAGAAATATAGAGCAAAATTTATTAGTATATTGGTAACTAGATTTTGCTCTAAATTAACGGACATGAATTCAAATCCTTATGGGAGCATATTTTGCTCCTCTTATGTCCTATATAGCTCCTTTCCTGTTAGACTATGGTCATTTGTTTTAGATTGATGCAGTATGCCTAGGCACCAGATGTGTGGTGATTCAAAATGGTTAATAGAAATAAATAAAAACTTTGTTACATCTCTATTTCTCCGTGATTTCCATCTCCAAAGATTTATCATTTTTTTCTGTGCTAACAATGCATTAAATTTGCTTATAAATATTTAGATATCCCAAGATCATAATAAACCCAAATTTAAATTTGTAATAAGAATTTTCTTTTATATATTTGAAAATAAAAATCACTGGTATCTAAATTGACACATGCACTATCCAAGAGTAGCTGTGATGGCTATGGAATTTAATGGAGTGATTGTCTATAGCTTCATGTGCAGCTGTGGCAATGCACCCACATGGAAAACACAAAGATTGCACGTAGGTTTTTTGTGACGCCCATACCTAGGGTTGGCAATGGGACAGGTTTGAAATGGGCACCCTATCCCATTTCCGTCCCAAAATATATGAACATTCCCTAAACCCGAGTCAGGGTGGGATATGTCTTCTCATCCCCGTCCCGATTTCACAACCAAAATCTCATTCCCGCCCTTCCTACGACCATGTTTCCTTCTCGCTTCCATCCTTCGTTTCTCGATAACCAAACACTTTGGGCTACCGAAAAAAATAAAAATAAAAATCTTAAAAAGGAGATCTGTGATCAATTCCCATCAAAACAGATACCTTGATCAAAAGTCTCAAAACACACATCCTAATAAAAAATCATACAACCATAAACAAAAAACAAGCATAAAATTATCTCAAAACTCACATCCAAATAAAAAATCATACAACTGTAAACAAAAACAAGCATAAATTCTCAACATGAAGCAACCAGAAGAAGGAAAACAAATTTCACATGAGCAATAGGTTGAAAATGAAGTAGAACACTCTACCAATTTCCCTAATTGAAAATGTAAAAGTTTCAGGGCATTAACAACCCCGATGATATATCATTTGCAGTGGGCTCCACCTAAACCCATTGGAAGAAGTTTTGACTCGGGATGAGTCCTGCTCAGACTCTCACCATAGATACGAGGGAAGCTCATGGTCGAGAAGATGAAATGGGTAAACCCTCTCCCTCTCACTTTGCCTCGTAATTAATAGGGCTTATTTCGTGGAATAATTCGATCTCAAAGCATTACGCTCAATTTTTATGAGTCACCCCGAGCTACATTTATGCTTTTTACCTTTCAGAATTTGTCTCACGATTGCAAGTATGCCTCATAAATCAACCTAAATCGAAATGCTCGAAGAAATCATGTGTTGTGACGACAGCTGTAAGATAGGAGCGACAATAGAAACCAACTTCAACGGTAGCCCTATAACGAGAAAGGAGGAGAAGAACTAGGCGCCTAAAAATGAGTAGCGATAGAAAACGTTTAAACCTAAATACAGAGAATATAAAATTGGTAAATGATTTGTTGGTCGTATGAGGCGGTGGTATGTGTTGCACCAACCCAAATTAACCCGATTACGACCTTTATATCAAACCCAAACTCCATCGATCAACTGACAAGACATTCCCAAACATGTCCCTGTCAGTGGCCTGACGATTGGGCACCAAAAAAACAGAGTCGTTATCCTCGCCAATGGCCTATCGCTTTTCAAGACAGACAGAGGAAGGGGGAATGATGTAAAGGTACATCATAACACTAAATATAGTGAAAGTAGAACTCAACTCACCTATAATAGTGTGAAATGAATTTTCCACAACAAATTAATGAAACTATGCACTCTCTCCTTATTAAGATGAAATTGTCTTAATGAGCTGATCAGAAGTCTCCATTTATTTGACACATAGGAGTAGAGAAATTCATCCTTATCAAATCGAGTCAATCATCCTTAATGTGTTACATTAGTATAATAAATGTAGCCATTAAGGATGATTGTATTACATTAGTGTAATAATTGTGTCAAATTAAGGATAATTGTGTTATATTAATATAATAGTTGTGTTACATAAATGTAACAATTGTGTTACATAAATGGCCCCCATTAGCAAATTAATTTCATTAATGTAAATGAATTTCTCTCTGGAATGGGACAAGTTGTGGCTCACGTGACACTCATGTGAGTGACTCGAACTCAATCAATGACACCCATACGAGCGACCATACTGACAGCAAGAAGGTTCCGCATGTTACCAACTCAACCACCTCGAGCACCGGGTGCGGATGGGATCCGACACTGAAAGTAAACAGCCGCAGACGGGGCATCAAGATGAAGCAAGAGGAGCATGCTTTTGTTATCCACTGATAGCGCAGGACGCAGCTTAATGTACAATGAGTAACATATGATTATCGACGGCCACTTATAATCGTCCATCTCATAATTCACCCACTCATGTAGCCTCACGATGGGTATATAATGTAAGAGGATGTACCCGAAAAGGCATCTTGGCTCTACGCTTTAGGAAAAAATAAGAAACAAATCTTGGAAGGATAACGAACCTTTGCATTGGCACCGTATGTGGGGAACGAACAAAGATTCCCATGCTTCTCCGTGATCGCTATTTGACTAATTTTACACACATAGATCAAAAAACTTGTTACCACCCAAATTCTCAACACCGTCACCAAGAACTAATCAAATCCCAGCAACGACGCCAAAACTCATTGGATCGAATAAATATATAAATATGCTGTTTCCTCTAATGAGAAGGCTTCGTTGTTTGAAAATGTGTTTTGTCTAGATCACCGCAGTGCAATGTGTCATTCAAGTAATAAAAGTGGATTTAAGTCCAGATATCGTTCCCACGAGGACTGATTGAAAAAATCTAAATATCGATTACCCCATCTACTCAAGATCCTTTCTATTTGAACTTCAAAGTTAAAAGTGGGTTGGTTTTAAACTAAAGGAAAAGTAAAAAAACTAAATTAAATTCTATAACTATGTATACAAAACTAAAATATTTCGATTGAAAGTTCACTGGTAAGTTAACAATGGGAAATAATAGACTCAAACAGATAATTATAAATTTTGCATCCTTTTTATAACATAGTTCAACCATTAATTTGAAATCGAACTTATCAAAGATGCAAGTCGGGTATAGTTTGATTTCTCCATGCACCATAAGCATTTCACTAATAAGGATCCATGTTCCTTTCGGATACATGAGTCTAATTAGTTACATGTAGAATATGAACCTCTTTCTAAAATCTGGGTAAATTTTCTTTTCAATACTTCACACTCATATCTAGACTGCATTAGCTCTATGTATTGCAAGCCTTCTAATCTAATTTGGTGAATCTCATCCATCGAATCGATAAAATTCTCTATCTCCTCGATTAGATCTATGCTAACACTGGATCAAGATTCTTTCAACGTATAGAGGAGAAACCTCTATCAATTGGGACATACATCATCCAACTATCCTCACACCATGTTAGAATTCATCAAGTAATCTTAAGAGTTCATTAGTTCCATAATATTACCAACATACCCCTGGGTAATCGCTTTTCTTCATACTCTCAAGAATCTCGAGACCAGGTAACCCGCAGGGCTTCCCGGAAATCAGAAAGCAAGATATAGTCCTTTGGGTACACTATGACTAATATTTTGAATAAGTAGTTTCAAGAACAATACCACCAAATAAATTCAAAATTTTGAACTATGGCATTCTTTCAAGCTAAGCAAAACAATAATTAACACCGATCCAATCCAGGAGCCGAGTCTCAAAACTAGATTACAAGTAATAGTGACTAACCTGATCGTGAAAATTCAATTAAATTACGTTTTGGCAATAACAACCTATAAATTTTCCAAATCTATCTAATCGTATTAGAATGAAAAAACATAATTTTATAGAGAACCTACCAAAACTTCGTAATTCGCTCATTGTTCAATCCCAAAAAGAATCCACCAAAAGCTAAGCCAAAAAAAAATTGACGAAAAAGAAATAATAGAAAAATTAAAATAAAAAATAATATTTACAAAGAGCTTCCTCTAGGATACCTTGTTCTCGTTTGCGGAAGTTGCGCACAATGCCCTAGATGCTTCTATTTATAGATTTTAAAGTGATGGGCCACACTTCAAGGCTGAAAATGTGATCTCGCAATTTGGCCTGATTGGTTACTTTGTCGAGACATGGAAAAATTGCCGCGACATAGTTTTCATCTTGTTCCCTAACCTAACGTACCTCGCAGTCGCCGTGATATGGTTTTGTGGTTTCTTCTGACGATATCGTGACATAGACTGACAATGCTGCAAAATAGTCTCACCAAATTGTCTAATGATTGTCATGACATAAGTGTCTTGTGTCATGACATAAAAACCTTATTGCAAACCACTTGTCATTCTTTTCTGCTCTTGAAAAATGTAGCAACAAATTTCCTTTCTTGGTCGCAACGTAACTTTGTCTTTCTTCATCTGCTTATGCGAGACATAAGTCGCAAATGTCAGAATATAAAATATAATCGTGGTTATGGCCAATCTTCCTCGCTCATTTTTCACTTCTTTTGTCAGGATATGCCTTTGTCGTGGAAAAAATTTCAATTTCCAGCAAATTCTTCAACTTTGTCGCAACATTCTTGCTATGTTGCGACATAATTTCTTTGTGGTTCTTTCAACCTCTGCCACGCATTAAGAATTTCTTTGTCGTGACAAGAGTTTCTACAAAAGAGATGGATTCGCTACGCATACTTTTTCTTTGTCGCGACATAGTCTTCGTTGTCTCAGACCGCCGAGATCGACTTCAGGTCACGCATGCACTCAAGATGTCGTGACATATTTTCTTCTTTGATCTTTGTCGCTAGCCGATTGTTTGCTGCAACATTTACCCTTGTAGCAATGTTTTGTCTTGGTTGGTCCCATTTCTCTTCCAAAGCCATTACAAAATTTCTACGATAGCTTATCATTAATGCATAATCTTCTTTTGGTCGTGACAAGAGATATCTACTTCATTTTCATTATGTCGCAACATAAGCTTTGTGTCGCAACATTCTTTCTTGTAATTCTTCTCAACTTTATTCGCGATTAATAAATGTCTTTGTCGCTAATAAAATTCACTCAACCTTATGTTGTGTTTGTCACGACATAAATTTTCTTTGTCACTCAAAGTCACCATTCTTCTAATGCCGATCGACATTTATGTCGCAACATTTGTCTTTTTTCGCGACAAAGCTTTTCTGTTGATTCTATTGAGATCCTGTCGTGACATAAAATTTCTCTGTCGCTACAGGGATTTCTGTCTTGGCCAATTTTTCTGCTTTTCTTGTTAGAATTGTCTCTTTTTCATTTAAACCCGCAAAACACAAAGTTTGCGACAAATTCATAATCCAAGATTCAAATGGCTCATAAACTTATAGAAATATGCCAGAAAATTGGATTAAAACTAGATGAGTTTAGGACTCAAATTCCCCCAACTTAAAGTTCTTGTTTGTCCCCAAGCAAAGAAAAGAAAATTTTGTTTAATCCTCAAATAATTTATACGGCTTTAAGGACTTTTCTATCGAATCCACACCAGCAGGATATATAAGTTATTATAAATTATTTCTAAATATGTTTCCAACTAGAATCTGAAGATTTTCAATAAGTCTACTAATGTACCTAAATAATTTCTATAGTGTAAACAATTCAATTATTCAACCCCGACGGTGGGTGTGCGATGACCTTCTCTCTTCTTCCTTCGCAAACCGCTAATCTTCCGGGATAATACCTGGGATAACATACTTCTCCTTTATTCTTTAAGTCACAGCTTGTTTTTCTTATTAATCTCTACTAATATAAGCATATACCACTTTCAAAATCAATTAGGTCTCTTAGGCTTATAATGTGTGGCTTGGGTAATTGGGTAAATAATTGGACAATTTAGGCTCAATTTTACCCAGAATTCACTTACAACTTGACATATTTGCCTTCAATATGCATCCTTGATTTTTCATTTGATGTCAACTCTCTAACCTCCCCATTTGGTTTGGCATCTTTCGCATACTCTTATTGTGTATTTTTCTTGACCACATTCATACTGTAAATTCTTCTCACCATCTAAGAAGCTTTTCATTTTTCATCTTCTATCAGGGTTAATGGAATAGTGCAATGTTTTTCCTTTTTAAGCTTTCTACCACCCTTATTGAACTTTGGGTCAGTAACTCCCATACCAGTTGACATTAGGGTACTGTGTTGAACACCCTAAGAACTTAATTGTTCCAGGAGGAAGGCTACAAGACCAAACTTATTCCACCTTTGATATTTTCACAAATTTTTTTTCTCATTCTTTTCAACTTTCCTTATCTCAATTGATTTTCCGTCTCAACCCTTCTTATCCTTCATTGTAATTTGAAATAATATTCCCCCAAACTTGTCCTCTCTGTATCATTGATGTATTGTCAGGTAACTGGGCAAATAAGGGTTCTTTACTATAGGATTATGTTTAAGGGAGGATCTAGGCTTTTCATTTGTTGGTCGATGATGAAATTGGCTATTGGCTCAAATAAGGAACTAGGGTGTATGCTTCTGCATATTATAAGGGTATGCTTTGAAAGGCTCAATCTTCCAAGAATGGCCTATATCATTTCCTGTTAGTGGTATTGCTTAGGATTTTGACTTGACTAATAATCTAACAAGTTCTAAGACATTTGGAGATTAAACTGTGATGGATTCCAGAAGATGTCCCTAATCTTAGCACAATTTGTTTCAAAGATACTTTTAATCATCTACAGTGTTTATCATGATTCATAATACTAAACCGTTTACAAAAACATAATCATAGGTCTTATTTGTTCCATCAATTGGTTTTCATCTTTCTTATTCTTGAAGTTCAACACATTCATTAATATCCTTACAACTTTCCTTTTTTCAGTTCAATTCATCCTACCCTAATTCATCAAATTCCTTGTTTGTCTCTCGAGTATGTTGCCAGCAAAGGCTTACAAGTTAAAAGCTTATTCCAATCAAACCATTCAATCTGCAGAAGCCATCACAACAACTAGTCAATTTCATCAACATTCCAATTTACCAAACAATTAATGTATCTATTCAAATAATCTTTAACTAGAAAACCCTGCTTCTTACATTATTCAACCGTTTCGTACTCTAAAAGTCGCAATTTCTCCCAGTTAAATTCAAGGAAAAAGAAATAAAATAGACACAAAAGAAGTGCAAAATGAATGTACAACGCGCTTTTAAAAGGAATTTTTTTTAAGATTTCAAGTATAAGAGATTTGGTTACAAAGAGGGAAAAGGAAGAGACAACATGGCAAGTTATTTCCTTCTTCTATCTTGCTATGGGGATGTCTTAGTATTCACTAATTCAAATTTGTAACTACCTCCGCAGGAGAATCTGGCTAGATCCGACTCAGGTTGCTTTGATCCGCTTCCTTCACCGCTGAACGTACTACCCATTAAAAGTGCCATCCGTTTAATGAGATCATTTTGCTCTCCGCTCACTGTGAGTTAAGAGTTCCTAAACCCACTCTGGTAGAGTACATTTTGATAAAATTATTGTTGATCATGTCTAAGCTTTCTGTCCACAATTTCTCCCTATAGTTTAGGGTTGCTTCCATTTCTTTGTCCCTTTGTTATATGAGGAGCCTTATTTCTTTATGATGTTCTTTATACAAGTATCCAAAGGCATCTGCCTTTGGTAGCATTCTCCATGGGATCCTCTCTCTCCTTCAAGGATCTCTTTCAGCAGCTCACCAGTCCTCCTAGCCGAATTTAAAAGGAAAGCATCTCTACTCCTAAGTTCTTCATCAGGGTTCTTTCTCCTGCTCCCACATGCTCTTCCACCTCTGCATCCTCCACTTGCTTTCTCCAGATTATGGTCTCTTCTTTTCAGCTCAGCATCCATGTACTCATCCCTGAGTTAGAGTTGGATTTTCAGCTAGTTGTCCATCTCTTTCATCTCCGTCTCATACCTCTAAACATTCCATCATTCAGATTATTACCATGACGATCTGAGCTTTCAACTTGCTCCTAATGGATTTGTCTTGAATCTGGAGATACTGTCAAAATGGGGCTCAAACCTTCTTCCATCTATTGATGCTCTTGAGTTCTACTTTCAAATTGTATTTGCTCTATTTTTATGTTCTCTTCGTCCTCTCTTTCAATTTCTGCTTCTTTTTCCTTGCCTCTATTTTTAGGCCCCTTGATTATTCTCTTTGGCCAATGCTAGGTGAGGTCCTTAGGGCAGGTCTCTCTCTTCCCCACACCCCGCCCCCCACCTCAACCCCCCAAAAAAAAAAAAAAAAAAAAAAAAAAAAAAAACATAGCTTTGTGATCAGTGTTGGATGAGGTAACAGTCCTCTATAACCTCCTCGTATACTCAAAATTTAGTTCTATGATTTTTCCAACACTGTGACTCTTTGCATTCTTCAGATGGCATACAAAATTATCAGTTTCTCATTTTCCCTAACTGTACTTAAATGCTAAGAAGGTAAAATGACTGAACAGAGGAAATAAAACCAGACCTTGGCTTGTTCACTCAACGACCCTCTCGCAATGAACCATGGGTTCTTCGTACCCATTTCCCTTTGCTCATCGCCAACGCTTAACAATCTTCTAAAAGTCTGGTTCTTTCACTAGTCTCTTGAACTTCGAACCCTTCTTCCTCTATTTCAAATTGTAGGTTTGGTCTATCTGCTCCCTGCTGAAGGATATCCATTTATTCCTAACATAAACTGTCTTGTCCTTTATTCCCACCATGTTTGTGTAGAATTCCTTCACCACATCTACGAATCCAGAGCTCATGCCTGTTAAGAGATGTGACATCCTCTATTCTCAATAATTTCTTTTGGAATGGTGAGATCCCAGACGCCCCAAAAACCGGGGGGGTCCGCTAGACAACCAGCCAACCTCGCTTGAATCTATATCAGCCTCAGATCACGGTGACACATACCCGAGGCAAAATGGCCACTTGGGCCCCGTGATCAATACTATAAAAATGTAACAACTATATTCCAATAGTCCAAGAGTTACTTTATTACTCTTAATACAAATACATATTAAATCTATAATTTAATACATATTATCCAAAACATCAAAGCCACAACTCACTTTCTTCAAAATCGGGTTCTAAGAACAGTCACTCGAACACCCCGTATTCGAAAAATGTTCCTCGACAGCGAAGCATCGCCCAAGAAGGAATCACCCTAAATGGGTTACTCCCCACCTAAGTGCATATGCAATGCTCCAATTTAAACACACACTCAAGTAAATAATTGATCCTACTTGAATGTCTACATGCCCGTTCCCATGTCTCGAGTCCTCACCGACTCCCTCACACCTGCCTAAGCCATGTATGAGAAAAATATCACTTTTCAAACAAACTTGTTGTTCTTTGAAAAAATAAACTACCGAAGTGTCGGTAAAATGAGACTACCCTTCGAGGCGAATGTGTTGAGAACTTCCCGAAACAGTCATGGTCCTCATCCGAAATGATCTGTTGGACTGTCTCCCAACCCCATTCTCCGAAAAATCATCATGTGAAATTCCTTTCGCAACCATGTTCGTTTTTCATAAAATTCATGTCATGCACTCACACCTAATTTCTAGGTTACCTGGTGCATATGAAAATGCATTATGCTTTTTCAATCATTTTCATACCAATATATATAATATGCATATATTCTCAATTTTACAATCACACTACGTGTAATTCAACAATAACAGCCATCACAAAATGGACTCACTTGAGCCATTCATAATATCATCTCCAATGGCCTACAAACATAATTATATTCCATATAATTATGTCCTTATGTTAACACATTAAAATCATGTATTAACCTATCTATTCCTTTGATCCACCAACTCAAGTCATTCTCTAATTTCTCAATCCATTACACAAAAATTAGCTCGCGTGGGCTAATTAACGAACACCAGCAATTCAATTTGAATCACTCACCCAAACACACAATTTATTTCATAAATTATGAAACAAACACCCCAAACAGCCCCTACACAGTCACGGACTGTCCATATGGCTCCAAAAATTCCAACAATTCGGTCCCAAGTTTTGTGACCGATCAAACGGCCGTTCAAGGCCTCAAACCAACCGAAACACTACAAAACACTTAAACAAAGCCAGAATCTCGCAGATAAAACTCCTACCTCACGGAGTTTGGGAAACTCTAACTTTTGGTGTCCATGTAGCTCGGCCACGTAGATCAACTTTGCCTCTGGCCTCGACTTAAACCTCAAGGTCCGATTTCATAGATCCTCGAGAAAGAAACAAAGAGAGAAATAAAAAAAATTAAAATTCTCTCAACCTCTCTCTCTCTCCACACGCCTCCTTCTGCCCGACGTTCCCCTCCTCCCTTTTGACTTATCCATTTTATTATGATTATTATTATATTATTATTATTATTATTATTATTATTATATTATTATTATTATTATTATATTATTATTATTATCATTTTGAATACATGGTTTATATTGTTTATCTGGGTCCGTTTTAACCTTTAAACAATTTATTTCTTTTACCACTTTATTTTAAATGAACTTAACCCAAGCCATTTCCTGACTTCCAAGATTTTCATAAAAATCTCATCCCTGAAGTCATTGACGGTTTATCACCCAGAAAATCGTAAAATATTCCGCTTGTCTTAGAATTTGACGAAACTTTTCTAGGTCACTAAATTTTGCGAGACGAATTTAATGACGCAGTTCGTTTTGTCATCCGAGATCTAGAGAATTTCCTGTTTTCAACCGAAATTACCTTTTTACTATTTTTTAGAAAAATTAAATTTTTCTCGGGTTTTACATTCTCCCCCCTCCCCCCTTAATAGAATTTCGTCCCCGAATTCACGCACATACGTGATCACTCACATGCATATGCTACCTTCTACAACTCCAAGACCGTGTCAAGTATGATAACCCGCCTCAGGTCACAATCACTAACAACCCGATGGGTTGTTAACTCATCCATGTCAAGAATGACATCAAAACCCGATATGTCTACCATATCTGACCAACTCTCACCCTAGATCTTAGGGGAGAATTTTCCCATACAATGGCTTTTCCTAGAGGCCTTAACCTCTAAGCCCAAATTCTACCTCAGTCTAACTAGTGGTGCATATGCCAACCACTAATTGATTTAGTTATCGCAACCAACCCGTTTCATCCCTTTTTCTCAATGGTGCTAATTTCCAACCACTAACACAATTCAATTTCTGAACTATCATGCTTAGTTTATCTTTCCGAACCCCTAAGGTTATGTTTTCAACCCTAGAATTCAACATTTTCCTTGCTACTCACTGCTACTACAACCACACAATTCAATCACACATCACAAAATCACTCATGTTATACACACTTAATCACACATAAAAACACCATGCATAATGTTCTAATCTTGTCCCGTGACTCCTAGGTATTCGTACCTAAACTCCGATACCAAGCCATGATGCCGTATCAATTTCAATCGCAATAGCAATGGCCTAAGCCCATACAAAGTCCCCAAGCCCTAGGTAGTCGTATACCCGGCGCTTTGATACCAAGCCGCGAAGCCTGCACGAACCATACTTATAAACACACCCACCGAACTCCCAAGGTAACCGTTTACCTAAGCTCTAATACCAAGCTGTGAAGCTGGTATTAGATATCAAGCGCCAAGTAATCCTAACCAGGCACTACACTACAACTGCATATCCTAGGCCCATGCCCAACACTACAAAAATTCGGATACCTTAGCTCTAATACTAAGCCGTGAAGCCCCAAACCGGGGTCCGTTGACAACCCGCCAACCCATTTTAAAATCTATACGTCTCTCGTATCACAAGACACATAATTGAAAGTAAAATTTACCACTCGGGGGCCCCAGCATCAATACTCATAAAAAATGTACCAACTATATTCCAATAGTCCAAGAGTTACTTTATTACTCTTAATACAAATACATATTAAAATCTATAATTCTAATACATATTATCCAAAAACATCAGTTACTAACCCTAGCTTCAAAATCGGCCCTAAAAAGAGCCGTCTTCCTCGAACACCCTCAGACCAAAAAACGTTCTCTGATGCAGGATGCTATCGCCCAGTGGAATCACCCTAAATAGGTTACTCTCCACCCAAGTGCATATGCACGTCTAACTTAAACACACACTATAAATACGTGATCCTATCAATGTCTACATGCCCATTCCCATGCCTCAAGTCCTCACCGACTTTACACTCGCCTAAGTCATGTATGAGAAAATATCATTTTCAAACAAAACTTGTTGTTTTGAGAAAATAGACTACCAAGTGTCGGTAAAATATGGGACTACCTAATCGAGGGCTAATGTGTTGGAGAACTTCACGAAACAGTCATGGTCCTCATCCGAAATGATCCGTCGACCATCTCCCAACCCCATTTTCCGAAAATCATCATGTGGAATTCCTTCGTGAATCATGTTCGTTTTCATAAATTCATGTCATGCACTCACACCTAATTTCTAGGTTACTCCTGGCAGTATATGAAAATGCATTACGCTTCTAATCATTTTCATACCAATATATATATGCATATATTCTCAATTTTACAATCACACTATGTGTAATTCAACAATAACAACCATCACAAAATGGACTCACTTGAGCCATTCATAATATCATCTCCAATGGCCTACAAACACAATTATATTCCATATAATTATGTCCTTATGTTAACACATTAAAATCATGTATTAACGTATCTATTCCTTTGATCCACCAACTCAAGCCATTCTCTAATTTCTTAATCCATTACACAAAAATTAGCTCGCATGGGCTAATTAAAGAACACCAACAATTCAATTTGAATCACTCACCCAAACATACAATTTATTTCATAAATTATGAAACAAACACCCCAAACAGCCCCTACATAGGCCACGGACCGGCCCAAATGGGCCCAAAAATTCTCCAAAATTTGAGTCACCCGGTCCCAAGCTCAGGATCGATCAAACGGCCGTTCAAGGCCTCAAACCAACCGAAACACTACAAAACACTTAAACAAAGTGTAACTTCAAGTAGGATAAAACTCATACCTCACGGAGTTTGTCGAAACTCCAACTTTTTGGTGTCCACGCGTAGCTCTCATCGTGTAGATCAACTTTGCCTTCAGTCCCGACGAAAACCTGCGGTCCGATTAGATCCGAGAAAGAAAACAAAGAGAGAAATAAAAAAATTAAAATTCTTCAACCTCTCTCTCTCCACGCGCTCCTTCGCCTCGAATGCCTCCTCCCTTTTGACTTATCCATTTTATTATGATTATTATTATTATATTATTATTATTATTATTATTATCATTTTGAATATACTATTCATATCATTTCATTTTGTATTCGTTTTTTATCCTAAACAATTTATTTCTTTTTAGTTCACTTTATTTTAAATGAACTTAGCCCAAGTCATTTTCTGACTTTCAGATTTTCGTAAAATCTCATCCCCAAGTCAACACTTTATCACCTTAAAATCGCAAATATTCCGTTTGTCTCAGAATTCAACGAAACTTTTCTGGGTCACTAAATTTCGCGAGACGAATTTAACGGCGTAGTCCATTTCATCATCCGAGATCTAGAGAATTTTCGGTTTTCAACCGAAATTACCGTTTTACCATTTTTCAGAAAAATTAAATTTTTCTGCCTTACGTATCCACTTGGTCAGTTTCACTAATGAAATATTTTTGCGGTTGCACTTGTCCTCTAGGAAAATAAAGCCGCTCCAAACCAAATCGCTTCTTTTTCTTCCCTTCACTCAAACAGCTTCTTCAAATTCTTCCTCCTCTTCCGGTTTCTTCAACTAGTTGCTCACTCTCTGCTCTTGCTTCAGCTCTTTCTTCTTCCTATTCAGTTTACACCTGAGTCTCTTGGACTGCTTCTTCCTCCTCTCAAGATACCTTCCATCATTTCATCTCGGGGACAGGGAACAAGGTGCCATGGCTCAAACATGGTTAGAGTAAGGTTTTTGGGAATCTAGAGTTTTTAAAAGGAGAGAAAGAGATTTGGTGAAGAAAGATGAGTGGGTTGATGGTTTATGAGGCAGGTGGCCTTTCGCCAAAATTATCTATTTATGTACAAATGTTTTGTTGTGCCATCATTAAATGTCGTGAAATAAAACTAACTAAGGGTTTATTCCATTTTTAAAATCTTATGTTGTGACATATTTTTTGCATTCAATTTAAGGCTAGATCAGTCCTTTATTGCGACAGAGCAAGAATGTCGCGACATAAAATAATGAGGTTCAAGTGTACTTATGTCACGACATAGAGAAACAATGTCACAACAAACACTTGTTTACAAGATCAGAGTTCAAACCCAACTTGGTCACGACATAGAAAGTTAATGTCGCGACATAGAAATCTTTTAGTTTAGGTAAAATAATGTCGCGACAATAGAAAATATGTCGCCACATATTTCCTCATAATTGCACAATTCACATTTTTCAATCAAGCAACATTCAAAACAATGTACATTCATTCATATCAATCAAAACATGCTTAGAAACATCTAATCATCAAAGAATCCCAATTCAAGTATGAACAACTCATCTCATTTCTTCAATTTAATATAAATCAACATGATGACATCTCGTATTCAAAGAATGAGAATAACAGCTACTATTCATTTTCGCTTCTAATAAATACATTCCCTAAACTTCAACTATGCATTATCATTTGAAGAACAAGTTAAGAAATTGGAATACTACCCTTGTAGCATTTTCTGCATAATCAGTTTGAGAGAGTGTGCTTTCTAA
The DNA here is from genome assembly GCA_016808115.1 of Tetrastigma voinierianum. Lineage (NCBI taxonomy): Eukaryota > Viridiplantae > Streptophyta > Magnoliopsida > Vitales > Vitaceae > Tetrastigma > Tetrastigma voinierianum. The sequence goes on along the minus strand of JAEQBH010002671.1, from coordinate 13,766 downwards.
GAAAATCCATCTCTAGTACAACTTCATTGTCTTGAAAAATTAACAAAATTCAAAATTTCAAACAAAATTACAACTAAACTTCAAACACACAAAATTCAAAAAAACCAAGCCAACTGTTAAAATTAAAAATTTTCTTGGGTTACCTCTAATGAAGCTTCTCAATTTAATGTCTCTAGCTAGACATTTGCTGCAAAATGTTGTCATTTCAGCAAAATTCTCCTCTCTCTTCAAAATCTGGCACTAATCTTCATTTATGTTTCTTCTAAGATAATGCTTCAATTCACCATTCACTTTAAACTCACTTCTAGATTCAGTTTTAGTGTCACTGCTCCAAAGGGTGTGCTTGCTGCTACTGTGTAAGGACCACCCATTACTGTTTTCTTAGAAACAAATTTTAAGCCTGAATTATAATAGACTTGTTCCCCGCAATTTCCTTCTCAAAAATCTTCGATCATGCCACTTGTTTGTCTTATCTTTGTAGATTCCCGGCATTATCATAAGCTTCATTCCTCAACTCTAGCCATTCATTTGGAGTAATCTCTTTCTTTGGCAAAATTTGAGTCACAATTCAATTTCTTGATGGCCCACATAACCTTGTATTCCAATTTCAGAGAGAGATGACAAGGTTTTCTAAATACACATCAGATATGTAAAACATTCCACCCAGAGATGTGCGCGACGGAAGGGTCCCTCTAGTAGAAGGGCCTATAGTAGTTAATGAGTGCCCGGGCAGTTTCTTGATCAGGAGTTGGCGCATCCTCAGTAGGCCTGGCCCACTCCATTTGCTCAACATACGAACTACGCACCAGCCTATTGGGGGGCCTCCGAGCACCATAAACCGGGAAACGGGCCCGTCTGGTCTACGGTGGCGGTGCATCGATCACTTCAACAAGTGAAGCCTTGACAGACATATCATCAATGTGGGGAAATTCTCCAGCTGGAATCTCATCCTCCAACGCTGCACAAGAGGCATCCTGGGTGGCACCCCCGACGGTCCCCTTCCGAGCGTTGGCAGCTCACTTACGCATCCGTATAGCAAATCCAGCGATGAGGTCATACATTTTAGCTTCCTCTCTTCGTCAGACACTAACTATCGATCTGGCTCCAACTCCACACCTCCAGTCACGGTAGCCTTCGCTACTCCGTGTGATTTCTTCTTCTGTGTCACCGCTTGGGGGGTAGGCTTAGGGTCCTGCATGACCAAAGGTAGATAATTTGGAGCAACCAAGGGCTCCTGAACTACCTCGGCCAGAGCCTCCGGCAAATGGGACTTAAAGGTTAATAACAAAATGTCGCTTCCTTAAGGACCTCACTGAAAAGGACGAGGAAGAACAGCACTAGTTGTTAAAAAATCATTTCAATTTCCGATATATTTCCAGACTTGATTTTATGATATACCTGGATATATCGGAGATATATCGGTGGATATTTTTACATGAATATCAATATATCATAAATTAACAAAAATACTTTGAAATTCATGGAAAGGAAATTATAAGATCGAACATGCCATGCATAAATGTTTTGACTTGTACCCACAACCTCTCCATGGATAGGAAATCTCGGCCCACTCCATGCTTGTTTGAAATCCTTGTTGCATTTGGATATGGGAGTTTGAAATGGTATTTGCGCATCATGAGGATAGTTAATCATTCCATTCACCAATGGAATCTAAAGGATGTGAAGAAGGCCGAATTTACAACTCACTATGTGTGATAAAAACGCTGGCATCATTAGATGAATCACCGTATCGAGTGCCAATGCTCATTACTCAAAACTAGCCGAAAACGAACTACTGTGTTATAGTCATCCTTCTTCGTCGAATTCTATATGGCTTTCCAACGGCCCAATATTTCGACCATCTCTCCTAGACCCATGGTCATCTTGTGTAAGATGTGTGAAATCATCTTCACCGCTGAACGGACTTAATGGATATTCAGTTTGTTGTCGATCTGCATTATCCCTACCAACATTTCCAGTATCGCTACCATCATTGGTCCCCTCTCCTCTTGAGATATCATAGCCTATAGTAGAAGTACAAAAAAAACTAGGTCTACTACTATGTTCAACACTTGAATCAAAAGAGGTCGTAGAAGTGATAACAGCTCGAAATGAGTCTCTAGTCTCTCGATCAAACTTACTATGAACTTCTTCAGATAAAACCCACAACATCTACACCTAGCTTCTTGAACATGCACATCAATTCGTGGATCAGGATTTCCATTTTCATCATCTAAATGGAGAGGTTCCAACCACTGAATAATCGGGATTATCCTTTCACCAACCTATTGAAATGTTGAGTAACCAATGTAACTTTTTTCTAGTCCTTATCGATCTCGCTGCATATTCATCTTTAGCTCTCATGTTTTAGTAACAAGAAACACACTGTTGAGCCGAGGTAAGCTAGCCGATTTCTTTCTGCTTTGTATGGATCAAAGCAAATGTGCTCCAATCTTTCTCACATGCTGAAGATGATGTTGTTTGGGAAAGAACCTTAAGGGCCAAATTCCTTAATGTGGGAGAGTGGTTTCCATAAATGAACCACCATTCCGCTGCAATAAAAATTACTAACATTCAAAATCTAATAACATGGTAATGGACTTTACTTTAAACTTTTAATGAGAAACAACACTCACCAGAACCATTAAATCTCTTGATGTTATTGTCAGCTTCATCACTCAAATCCCTTTTGCATCTCAAATATTATGTCGTGGAATTCAAAATGAACTTGACAAATCAATACATGTGTAAGTGTAACCAAATAAATTTTATCTACACTAGTAATATAGCCTATTGATGTACCTCATTTCCAATATTACCAAGACCTACAGTAGTAGCATATAATTTTCCAAATACTTCATGAATAGCTTGGAGTAGCTCAGAGTCACTACTAACTCCAGGTCAATATTGAAATCTTGGATTAAGATAATATGCTACAAAAGTGATTTAGAATTAGTATGTGATAACAGGAAAATAATATGCTTTAAAAGTGATGGTGATATGGAATAGTTACCTGCGACATAAAGAGTGATAAGCCTGGTGGGTTTTATCCCAATGATCCGCGATGTTTAACCCATTCTTTGGCTTTGAGTGCATGTAAATTTTGCTTCATCACTGAATCAACCTATACAATAAAATGGCATTGTTGGACGTATTTCGTAATCAACAGCTATAAGAATCAGAGTATAGTGCCCTCCTTTATAGATTGACACTAGGTTAAAGACCTTCTCCCAAGATGGATGATTAAACATGAGTCCTTCAACCTCACGTCTAACGGCCGTCCAACTAAGCTTGTGAGAAGCCCATTCATCACTAATAAAGATGTTCTTCAAATCAACCCTCTTTAGAAGACTAGCTAGGCAAATGTAATTTGTCTCAAATCTTGTTGCCCTTTGGACGTACATTCCACCGCAACCTTTCATTGTCGCAAGCAACCAACCATGATTTTAGATGAAGTTGGGATCTTTCGTGCATTGGTAATCAAGTCGTAAACACTTTCTTGTCATAAATATTCAAACATAAGGTCGATGCACGCCGCACATGGAGTCCAATATAAATTGTAATTCTTCATTAACAATTTCAAATGCCTTTACAAATGCCGATCCATTGTCTCAAACAATTTGCACAACATTTTTGCCAACATCTTTAACACATCCAACAACAAACCATAAATGTATTTGTTGTCTTTGATATTATCCGATGCATCAACAAACTTAATAAAAATTGTGCTTCCTTTACAATATACCATGAAATTAATGATGCTTAATTTCGTAGGACCGGTCCATCCATCACACATAGTTGTGCACCCACAGGTCTTCCATTTCTCCCTTTAAAGATTCACATAATCTTCCATGTCTTTATACTACATATTTAAATATTTGTTTTTGATTCTCATGGAGAGGTGGCTCTCATTCCCATGCCTACAAGTTAAAGTAAATAATATATGGTTTATAACTATAAAGTAAGATAATAATAATGTTATTGGAAATTGAAAACGGATTTTCACATACCAACTTGTTGTGCACCAACAATCATGTTTTTGAAGTGGTGAGAATCTGCTTTGTGAGGCGCAACGTTGTCATATATGAAGAATTTACTGATTAATCGACCCATCGTTTCTTTGATTGCACCTCCTTTAAAGAGATTTTTAACATTCTTTTGTCCTGTTGCCGAAGATTTGTATAATGATGGAGCAAGAAGTGGTTATGGATCCAATTGTCTCACACTTTGAGATCTTTGCACGCACCTTATTGGATCAGTTGGATGTAATTGTGAAGGCTCACCTATTGCAATTATATATATTAGAAATGTTTGTAAATCTGTTTATACTATAATAATGAATTTAAGTTAAAAGATTTACCAATTTTTTATTTCGCTTCCTTATAAACCTCTTTTCGCGATTTCATTCACTAGCTTTGATGCACGACATGTCGTCGATAGTCAACTCCCCGCCGTAGTTCATGTCAGCCAAATACATATAGACATCATCATCTTCCTCCTCATTTTCCTCATTATCATCATCACCATCATCATCATCAAAGAGATGTTTATGGCTACCACCCATTGTGCCTCATAGTTAAGATCTAATTTATTCAATATTCGTAGCTTTCTTTGCTTTGGCTTTATTCCTTTCAACCAAAAGTTGTTTCATTTCTTTTTCAACTTCGGGAGGCACATTATGACACTTCTTGCTATTTGAGATAAGTGAAATTTAAACCGAGTAATTCCTCCACTTTTAATGACCATACCACAAAAATTGCATATGGTGTAATTTCTGTTCCTTTCAATAGGTGTACAATATTTCCAAGCAGGATCATGACCTCCAGTATTGCTTCCACTTCTACTATCCATCCTATAAACTTCAATAATTGTAATCAATTCATGTTCATAATCTCAATCTAAATATAAAGTTGCATCAATTCATATTACATTCATTAACAAATTTTTATATTTCATATTCATAATCTCAATCTAAATATGAAGTTGTATTAATTATCATAATTTAAAGAAAATGTATATTTCACAAATTTTGATATTACACAAATTTGTAAATTAATAATTAACAAATTTTTATATTTCATATTCATAATCTCAATCTTAATATAAAGTTGCATTAATTATCATAATTTAAAGAAATGTATATTCTACAAATTTGTTAATTAATAATTACAAATTTTTATATTTCATATTCATAATCTCAATCTAAATATAAAGTTGCATTAATTATCATAATTTAAAGAAAATGTATATTTCACAAATTTGTTAATTAATAATTAAAAAATTTATATTTCATATTCATAATCTCAATCTAAATATAGTTGCATTAATTATCATAATTTAAAGAAAATGTGAGACCCACAAATTTGTTAATTAATAATTAACAAATTTTTATATTTCATATTCATAATCTCAATCTAAATATGAAGTTGCATTAATTATCATAATTTAAAGAAAATGTATATTTCACAAATTTTGATATTTCACAAATTTGTTAATTTAACAAATTTTTATATTTCATATTCATAATCTCAATCTAAATATAAAGTTGCATTAATTATTATAATTTAAAGAAATGTATATTTCTACAAATTTTGATATTAAACAAATTTGTTAATTCACTAATAAATTTTTATATTTCATATTCATAATCTCAATCTAAATATGAAGGCCAATTATCATAATTTAAAGAAATTGTATATTTCACAAATTTTGATATTACACAAATTTGTTAATTAATAATTAATAAATTTTTATATTTCATATTCATAATCTCAATCTAAATATGAAGTTGCATTAATTATCATAATTTAAAGAAATTGTATATTTCACAAATTTTGATATTACACAAATTTGTTAATTAATAATTAATAAATTTTTATATTTCATATTCATAATCTCACCTAAATATAAAGTTGCATCAATTATCATAATTTAAAGAAAATGTATATTTCACAAATTTGTTAATTAATAATTAACAAATTTTTATATTTCATATTGACAATCTCAATCTAAATATAAAGTTTCATTAATTATCATAATTTAAAGAAAATGCATATTCCACAAATTTGTTAATTAATAATTAACAAATTTTTATATTTCATATTCATAATCTCAATCTAAATATAAAGTTGCATTAATTATCATAATTTAAAGAAAATGTATATTTCACAAATTTGTTAATTAATAATTAACAAATTTTTATATTTCATATTCATAATTTCAATCTAAATACAAAGTTGTATTAATTATCATAAGTTAAAAGAAATTGTGTTTTTACAACATAAAATATGCATAATATATGTTCATATTTCATTTTCAATCTTAATCTAAACATAGAATTAAATTAAACCTTAATGTAAATATAAACTAAAATTAAATCTTATCCTAAATATACACAATCTTAATCTAAATATAAACTTAAATTAATTACTAAATTGCACAAATGTAGAAAAAAATAATTAATTAACATGGAAACATACCTTAAGTTGCAGAAATTATGTATTGAATGGAAGACTTGAACACCAAAAAATTGATAAAATAATATTCTCCAAGACTTTGCAAAAAATCAAGAATTGTTTGAGAGAGAATGGATGAATTTGATATGAAAACTAGTAATTTTAAAGCTATTTATAGATTTTTCGGAGTCAAAATAGCCCTTTTTTGGTCACAAACCCTTTAAAAATGAATTTTGGTTGTTGGATTTGATTTTGGATCAAATCTGATCGTTAGATCTTGATCTAGCCGTTATAAATCAATTATGGCTGTTAGATCAAGTCAAATATTCAAAATCTACCATAAGATAAAAAATATAGCCGTTGTAATCAAAGGGATTCAAATTTGGTCGTTGGATCAACACAGATTGAATTATGGCCGTCAGATAAGCTATTACCGTTGAAAATTTTGAATTTCTGAGACGAAAACAAAATCTCAACCTTCCACATATCAACAATTTCTGGCTGTTGGATCAAAAAACACAAAAAAAAAAACAAAGGAATCAATTGGCCTGATATTGGCCGATAAATCAGCGATATCGGTCGATATATCGGCCAAAATTTTTTGTTTTTTGTTTTTTGTTTTTTGTTTTTTGTTTTTTGTTTTTGCATTTTTCTGCACGCTGCAAATTTTACCGATTTTGAGTCCGATATGTCGGTCCATAACCGATATATCGGCGATATTGATCGATATTTTCCGATTTTTCCTTAGATCGACTATCGCTTGGGTCGACATCGTACCTGAAGGTCATTAATCTAAATATCATCATATATCGTGACATTTTCTTGGCCCATGACACATTATGTGTAAAGGGGAAAGGATTGGCGCCCAATCTTCATGTTCTTGTAGATAGAAGGGAGCATGTAAGATGGCGCTCCCTCTCTATGATTCAAAGAGCCACACAGATGAGATCTAGACTCGCCTTCTCCACCCAATTGACCAGTCGACCTCGTCTACGCCTATCTACAAATCATCAAGAATATAGGTATGTCAATACACCCACAACCTAAGGAAGTGAAAGATGTACCAAAACAAGAACGGAGACAAACCCAAGAAAGTAAGGGACTTGTTCAGATTGAAAAGAAACCCTGGAGAGCTACGGATTTCATACCACGAGCCTTTAACCAAGACGACCCCTTTAGCCTCCGTCTTAGGGAGTGGGAGCTGGTTACTTAATGCAACCGACTGTAATCGACATGGACAGCGCCCTGCCTCCCAAAGCTTCAAAGTGTAAATAAAGCATATCTCCACCATCGAGATATCCAACTAGTAAAGAGAGTTTAGCACATTGCAACCCATTAAAATCCAAAAAGCATTTGGATGTACGAGTGCAGGAGGTGCCTACGTAAAGTGTAGGAACTGCTTCACCAGTGATGGAACAGGGAGGCAAAGCCTATTAGCAAACTGCTTCCATGTAAAATAGACGGCATTATCTGCCTCCCCAAAAGTTGAGGTAGCCGCGTCGTCTAATGTCTCTAGACTGATTTCGGTAGAATTCAATGATAAACCTCCGCCTCATGACATGGCAACAATCCAGATTTTCATTTGCAGGCGTTCCCCGGGGCACCCCCCCTCCCACGCCCAACCTGACTATTAGCTGAAACCCTTCGTGACCTCTGCCATTCTACAAAAAGTAGATAAAAAGGAGTAGAAGAAGGGGTCAACTCTCGAGGTCCATAAACAAAAATAAAAATAAATAAAAGAAAGAACCTTCGAAAAGAAAAGAACTCCATGGGGATTTGACGATCCAGCATAGATAAAACCTAAAGAAAGTAAATCAAAGACCTTCGTGAAAACTAATAGAACAATTAATGGAGACACCAAGAACCAATTTAAAAGGTTTGAGTTGCAAACACTCACCGAAAACTAAAAGTCGTCAAGAGTCAAGAGGAGGATGTAGGGCATGTGAATCAAAAAAAGAGAAAGAAAACCTTTTGAGAAAACGTAAAAGAAACCACTATTGAGACCATGATCCCTATTTATAGGGGAAGGAGGTTGACAAACGCATTAAATGCGCCATCAGAACAAGATGCATAGGATGTCCATCGGGAGGCGTGCGTCTCCCATGTGCCTTAAACACACAAAAGCGTCGCCTCCGAGCGTATTTAATGCACTAATTGTTTTTCACAAACTTTTAATCCTCAAAGATTCAACATTTGAAACCACAATTTTTCCCCTTATTGGAGCCGAAGGCACAAAAACTCGAGTCAAGGAAAAGGAGTATTATGAGTACCATGATCTCTCGGGATCCCAGACTGAGCGGCTCAAGGTCATTGGCCCGTGTTTTGAAATGACCCGATTCCATTCACCTCACTAAGACAAGGTGGACACTTCTCAAATGGGAGAATCTATAGAGGTCGCTCGGGAAAGCAAGGACAAACACTTCGAGGGCTTCCTTGAGGCAGCCCGCTTGGGACTTCAAGTCCTCCAGCCGGCCATTCTACCTCATATGAGAATTCTATCCCATATGGAAAGTATGTTTCGAATAAGCACCTAGAAGCGGAAAATCCGTAAAAACGATATTATCAATGAATTTTCCAACTTCCGAATCCCTCACTCTTTGGAGAGATAATCCTGAAAAAGGGAAAAATAATCCTCGATAAGGAAGAACTAGTCGTCAATAAGGAAAAGAAGATTTCCTCCCTGAAACTAGGAGATAAAATCCTACCTCGAGAAGGAAGGAAGGGATTTCGTGAACTGAACTCTATAAATCAGAAAGATAGATCCTCTATCAAAAAGATAAACACCTTAATCGCCTTATTCTCTTCTCCGTCTTCGCATTTTTTGCTGACTTAATCATCGGAGAGGCAACCGACCCACCACCTCTGAAATGTCTTTTTTGCAAGTTCACATTGCGCTATTGATGTTCAGGAAATCTGACGATCAAGACTTCTATAATTTGACGTTTCGGGGATCCGATGATCAAAATCCCAACAACTTTGTATTTCTATTTTTTTTTTTTTTTCATCTTCTTCCAAAGCCTAACTTGTTTTTATTTTTTATTTAAGAAAATGAATTTGACTCATCTCTTTATATATTAAAATTATTACTTTCAAACATCTCATATTTTTCTCCCATTAAAATATAGCAAAACAAGGGTGGAGCTAAGGGGGCAACACTTTCAAACGTGACGCAACAAGCCACACTTTGATCCATTTTTTCAAAATTAGTCAGGAAACATATGAGTTTACAAGCATGAGCTTTAAGATAATGAGAGGCAAAGGGGTCAAACTCAATTGTCTCCTTTCATGATTTTTCTATTTTTTTTCTTTACAAGTCACATATCCTCATTTCTTCTTATTTACATTTTCAAACGTGAAGCAACAAGCCACACTTTGGATCCATTTTTCCAAAATTAGGTTTTAGGAAATATATGAGATAGTAAAAGTTAAGAAAGCCAAGGACATAGGGAGGCAAAGGGGTCAAATTCAATTGTCTCCTTTCATGATTTTTCTATTTTTTTTCTTTACAAGTCACATATCCTCATTTCTTCTTATTTACATTTTTTTGCCATCAATATATATATATATATATATATATATATATATATATATATATATATATATATATATATATATAGAGAGAGAGAGAGAGAGAGAGAGAGAGAGATGAGAACCAAATATAATAAAATTATATATTATTCACAAAAATCATGATTTTAAAAGTATTGCTGTGCATTCGTTAGTCAACTTATTATTTTTGGGATGTTTTTATATTTTTTTTATCTATTTGATTCATTGAGAATTGAGGTTAAATTTTTAAAAAGTGTTAAAAAGCATGATACTCGTGTTGAACCTAAATCTTATAGGTTTAAGTCACGGCTCTTCAATTTAAATCCCATATAAAGAGGTTGTTAACTATTGTTTTCCCCTCCATTATTGGCTAAGTAGGCAACAACTTTACTAAAATGATTTTTGAACGTGTTTTCGAGTTTATAAATATGGAAATCGGTTTTGCTTCTACGAACATTTCAACATAAATTTAAGTGAAATGATTGAGGTATTTCTTCACTTAACTAAATATCTCAAGATTGAGCCTTGGGATTGCAGTTGTATTCTGTGATAGAGATTTATCACCTTAATGATCTATTCCAGTTCGAATAGAAATTAGTTTAGATGTGGTATAACTTAAAAATATATTTTATATAAACATGGACTTAGGAACTCCATAAAAAAAAATAATAAAGATAAAGTTGTGCTTGAGAACATCCATATGCACAACATTAGGTATGACTTCATTTCCTTATCTTTTTTATCATTTGTATTTTTCCTTTTATTTTTAGAAATAAAATGGATAGAGTCTAAAAAGTTTCCTTTAATTGAAAACTGGCATAAAGATTTTAAAAGTATACCATCAACAAGAATTTAGAAAACTTAGCATCTATTTGTAATTTTTTTAAGAATGTTATTAATATTTTGTACAATGAAAATTTATTTCAAATATCTTAAAAAATCTATTTAAGCAATTTTAAATATATTCTATAAATAATATTTATGTTTATTAATTTATTTTTAATCCTTTTACATGTTTAAATGATTATTTTTAAAAGAAGATAATAAAAGATATTTTATTACAAAAGATATTCTTATGTAAAATAATATTCTATTTTTAATTTTAAGAAAATAGAAAATAGTGTATGATTGTTAAATATACTTTTCCAGTAATATTTTAAGTTTTTTTTTTCTATTAAAATTGAGCTATTAAAACATCACATCATCTTATCCTATTTGATTTTTGAAAAGAGATAAATTTAATCTTTTAGCATTACACTATACAAATACAAAATATCAAAGATTTCAAATTTGGGGCACAAATTTTGATGACATAACGACCACGCAACAAGCACAGGTCAACAACATGTCTGTCACAAAACAACCTGTAGTAAGTCAGATTATAAAAATACCAACAAAAAAAAAAACAAAGTAAAAATAAAACCCCACTTTATTAAAAAAAAAAACCCTAAATAAAGAAAACGGTGAAAGATGTAATTTTAGACTCTCAAAAAAGCCGTTCCTTCCCTCTAAAGAACAATGGCTTGAAAGAAAGAAGGGGCGCTAGGTATAGGTTAGTTTCGGTTTCATTTGCTTTTTCTATAAATATTTTAAGAGATTTTCTAGTATTTTTTTTTGTAATATATGAAATGATTTTAATGTTCTATATATACTACGTTTTATATACATACTCTGGAAACTCCTCTATAGTATATTTTAATATTTATAGGGCCAGGAAAGCTGGATTCGTCAACAAATGTGTATATATAAACTGATGTAAGCGTTGATTAAAACATCCGGTAAAAAACTACTTTACTATGGAATTGGGATTCTATTCCCTTCTCTTCATCTTTCTCTTGCTTGGAATTGGAATCTTATTCCCATCAAGAAGAAGAAGATACTGAATCTCCCACTGAGCCCGTCGGCGCCTGCTTATAGGTCATCTCCACCTCCTCAAACCGCCGATTCACCGGGAGCATTCACATAGCCTTCACAAAGTACTGGCCCAATATTCTCCTCCGATTCGATCCCAAACCAGGGTCGCTGCTTCTCTCCGTCTACGTCGAAGAATGCTTCACCAAGAACGATGTCGCCTTGGCCAACCGCCGCCCGACGTCCAAGCACGTGGGGTTCAACTACACCACCATGTCCTCGGCAGACCGCAGACGGCGAAAGACCGGCGAACTCTCCTCACGCCAAATACTGAGATATTCTCCGAATCGCCTCAACATGTTTGTCGGCATTCGGAAGGATGAGGTCAAGCTTCTACTCCTCCGACATTCGAGATTCGCCTGAGGGTTTTGGAAAGGTAAAGTTGAGGCCAGAAGCTGGAGGTGACTTTAATATTATAACGAGGATGGCTGGCAGAAAGCGATACTACGAGAAAACCTGATTTCGAGGAGGCTAAGCGCTTCTGAGATTATTAGTGAGGTTTTCAAACTCAAGGGCAAATAGGAAATATAGCTGATTTTACCCTTATGGGATGGATTTGGGTATGGAGAGAATGAGAAGAAGATAGATATGATCATGAGAGAGACAAAGAAGATCTCAGAGGTCCGATCGATGAGCAAAAAGCTGCACAACAAGTGGTTTGGTGAATAACAATTCTATGATCGACCACCTGCTATCCCTCCAGAAAACAGTGTTGGATTTTTGTTATACAACCAAGTTCAAGTTGTTTAAAATACTAAATGGGTTAACACATGGACTTGGGCCCTAAGATGTGGAGGCCCAAATGACTATTAAGTATTCTAGGGCTTGTACTCTATAAATAGAGAATGATAATACAACCCTAGATGATAATCTGAATTAGTTTTAGAGAATAGTCAGAGAAAAAGAAATCATTTCTTAGTGATTCAAGCGCTCACACGCTGCTCCATAACCTCGAGAATAGTTTGTAAGATCTGCGGTTCTTGTGTGCATATTTCTCTGCAAATCCACAAGGTATGATCTGACTGATTATATTAGTTTAGTATTTAAATTGAATATTCTAAATCACAAGATGAATCTGCTACCGATGGTTCCTATAATTGGTATCGTAGCTTCGTGTGATTAAATTTTCAATTTGATTCAACAATTTCATGTATTTTGGTGTTTGATTAGCAATACAAGACCGAGGTTTTCATATTTGTTGATTCGCATGTTCAGATGTTTAATATGATTTTGTTTATGGATGGTTATCGAATAATTGTGGTTTGGCCCTTCAATCCATGGTAGAGTTTTCTGTGTATTTCATCTGTTTGTAACAAGGGGGCTAATCATAAGATTAGGTTTCGTTCTTGATTTATTTTCTCCATCATCTAGAATTCTTGAACACCATTTTATTAGGGTATATGATTATTTTTTTTGTAAAAATATTGAAGACTAATGAAGAACAGAAGAGAAGAAGAAGAAGAACCCGTGGAGAACACTGTACACGCGAGACTGTTTGCGTTGCTGCAGAGGCTACAGACATCCAAATGACAAACGACCACCAGAGTGCTGGGCTGAAGAGACGATTGTGTTTTTCGAACTACTACCGACGCGCCTCATTAAGCGGTTACGCATACTTCCACGCGCTCCACTCGTGCCAAGCGTGAGAGCGCATGGAGAGTTTTGGCCAGCCGGATTTTGCAGACTTCCTCCTCCAGACGTCGCGCTTCTATGGGTGGCTCCGTTCGGGTGGCAACATACAAATGATGACTTTGATGGCTAGGGTTTCATGTTGTGTGTTTAGAGTTTTGGGTTTTAACTCAAATCTCTTCAATTTTGGGCCTCCAAGCCCAGGTAAATTGAACCCAAATG